>JAUPFT010000005.1:51550771-52750771 GCA_036936625.1 Parnassius smintheus behrii
ATAAATATACCTTAATAGCTGATAATCAATTTGGCTTTCGTTCTGGAAAATCAACAGAAGATGCTGTAATAACTTTTACTGAAACGGTTGTTAAGAACTTGGACAAAAAATCCAAATGCCTAGCGGTCTTTCTAGATCTTTCAAAGGCTTTTGACACAGTCTCAGTTCCAGTCTTACTTGACAAAATGGTAAGAATAGGAGTAAGAGGCATAGCTTTGGAAATATTTAAAGATTACCTCAGTAATCGGAGCCAATGTG
This sequence comes from Parnassius smintheus behrii, assembly GCA_036936625.1. Taxonomy (NCBI): domain Eukaryota; kingdom Metazoa; phylum Arthropoda; class Insecta; order Lepidoptera; family Papilionidae; genus Parnassius; species Parnassius smintheus. The sequence continues at coordinate 51,551,030 of JAUPFT010000005.1, forward strand.
TAAAAATAGATAATGTTTGTAGTGGATACGATTATTTGCAATACGGTGTACCACAGGGTAGTATATTAGGTCCTACCTTGTTTTTAATTTACATCAATGACCTGTGTAAGATGCCTTTACCAAACTGCAAAATATTAGCCTATGCAGATGACACTACTTTAATAATCCACGGCAATTCCTGGGAAGATGTTGGAAAAACCGCTGAGCATGCCTTGAAGCTAGTAACACAGTATCTGTCTTCTAATCTCCTCACACTAAATATTAATAAAACTAAATTTATAACTTTTTCATTAAAAAAAAATACACAACCTGGGTTAAACGCCTATGAAATTAAAATACACACATGCAGTTCCAAAAATCGGTCACATGCATGCTCGTGTAAATCAATAGAGAGAGTAGATAACATTAAATATTTGGGTGTCCACATTGACACTAACCTAAATTGGAGTACTCATGTTGCACAACTTACTAGTCGTATCAGAAAACTCATATACATTTTTAAAACTTTAAGGCAAGTGGCTGATAAACACATAATAAATATGGTATACATTGCCCTTTGTCAGTCGCTTCTTGTTTATTGTATCCCGGTTTGGGGCGCTGCTAATAAAACAGTTCTAATATCTTTGGAAAGAGCTCAGCGAGCAGTTTTAAAAATTATAAATTTTAAACCGATTTTATACGATACATCGAAGTTATACGCCGATTGTAAAATGTTATCTGTCAGGCAACTTTATATCTTACGAATTATTTTAAGAAAACACATGGAAACGCCCTTTGATCCTAAGGTTTTACACAAACGCAGATCTGACCGTGTGTGTAAGACTAAGATTCATAGAACATCACATGCCAAAAAACACTATTTTATCATAAGCTCAATATTATATAATAAAGTAAATAAGAAAATCAACATTTATCCGCTTAATAAGTTTGAATGCAAAAATAAACTAACAAATTGGCTACAATGTCTCACGTATGAAGAAACTGAAAACCTCCTAGTTTGACTGTTGCTAACATACTCACGCGCTCACGCACATACACACATCAATACACACACACACACACACACACACACACACACACACACACACACACACACACACTCACACACACACACACACAAACACACACATTTCGTTTGGTTTTAATTTTTATTTTATTTTCCTCCTTTTATATTGTTTCGTTTTTATGTTAACAAGTTTATTATTTTTTCATTTATTACTTTCTTTTTACTTTTTGTTAACTCATACTTGTCCTGCCGACATTGATTTTGTGAAGAGCGCTGATTTCTATGATACAGGCCCTGCCTAGTTTAGAAATCAGAGGTTCTAATATAATTTAAGATGTAATATTTAGACAGTATGTTAATATATATTTTATGTAAACTCATTGTTATGCAGCAATAAACATTTATTATTATTATTATTATTATGTAATACAACTAAAGCTCTCAAAACCCACATGACAAATCCATCACGTACGATCTCCCACAAGCCCACAGGGGTGAACATGCTATAACGCGCGTGGAGATATACCGCCGATTGTGCGCATATAACGGTACCCAACAGTTAATTGTGTAGGCGAGAGAACAAAACAATTTGTTGCGGAGATAAATTGCAAAGCAATTTGTCAAGACGAGACGCACAGACTCGGGATGCGGGGTCCCCATTATGGGTTTGTTTACCCATTTTAATGAACTACCCCGACTGGGTCGAACTATTTTTTCCCTTCTTTTCATTAAGGCTGTGGTCTGCTACAATTTAAGTAAGAATTGACAATTTCTAGAACGCTTTGTATTTTATGATAAGGACCAGCTAGTATGCGAGTGTGCGCAAAATTACTTTACTGATTAAATACCTCCCTGCCCTTTCCACCATCGGTAAACCAGACGATCGAAAGGTCACCCCCTTGTTGTCGTTTCACGCATTCGAACTTTCATGCGTCGTACGTTTTATGAACCATAGAAAACATGTTGTAATTGTTGAAGTGTAGTACATTGTGTTTTATGCCATAGCATATAACGCAAAACACTACAAAGTGACTATCATTTTGATATCAGCGCTTGCTTATATAATAACTTGAAACAAAATTTTAATTTTTGCTTCAAAAAAGCCACTTCTTCTATAAAACTACACTTGTATTTCCGTAGTAAAAAATAACTTTATTTCGTTTTGCAAAAGCTGATTAACAATAAACCGACATAGGAAAAAGTACTTGCTACGTTGCTATGTCGTCGCGGTAGGTTAATCCATCACGCATTTCGTACTGTGACGTCGTAAAAGACGACTATTAAGAAAGACCAGACCTCATAACCTCCGATAGGTTTTAATCATATATAGGGAAGGCGTTATATATAGGTGATAATAACTAAGTTGCGAGCTAAGTATCTGATTAAGTGATTAATATCGCGGGTGCGCGTTCTTAGCGAGGTAATTTTTTTTATAGGAGAATGCAAACAAGCATGCGGCCCAGCTAAGCCCATATTTTCGTTGCCGGCCTTTTGAAAATTAGTAGGCTCCTTCCTTGACGTTCCTTAAGCCGGTTCTACAAAGAAGTCGTGCGAGGAAGAAAACTTCTGATAAATCCGATTGTAACGCGAATTCTGTCGTGAATTGTCAATTTAATTATGGCAAATCCTTAAATGGATATATACGACAGAGAGACAGAGACATGGCCTGATAAAGAAAAATAAATATGTATTTGAGGATCTTGTTATGTTAATGCTTATGTTGACTGCCTCGTTAGTCTAGCGGTTGTAGTAGTGCGACTGCTGATCATGAGGTGCCAGGTTTGAATACCGGGTCGGGCCAAAAAATTATCTGTTATTGAGTTTTTCTTAAGAAATTCTCAGTAGCTGTCCGGCGTCAAGAAGCTGGCGGTGTCTCCTCCGGGCCTCGGAAAGCACGTAAAGCTGTTGGTCCTGCGCCTGATCTCTCTTCCGTTGTGTCAGTTTACCGTCCCATCGGACCATGAGAGTAAGGGCTAAAATAGAGAGTGCACCTGTGCTTGCGCATACACTTGGGCACTATAATCCTGTCCTCCGCCGATGGTTAGTCTCTGTTGAGGCTGGCCGCCGTGACCAGAATTCAGTCTGGAGGACGTTATTATTATTATTATGTTAATTCCATTATTAATAATTTTGAGATGTGAGAAATTTTAAATTTGTAATTAATTAATTAAAAATAAAAAAAATTTAGTTCCGCCTATATCCTAAAGACCGAATTTCAGTCACGGTACGACAGCGACACACAGATAAACTCGATTGGTGGGCCATCCAACACAACAGGAGAGAGATCGGGCGCAGGACAAAAGACTATGTGCTTTCCAAAGCACCAGTGAAACACCGCCAAGTTCCCGACCCTGCTGCTGACAATTTCTTGACAGAAAAACCTAATAACTGGTAGAGCCACGCTGCAGCTATATTATGATTGTAGCACGAATGGGTCGGCTCGAGTGGGGAAGGACCACGCTCTCACAGAATACCAACGTAAAATAGCAGCTTAATACTGCTGTGTTTCGTATGGTGAGTGTAGTGATCCGGAGATCCTTTTTTACTGCAAACTAGGCATTATTTAGGCGTTATTAGTTCTCAGGGTTAACAACGCATTTGCGTTTTGATTCTTAATCAAGGATAAATGTAGATGTCTGTGGGCCACAGCATCCACTTACCATCAGGTGGACTGTGTGCTCGTTTGTCACCCTTATTCTATTTTTTTTTAAAAATCCGACCACCCCGGACCATATAATCAGCCGTCGCGCTTACGAGCACTACTAGACCAACGAGGCAGTCCGCCAAAATTTTAGAAGCAGTTATATTTTTTATTGAAAATACAAATTTGAATAACAAAGAATAACATTTGGAAATACTTAAATCCATTTTCAGAACTCAAATCCGTAAACGACTCTTTTGTTAGCTTGTAATACGGGTCAAATATTTCTTTAAACACAAAGAATTAAATCACTGCAGCGCAAGCAGTCGAGTGTTTCCGATTTCAATATTCAAAAGAAGGTCGTATGCAAATGTAATTGCAGCAAACTGCACGTACTTAACTCCTACAAACGTCGCAAAACAGCGAGATGGAGTTGAAACGTAAAAAACATGAAAAGAAAATTCTATGTTTCTGAATTTAATCAGCGGTTAGATTTACGTCTAAATGTTTACCCATTTTCGTAACTTAGGCGAAAACGAAAGATTTGTTATTGGTCTCAAAACACGTATTTAGTGCACCATTTATAGTAAATCTTCACTGATTTCGATTGAAACGGTTTTGTTTTTATTTTTGTTATTTTCTACAATACCCACTGGTTGATGTGTGTACTGTGTGATGAACTTTACCACGCCGTCCTCTCCACATTTCATAACATATTTTGACCGTGGATTCAAATGAGGAAACCTTAAATTAATAGAATTAGACATTATTTTGCGGAAATTCATTATATTAAAGATTTTAAAATAATTTAGCTAAGATCCGCTTAAAAAACCTTTCGAGCTAGTGTGAGGAGCTCTTCAAACTAGGTAAAACTAAATAATTTTAACATATTTCATTTAATGAGAAAATCTCTTACTGGGCTAGGTTTTCAGCCTAGTAGCAACCGACGCTCCATTTGGTGATCCGAAGATGGTTTTATATAACATTGCCTTATACGCATTGATTATCGCTTAATATCTATTAGTAATATAAACCTTTCTCCTCCTATTGTCATTCAGAGAAAAGAGATAAAGAGCAACTTTAACCGTTTCTTAAATTGACCTCAAATTTCATAAGTAAGTCCTGTTAAGCAAGTATACGCAGTCGTTCAGAAATTCCGATAGCGTAATGTAGGATTCGCTTGTTGTTCGCTCCTTTAAGTCATTGTAGAGAGGTGACAGCGCCGCCACAATTCATGCATATATATATATATATATATATTTAGTTACAGGTAAAGTCCACTGCTGAACATGGCCTTCTCTACAGATTGCCTCATAGACAGAATATTTGCCATAATACCCACTCTAGGCAGACAGAATGACAAGCACAGTTTTTTTAAATGATGAGTTGCCAGAAAGTTGCTGCTTATTCCTTGTTTTATTTCCACAGTCGCTTCTTACGACACCCACAAGTTAATATGGGGAGTAGTATACCACTACTTATACACTAGTGTCGCTGTGGTACCTCCACATTACTGATAAATTAAAAGAAAGAAATACGCACAAAAATGCCATGCAGTAGCGGTGTTAGATAATCTAGCCCATATCATCCCGTGGGTGTCGTAACAAGCGATAGAGCTAAATGAAACGGGTGATAGACAGCAGTATCTTCCTAATTACAACTAAATAAAAAAAACTGAGACTGTACCAAGCGTGGAAGCTATGGCAAACTTTCTTCTGTAAGAAAATCTATGGGGAAGACCTATGTTCAGCAGTGGACTTGTGTATAAGCTGTGATGAAAAAGTGAATATTCAAAATTAAGTTGAATTTAGTGAAATAAAGTTTTAATTAACTTACGCAGACGGAGTTAAATTGTCGGTAGGTTTGCGTATACAACAAACAGATGATACAGCAATGTCTCAGCCGGATGTCATTTCTATCTAACAGGCGCGCATCGCAGCCATCATGATTTGTTCCGGATGCACGTTTGCAAATAGTAATTTCAAGTTCATCCTTTTGCGCAACATTCAAGAACTAACTGGGTTTCTAAAGGCCCATCCTGCGGGCATAATAAGTTTCCGCACAAACCGTAACCTGTATTCCCTGTCAGTTTCCGTTTTACACCCAGCTTCTCACTAATCTTGAATATTATATTAAACATTCTTCGTTATTAAAACGAGTATCCAAAAAGACAATGGTATAAAACAGAAGTTTTAAGCGCTAAAGTTGTGGTAATACACATAGTCTGGTCAATCTACACATTCGGTGATACATTAAATTACAAGCTGATAATAGGTAAAATTGTTCAAAATATAACTATAAATAAAATTTTGAAGTTACCCACCATTCCTGTGTATGGAAAATTTTTACTCAAGGTCAAAGGTCAAAAAATGACTTTTTCGCGATTTTCAGCAAAACGGTAAGTTTTATCATAAAATATCCCAAACACAAATTGTAGATCATTAAATTATCTACAAAAAATGTATCAATACTTTTTTCTTACTAGCCACCGTTTTTTTTTTTTTCAATTTTGCTGATTATCAGCTTGTTGTAACTTTATCTATCTTCACTTTTATTTTCTGGTCTAATTTGACCGGACTAATAATTCTGTTGTTTTTTATATTATACATATTCTATAACCCTGTAGTGGCGGTGTAAAAATATCAACTATCCCATATCGGTCCGTGGGTTTCATAAGAGGTGACAAGGAAATCGATCCAGGAGGTGGGAAGCAGCATCTTCCTGATAGAACTCCAAATAATAACAAATGCGGTTGCCAACTCGCTCGCCAAGCGTGTCAACTATGCGAAGGGGGGTTTCCAATCTGCCTGTCAAGCGTGGCAACATGTATCCCCATTATGATACGACCTATGAGCGTGGGCTATGTCCAGCAGTGGGCTGTTATAGGCTGTAATGGATTCTTTATTTCTAAATTCTGAACAGTACTCGATCACTCGCGGTACTTTACAATGGCCGCAAATCCGGTGTGGCTTCGGTTCTCGAATTTCAGCAAGTCGGGTTGAACCACCGCTGTGGTTTTTGGCTTCCTATTTTATGACCAATATTTGTTTTTGTTTCGAATGTTAACAGACCTTGTGTTCGTGAATTAAAATCGATAATATTAACTGCTTTAGCGTATTTGAAGCTGAACATTTAGTATGAAGTAGGTAAAGAAGTGTGCTAGTGTGTGTGTGGAAAATAATCTTTAGTGAGTCTGTTTTTAGTCGCCTCGGACGGAATTAACATGCGAAATGTTCATACATTCCTCAGACACGCAGGTTTTCTCATGATGTCTTTCTTCAGCGCTGTGAATATTAGATTGAGCGGTTAGACCACCGACCAGGGTTCGATGTGATATTGTTAGTTGTTGCTTATAAATTTTAGCGCCGATTTACCTTTACCATGTGTTTTGCGGTGAATGAAAACATCGTGTCAAAACCTACATGTCTGAGGAATATAAAGTTTGGGGCATGTGAAGTTCTCCATCACGCACTGTAGCAACGCAACGAACGTATTGCTCCATAACCCTCTCGAAAACGAGAGGAGATCCGCGAGCCCGTGACCGGTATTGGAACGTATATAGACAATAACTTCTACTATAACTTCTTTTTTTAGAATAATGTTGACAAACGAGCGCACAGTCCACTCGATGGCAAGTGGGCAGCATCCACTAGGAGAGTAAGTGTGGATAGACATCCACGACTTATCCTCGATTAAAAATCAAAATTCAGATGCGTTATCACCCCGAGAACTAAGATAGAATGCCTCGTTTAAAGAAAAAAAGGGTCTCAGGTTCCCTACATTCACCATACGAAACACAGCAACATTAGGTAAGCTGCTATTTTACGCTGATAATCTGTGAGAGCGTGTTACTATCCCTGTCTAGCCAACTCATTCGTGCTACAACCATAATATAGCTGAAGCGTGGCTCTACCACGTATAAATAGTAAAAAATAATGTAGAAAATCTGGCTAAAAAGAGCTCAGTTTATTATAACTTATATAGCCTTGTGATAATTTATGTCGTAGGTACTTAAGTAAATGTGTAGAGAATACACATTGTAAAAAGTACATAAGAACATACAGTAAAAAGTACATACTAACTACCGAAGGATTACTTTCGCTATTTACTAATAACATTAGCTCGTGCCTTATCCTTGAAACCCTCCCGCTGAGTCACTAGCCGTTCCGATTCTCACCTTGAATTCGAATGAACACGGAAATGCAATTTTTGCCTTCCGCACTCTTATTCCCTTTGTTCGGTCTGGAAATGAATTTTTATTAACGACGCTTAGTGTGGCTGTTATGGAATTTCTGTGACACAGCATGACAATACTTAAATATAAAGTTATCGTAGCTCAGGTTCTGAGTATTATGAATATTGTCTTATTTATCACTTGGTCCATAACATATACATTTCTTATATTAGTTTCAACTAAGAAAAAAATTATAAAATTCGAGATGAATGCCTGTGAATAGACCCAATTGTGGGCATGTGCACCAATTTGATAGAACGTTGATCATTACGTACTGAATGGCATGTAAGTGAAAAGGCATTATACTAATGGGAGCCTATTCAAGTTATAGAAAGTCTGCGTATAAATGATACGTACATGCGGTGAAAACGTACGTCGGCGCGGGCGTAGGCGTCTGTCCTTGATCGATCCGTTGGTGCGTGTGTTACAATTTACAGCTTTTCATGTCTTTGTTGTAGGGTTGACATCCGTTGTAGTTTGTGCGGAACTGTCGCGTTTGAGTTTTCTTTTCTTGTGGCAAAGTGTCACGGCCTTAAAAATCACTTGAAGAAGGCACACTGAAGGCTACAAATGCGTAATCAGCACTGAATTATAGACTCGTACGAAATGTATAACTGATGGTAAGTGCTGATTAAGAATCAAAATGCAGATGTGTTGTCACCCGTGAAGACTGAAGATGGAATGCCTCGATTCCACCTGTGAGATAAACAAACTGAGCTTGGCGATGTAAGAATGTCTACTATTTTATATCGTCTCGTGGGTGTCGTATGAGGCTGGCTACAAAGGGAAGCAAATCAGGAGATGGGCAGCAGCGTCTTTCTAATAACATCTTGAAAATTATAGACAGAGGTTGGCGACTCGCCTGCAGAACTTGGCTACTGTGGCAAACATGCCTGCTATGAGGCATTTGTGTTGTACTTATGTTCAGCTGTAGGCTTTTTATAGGCTGTAATGATGATGGTGAAATGAACGAAATAAGTGGTTCGCGACCTATTTGTTCCACAGTAAATTTAAAATGTTTTAGTAGTAAAAGTAGACAGTTTTAGGTAGACTTTACCTACAGACAAGCGTATAAAAGAGTGACAAACGAGCACACAGTCCACCTGATGGTAAGTGAATGATAAATTGAAATGTCCATGGGTCTCCCATGGACATTTCAATTTATTCTCAATTAAGAAGCAAAGTGAAGAAGCGTTGTCACCCCTGCGGACTAAGATTGAATGCCTCGTTTCCAGTAAAAAGGGTTTACTGTTCTCAGCACTTACCATAAGAGATCCTAGCAGCGTTAAGCTCCTATTTTACGCTGGTCAGAATACCACACTCACAGAAGTGAGAGCGTGGTCATACCCCGGTCGAGCCGACCCATTCGTGCCACAACTATAATATAGCTGCAGTGTGGTACTAAAAATATAATAGGTACATAAAAATGCTCATACACTATTATTTTCGAAGACATTGAAATACACATTTTTTTCATATGGAAAATAAACAGCCATGAGTAGACCATTAATGATAAATTTTTAATATTAAGCTAAAAGTCTAGAGAAAACCTAAGCCGAAAGTATGGTGACTCTACAGTAACCCTCTTTATAGCATTACTAGGAGCCCGTCCAAGTACGCGATCCAAAAGCAATGGATTTTCGCCGGCTGTAGACAGATTATCGCTAAACCTGTCTGACATTTACTTCACAAAGAGCAGAATGCAAATGTAAGATTATGTTTACAATTCAAAGTAGCATCTGCGGGGCTTGATAAAGTTCTAAGTCGTTGCGTAATCTGCAGCTGTCTGTTGTTAACGAGATGTTAATGATCTGTTGACATCTTGCTTATGTATACTCCAAGGGAGAGAAGGGGAATGTTGTGATCATTGTAACGCTTTTTCGATTGCAGCTTCATTTAGCCAGGGGCGTCCCACACTGCATTTACCTAAGTGTGACTCTCCTTAATGACACGTCTAATCTAACGCGAACTTCTGCAGACTGATGATGATTATGATGATGATGATGTTGCCTTTAGTGTCGATATAAAAATAATAATTCAAAGAGTGAGCGCATCTTTTTGGGTATACTATTTATTGTACAATGGATTTGATTATATCTCACTCGCTTTTAGTATTCAGAAGTCGTAAATTGCCACAAAGTACAGTTCTTGGACTACCTGCATCTACTATCTTTCTGCATGTTACTTCAGGTTGTAAGTCCATTTATTGGGAAGACGCTCAACTCGGCCGTTCTCACTACTTTAAGCTATATACAGCCTAATGATTCGTTGGACTGTTTCAGTTACCCTTATGTTAATATAAGATTTAATAGAGAAATTCCGAGCATAGTCCTCTCCATCGCTTGTTGAGTAACTTTGAGCTTTGACTCAAAGTTCTACCTGTATATCGGACAAGAATATTTGTCGCAATTCCTCGAATTATTTTTATTAATCACACACACACGCACTGTCCACGCACTAACATACACACACACACACACACACACACACACACACACACACACACACACACACACACACACACACACACGCGCGCGCGCGCGCACGCACGCACGCACGCACGCACGCACGCACACACACACACACACACACACACACACACACACACACACACACACACACACACACACACACACACAAACACAATTAATATTATAAGATACATAGTGTCTCGCCTATAATAGTCCCCGAGGGTTTAGGCAAAGTAGCGTTGAACAACTCCGGAGCACATTCAGCCAAAGCATATGGGTTTAAACGGAAAATCGCGAAAGAAATGATAATAATGCTTGTCCATTGCCACAAACGAAATATTTCCCTTAGTAGTTCCCTTTTACGACTTGCTACGCAAGTAACACAGGTGGCACATTATTTCCATGACCCACACAAATATGAGACCCATAAGATCCAGATTAACTTAAGACTTAACTAAATAACCCTCTATTTAACCAAGCTCTGCTTACCAGTCAGTCCCGTAAGATATAAATAAAACCATATATTTCATCATAAAGTCTTTTAGGTTATAACCGTTTTGTTATTGGGCCTAGCGGGCTGGCAAAGTGACTACGTGATTGATAAAATTAAGGCCAACGAGAATTTCAGCTACCAGGTCAACCTGATAGACGGCTGATTAAATGTTACTAAGCCAATCACGTATCCAATTTTCTGCGGTAAACGCATGACTTGTTTTTAAATTCATCATGTAATTTAATAGTATATAGGTAACACAGTCTACCTGATGGTAAATATTTGCCGTAACCCATAGATATCTACACCTATTCTCAATGACTGAGATGGAATGCCTCGTTTTCAGTAAATAGGGTCTATGTTTTCTACCCTCAACATATGAAACAGCAACATTAAGCTGCTACTACATGCTGGTATTCTGTGAAAGATTCTGGAGACCGGTCAAACCAACCTATTTAATAAGTTAAAGTAAAAGTAAATGTTTAGTAAGTAGTAAGTTAAGCGACAGTAGCCTAATGGCAGGGCGCGGACCGCGAACTCAAAAAGGTCGTGGGTTCGAATCCACCATTCGAATACTGGCGTGAACTACTCGTAACACAAGCAATTTAAGCTTACTACGAGTGGTTAAGGGGAATATTAGTAATGTTTATAGCATTGTTAATATTCTTTGTTAAAAAAAACCTATTCGTGATACAACATTAATAACGCTGCAGCATTACTCTGCCACGTATATAAATTTAAAATAATTATTACGTCTGTGAATACGTCACAATTGCCCTTTCATTTTTCATGCTTTATTACATAGAATTCTATAATATAGTTTTGAATATTCTTAGATCTTTTTCTTCTTATTTATCGACCCGAAAAAGTCGGAGGTGCCTTTTATCTCTTAATCGCCACGCTTTACGGTATTGGTGATCGTAGTACCAGAGTACCAAACCGGTGGCGTAGCACGGGTAGCTGCCGCCCAGGGTCGTTATCGTCTTTGTACATTATTTGAAAATGAACATATCAATGGTATGGCCCACTAGATGGAGTGAAAACCTGGTAAGACATGCAGGAAGTCAATGGATGCAGGTGGCTCAGGACCGTGCTTTGTGACATTCCTAGGGCCTGTGTTCAGCAGTGGATTTGTGAAGGGTTTTATTATTAATATATACACCGATGACTTTTTTTATACATGGCAATAGGAGCTCATGATCAGCCACCATGTTTACGAGCACTATTCTAACAAGACAGATTTTTAACGAGATGGTTATAATGCTGTCATCTATTATCATATTAGTCTCCTGTTACGACACCCTCGGCTAAAATAGAGTAATATTTTTATTTAGTATTTTGTGAAGAGAACCGACGGTCCTGTCGTGAACAACGAGGATTATAGGATGTGATCGCTATCGGCGTATACAACGCATTTACATAATATTGATTCTTCATCAATGTGTTGTGTGTACTATGTATCCTCAACATATTGTTCAGCTTATCTCGTTTGACTCCTCTCAGTCATGTACCGGTACGAGTCGTCTCGCAACGTTTATTATTTACATCTGGCAAGTGTTAGATCTTTTTGATTGATTTTGATTTAGAAGTCTGTGTCATCGATCGGCGACTAAACATTTCCCTGACATTTTCCACACTTGGCTCTTACAAATTTTTAATTAGTTAGTTATCAACGGATTGTCTGACGCCAATAATATACTTCTTGCATTCGAGTGTTCATCTCAAACAATATTAAATTTTATATTTATCGCTTAAATTATATAAAGTACAGCACTATACACACTAGAGCTATAGTACGGTTGGAGCTTAACAGGGAAAGGACTACGCTCTCACAGAATACCAGCGTGAAATAGAAGCTTGATGCTGCTGTGCTTGGTATGGTGAGTGTACCCGTTTTACTGGAAACGAGGCATTCCCTGTTAGCCCTCAGGGGTGACAACGCATTCTGTGTTTTGTCTCTTAATAAAAGATAGACGTAAATGTCTATGGACTCCAGCGTTCACACACAAGCGTTTTGAGCTTAACTGGAGCGGTTGACGGATATATTAGCAATGTAAATACTATAAATGGGATTGTTTATATTTTTTTAACATATTTTATGAGATTGGTGCTGTACCTGTTTCTGTTTCTAAAGTACATATTAACTATTGGTGTCATTAAAAAGTACTATCGCGCTTAAGGTGATACCTCGAAAATTTGGTGGGTTTTCTTTGTAACATATTTTTTTAAGTTTTATAGATTACTAACCAAAATTTTGGTATATGATTTTTGACTATATGATCTTGGATTGCATAAAAGGAAAACACGATATCATGTAATTTTCTCCATAGAAAAAAATTGCAAAGTAGGCGCTAATTATTTACATTTCTCGAAGACATCTCAATATTCTTACGAATAATTTCATGGAATAATTTTTAAGGCATAGTAAATAATCATATCTAAGTTTTCATAAACCAGTTTTTTAATCCATAACGAAGTTTTGTTAAAATAAATAAAAATGTTGTTTGGCACTTACTTAGTTTTTTTCCGAGCGCTTGCTCGGTATGGCTATCTCATAATTTGCGTACTACGAAGTCATTGCATCACTTTCATTTTGACACTCCCGCAGTCGTAAGCCACGCCCCCAAAACTTCGATTCATTTTCAAGGTATCCTCTTAATCCTTTTTTTTTACTATTCAGCGCTTAACTATTATCTCACCTGAACCATCAGGCATGCATCGCCGTCAAGTACACGGTCAACAAAATCCTATTCACTTTTGCTTTGTACCCTCACCCACATTATAATCATATAGAAAGACAGATGCTGTAAACTTATTCCACTACTTTGCTGTACGCATGATGAACTATGTAGTAGAATAAGCAGTTAGTAATTCTATAGACTGATACCTCTCACAGTGATACGAGGTTATCGATATCTCACTCGGTCCGTTGAATGTAAGCGTACGTCGCCTTCGTAAGCCTCTCCAGCTTGTGGCATGTGTTACTGTCGCATTGCAGGCTCGGTTCCGCACGTCTCATGTCGTATTGTATCCGTAGATGGGATTTACTGTTTGTTTACCCATATATTCCAAGCCTATTTATTAAAGTATACAAATTTGTATTTTTACTTAGTCCTGAATAAGGATTTAAAAAAACGTATATTTCCACACTATGAATTTGTCTTGTATTGTGAAGGCAGTTTACATACATAATTTTCCCAAGGACAAACATACAGACCAGTACATATTTGTAGGCCATACAAATACTTGCTTGGAGCCGGATTCGAACCCGCAATCCTTAGTGCTGCAGCACTAAGGGCGGCGCAGCACTAATATGACTCATTGCTAAGCCACTGTACAATGGAGCCGTTAAAAGATCTTGGAACATGATTGATATTTTTTTCGGAGATGTGACGATCCCAAGTAACGACTTTCGCAAATGTTGAGCTCACATTACGGCGAGAATTTCCAACGTTAAAAGGTTTTAAGAGGTCCCCGTCATAACTCACTCTCGGTTAACTGGTAGAGAAAGCCATATAGTATTCAGCTCGCCTATAGTACAACATTTTGGTGTAATAAAGTGTAAAACAAATAAATAATCACACCGTAATTACTTGTCAAATATTCGCCTATTATATTTCAAGAGCTGCAGTAACGAAGTATGTGCATGAGTATAATAAGCTATCCCGTCCGCCCCTGGGGAAAAGTATAGCTGAAAAAGATCGAACGCGAAAAAGAATAACAAGAAATTGGGTGGCTCAAGCCGGACCCATCAAGTCAATGAAGCGTTACTAAGAGGGAATGAGACGATAATAAAAATGCTGTTATACAAAACTGAGGGTTATTATAATATCGCCCCAACGATCGAAACCGGGACCGCTTTGAGACATGCCAAAGCTTAATTTATCTGTAGATGCTTATTGGGGCGAGGTTTTCCTTTTTTTTATTTTGATGAGATGCCGAACGCTTTTCAACGCAGCTACATTTACCAAAGTGTTTTTAAACTTTTAAAAGAAAAGTTTGATGGCAAAGGTTTCGTGTTACTTTAAGAATAAAATTACATTAGAAGAAAGCTTTGACAGGAAAATCAGATGAAGGTAAAATTAATAAAAAATTTGTATAGTGATTGTATTTTAAGAACTTATTTTTGATTTCTGAATTTTTCTTTTATAATGCCATATGGAAATAAAAGGTAAAAATGTATTTTTAATGTTAAACATAATTTAAATATCCATTATGTCATCATATGGGTCTCTCCTATTAAAGGGATCAATTACTAAAATTTTATTTATGCCCATCGAAACGTGCATGTAACGGGTAGTATTTTGTATATTATGTATATTATTTCATATCTTTTATTTTTATTTATGTTACAATCTAAATAACTGTTTCGGTCAAAACTAGTTTTGACCATTGAAACCAGTCAAAATTATTTTGACTAAAATTCCGCTTAAAACTAATTTTGATTGAAACCTGTAGGCTTATTTATTTTATTCTTTATTGCACCAACACTATATGCCATTCTCCACCAGAGAATGGCATAGGTAGAACAGAGAGGGAGTTGTGGACAGTTATGTTGTCATTAGAAACTACTAGAGAACTAATATATATATATATATATATATATATATATATATATATATATATATATATATATATATATATATATATATATATTTTACGTGTCACGTCACGTTGTTTGTCCGCGATGGACTCCTAAACTAATTAAGAGGCTACGGGATTTTATTATAGGAGGTTTTGGGGGCGTGGCTTATTCCTTTGTCGGTGAAACTAACGGACGACTGCGGGAAAGTGATGCAATGACTTCATAATACGCAAATTATGAGATAGCCATACCGAGCAAGCGCTCGGAAGAAAACTAAGTAAGCGCCAAACAACTTCGTTATGGATTAAAAAACTGGTTTATGAGAACTTAGATATGATTATTTACTATGCCTTAAATAATAATAATAATAATAATATAATAATAATCATTTATTAACAGACAACAAAAGCCCGTAAAAAAAGAAACATAATTACTTATAATCAACAAACATAAAAAATTTAAATAAAATGAAATATAAAAATAAATATAAATTAAATAAATGCCATCAAACAAATTAAAACTTACATCTTCACATACTAGACAATATTCTTACTAATAATTCCTTGAAATTATTCGTAAGAATATTGTGGTGTCATCGAGAAATGTAAATAATTAGCGCCTACTTTGCAATTTTTTTCTATCGAGAAAATTACATGATATCGTGTTTTCCTTTTATGCAATCCAAGACCATATAGTCAAAAATCATATACCAAATATTTGGTTTGTAATCTATAAAACTTAAAAAAAATATGTTAATTAGAAAAACCACAAAATTTTCGAGGTATCACCTTTACCGATTTTAATCAAATTTGCTAACCGTGTGCAGTTTGGTCCAACTTGAAGATATAGGATAGTTTTTTTGCCCATGAGTGTCCACAATTTTTTTTTTGCGAATTTATGGAATTTTAATAGGACATGACAAAGGGTCGTCGAAAAGGGCAGAACAACGTCTGCCTGGCAAGCTAGTATATTTATATAGTACCTGGATGGCCGAGCTTTCCTCGGAATTTTTTTTTTGGAAATCGTGTGTTTTGGAAATTATATTTAGATACAAATTACATACTGATGAAACATGAATAATATTTCTTGATCTTATTGACATGGATTGGATTTCGCGACCGCCCGATATTCCACTTGAGCTATTACGATCATTAATACATTGTCAAAATTTACCTTCTCATATTGTAGCAGTTTTTCACTGCCTGAAAACACGGACAAAATGACATTTTCTAAAAATGAATCCTAGCTAGATCGATTTGTTGCCCCCGAAAACCCCTGGACACTAAATTTTATGAAAATCGTTGGAGCCGTTTCCGAGATTCCGATTATGTATATAGTACCTAGTTGACCGGTAGTTTTTTAAATCGTGTGTTTTGGAAATTATATTTAGATATAAATTACATACTGATGAAATATGAATAATATTTTTTGATCTTACCGACATAATGGAAAAAATGAATAAAACATCATGAGCGCATGAGTTTAGTTTTTAAAAAAAATACTAAAAAAGGGTTCGAAATAATAGATTTTCTCAAACAAGAAGGAAACTTAAAAAAATTAAAAAAAGTATAAGTTCCGAGAATCCGATTATACATATATATATATATATATATATATATATATATATATATATATATATATATATATATATATATATATATATATATATTTATATTACAATATAATACAAGAATTGCTCGTTTAAGAATATAGGATATTATAACATAGGGAATCCCCATAGATTGCCTCGTAGGGCTGTTGTATTTCGTATGGTGAGTGTAGAGAACCGGAGACCCTTTTTACTGGAAACGAGGCATTCCATCTCAGTCCTCACGGGTGACAACGCATCTGCATTTTGATTTTTAATGGAGGATAGATGTAGATGTCTATGGGCCGCAGCAACCACTTACCATCAGGTGGACTGTGTGCTCGTTTGTCACCCTATTCTATAAAAAAAAGGCGGATATTTGTTATAGGTAAGACGTGCAGGAAGTCGACGGACGCAGGTGGCTCAGGAGCGTGCTTTGTGGCATTCCTTGGGGGAGGCCTGTGTTCAGCAGTGGACTTGCGAAGGATTGTAATAGTGATGATGATGTGGTGGCACTGTAATCGAGTTTCAATTAATTTTATATTTGCTCTAAACAATTTACAAACTAAAGTATTATTTTATATCAAATCTTAGACAAAAACGTTTGTGTCAGACAGACCGATACCCCGATAGTCAAACCAAAAAAAATTGAGTTGTATAGAAACACTTGAGATGGATAGCAGCATCTTCCCTATAGCAACTCAAAATAATAATTATTTGCGGTTGACAAGCGTGGCAACTATGGCAAAATCCCCCTGATGATGCAAGTCTATGTTCTGCAGTGAATTTTATTGGATATAATGGAAAAAGCAATTCTAAAACTTTACAAAATATACTGAGTGTCATTCATTTCCATAGCTGTCTTCGTTGTTGTAAGATAAAAATAAAGTTTGCATTTATACCATTATCGTAGCAATAATAATAAATCTTTGAAAAAGTTGAGACAAGTGGGGGTCGAATTAGCTAGGGGCAGTGCGAGACGCCCCTGCGATTTTATCTTATTAAAGTAGTAAGTTATTTTGGATTGATGACTGGTATGGTCAGGGCTCTGCGTAATTGGTTACTCATGTGGTCACATAGTGATGTGTGTTATCATCAGCATTACGCTTTACAAGCTGTTGATCTAATAATAGGTATCCCACAAGGAACACCAAACAAAACGCGGTGTCCTAGGTATACGTACTAGGTTCGAATTCTGAAATTCATGCACCACTCAAATATTACCTGACACTGACATACAGGTTCTTACCTAGTTTTAGCATTCAGAAACTTCAGGCTTCAGGCTATTTGTAACCTAATTTCATGTCAATAAAGATTATAAGTATTGTGATTGTTTTCTAACTTCCTTCGATGCAAGTTAACTAGATTGATTCGTTGTGAAGAACGTATGTATTGACCTTGCAACTATTGAGTTGCAGGGCTTTTCTTTCTTAGAATCCGTCTAGGTTACTTTTATACTTAGGAGTACACGTCTGGGTTGCTCCTCTTACCTATTATATTTCGAGACCTTATTAATAATTATTTACATAATAATTTAACTGCCTCGTTGGTCTGGTGGTTGTAGTAGTGCGACTGTTGATCATGAGGTCCTGGGTTCGAATCCCGGGTCGGGCCAAAAAATTATTTATTGAGTTTTTCCGTCAAGAAATTCTCTGTAGTTGCCCGGAGTTAGGAATTGGCGGTGTCTCACCCCCGTGCCTCGGAAAGCACGTAAAGCCGTTGATCCTGCGCCTGATCTCACTCCGGTCGTGTCGGTTTACCGTCCCATCGGATTATGAGAGTGAGGGAATAGAGAGTGCACCTGTGCTTGCGCATACACTTGGGCACTATAATCCTGTCCTGCGCCGATAGCTAGCCTCCGTTGAGGCTGGCCGCCGTGGCCGAAATTCGGACTGGAGGACATTATTATATTTCAAGAGCTGCAGTAACGAAGTATCAGTTTATGAGAAATTATCTGTACAACTGGTCACCGCAGCAAGGCAAGCATATAGTGGCGTCGTCGAGTGCAACAGAGTATAGTGCGAGCGGAGTGGACAACATTGAAACTCAAATAAGTAGAACAACTGCCATGGCTAGATCGACAGACGACTATGATTGTCCCGCATATACACCGGTAGATATTTGATAGATCTAATACCATTTAAAATCACGAATAAGCAACTGCTATCACACTGCTAACACTAAGGTTTTGTATTTAGGGGGGCACCCCTATGAGATCTCTCATCATGGCAGTGGCTTGCACTGTTGTCTTCGAGCAACAGTGCGCCCACTGCCATGTTCCGGGCTAAGGCTAAGAGCTTAAAGGTTGTTAGGAATTATATATTATGTCCTTAGTACTGACGTCACGATTTTATTAATAGAAGTAACACAAACAAGCACATAGTCCTCATGTGGATGATTGGATGTTGTGACGCATAGACTCCACCATCGATTAAGAATTAAAATTCAAATGTATTGTTATCCAGAGGACTAATATTAAATTTAATTTTTCTGGGGGATCTATATTAAATAATATTTAAATATTATACGTGCTAGAGCCACGCTGCAGCTATATTATAGTTGTGGCATAACCGGGGAAGGACTTCGCTCTCACAGAATACATCTCATAAAATAGCAGCTTAATGCTTCTATGTTTCGTATGTTGGTTGTAGAGAACCAGAGACCCGTTTTACTGGAATCGATGCATTTCAACTTAGTCCTCAGGGGTGACAACGCATCTGCGGTTTAATTCTTAATCGAGGTTAAATGTAGATTATGGACCACAGTATCCACTTACCATCAGGTGGACTGTGTGCTCGTTTGTTTGTTAATTGTGTTTTTCTTAAATCTTTAAATGTTGTAATTTGTTGATTTAAACTTTTAGTGGCGTTGTAAAAATATCCACTTACCCAGTTGGTCACGTACGTGTTGCAAAAGACGACAGAGGGAGTAAAACAGGAGATGAGCAGCAGCATTTTCCTGATAGCAAATTAAAATAATAGAAAAAATTGCGGGTGCTAAGCGAGGTAGCTAACGAAAATATATCCCCATGTAGTAATCTCTGAGCGTGGCCTGTGTTCAGCAGTGGACCTTTAATAGCCCCGTAATGGCCTTATGTAGCCTATTGTTAATAAAAACGGTCAGGTTCTCTATATCTGCTCACCACACGAAATATTACATCAATTCTACTTCTTTTACGCTGGTATGTTGTAAAAGCGTGGTCGCTCTCCGTTCGAGCCGTACCATTCGTGCTGTATTTTACAGCTGCAACTTAATAGTTTAACAATTATGCTACTAAGGAAACTGAGCTCAACTTAATAATAATATTTAATTAAAAACGGAAGCAATAAATTAAAAGCAGCAACTAAAATACTTGTGCAATAAATTATCGTAGGGAAGCTTCGGAAGTTGCGGAAAGTTGGCAGATGGCCCCTCTCCGCCGTCGAATTGTAGGCGAAACGACGCAATATTAAAAGATTGGACATCGGGATATATGGAAAGTTACTCGGATTTGTTTCGTCTTTTTCTTCTTATCTAGGACGCAGCGGAATTCTCGTTTCGTAGACTGTTTACGTATAATTTAATTTGCATGGTGTTAGAAGATGAGCCACAAAAAAATTAAAGTTACAACCTTTATACGTCCTACTGCTGGGCACACGCCTCCTATCATTTTTTTATGGGTTTTGTAACAAAATCTCCAGTGCTTGTTGCCACGTGTCTTCGGAGCGTCGGTGCTTCACGTCAGTATATGTCCGGGAAGTCTGCAGTCTGCGAACATGTTCAAGATCGTCCCCACCATTACATTCGATTTGATAAACCACAAATTCTCGCAAAAGAACGCCGATTCCTACCAAGGATGATACGCGAGGCTATTGAAATTAAAAAAAATCCAAATTTCAATAGAGAAGATGGATGGGTGCTGCCACCTGCTTGGGACCGTATAATTAACAAAATTAAACCCAAACCTAAGCATACCACTGCAAGACTTCATGATACTATAAGCTCGTATTGCGTAAATCGGACCAAAAATTAATATTCAAAAACTGTAGGTAGCCGGACTAACTATGACATTGGGACGTCAAACATCTCAGTCCCCCCCGTGACCATGGTTGCTGTAAAGCACCCGAAACGTCGGGAATTAAAAATAATTAAAAGTAGTGAAATAAACGCGATAAAATCCGTAAATTTAGTTTTATTCAATGTGTAGTGTTAGCGTAAATTTAAGAAATCATTAGCTTACTCCTTTCTAAAGAGTCGACAACGCACCTGCAATTCCCCTGGTGTTGCGGATGTTCATGGGCGGCGGTAGTCACTTAAAATCAGGTGAACCGTATGCTCGTTTGCCCCTTTTTCTATAAAAAAAAAACCAGAAAAAAAAATAGTTCTAAACTGAATGCTGTGGCATTCAGTTTAGAACTATGTTTTTTTTCTGCAAGCACGATGTTGAGCCATCCGCATCCATTGACTTCTTGCATAATGTTACTAGGTCACCACTCTATCTTGTGGAGAGACAATCTACACTTTGATTGCCGATACGATGCTGCGTATATACACGGTGAATGTTTTGAAGCTATGTACTCGTCTCAAACTCAGTCATGTGTCAAGAGATGTTATTTTTTTCTATAGAATTAAGGTGAAAAACGAGCATAAAGTTCACGTGAAGTGGACCCTCAATAGAGGATCCACTAACCATCAGATATTAAGAATCAAAATCGTTTCTAGTAATAAGGGTCTCCGGTTCTCTACACTCATCATACGAAACACAGTCGTAATAAATTGCTATGTTACGCTGGTATGATGTACCGTTGCCACTAATCAGAGACACGCAAGCGTAACCATTTTTGTATTTGAAATTAAATTTAAATGTATAAATTGTTATAATAGGTACTATTTAATATTCCTTCGTTGTTATAAATCGAAGAACTTGTAATGCTTATATATGGTAACGAGCGTCGTATATTCCAATAAAAGCTTGCCAGAAACTAGTCAAGACTTGTTTATTGTAAATGCCTTTATAAGCTTGGTATCGGTAGACAACGCACCCCAGACAAATGTTTTCACAGGGGGAATCCATTTGCGCCAAATGTGTAGTCGGGCTAGGAAAAGTTAAGTCTTGTATACACGCAAATATGCGAGTGTAGCTGTGATAACGATTTAAACTACTTAAATGTTCTAATTATAGACTAAGAAATAGATGTGTGTCATATACACACATCTATTTCTTTATTTGTGGAAAAATAAATTTTTCAATTTTCAGATAAATGTCCATTAAATCAAATATCCATCGAATAAATTCATAGCTAACCAAATATAAATGTGATACATTTTAACTATTTCACCTATGATTTATTAGCGACTGGCCACGTCATAATTTTTTTTAAATTATGTTTTTCGGATAAAAAAATATTATAGCCTCGCTCCCTCCCGGCATTGCTCTCCACATGTAAAATATGATTACAACTGATTCAGCCGTTTCGAAGATTAGCGCAGACAGACAGACAGATCGACAAAACATTAAAAATGGTTATTTTATGTTTTAATAGCACGCAAATAACCCACCGAGCTTTCATAAGAGCTGGCTACTTCAATGTTACAGACAGACACTTCAATTTCATTTATACGTTAGATGCATATAGATGTACATTTTATCAGGGAGTTGAACAAATGGCCCTAAATGAAATTAAAATACTTGTTACCGTGATGGAGAAATTTTTTCAAACCTTAAAGTAGAATGAAGTTGGTTTAGTATGCGCCTATAATAAATTATTTTCGAATATATTGTTTACTTTTTTATATAGGATAGGGTGACAAACTAGCACACAGTCCACCTGTAAGTAGTTGCTGTGGCTCATAGACATCAACATCTATTCTCGATTACAAATCAAAATGTAGATGAGTTATCACCCGTGAGGACTAAGATGGAATGGCTTGTCTCCAGTAAAAAGGTCTCCGGTTCTCTACACTTACCATACGAAACACAGCATCATTAAGCTACTATTTCACGCTGGTATTCTGTGGGAGCGTGGTCCTTCCCCGGTCGAGCCGACCCATTCGTGCTTCAACTATACTACTAATATAACTGCAGCATGGTTCTACCACGTAAAAAAGTGTAGTAGTACATACTTAAAAATTTCTCCATTGACCTCTTAGAAATGAGACCTTAGCCAGCCTTTTTGATAGGATAATTGTCCAGCCGTAGGACGTGTATGTGCAGGAATTGCGTAATTTAATTCCTCCCTCTCCCTTCCACCATCGTTCATCGACAACCAGACGTTCGGCCTGACTCCACGATTTCGTTGTTGACTTACCACGTTTTCGAACTAAACTGTTTGCTACGTCGTTCATCATGCGTACAGCAAAGTAGTGGAATAAGTTGCCAGCATCCTTTCCATCCGATTACATTGTGCGTGTCTTCAAGGCAAGAGTGAATAGGGTTTTGTTACGTCAGTGCGCTTCTTAGGCTACATCACCACTTACCATCAGGTGGGATTGTAGTTAAGCGCTGACTTAGAATAATAAAACAAAACCTATTTGTGTATAGGCTATAGCTTCAATATATTTTACTATAAAATACTGGAACTCTCAGTAGTGCTATTGGCTAACTTTTGTTTGTTATTTAGATTATCAAAATGTATTTCACTTTATTAATATGATTTCACGGCACCATCAGGTGTAGTGTTATGCTATTTACATACCATTTTACACTATTTTAAATTTATTTTTCCATTCTGTTTTTGATTTTCTGCATTCATATCAAAACTGGATATTTTGCATCACCTTTATTTTCATAGGAACCTGTAACATTTTTAAACCATAAGAACACAATAACAAATCATTTTCACGTCGTATTTTCACGTTATCAGCACTTTTTAAATCGATGTCAATGGAGTCTACCTTTTTCGGTCTTTTATTTAGTTCTCCGTAACTCTGCAATTTCGGGCTTCGTGCGCGCTGTTGCGCTACCTTTTTTCCTACATCAATAATATCTCATTTTTCACTTAAATCTTGCCGTTTCTCTATTACGAGCCTAAAACCAAAATTTGACATGTTTTGACATCGTTGTTTATCTGGTTGTCATGGCAATTTTTATTCAAATATCGTTACCGGCCTGATGTTTTTACTTCAAAAATACTCTTTTCTTCTTGGCCATTTACAAAAATTTGCTTTTAATTTAAATAATTTCAAATTTGATTTAAATAATTTCTCGTTCTTATCCCAGATCCGTCAAAAAGATATAAAAGCCGAACAATCGGCCAATAGAGGTTCTCACTTCAGCTTTGATACAAGAAGCACCTCTTAAAGGCTTTATCCGCACTGCCTCGGGATCTTGCAAGCCTCTGCCTTCTCCTGAAGTCGTCGCCTAGCCACGCCTACGCCTCCACCTATTAGTGCCGCGCTATCTTCGGCCGCTGTGCGTGCTTGTCTCAAGCGCTGCGTGTTCCTACTCCAGACGCTGCGTGTCTACTCCGGGCGTTGTGTGTGCTTACTCCGAGCGGTGTGTGTGCCTAATTTAAGTGCTGTGTGTACCTGCTCAATACGCTGTGTGTACCGTACCTACTCCAGACGCTGCGTGGACCTACTCCAGACGCTGCGTGTCTACTCCAGGCGCTGTGTGTGTCTACTCCGGGTGTTGTGTGTGCTCATTCTGGTCGCTGTGTGTGCCTACTTCAAGCACTGCGTGTACCTAGATTAGGCGCTGTGCATCTACCACAGGCATAGCCTGTGCATACATTGTTTCCGTACTCATTTATCTTTATTAACT
Organism: Parnassius smintheus behrii; assembly: GCA_036936625.1. Taxonomy (NCBI): domain Eukaryota; kingdom Metazoa; phylum Arthropoda; class Insecta; order Lepidoptera; family Papilionidae; genus Parnassius; species Parnassius smintheus. The sequence goes on from JAUPFT010000005.1 coordinate 51,575,789, forward strand.
TTTTTTTATTTAAAAATTGTAATTCACTATCATCACTACAGCCCATCATCACCTTCATACCTTTTTTTTTATATAAAAGAAACTGTAAATATCTTTACAAATTTTAAATAAATTATTTTCTTTTTGGTTGTTTCGTTGTTAGGTTAGGTTCTATAGTTTTTAATTGTCGCTTAAAAAAAGTTAATAAAGATAAATGAGTACGGAAACAATGTATGCACAGGCTATGCCTGTGGTAGATGCACAGCGCCTAATCTAGGTACACGCAGTGCTTGAAGTAGGCACACACAGCGACCAGAATGAGCACACACAACACCCGGAGTAGACACACACAGCGCCTGGAGTAGACACGCAGCGTCTGGAGTAGGTCCACGCAGCGTCTGGAGTAGGTACGGTACACACAGCGTATTGAGCAGGTACACACAGCACTTAAAGTAGGCACACACACCGCTCGGAGTAAGCACACACAACGCCCGGAGTAGACACGCAGCGTCTGGAGTAGGAACACGCAGCGCTTGAGACAAGCACGCACAGCGGCCGAAGATAGCGCGGCACTAATAGGTGGAGGCGTAGGCGTGGCTAGGCGACGACTTCAGGAGAAGGCAGAGGCTTGCAAGATCCCGAGGCAGTGCGGATAAAGCCTTTAAGAGGTGCTTCTTGTATCAAAGCTGAAGTGAGAACCTCTATTGGCCGATTGTTCGGCTTTTATATCTTTTTGACGGATCCGGGATAAGAACGAGAAATTATTTAAATCAAATTTGAAATTATTTAAATTAAAAGCAAATTTTTGTAAATGGCCAAGAAGAAAAGAGTATTTTTGAAGTAAAAACATCAGGCCGGTAACGATATTTGAATAAAAATTGCCATGACAACCAGATAAACAACGATGTCAAAACATGTCAAATTTTGGTTTTAGGCTCGTAATAGAGAAACGGCAAGATTTAAGTGAAAAATGAGATATTATTGATGTAGGAAAAAAGGTAGCGCAACAGCGCGCACGAAGCCCGAAATTACAGAGTTACGGAGAACTAAATAAAAGACCGAAAAAGGTAGACTCCATTGACATCGATTTAAAAAGTGCTGATAACGTGAAAATACGACGTGAAAATGATTTGTTATTGTGTTCTTAGGGTTTAAAAATGTTACAGGTTCCTATGAAAATAAAGGTGATGCAAAATATCCAGTTTTGAGATGAATGCAGAAAATCAAAAACAGAATGGAAAAATAAATTTAAAATAGTGTAAAATGGTATGTAAATAGCATAACACTACACAGGGTATAAGGTATACCTATAAAAATGACTGGCTTTTGAGTCCAGCGCTGTGGTGGCGGTTGTTTCGTATCCTGCACGAAACAAATATTGGTGTCGCCTTCAAATAATCTTTCTGCGTGTGGATGTGTCCATTATCTATGTGCCATTTATGTTTGTTACCATTCTCCACGATACTGTAGAAAATTCTTATATAAAGGTATTTTTAATAAGAAGGTTTCCATAATTAAACTTCTTTTTTTTTAAAGTTACTCTAAAAATTTTCTCCTGAACCGTGGAGGCAGTTTACAAACATAAATTGCACAAGGATAAACATCCAGACCCGGAACAATTATTTGCAAGCTGTACAAATACTTGTTCCATGCGGGAAACGGTTTTTGTTCAGGTTTAAATAGCTCGCGCTAATTTTCATTTCGCCGTATTATGTAATTTGGCATAGAATATTATATCAAAGAGAAAAGATTATCTCTTGAATAAGGCAATCGACTATGCTAATGACGAAACTTTTGCAGTCCGATTATTTAAGTTGACCTCAACGCGCCATCCATAATTAATACGGTTATTATAAGGTTTGAGAAGTTCGCCTGTCGGATGTCCACGACCTACTCATTATTATATTTACTTAACTTTTATACACTCCGATGTTTAAACTTATAAAAGATTTTCATTTTAAATCTCTGCTTTTATAGATGTTAACAAGTAATTAGCTAAAATTCGCGTAAAAAAAAATACAGACGTGTCTTACCTAATATGAAGACCACCAGCCGCCATTCCTAATTGCGTGTGCTATCACCGTCACTACTAATCCCAACACCACTACACCAGGGAAGACACCGCCACGCCATCGAAAATGCGACACGTGTTTCGACCTGTGGCTCACGTCTAAGTGACCAGTAGGCTAGAAATTAGGCCTGAAATTAAGCCTAGAGGCATAATTTTATTTTTAGCGACTTTATCACTGCTCACCACCGGGGATCGTAGTCAAGTACTGGTTTATAATAAATAAATAAAATATTCAATGATAATCATTTGTTATAATATATGTCTTACTTGTAACTTTTAAGTGTGTTTCTCTACGGTTTCGACTTTATGAAAGTGTTTGAGTCGTAGCTTAAAAGCTATACCCGCTGGTTTCATAAGGCGATTAAATTTGAGATATGGACTGAATTTGAAACGTGCTTACTATGAAGATGATGTGAAGCTTACAAGAAGGCTTTATGTGATTTAACTTTTAATAGCTTTCACGTAAATATCAGAAGAATTGTTAACGAGTTTCTAGTTTAAACAAAACTAGAAGCTCGGCACTTAAAATGTATTTTTTAAACCTCGCAATGGAAAAGCTTAAATACAAGTGGTAAAATTAAAATTATTGTACAACCGACTTCAATATAAAAATATAAATATAAATGAGAACATCATCAATGTAGTCGAAGCCAATTAAATACGCATAATTAAGGATAACTCAAAAACTACTGCTCGGATCCTGATTAAATTTATATGTGATATGTATCGATAGTGATATGTAAAGCACCAGCTTTCAAATAATAAAGGAATCATCATAATCGGTTCACGCAGTGAAAAGTTCTGAGGTAACACATACAGTCGAATTGAATGCTTCCTCCTTTTTGAAGTAGGTAAAAATGCGTGTTTAGTATTTTTTTAAACGTAAATAAAGGCTGCTGCTTGTGTGACTACGCGATAAAGTTGTACCTACTCTAAAATAATGTTTTATCATATTTGAAATTGCATTAATTATTCTTTATATATATATATATATATATATATATATATATATATATATATATATATATATATATATATATATATATATAAAGCTTATCTATTTTTTTTTACGATAAAATCTTTCGATTGTATGTGAGAATCGTTGTTTCGATTTCGTTTCGTTGAAACAATAGAACTGAGTAAAACTGTGTTACTTAAACAATTACTAAAAAATACATTCGAACACCTTTTTTGAAGTCGGTTTAAAAAGATAGCATATTTTATGATGTCCTCTACGGCTTAGAGTCTAAGCTAGGCTAGGTTTTAGACTACAGTAACAACTTTAAATTGCCTTTATCAAAATAAACTGCCCAGGATATAATAGGAATCCATCATCAGCAAGATTCATTATTACGGCCTATCAAGGTCAACTGCTAAACATGGCCTCCTTTTTTTAATAAGATAAGGGTGACAGCAGGCACACAGGCCACCTAATAGTGATTGGACGTTGTGGTCCATAGACATCTTCATCTATCCTCGTTTGCGAATTGCGAATCAAAATGCAGATGCGTTGTTAGTCGTTAGAACTAAGATGGAATGTCTCTTTTCCAGGGTGATCGCTACCAAGCTATTTCTAATTGTTTTGTGTTGTTAATTGTAACATACATGATTGTAAGCTATAATTTGAAAAAAAAATAGTCCCGCTGGGTTTCTTGCTGGTTCTTCCCAGTACAGAGGTTTTTTTTGGCGAACCAGTGGTAAATGAAAAAAGTGACTCAATAAGTGTTGTTTAAAATCTATATTGAATAAAAAAGTTTCTGTTCCTGTTCCAGTAAAAGGGTCTCCGGTTTTCTACACCCGCTATAGCCACCCACAAAGCACCATTAAGCCATCCTTCTTCCACCTTTTCCCGGTCGAACCGACCCATTCGTGCTACAACCATACAATTAATATAGTTGCTGCATAGTTCTACCACGCTTAAACTCTGTAGGAGTTAGATTGTTTCAAAAATATCCCATCATAGTTACTACAGTTGCATAGTTTAGTTGTTAGTTGTTATCAGCAAATGCTGCTTGCCCATGTGTTTCAGTTTCGCTATGTCGCCTCCTACAGCACTCATTGGATATGATGATATGGCGTAGTGGAATGTTTTGTGTCGCCACTGCATGGCCATTATATACTCGTATAAAATGGAAATAGAAAAATCTGTCTTCTACTTTACAACGCAAATGTCCACTGCTGAATATCGTCCTCTCCTTTGGAGTACTTGAACTAATCGTCACGCTTAGCAGATAGGTTTAGATTTTGTCTCTTCTTAGTATATATTATAAAAGTTTCTTAATCTGTTTTCATTCTGTGACATTGACAAAATGCTTTATCTAATTAATAAATTAAAAGACAAAAACAAGTTGGAATTAATTAAAACTACTTTTACGGATTTTATCGCGTTTAATCATTTGATTTTTAATTCCGGTCGTTTCGGTTACGAAATAATTAAACGCGATACTCGTAAAATCTGTGAAAGTAGTTTTAAACGTTGTGTAGTGTTCGCGTAAATATAAGAATTCATTAAGTCGGAATTAAAGTTAATAGTATAAAAAGTAAAAATCAAAATATCGTCCCCTTACAACTAAAACCGCTTATCCGACATGAACCTAAATTTATAGTATCGCAATTTAAAAGTTTGACGCTATAAATAAGTATTAAAATTTAGTTATCCTTGTGATTCAAGATTCAATTATGAAAGAAAGACAAACTGTTATTGGATTTAAATATGAATAACTTAAAAAACGCACTGTAAATTACTAAAAAATACAAAAAATGCTGACAAGGGAAGACACTTAATTAGTTTTACCTGTATATTACAAATATTATTAATCTGTTATTATTTTATAAAGTATCGCAATAATTGTAATTATTGATAGTTTTTCAGATTCTCTACTACAATAACTATAATTCAAAGAATGTTAGAACATGTAAACACTAAGAACCCGGTTAAAATGAATGATTTTGGAATACATAGTTGGTTTTACTTGTATAAACTTTCAAATTTACTGAATGAAATCCAATTATTTGCAAGACTTTTGTACTTTTGTATGTGTTTTAAAAGAAATAATAATATAAACGAACTATTATTTACTGAAAGAAACAAGGTAATATTAAAAAAAAAAACAGGAATTAAATCACGAAACATCTTTATTTTGCTAAGTAGAAAATCCCGACTACTTAAATCTTAAAACTAAAATAATACCGAAATAACCATAGGATAATTTTTTCTTGTTAATTTTCTGTGAAAATACTACTCATTGTCAGATAAATCAGACTCTTCAGAAATTGCTGCTTCAGGTAAACAGTCAACAGTTCTGTTATCTGTAGCCAAAGACTGAAACCAGCCATGGTACTCTTCAGGTATAACACCCTTTTCGCATAGATTTAATAAATCTTTCTTTTTGGCTACAGTTATGGGCAATGGTTTGTTGTACAGCTGTTGCAAAGCAGGAAATATGAACTCACAGCTAGTCGAAGAGGTCGCATGTTCACAGGCGTCTGGTTGTTTCGATTTACGCCTTGTCGCATAGCCGTGACTTTCCGATACAGTAGTTGCAGATTTATTTAGTTGTGTTCCTGAGCAAGTGACGTCCATTGTCATGAAATTGGTTGACATATCATAGTTATAGTATATGTTTCGATCACCTTTTATGTATTTCATCCTTTTTATCTTAAGCCATTGAATTCTCTGACCTTCCGTGTTTGTTGTCTTGTTCAAAATTATAGTGCTCGCTAATTGTTTCAGATCTTTGAATTCAGAATACGTGAACTGTTTTACGTTGTATTTGTTTTTCTTCACTTTCTTGGTGCCCTTTTTATACGTGTTCTTTGATCGGGCATCTTTGAATATATTGATCCAGTCCGATAAACAATACACGTCACGATGTTTTTTCGCAGATTCAATTGAGCTATGCATTGAGTCGGCCTCCATGTAAGAATGGCCAGACTCCAAAAACTTGTGCTCAATAATCTGTAATTGTTTGCTCTGATTGATAACCCACAAGAGTAAAGCGGCTATGAACTGATTTCTGTTTTGTCCCCCGCATGTATCGGAGAACAAACTAACCTCTGTTACATTTTCTGGAATGCAGTTTGTTAAATAATGGGCTAGAATAGTGCCAACTTCCGAGCTACCTTTTTTGCCGTGTACCTCCGTCCATACAAAGCAATATGCTTCGTTTGGTAGCGCGCTTTCATATAACGTTAAGTTATAAACAGTCAATTTTCTGGTATAATAAAGAAGGCCAACCTGAGTACTAGGAATTTGTAAAATAGCTTGAAGATCAAATGTTGCTGATAAAAAGTTTAGTTCTCTTTCTGCTCTCTCCTTATCCTTGGCCTTTTCAGCATTGCATGCTCGTTTCTTTTCTATGTGATCTTCATAGTTTTGTACTAAATTTGCTTTTTCATCTGCGTTTGCACGATTGTATTTAGTACAGACAAGACATTGGTCTTTCTTGGGCACGAAAAAGCTCAAGTTAAACTCCCTAGAAAAAATTCTTCTATAAGTTATTTCTGACACCGGTTTTGTATTACGTTCTTTGCATTGATTAACATATAAAGAATACATCTTACCTAAGGAAAGCCCAGCACTTAAGTATTTGCGTTTCGATTGCTTTCTAGTGTAGTGACTTTCCATTGTTGGGAAAGAAGCTATATGGCTTTTGATTTCCTCAATTTTTTCAGGTGGGGTTTTATTTGGGGCTTCTTTACGTCCACGAGGATCTTTATCTTCTAAATAACAGCCAAATTGATCTGTTCGCTTTATAGCATTATTCACACTAAAAGGCGAAATACTCAAAGTACTGCAAAAAAATCTAGAACAGACATACTTTTGTTGTCCTTCAACTACAAAAAAACATTTTTTGGTAAAAGAACGTTCTGTTGTCCTTTTTCGGTCTTTTAAAAGTCTTTTCGTCGGCATAACGCTCACATGCTTCAGCAGAAAAGCTTTTCGTCCTACGAAATCAAGACCCCAGTATAGTCTGCATAAAGTTTGTCTTACACTTTCAGTAAAATTATTAGAGCATTGGTATTTACATTTAGAACAGTCAACGGTTGTAGGAACTTTTGGGTTTCTGACCTTTTTCCCAGTAACATACGATAAGCCTTCCGCTCTTCGTTTTTTTGCGACGTTAATTTTCCAAGACGTGGGATCCGGTTGGCGCCAGCGTGATTGCGGCTTCAATATCTTCCAGCTACGTTCAAATATATCAAACATCACAAGTTCCGCTATTTGACGAGATTCAGACTTGTTGCCGAATAGCATCTGTATACATTTGCCCCGTTGAATGTTTTTATTTTTTTCTGCTGTGTGAACTAAATCTGGATTAAGTAATTCTTCTAAATTTATGAGCTCGGAGTCATCTGAGTCACTAGGAGGAGCTTGTTGATTTTCTGGGTGGTATGTAGGGTCGTTATCAGAGAAATCACCTCCATAGAGTGATTCTATATCAGATTCGACACTCCGCTCTTGTTTTTCAATCTCTGTTAATAAATAAATATAAATAAAATAATTATAGGTGAACGTACTTAAAGTAAGAACACAACACATTACATTAAGCCACTTAGTTATCCAAAAAAATCACCTTCAGAATTTAAAGTTTCAGCAGATATGACACCACTCTTAAAACTATCAACCATGGCTTCTGGTTGCACTTGTTTATTTGTGCCTGGCTGGCAATGATAGCTAGTATTAGTTTCTGTAAAAAAAAACTTAATTCAAAATAAAATCTTATTGATAATAATCATTAATTTAATTATGTAAAATAACGTATTTAAAATTGTACCTGATATTTTACACTCTTCAGACAGTAATAATATATCATTGACTCCAAGGTTATTTCCATTATTTCTGTTGCTCTTTTTATACTTCTTGTCTTTTGTTTCTGGTTCATTAAGAACTATATTCAGGCATTCTGTAAAAATTGTATTTTTATTAGTAGGTATACCTAAATCACTTACAAAACTTACAAAATATAACATAAAACTTTTACTTTTAGCATCACTACCAGTACTATTTTCTATACTTTCTGAATTGTTTGTATTTTCGTCGCTCTGTTTGCATTTACGTTTACACTTCTTGCATTTTTGTTCTTTAGAGCATTCTGTAAAGTAAAATTTATTACTATGGTATTTTAAATGCTCTTACAAATGATGACACTAAGTATGAGACCAGCCAGCCAGTTAATTGGTTTTGTCCGTGTGATGGGATATTTTCCAGTGGTGAAAAGTTACCTAGGTCCGTCTCCAACGTGCCGAGAATGTCTGTGTAAATTTTCATTAAGATGGTTAAGCGATTTCACCGCGAAAGAGATACAAACCATTACGTTAAAAAGATAGACGGGAAGTAGTTCTACTGTTTTGTACTGTTCATAGGTAGATAATAAAATAATGAGTTGCTTATCAGTACAGAGGTTACGAAGTACATCATCTTACGATTATTATGTAGAAACCTCTTACCTTCTTTCTTACTGATAATTTCAACAGGATTGTTTAAAGGTTGTTGTATAAAATAATCGAAGGCTTGAGATAAAAGATAGTCATCTTCATCGGATATTTGCAGCCCGAGATCTCCAGTTCCTGTGATAAGCATAATAATTATTGTATTTCACTTAGAACAACACTCATCACAGTACTTATTCGATACTTTTATAATCAAGCAATCAAAAGTTTTGTAGTGGAACCATAACCTCAAAACTATAATATAACACTACTTACCGTTTGGTAATTCAATTCCTCCAGTTTCTAAAGGCACAAAATATTTCTGAGAACTCATTTTAATCAAAAAACAACACAAAATTAAACAAAAACTGCTATCAATATCAGAATGTCATCAGCCACCACTCAACTTTGACACTATAATTCGCGCGAATGCAAACCGACTAAATGACGGGACCCAACTGAACGACGAATCAGATCGCGAGCGCCGTGTGCGAGCGAAACAGACTACTGGCCGATAGCAGCTTTTAGCGGAGTAACATTTTATGCGATAAGCACGATTATAGGCACGCAATAACAAGTAAGTGCAGAAATTTGCTTTTACCAGAAGCATTAGTAGAAGGTTTGCGTGAAATTATAAGGTTAAAAACATTTAAATGAGTATAACCGGTTTTAATTGTTTTTAAGTTATAAATATTAGTCTTAATATTGTCTGGTAAAAATTATTTAAGTGGGGTAACAAACTTTAGCTGAATAAATTCACAGAACTGCCTTAAGATCTCAGTGTGAAGAAACCAACTAAAACTATTTACCTTGCTTTAGTTGTAATCATTGGTGAAGTTTATTCGTAATTTTCTACAGCAAAAATAAATTACAAAAGGAAACGCGGTTTTACTTGGATGATATTTAAAAAAGGTTATATTACAATAGGTTAGTCGTTTTTTTATGTAGATTTATTGCAAATAATTGAACTTTAATAGTTTTTCACTTTCTTTATATTCTAAACTATGCGTCGTATCAGAAAACGGGTTTTACCAGTAGACGCAGCTTGAAATTCCCTTTCGATTGGTGTTAATAACTAATTTTCACAAAATTTGTCAGATAATCGGTTTTAGTTGTAAGGGGGCGATATGATCTAACTTTTGTTACGTTTTTATTTTTTATTTCTCAGCATCAGAATAGTTTATTTGTCAAAAATAAGTAGGTTTAATAAATATTCAAGGTCTTGTGAGGGTTACAATTATTAGTACGCTATGTTTTGTCTAAAAGATATACAAATATAATTGTGTTCTTATGAGAATCAAGCCACAACATAAAATAAAGTTTGTGAAATTGGAATACTAATTGAAATTCTACATTAATAAAACTAAATTGATGAGAATAACAAAAATAATAAAAGTCAATATTGTCATTCAAGAACTAGTCAATTTTATATTAACATTTTTCTATTAATAACTCATTTAGCACTTTTTTAAATTTAAATAAGATCATATTTTTATTGTATCAGGTAGTAGTCTCGTTTATGTATTTTCCTTTTAGTGCAGCTAGAATATCCAAATATTAAAACTATCGCTCCTAGCCTAAGAATTAACAGCTTTAAAAGTCAACAGAAGAAAATAGCAGATTTAAAAGGCGATGGTTCCAAAATTTTCTAAATATTGCTAAACGAAAGGTTGTGTTAGTTTCTAAGTCAATTTTAACAATAAGTATTTCATAAAAATATGAAGTGCACTTTCGGCGACACACGGGCACAGTTTCATAAATAGAAAAAGCTTAGGTTAGCTCATAAAATCGTTATACAACGCCGTCTTAACATCGGGTAGTGATATTTAAACAAAGACCGAAACAAGGCGAGATCGATACGTACTTGCAGGACGCGCGCCGCTGCCTCGAAATTACATTTTGAGCCAAATCCAGCCGGCACGTGACTCAACTTGTTGCCGCTCAGGAAAGAGATGAAACTACATACGACTTAGATGTCGCACTGATGACAGGCGCTATAGCGCTGTGTTAACTACCGTCTGAAACAACAATTGCTGTATATAGCCAATAAATTATTTTTCGATACTAGACTTTACCTTTGACATCTAGCTATACTAAGTAATTACTTACTATCAGCCAATGTAAAGAGCTAAAATGACAGTAGTTACACATTTTTTATTATCATTTGCATTTAAAACATTACATAAATATTAACAGAAAAGAGTAAATATTTCCATTTAGCATTTTATGTGACACAGACTTAAAACCGCCAGTATAATAAGCGGCTAAGTAAGAATTATTAAAGTGTCCCATGTTGGGCGCCACTTTGTCGTCTAAATTAAATTGTTCATTTTATGAAATGCATTTAATGTTTTTATATTTTATAACGAACCTTCTATTTTATAAGCTTCACCTGTTGGTAAGTATGAATTAATGAAATGCAATATTATAATATAGTTTTTACACACTTCCTTGTAGACTGCAGACACGTATTAAGAGCCTGTGATACTAGAAATAATGATTATTCATCAATAAATGTTATTTATTTTATTAAATCTATTATTATTTATCAGTAGTAAAACCATTCGGCTTAACGCATTAAAAATATCTAATTTTATTTCTTATATAGTGGAACCTGGAACTTCTAGCGTAGTTTTATGGAACAAAATTATATACCTTAATTTGAAGTTGAGACTATTTTTCATGCATGTCATAGCCTCACTTTCGACTGTTAGCAAGTTTTCCTAACTGGACCGAGTTGTAGCCGAGTAATTTGATATATTTTGACATAATAACTAAATTCCGTTCCTGAAATCATTTATAGGCAAACATATGGATATACTTTCTTCTTCGATGCCATCTTAATAGTTTTATATTTGCATACATTGCCACATTTTTAATTTTTAGCGATAAATCATAAAAGCATTAGTCACAGTTTTCGTTTCTAAAGAAGCTTTTGCTAATTGTTATTAGTTTCTATGTCAGTTTACACTGATTGGCATTACCGGCAGCCAGGCAGTCGCCAAGCACGGTATTCCCGTGACCGTAGATGCGTTTGCATCGGCCGAACGCTCGCTCCTGGAATTCCCAGTTATTACTGCAGGGGGAGGCGGTCTAGGGGTTGTTGCCCGGGATCGATCCACCGCACCGCACCGCGGGTATAACCAGTGCACGAGGTTACGACACCATCACTGCAGTCGCGGTACATCATGTCTCTTGCAACTATATCGTGTTCTTACATTTACGGAAGGAATTTACGTCATGAAGCACAGCTGACGGAAGGCCGTGTAAGTTATGTAGACGTAAATTACTTGAATCCACAGATTAGCACTGCTTTTCCTAAACACTAGACGCACAGGTTTCAGGGCTACCTATAAAATATAATTACTGGTTGGAAAATCAATCGGAAGCAATTTGAGCAGCGAAACAAATTCTACGTGGTTTTTCGGCTGTTAATTGGCTGCGGGCGGCGGCGCCGAGACGGCGGTGGAACCTCCGCAGGGCCCCCCGCCCTCCGGCCGCCACCCGCCTGAACCTCGCCATTTTTATGAGCGAGAAGTCCGTCGGGACCTGCAAGAGTCTGGGTGGCTTTTAAATTTTCTTCCCCAACTCTGGACCCCTTAGTTGCTAGGCGCTATTGAAACGCCATACAAACAATAGTTTCCTCTCATACAATATGAGCATTAATTTAAAACATTCCCTCTTCAGATGTCAACTTCAGTTATTTTTTTAACCTTTTCTTAAAAAAATGCTAATGGTCTTTGCTTTGCAAAGACTTTTCTAAGAATGACTCAGTTGAAGGATGAAAAATATTGAAGCAAGATATTATGTGGTTTGGTATGGTGGTGGGGGAGATGTAGACGTCGCAATCGACATTATTTGTCCATTTGCTAGGCTTATTTTCTTGTACGGGGTTATCAAGTCTGGGATGGCAGCGGGGCGGGGGTGCCGCAGGCCGGGGGGTGCGCGGCTATCGACCGGTGCCTCCCCCCAACCGGTTCAGTTTCCGGGCGAGAGTCGCGCAATACGCCCGCGCTGCGCCGCGACTCCGTCACTCGTCAGATAGTCCACTTCAAACCTTCACCATGCTGATAGGGCTCGTTCGGGACTCGGTGATGCAGTGCTTCTGCCACTCATGCCGCGCGCCTGTACTTCCGGCAGGTTGGGAACAACGCACCGGTGGAAGCTTAACTCCGTTTGAATACTTTGAAGGCAACCAACGACGCCACTACTCTCACTTTGGAGACAAACGCCCTTTGGTTATTTGGCTTATCAACGATAAGACTTGCTGCACTATTTTGTCTGAGTTATTTTCACGAAAAGCTTTTTAACCATGTATTGCTTACAGCACCAACGAGAAAAAGAAATGAAAAGGTAACCTCGATCTTTTTTCTTTAGACCAATCTGATGTGTCATTTTTGCCTGTTACTTCAGTTTTTCTTGAATATCTTAATACTACACATTTTCATAGTAAATTTGTTTTATTGCACACTTAAAAATCAATATAATCCGTATTACAATATCTTGCCTTAAATGATGTAAGAATTTATTTGTTGGAAAGCCGGCCGGCGCGGGGCGGAGAGTCTGTGCCGGCATTTCGGTCGTACTAATAAACGTGCACGTGTTCCGTTGCCGGTGATCTGACATGATATCTGCCTTTTTTTATTTAAACACAAATTATTGTTTTCTTTTTTAAATATAGGTGTATGTATGCCTAACTCATAATCATAATTAGTCTTGAAAAAAATTATTGCATCAAAGTGTTGTTTCATATTTTTTTGGCTGGTCTATTAACAACAGGTTCGGAACATTTCAACAATCTTGTTTTTTGGTTTCTGTGCGAGTCAAACCTAGGTTTTGACTGCGCTAGACATATTGATTTAACATTACTGCATAATGTCGACCATTTTGTACTGAATACTCGCACCATACATGTCCACCATTTTGAACACTCGAAAGTTATAATTCTTTCTGTATGACTTCATGCATATGATTATTAATGGAGAAGTCATACATATTATGTTTATTTCAATATTACCATTTTGTAATCTAAAGTTATACAAAGTAATATCTTGTTCGATATGAGGAAACTTTTAAAATATTAACACCATAGTGGATTTTTAGATTTTCGACAGAAAAAGTCACAATTATTGGTATTTAAAATTCAAAAACGCTTAAATGGTTGTTTAATTTATCCGTGTATAAACTAGTATTAGAGAGAGATTTAAAGTAAAGTTACAGCATATATACGTCCCACTGCTGGGCACAGGCCTCCCCTCATTTATGAGAGGGTTAGGGCAAGGAAGTGGCCGCCGCGCTGCCCCAATGCGTGTTGGCGAACTTCACATAATATTTCATTTCTTCACGAAATATTTTTTTCTTATTCCTCCGACATGCAGGTTTCCTCACGATGTTTTCCTTCACCGCCGAGCACGTGGTAAATCCGCACTTAAAATTGCAATTGACAATTTTATTGGTGCCGGCGGGGATCGAACGCGGGTTACTCGCGTTCTGTTATATTTACAGCGAGCGTCTACCATCTGAGCTTCCACGTCCCACGTCTCACGTCGGGAGAAATTTGTTCTTCTTTAACTTTTTTATAAAGTCTAGGAGTGACAAACGAGCACACAGTCCACCCGATGGTAAGTGGTTGCTGTGGCCCATAGACATCTACATGTATCCTCGATTAAGAATTAAAATGCAGATTTTTGTCACCCTGTAGGACTAAGAATGCCTCATTTCGTATAATACATAACACGTGGTGTTTTGAAAGAGCGTGGTCCTTCCCTGGTCTAGCTGACCTATTTATGCTACAACTATACTATAGCTGCAGCGTGGCTCTGTGTAAAAATTTTATGTTCTCCTCCGTCACGGAAGGCGGCAGGAGTTCAGAATTCGTCAATTCACCTTATTAGCTAGCTATTCCGTCTATTAGGAATTTATTACAATGAGAGTATCCACGACTTTTTCTGCCACCAGAGCGGCGCAACTTAAAATGAGGGTAATATTTGACCGCTTTTCATAGTGGGGAAGTTAATTTGTTCGAATATAGTAAAGGCTACTGTTTCTTTCTGTACCATAATTTATATTTTGTATTAATTAGATTAAAAATAAATAAACCAAACCATAGATATTCATAAAAAAAGAAAAATAAAAAAAAACGTTAAAAATATGCAAACAAAGAGTAAACCATAGAGCATTGTTTTGTGTATTAATATAATACTCTAGAAACTGATAAACTTTTATTAAAAACTAAATTATCAATTAAATGACACTGTGTAACAAAAAATCACCTCAATGTCAACTAGCGACATCTGGTGAGCGTAAGACTATTTGCCCTCATTGGATTTCAAAGGTTTTGATTTTTTACGCGGAACCTCGATTATTTCTCTAAAATACTATTTTGTATTTTTCTAATATAAAAACAGAAAAAAATTCAGAAATTGTTTTTTTTTTAAATTGTAAATACTGTATATATACCTATTTTCATATGCATTTAGTAAAGTGCTGTTATGTCAAACAGACACTTTAATTTTATTCACACAGATTTGAGTCGTTGCCAAAGACATGGGGGAAGCATAGATGACATAATTGCTTAGGGTGAAATTGCAACGCACCAATTAAATTGACTCAACAAGTTAAGCACCCCTTTTCAAGAGGGATCACGCGTCACAATGCGATTCGCAATTGCTTTCGACGCTTGTTTTCTAATTAATTTATGTCCACAATTTACAAATATCGTCGATATTGGCTTTAAATAAATAAATATATGGATTTCAATATCAATTCACTTTGAGTGACATTAAAAAAAATACTGTATTTGTACATCACACTGTGGTAGAATACACGATACCTACTGTAAATTTTACTAACATCTAACTCACTGTATTCGCAAATAAATAAATGAATTTGGAGCTCGTTGGCTAAAAGCTCGCTGTAAATTTTACAGTCCGCGAACGGTGGGTACGCTTCCTCCGGCACCAATGAAATCGTTTACTTATTCAGCCATCCATCCATTACAACCTAAAGAAGCCCACTGCTGAACATAGGCCTCCCCCATAGATCGCCTCAAAGTTTTCACTCACAGTTTCATTATTTGAAGATGCTGACGCTCTTACGACACCCAGGGGATGATATGGGGTAGTGGATATCCTTAAACCGCCACTGCTTGGTTGCTTGCTACTGATGTTAAAAAGAGTGCTCATCTAAATTTTCTAAGTTATGCGGTGACAATAAACAGAATGAAAAAAAAATATTGAAAAAGTAACATCGTGTTTATGGTTGTCCCCAATGAAGTTCGTACTTGACGAGTTACCGCGGTGATGCATTGCGGATGGTTAGCTCGCGTGCTATGGTGTACTTTAAAAACGATTCCTGTTATAACTGAAATGTGAATTGCTAAAGTTAACTTTGATACCATAAAGACAAACTGACGGATTTTATTTTGTCAACACGATTTATGATCTGCGTTTTTCTCTATAGTCTGTTCAGAATTTCTACCTCCTTTCCTGTTGTATTGAGTATATAACGAGAGCGTAGCGATTTTAATCTACTTTCCAGAACAAAGACGTCAGATATGCAGCCTCTGAAATCCCGTGAAATAATAGCCTGGAAAAAGGACTCGCGAAACTTAACGTATACATTTTAATTAAACTTTCAAACTAGACTTCCATCTCTCTAATGAGGGTACCTCGTTTAATAAACGTCATTCAGGGCTGCTAAAAGTTAAACATTGGTAAAGACATTTTATTTGGTTATTAGTATATCTTATTTTTCTTACTGGTTTCAAAGTATGTTTTGTTTTTCTATCATGCGTGACAAAATTACACATATATCTTTCCATGATTAAGAATCAAAATGCAAATGCGTTTTCGATCGTCAGGATTAAGATGGAATACCTCGGTACCAGTAAAAAGAGTTTTTATTATGAACTAGGGATCCGCCGCGGCTTCGCCTAAATAGGATCTATTCATGTCAATTTTTTTCAGATAAAATATAGCCTCCTGGCATTGCTCTCTCTGTTCTTATAGTGTCACCACAATCGGTACCGCCATTCCGAAGATTAGCTTAGACAAACAGATTTAAAAAAAAATGGTCATTTATATCTTTCTAACATAAAAATAACCCCTTAGCTTAATACAAGCCGGTTATTTCGATATTACAGACAGATGTAAATTTTACAGTACGCGTGCAAACCGGGTTCGATCCCCGCCGCTACCAATGAAATTGTTAATTGTTAATTTTTAAGTGCTGATTTACCACGTGCGGTCGGCGGTAAAGGGAAACATCGTGAGGAAACCTGCATGTCTGAGAAATAAGAAAAAAAAAAAATATACCGAAGACATGTTAAGTTCACCAACACGCATTGGGACAGCGCGGCAGACAATTTCTTGCCCTAAATACCCTCTCAGAAATTAGAAGAGGCCTGGGAGGTATATAGGCTAACTTAAACTTTATTTTTCTTTAGAATTTAAAAACATATAATACTTTTTTCAAAAATAAGTACGCTCTATATCCTATACCTTTAAACGAGCAATTCTTGTATATATATTATATATATATATATATATATATATATATATATATATATATATATATATATAATGGGAATCTCGGAAACGGCTCCAACGATTTTCATAAAATTTTGTGTGCAGGGAGTTTCGGGGGCAATAAATCGATCTAGTAGGATTTATTTTTAGAAAATGTCTTTTTGTCCGTGTTTTTAGGCAATGAAAAACTGCTACAATATCGTTAGAATAAGAAGGTAAATTTTGACAGTTTATTAATGATTACAAATAGCTTAATTGGTATATTGGGCGGTCACAAAATCGTAATACCATGGGTTCGAGCCCAGACCGACCGACCAACTTTTTTAATTTTTTTTCAAGTTCCTTTCTTTTTAGAGAAAATCTATTTTTTCGAGCCCTTTTTTTTAGTATTTTTTAAAAACACGAAAATTTAAATTAAACTAATTGCACTCATGATTTTTTATTCAAATAACCAGTTCAGTTTTTCTATTATGTCGCTAAGATCAAAAAATATTATTCGTATTTCATCAGTATGTAATTTGTATCTAAATATAATTTCCAAAACACACGAATTAAAAAAAAACCGAGCGAAAAATACCGAGCAAAGCTCGGTCAACCGGGTACTTCTTAAATAAAAGTAACAACCCTGCGTTAATCCCCTATAGTGTAGTGTTGACTCTAGAACCTTCTATACGTACGCTGCAACACTCCATTATGTTCGACCGCGGCGGCCGCTTGTGTGTCGCATTTAAAACTCTTACACGGCGACACTCATATTCCCAGCGGTAGTAAATTTCCTTTCTAGCTTTTCCCCTCGTGCGTTTAAAACACAATTTTAAATATGTTATCAGTTTTCATGTCGTGCGGCGCCGTAGGGTCGGCCTCCCCGCCTTTCCATTTTCAACCTTTTGAAATATTTACCATCGATTTTTTTTTCCAGTTTTGTCTTGTAATGCTACGGTTTTATGCTAACGATCATCAATCATTGTGTTAGAAGGAACTAACGACATTCAAGTATAATTGAATATTAATGACCTTATTCCTTGAATTTTATTGAATTGTAGGCAAAATGGATTAGAAACATTTTGTTCAAATCGTGCCTAAGCTACATCTCTTTAAGTAGAATATCATAGTTTATAATTTCTTTTTTATATTTTAACGTTTCATTCATTTTATATTTTAAGTTTCTCTGCGTGATAAACTTAGAAATGAGGATATCCGCAGTAGAACCAGTGTGACCGACATAGCCCAACGGATTAGTAAGCAGAAGTGGCAATGGGCCGGCCATATAGCTCGAAGAACCGACAACCGTTGGGGAAAAAAGGTTCTCGAGTGGCAGCCTCGTACCGGTAGACGAAGTGTAGAGCGACCCCCCACTAGATGGAGTGACGACCTGGTAAGACATGCAGGAAGTCGATGGATGCAGGTGGCTCAGGACCGTGCTTTGTGGCATACCTTGGGGGAGGCCTATGTTCAGCAGTTAACTTGTAAAGGGCTGTAATGATGATGATGACGATTTTAACGTACCCAGAATTTACTTCTTCCTTCTCTTGTGCAAATTTATTTATTTCTTGCGTCTTTTTTTAAATAAAATTTTAAGTAAAAGACTGCGTGGTAGGACCACGCTCTTACAGAATATAAAATAGCTGCTTAATGCCGCTGTATTTAAAGTAGTGAGTATATAGAACCGGATAAGCCGGATGTAAACGAGACATTCTTCATTCATCTTAGTTCTTAGTTCTCCATCTACGGTTGATACTTACGAGGGTGCGTTTTTAAGTTCGCGGACTGGCGGTAGGTAATAAGTGGGGACGTCGCTGAATTACGTGCTAATTGAGCAACTTATTATTAGTATAAATACCGGGTTTTATTGTAATTAAACCATTAGTCTTTGAGTTATCGTCAACCAAACAAGTCAATCGTAAAGAAATTGTGAAATATGGCGAAAATTGAGTTCCTTGTCCTTATACTTGTCGTTGTGCTTACCAGGCGTGGAAAATCAGCAGACTATACTGGAAAAGATGTCATCCGTTTACGGAGACTCTTGTCCAAGTAAAACTATTGCTTACAAGTGGCATACTCTTTTTAAACAAGGCAGAGAGTTACTCGAAGACGACCCACGGCCATGAAGACCGATCGAGATAACTACTTCGGAAATTATTCAAAAAGTCGAAAAAAGAAAAAACAGCTCCCAGAAATGGTTGGAGTATCAGATACTACCATTTTCAAAATTCTTCATGACCATCTTGCGCATGACTTTAGTCGTGCCTTAGCAACAGCGCATGAATTGTTCTCGTGCATTTTTGGACCTCTGTGTGGAAGAAAAAGATACTCTGACGAAACTTGGATTTTCCCATTATGAACCTGAGTCCAAACATGACTCTTTGCAGTGGCACAAAAAAGGCACATCCCCACCCAAGAAATTTAAGGTGGCACAATCGGCTGTGTAAATCATGGCGACAGTCTTCTGGGACTCAGAAGGAAGCGCAAATCCCGCTCAGGTACACGTTCGCGAACGTGAATCTGAGCGGGATTTCCGCAAGATTGCTGGGCACAAATGCTATTACGCGTGTGCAAAACTTCTGGGTTCTAAGCTGCTTAGTGTGAAATCGAAACTCACCATCTATTACACCATCATCAGGCCAGTTGTGACTTACGCCTGTGAAACCTGGACTTTAACCCAGAGAGACGAACTGAAGCTTGCCGTGTTCAAAAGGAGAGTGCTGAGAAAAATCTATGACCCCATAAAAGAGCGTGACGGTATCTATCGTCAACGCATGTACCATGAACTGGACGCACTTATCGGGCACGAGAACATCGTCAGGTTCTGTAAGCCGCAGCGACTGAGGTGGGTGGGTCACCTTGAAAGAATGCCGGACACAAGAGCCGTTAAAATAATGACCAAGTGGACGCCGCAACAAAAGAGACCGAGAGGCAGGCCTAAAAAGCGTTGGAGTGACTGTGTGGAAGAGGATCTTAGGAAGATGGGAAAGTTTACCAGCTGGAAGAAGTTAACCAGGCAGCGTGACAACTGGAGGAAGATTGTGGAGGAGGCCAAGACCCACAAAGGGTTGAAGCGCCTACGGAAGTAAGAAGTAAGTACCTAACACGTTCGTGATGCCTTCAGAATAGTTTCGGATGGAACTTGCTTTTGGATCGTTACTCACACTTGTATGTGGCTCCAACGACGATATGTATCTGTAGGATCTCAATCTCACTCAAAATCTCTAGTTTTCCGTAAATGCTGCTGTCACAATCAGTCGTCAACTTCTACAGTTTTCGACTCCGGCTTCCCGGCAGATTTAAGACGAAGTCTTGAATCATCTCAATTTCTTCTTTAATACGAACTGTTTTAATGTTATGTAAGTCTTGCCGCATGCTTTTGAGATCCTGTCCGTTCAGTTGCCATTATGATGTCATATTTGTTGAAGGACTGCAGCTGCCTTTGCCATCTAATAGCCATGAGATTATGAGTACCATCGGAGAGTTTTTGCGTTATTCTAAGACGAATCTTGCAAAACTTTGCTCCGGCCGCATGGTCAACAGCACTACGGATGCGGATCAAATAAAATCAAAATGACCAAATTATTCATTTTTATAATAATAATGTTCCATCCAATGTGAAATAAAAATATATAATATATATACAGATCAAACTAATATAAAACGTGTAAAAAGGATGGTATCAAAATACTCTGGAGGATACGCCTTGAAAATTATGAAAAATACACTTTTTTCTATTGTGTGATAAAATGAACTATTCAATGCTTTTATGTTTTGGCTGCTCGGGGACTACGTCTTTAAACCTGGCTCACACAGCCTTAACTTCGTTTTATATTTAATCTAAACATTACAATTCAGATGCGTCCCGCAGTAACAAATCGTACACAGTTTTAATTTAAACAGCTATCAAATCACGGCTCACTTTCCAAATTAACATCGCTCGTGGTCGATCTAGTAAACTAAGTCGGAGCCGTGAGGGATTATCCTCTTCGGAGGGAAAATTCCTCGCTTCGTAGTAATTCCCCTCACGTGCGGCCCTCTCGTCTCGAGATGGTGTGGCGTGCCGTCGCGTTATTACCTCCCAACTTTTGCCTACGACCTACGACGTAACTTACGTGAGCTGGCTGCTTGCAAATTATTACATGACATTTTCTTTAGACTTTCACAATCTCACCGACGACAGATAAAAGTGAAAGAAAATTTGTTATAATCTCGCTTGAAAAATTTGTCTTGAAGATGTTTTTCTTATCTAAAATTGGATTTTAGATAAGTTTGAGATTCATTAAAGCTACATTCATGAGAGCAAACCTTAATTAAAGTTTTCTCATTTAATTATCTCATTTAATAATTTTATCATTCATTTATATAATAGCCTGTCACAAAAACATAAGCCTACCCTGTAGATAGCCATTTAAGAGGATTTGCCACAGTTTTCACGCTTCGCAATTATTGAGTTATGTAAGAAATTTTTCTTCTTGATGTGAAAAACAACTTCGCCCAATTGTGAAGACTGTGGAGTAACAGAAGACCTACACTATTTATTAATGGAATGTGTTCGATTCGAGTCTGTTAGAAGTAATTTAATAAGGATCTTGAATTTGAACAGAACTGACGTAAGGTACATATCATAATATTTTATCCCAACTAAATGACGACGATCCAAAAATTCTGTTCTAATCCATGGCCCACGTAGTATAATAATTAACATTACTGACATACGCTAAGCGGTAAATGTCCCTTAAATGATTGTAGAATTAAAAAAAAATCTTTCGCCGCCACCATACGGCTAATATATAGTCATCATCACCTACATCCTATCACGAGTCTACTGCTAAACATAAGCATCCAAAAGGAATGCTACAAAGCCCGGTTCTGAACCACATGTATCCATCGACTTCCTGCGTTCAGATAAAAAGCATAATTCTAATCGATCACTATTTTGCTATTTTTGTATGACCTAAATCGAAAGCATGCAGTGCATAATTTGATTGCATAGATGTCTATCGAGGTACGCTGTTACCATGTAATAACCATTGTCCACGAGACAGCAGCGGTGGCTATAATCCTGGACATGACGCATCGTCGACACAAAATCGATACTCTGTAATGTCGCGCGAGTAACACGCCACCCTTTCATTAACCCGGCTCCGAATGCTCTCGGAATATACAATAGCCATGTCGATTCGATAATAATCGCTTTTCAATATCCGTCACACGTCTCTTATGGATTTCCTTTGATGTGTTCTTATGCTACGATATATAATTAATACAAAGTAATAAACAAGATGGAAGAAACCTCTGTCCATTCGCGAGAGTGATTTTAGGTTTCGTAATATGATTCTGTCCATGTAATGTTTTATGGATAGATTCTATTAATGTAGCGTTACTTAGATTTAATGTAATCATCATAGACCGTTTATTTTATCAATTTTTCGATAAAAAAATCTTTAAGTTTTTCGGATAAAATGGCATTGCTGAAGTTTCCTTAGATTAGAATTGGTTTAGTTGTCCATAGAACCCCCCCCCCCCCTTTCATGTTCATGGGTGTTGTAAAGCGCACACAAACGAATTGGTCTTGTCCGATGTGTAGTGTGGACCTTTAGTATTTATTTATTACCAAAGAATACGAAATATGTCCCGTAAAAATAATAGTTTTCATTGAACTCAGCTCTAATGCCTCTCAGAATAATTTACATACGAGTCTTCTTAGTAGATTGTTCTGAGATATTATTAGGTACACATATTATGACATACATGATTTGATTAGTTTTTATCACATTAATTTTCATGTCATTATTGTGTCAACTTCATCTATGTAAGCAATTTTCGTTTTTATTTTTTAATTACCTTTTTAAAATGGTAAATGAAAAAAGTGACTTTCAATAAGTATTGTTATAATCTACATTGAATAAAAAAGTTTCTGTTTTAATCTTCTAACTAAATATTTTAATATTGTTGTATGTGTTGTGTAGTTATGTAAGTAGATGTGAATGATCAGGCAAACATGACACAGTAACTTCAGTGTCGAGAGTCGTGACATAGTGTCTAGAATTACCAAAGCCAGTGGGTGTGATAGTCTTCAGGTGAGAGCAAGGCGTCGTCTGAGCTATTCGTTTGACGATGCATTCTGTCCGTAGGACACCGGCGGTCGGCGCCCATCAAGAAACCTGTCGGCAAGCCCAGAACTAAGCAGCCCAAGAAAGTCAAATTTATCAGTAAGTGACTGGCATCCTGAAAGAACTTTAGTTTTCTTTTTGTCACAAACTACTAGTTGCCTAATTTATATTCACACAACGTTTTATAACTGCACCGATTTTTGTTTTTCGTATTGGGCACATCGCTTTTTTTATTTTAAGATTGATGGTAAATGCTTATTCCCTATGACTATTCTTTTCATCTATGTCTTCTTATTTTTGCAAAAGTTTTCGTCGATGTTTCGTTTCCCCTATGTTCAAACAAAAATATAAAATATTCGTCGCGTCAAATTTGTCTCAATGTTATTACAGTTGGCATGAGGAACGGACATCTTTTTGATTACGAAACTTTCCCCTTTTTTATACTTTTCCTGCTCATTTCGTTTCGTTTTTGTTTTCGCTTTTTTGTGAACTTATGTTTGTTTTATTTTACATTTATGAATATGGCTTAATATGCTTTAGAATTATATCCATCTCCATGTAAGAAGAAAAAAGCTGACATACGAGCAAACCTTTAATTAGGAGACATTTAATGTTTACTCTAAGTGGCTACTTACGAGACCAGCTAGTAGAACTAGAAGTATTCTAAACCAAGCCTAACCATATTAGTAGTCTTTGGTCGAGGAATATCACCCTACTCGCTATTGTCCATCACCAAGCTACAAAACTTATTTTCTTATTATAATTTATGACTTCCTTCCTTCCAACTAAGCGTACACGTCTAAACATACGAAAAATGCGTTATTATTCCGTTGTACAGTGAGGTCGTAGCAGTGCGTTTCTCGCAATAACTCTGTGAGTCATACCCTAAAGGATCGCCGCCCTTCGCAAACATCCCTCTTAATTCGACAACAAAGCTACCCTCACCTTTATACACAGGTCCGACCTTGGAGCTACTTTAGCTAGGGTTTTGCCTTTTTAAAATTTAAAGACATAATAAACCGCAACTTAATTAAATGATCCTTTATTATCCCTTCGCTCCAGTGTGTTAATTGCTTTGTCTTTGAATTTAATGCGTACGACAAGATATAAAGTATCTTCATAACATTTTAATTAAAATTTTGTTTAATAGCGGTTAATTAATAAACCCTTGCTCGTTTATGAACGCTTAACTTAATTTTAGGACACTATAGATATTATTTTTACTTTTTTAATATTCTACATTTCTTACGAATATCGACTATGAAAATGAGTTCATTGCTCTCAGTTTACCTTTCTACCCGAATGTCTCAAAAAGAAGTTAATGTTTTGAGTGTATGATATATATTATGTATGTATGTATGTCCATTTTTTGGCACTCTCATTTTACACATTATAACACGTATAGTGGCGTTGCGGAAGTAAAATGACTAGAAGTTATAATAGAGTATACATTTTTTTCTTTGCAGTGAACTTTTTTACGTAGGCTGCGTATTTTAATTTTTATTTAGTGCATGTTATATTTTGTCAGGCTAAAATAATAAAACTTATTTTACTTGTTTATGGCATATTTTGTAATAGATTGCAAACGACCATTAGTTTTAAAGCTAAGTTTTTACACACAGTTGGAGAATCATCATTCATCATTATTACAGCCCTTCACAAGGCCACTGCTGAACATAGGCCTCCCCCAAGGAATGCCACAAAGCACGGTCCTGAGCCACCTGCATCCATAGACTTCCTGCATGTCTTACCAGGTAGTCACTCCATCTAGTGGGGAGACGCCCTACACTGCGCCTGCCGGTACGAGGCTGCCACTCGAGAACCTTTTTAGCTGGAGAATAATCGTTTATTATAGTATAATAATAGTTGGTATTTGGTGTACATAGTTAAAAACATTACAAGGAGTTTCTACTATCGTATTTTGTGATGTAAACGTGATTGTAATATGTTAGATTGAAAATATTAAGGAGAATTTAAAAATTAACTTGCTAAGTTCCGCGTAATAAAATAAAATGACGTGTCTAACCTAGTTTGAAGAGCACCTCCCGCCCTCCCTAAATTGCGTGCACTATCTCCGTCACCGCTAAACCCAGCACCACTACACTAGGAAAGACACACACCACCGTCGATAATACAAGTGTTTCGCCTCTACACGAGGCATCCTCAGGTGAATTAGAGAAGTACAGCCACAACTTCGTACTAGGTAAGACACATCATTTTATTTTATAACGCAGATCTTAGCAAGTAAATTTTTAGAGGTTTTAATATAATGGATTTCCGCAAACTATGAATAGAAATAGTACCTATATATAGCCATACTCCCCGGTTTTTCAACTTGTGATTATATTAAAAAAATATTATGTACCTGATACAGCAGCAAAGGGTACTCGTAGTTATTAAATGGAGGTGGTACGTTAAATATCTTGAATGGAAAAATTTAATTAGGGTCTCAACCCATGTAATTATATAATGTGTAAATGAAATAGAGTAGTTTTGAATTTGAATTGTCTTCAAGATATAACAGCTGTTTGGGATAGTCAATAATAGGTGAAAATCCGATAATTAATGTATTATATTATCAATAAAAATAACAAAGTTTGGTAATATGTTGTTTGGTTTCTTTTAAATTTAACAATAAAACAGCGGAAGGAAGATAACCTAATATATTGGGTTTTTTTAATCTCCAAATTGAACACTGTGGTTCACCACTCAGTTTACTTCAGAAATAAATAAAAGAGTGCTCTCATTCAAATCACAAGCTGTTTCTAAAATAAATTTTGTAAATATTTTGTGATCCTTGACATTGTAAAATTTATTTTTAAAAAAAGTCCCGCTGGGTTTCTTGCTGGTTCTTCCCAGGACAGAGGTTTTTTTTTTTCGAACCATTAGTAACGTAAAATATTGACTTTCAATAAGAATTACTTGTAATCTATATTGAATAAAAAATTATTCTATTCTTTATAATCGAAAATTAAACTCTTTTAAACAAGAAATTGAGGAGCGCTGTAAACACAGTTTTCACCCCTATTCAAAAATTCGCCGCACAAGCTTCAGAAGTCGTAGTTTCCGTGCACAAGTGTCTTTAAATTAAAACCCTTTCCACCGAGACATACCCACCTCGCCACTTCTACTTACTATACTATGGGGTTCTTTCTGATTTTTTTACATACATACGAGTATGTACACTTGTAAGACCCTTCCTGCAATACACTTGTTTCCCTTCACGACATATACATTGGTTGTTTTAAAAAAATTATTTATAATTGCTAAAACTTTGTTAATCAATGTAGGCTCGGGGTATGCAGTGGCTAATTGTTGGTTGTGGCGCCGATCAAGTCAAGGAATGTGTCTTCTCCAGATAATCGTTTCGGGTCTTGTAATTTTTGTATTGAAAACTGTACAGAGAAATTACTTACGTTGGGAAAACAACTAATCAATTAAAGAGCGACATCTAAATGAAGTAAAAATCTAGTTTTTCGTCAGACGTTCCAACGTTTTACAGCTGGAAATTTTCACGTTCGTGACTACGTTACCAGACTTTCTGCACCTCTGACGGCACAGCTTTTCTGATCTGTTTTTTTTTCGATAAACCTTTTTTATTAAAAAAAATTCACACAGTGTGATACAATTTTTGTATTGTGGTGTGATTCATACTACTATAAATTCGCAAAACGACAAGTAAATCGCAAAAAGTTTCGGCGTACTTCTAAAGTTTTCATGTAGTGAGGGGCTTAAAACACGAGGCATAAAATAAGAGGGGTTCCTCAATTATATTGTATTACATAATGAATCAAAAATACAGGACTTAGCTAACACTTTTCGCTGGGTTAAATGTAAATTAAAATGAAGACAGCAGTGTGGGACAGTACGAAACAGAGCCGTGCTGCAAGTGCACGGCTGCAACACGAATAGGTTGTTCGTCCGGGGAAGGACTACGCTCTCATAAAACAGTAACGTAAAATAGCAGCATACTCGTAATAAATGAATGGACACCTCAATATACTGATAGCGAGACATTGCATCAATCGTTTAATGACTGTGTAAGCATATCCACTACCCCATATCGTCCCGTAAGTAAAAGATGACAGAAAAGGTTTAGCGGGAACTTGGCCGTAGACGGATTGTCGCTCCTGTTTTGGATTTTGATTCGTAAAAGTGATGCGATTTTGTGAATTAAGTGTCCGCGTGTGAACTATTAGAGAACACGACGAAACAAGTGCTTTGATATTGATTTAAACCTCAAGTTATTTTGATCGCTTGGGCGCCTTATGAACTTGAGTGCCTGTCGTCATCAACTGTCCGCTAGGTTGAGCTGTCGTCAAAATCTCCCAAGGGCTTCGATGTGACGCATCAGCATATTGTGTAAAAAATGAATATAAAATGAAGATTCCGAAAGAAATGATAGGCTCAGAAGGGCCCAGATCCGTAAAGCCAGTTAATAAAAATAGGTGACAGGGGGAAGCAAACCGGATCAGTCTGGACTCCAGACTGATCCGGTTTGCTCCAGACTCTGGAAGACACTTTGTCGGCATAATCTATGTGGGATGCCTATGTTCAAGCAGGGGTCTTGATATGCTCTAACGGTAACAGAGGTATTGCATTGGTCATCAGTGGTGTTATATCTACATTTGGATTCATAATCGTTGCTAAATGAAGTAACGGTGACCACAGAATTCATTACAATTTTACAATCGGGTGAATGGTGTGTTCGTTTGTCAAGCAAGCATTATAATAAATGATAAACCATCCTTTCTGCCCAGGTGTAAGTCTGGGTGGGTACCACATAACTATTCCCGACACCGAGCAGGAGTACATTCACTGTTGTTTCGATTTGTAGTGTACAGAGAGAGAGCGTAAAATCCCTTTGTGAGGTATCTCGTTTTAGTCGTCAAAGATGAACTGTAACCTTCTTCGTTCGTTGCGTGTCTATGGGCTTCAGTAGGTGCATACTGACACTTGTTGTGAATTGGAAATAATTTAAAAAATATCAAAAATAATTTTCATGCCTAAAGAACAGTTTCTTACAGGACAGTATTTATTATTTTTAAAATTTTCGGGTCCAGCGGAGATATGCGAGAGGCTTACAAAAAATTACTATACAGAAGTAATTATTGGGTATATTACTAAATTTGAACAATGTCATGTTTAACATTTGAGTATTTTTATTTATGTATAAGTTAGACATGACTTTTGTACATTAGACTTATTGTACTGCCTTTTGAAATAATTTTCAAACATCCATTAAAAAACTGGTATACTTCCTGATTAATGAATAAAAGAAAATAGAAAAACGCTCAACAAGGTAAATAATTGATTTCTAATTATAATTATTTGTCAACAGCTACTGAAATTCGCTGCCAGGAAATGTCGAAAGGTGGGTTGGCGTACGAGGTGATCCTCGCGGAACCCGTAGGAGTGCCTGCACCCCGCCGCGCCGACTCTCCTGAAAAGACTTCGTCGGTAGAAGAGATACAAGAGAAGCTTAAAGCTGCTGAAGAGAGGAGACGTGTAAGTGAAATATTAGACCTAAAGTACTGCGTGATAGGACTACTTCCCTGCGTATTTTGTTATATTATAGAATAAGTATAACAAACGAGCACACAGTCCACCTGATGATAAGTGGATGCTGTGGCCCATGGACATCTACATTTATCCTCGATTAAAAGTCAAAACGCAGATGCGTTGTCACCCGTGAGGAGGAGGTCTCCGGATCTCTACACTCATCATACGAAACACAGCAGTATTATGCTGCTATTTTACGCTGGTATTCTGTGAGTATGCGTTCGTCTGGGTATCCACTCTTTTACTTGCAATCCAAATGCCAGTACTGTTGTGTCCTGGTCTGTAGGGTATAGAAGCAGTATAATTACAGACTGGAAAGCATTCTATCTTTATCCTCACAGATAACAATAGTTAATCTATAAGCTTCTTTGTTTGAAAGTGGTTGTAAGTGTACTTGAACTGCTGTAGCCACTTACTATCAGGTGCACTATTGGGAACTCCAGATTTATGAAAATTAAAAACTTGTTTTCTTTTAAAATGAAGCAAATAAAAGTATATGTATATTTGTGAACATTTTTGAGTACCGATTACCGAATAGGACATGTAGATGAAGTTTTGTAATGTTTTTAAGATTGCAAATAATATAAGCACGGAAATACGTCACATTATATAATTAAAATATCGCAAGCTTCAAAGCAATAATTATGTTATTCTATTATGTATTCCATTACAAGTAAGCATACCAAGGATCCTCGATACAGTGTAATAAGCAAATAACCAATTTTATTATTACTATTAGATAGTTTATAAAATTTAGGTAGGTAGTCTTTATACTCATAATTTTGTAGCAAGTAATAGTTTTCGTCAGTTTTATCATAACATTGATTAATTATGTTGAAGTTCAAAGAGTAGTGTACCTGCTCGTCAAGTTTAAGTGAAACACTTTTTTTTTAAATAAAATATAAGCAGATGAAAGTGTAGAATGGATTGTGACCCCCTCTTGCTGAAATCACAGTTTGCATTCGTATGGGCGTGTTAGTGAGTATGATATCTCCTATGGTTTTATGTCGCGACGAATTCTGACCTCTAGCTTATATATGTATACGCTTGCACATCGTCAGACCTGTGCGCGCGAGCGTTGTCGTCGTTAAAAATTGAGTTTTCGCTAATAGCGGCCAATGCGGGTTGTGCATGAGGAATTAGAACTTCTTTTATGTCGCGGTGTCCAGTTAGCGTGCTGTTTTCGATGAAGACTATCTCTCAACGAATTTATCCCTGCCTAAAACATAACAGAGCTTCACCTAAAGGTATGATTTTTCAAAACGTGCCTCTGCATAGCGCTCTCCTCGTCTTATCGCCGACGTCGGTCCTCACTGTACAGAGAGGAGGATAACAATACTCCTCAATAATCCTAGTCTTCTTGAGTTCATGAAACACAATTTCGAGCGATGCTAACCCTGGCAACTCTGTGCTCACGGAGTTATATAGGGCCACGGGCTGGGCGATGACTGCGTATATATATTGGCAGCAAGAAGCCTCCTCCTCGTGACCCTCCATAGACTAATTTGCACATTTCTTTCTTCTTTTAGGTTGTTCTTGAGGTCCTCATACGAAGATTCTCAATGCTTAATTGACCAGAAAACGATCATTCCGTGGTTCGGTGCATGGCTTTCTTCCAGAACCACGCCTTATCTTGGCGAAACCGGTCTCTTGATTACGCTGTCAGTTCTTTTGCGTTCTAACTGCGAAGCATTGGCTGCAACCCTTCTCAACCATCGCAATAGTTTTGCCGGCTTTTATCACTTTAAATAAACTTACCATTTTCAAGACCGCTGAACTACAAACCAATATTTTAAAATTTCATGGAAATGAGATAATTCAATAAAAATTGACTAAAGTTAATTTACAATCGATATGAACATTTGGGAGGCCACGCCACAAATTGTAGTAAAAAGTAGTTGTCAAAACAGCCTCAAGCAAAAATTTGAATTTAGAACGTACTTTTTTTAAATACCATTTTTAAATGATTAAAACCTTTTTCATATTGATTTTTAAAAAAAAAATCAAAACCGCCTATTTTTTTTCTTTTGCAAATGAGTGTACTATTTTATTAGACACAACCTCACAATCGGATCAAAAACATTCCATACGTATTTTTTTTTTTTTTGGAAATTGTTTCTCTAATAAAGTATCGGTAATTGTTGTCGGTGCAATATTATTCTCTAGAAAACTATAGTTTGATGTATTCTGTAATAAACTGTGAAATGATGAAGTATACGAAATTAAAACATTTTTTACCAAAATATCAACCGGTTACGGTACTCAGCCACGTAATTTTAACTTGTCTAACATATAACTAACTAGAAAGCGAAAGCTCTCTTCGGAAGGAACTTAGAAGAGACATATTTTGAGGCATATAAACCTCTCGTAACATCACATAAATAAGTGTTGTTTTTTTAATATTACGGCAGGGTTGCCCTCTTTACTCTCCTCTTTACTACTCAGGACTACTATTCTCTGTTATAGTTTAAAATTAAATGGACTGTAGAAAAGTACTTATATAGTTTACGACAATGCAAACCTTTTTACACGTGGTAGCTATACTGCAACTATATTATAGCTGTATCACGAATGGGTCGGTTCGGCCGGGGAAGCACCACGCTCTCATAGAATACCAGCGTAAAATAGCAGTTTTATGCTTCTATATTTCGTATGGTAAGTGTAGAGACCTGGAGACCTTTATTACTGAAAACGATATTGCATATTAGTCCTTAATACTGACAACGCCTTAGCATTTTGATTCTTAACCGAAGATAGATGTAGATGAATTAACCTGCGGCCCTCAGCTATGCAACTCATTGCTAAGCCTTTGGTTTTTATATGCTCACGTTAGGTAATGTATTTATCTTTATTTCAGAGTCTCGAAGCGAGCAAGATGGCGGCGATCGCACAGAAAATGGCGAAGATCGAAGAGGCATCGCGCATTCGAAGCGAGCAGACTAACAATTTCATCTCCAACACGAAGGAGGCGTTAGATGCGAAGATGGACTCGCACGAGGAAAAACGCGAGGCTTACATCAACGAGCTGCGTGCGAGGCTGAAGGATCACCTCGAGGGTGTCGAGAAGACCAGGTATGTTTTAATGGATTATATGAACATTAGATGAAATATAAAAAAACCGTGCTGTGTAGTGGTGGCGTGAGAGTAGCCACTAGCCCACGCCTGCCAACTGCCAACTGGCAACTATGGCAAAAACGCCCCATTAGGTAGTTTATGAGGTACGCCTTTTATCAGCTGTGGACTCTATAGGTTGTAAATAGTAATGAAAAGCTCATTAATAAGTGTGTACATAACGTTTGCGCCTTGCGTTGGAATTTGCCGATATACCTACAGTAAAATAAAGCCTTATATCGTAATGGTACAGTTCGTGCCGTAACCTATATCCTGCATGTGGCTCACTCGTGTTATAAATTTCCTTGATAATATCACATGCTCCACTGATTTCTTTGTAAGTATTTATGTAGTAAATCTGAGCTCATAGAAAAATTGAAAACTGTTACTTACTGGAGCATTTATAACTTTTCTTATGTGGCCGTGAAGGAAAAGTGGAGATCTCCCGCCGGGCAAGGTGTTCTGCCCGGGGAGCGGCCAACACTCCGAGTGATAGTTCGGAGAAGTTCTATATATACTGTCTATGATTCGGAATGTTAATAGCGCGATTTAAGTCTTCGGTGTGCTAGTGGCGCGACGACAGCGCCGCTACATCACCCCCCTGCTCAGATCGGAGGTCGATAATGTAGCCTCGTTGCCGACGAATGTGCAAGTGCCAGGAGGTTGCCTTGTAGTCTGCGGTGAGTCGAGAAAAAGGCAAGTAATCTACGAGAGTGCCGTGAAGCAGAGGCGAGCAGTAATGCTCTCAGAGCCGTGCCGAACACTGTAGCGCAGAGTGTAGCTAGAAGGAACAGGAAGCATTTATTATTTCAGTGCTGCGGTGAACCATGTGAAGCTAGATGGCTTGCAGGATATGAAGACTGCAGTTGGTATCTGCTCGGGAGCGAATAGGTGGGTATTCTATGACGATGATGAAGCTTGAAGTTTTGGAAGGTTGTTGGTTGCGTGTTCAGATCACGTCGGGGTGGTCACCAATGTGGCAGTGGAAGGAAAAGGGAGATCTCCCGCCGGGCAAGGTGTTCTGCCCGGGGAGCGGCCGACACTCCGAGTGATAGTTCGGAGAAGTTCTATATATACTGTCTATGATTCGGAATGTTAATAGCGCGATTTAAGTCTTCGGTGTGTTTCGGTGTGCTAGTGGCGCGACGACAGCGCCGCTACACTTACCTAAATTTTTCCATCTTTGTTATCATTCCCATTTTTATTTGAAGAGATAATCATATTCTTTTTCTCGAACTAGCTGACGAGTTAATTTTACTCCTATCATATGTGAACTATATTATTAGCCGCTTTTTCCTATATTTTAGGTACTATATTACCCTCCAGACTGAATTTCGGTCACTGCGGCCAGACTCAACACAGACTAGTTGTTAGCTATCTTCGCAGTGTCAAAGTGTGCACTCTCCATTCCCTCATCCTCAAAGTCCGAAGGAATGGTAATCCGAACATATTATAACGACACGCACAAAGGTCATTGAGCAACTGGTCAACAAATTGTCGTAAGCTCAGAAGAGTAACTTAGACAACGATTCGGAGAGATAGTTCACTCTAAAATTACTTTACCCAACCAAAAATACCGGGAATAAGCCGTAAACTGAGTACCTAATTGCCGCAAATATAACTTATTAACTGGACTCGAAACTTAGTACCACTTTTCGTCACATCGCAGTCCATAAGTCTGGCTATAGAGGCATTTCTTCGTTTTCTTTAGATAGGTTTATGTTTAGGAAACAAAGCGATACATGTGCTGTGTCCACATTCTATATATTATGAAAGCTCTCGTGCAATGCAAGAGGCGGGGTTGGAAACCCGTCGGAACAATGGATGCCCGCGCCCGTTCGCACTTGACCGACTTCCAATAGAGACACGAGCTCACGATACAGTCTGTTTTCTTGTTTGTCTTATAGTGCCATTAGCGAATTATTTCTTCGTATAATGAAGATAAAATGTGTCTCTGTATAGGAAAAAGTTAATAATTCATAAACACTAGCGACTTCCCCTAGCTTCTTCTGGTGATTTCTGATCTCGATAACAGCGTTACCTATCGGGTCCAATAGTGAATCTTAACCATCCAGGGACCCCCTTAAAACACACACAAAAGTTCCATCAAAACGTTTGTTTAGGAGTTCAGTGACAAACACACGTACATAAGAATTATACAAATATATATATATTAATATTAAAGCGTGTTACGACTTACTAAACTACAATTCTACTAATCTATTTAATTAATTCTACACTGCTCTCTACTATACTCTAGCTCCTCAAACAATGTTGTAAAACGAACACATCTATATGTGCGCTAATACATGAGAGTGTATTGGGACGTTACCATTTTTACACCACACTATAATTTTTGCCTATGAAACATTCCGAACTTTTAGTGATATAGCAGATATTCGATGAAATTAATTCAACTCTTGACTGACTTACGTTGACCTCGTTCACTTTTGATTAAAAAAATTAACATTTGTTTTGAATAAACTATATATTAATATGTGAAGGGAAAACCTTTTACCGTAGCAGCAGCAGCATAGTTTTGCATATTGCGCACACGGAGGAATATTTGGCATAGGGAGTTCAGAAAGCTAAACTTTTACATATATAATATGTATTACAAATACGTTAAATTAAACATACATTGTTTACATTCATACTGCTATTGTCAAACACATAATAATCTGTGCTCAAACAATCGCACAGAGTAGGGATTGTCGCCATGGGTTTTAAAATGTTGCTAACAAATAATTACTACTTATTTTTGTATGATGATTACTACAAATGTTCCTTTTTTTAATAGTGTGTGTGGTATGTCAAGTGAAAAATGCGTTATTTTTTTCATATGAGATAACAGTGTTTTAATAAGCAGTGCAGTTTGCAAGTGAAATGCAGCTTGCTTATAATATACCAATTAAATATTCAACGGTGTACGTTCGAATTTTGACTGCTGTTGTTTTAATACGTGTTTACGTAATTACGTTGTTTAAATTAAATCTAAACCATTTGCAGGTTGTCCCTCGAGCAGCAGACGGCAGAGGTGTACAAGGCGATTGAAGAGAAGATGAACACAGCTGCCGACAAGCGTGACGAAAACATTAAAAAGATGCTTGAGCGTCTGCGAGAACATGTGAGTGAGACTGTATAACAACGTAGAGTTGGAATTTACACAATAAGTCTTTATAAAAAACCGGCCAAGAGCGTGTCGGGCCACGCTCAGTGTAGGGTTCCGTAGTTTCCCCTCCGTCACAATAAGTATTCCCACTTATGAGTTTAAAGGTGGGTATCCATTATGTTCGCGCGCTCCAGCAGCGCTCCGCGCTCCTGCAACTGCTCCCGGTAGTGGGTACTGTTGTTTCCATCCAAGTTCAAAATGATTTTCCTAGAAAGTCCTTATAAAGTTCTACTTTTCAGATTTATTTCCCAGTTAAGTTTGCAGGTCGATTCCAGTCCAAAAAGCCAAGCCAAAAGTCGATAGTATGTACGAGAGCCACGTAAGATGAATTGGGAACGGTGCGCAGTAAACAAAGGAGCAGAGCGTACTGAACTGACTTGCTGAGAATAATAACAGCTTCTCTACCTGCCCTGTTGTTGTCTCTTTTTAACGTAAATATCTCTATCTATCTATCTCTCTCTAACATCTAAGGTATGTATGCCCTATTAAAATTCCTAGAAATTGTAATAAGAACCCATTTTGGGCATGTAGTAAAAGTGATTACTGACAATTACAATTTAAGGAATTTGGCCCCTGTTAAGAAATAATAGACCCATATTTTTTTATAACTTGTTTTCCTAGAGTATTATACCATTTTGGAATGTTGGTTAGTTGCATCAATTTTTAAAAAAACTTGCCATACTAGTGTTCATACTTTTTTTTACACCACGATAAGTTAAATTTGGTTAAAAGTAAAAGTCTTCAAAAAATTTAGGGAATAAAAAAGTTTCATTAATTTTCGTGATAAAACAAGAGTTATTCTGGATTTTTTAAGAAGTGTGGTAGATAGCAGTGCTATTCAGGTTGCCTATAAAAAAAAGAAACAAATATTAAAAAAATTGTAGTCATGGTAGTGAAAAATATCATAAACGGTCTCAATTTCTGAAGAATTTCATTTTTTTTATGTAACTAAAAATATAATTGGGATATATTTTTTTTCTTTTTTTCCCCGATTAGTCCGGGGCAGGTCTATCCTCCGGTGTTGGCTTATCGTTGAATTTTGGGACACGTTGTATGTATATATATATATATATATATATATATATATATATATATATATATATATATACTCTACACGGTTAATATATACATATATGTATGTATATATTAACCATATAATGGCGGTGTAATATTATCCACCAATGGAACGTATAGGTGGCTCGACCGTGGGAAAACCATGCCTCATAGGATTCCGTATGGTGAGTCTAGAGAAACAGGCGAGCCCAGTTTTTTTGGTACCGAGCTAACGAGACTGCTCCAACCGTGTAGTGTCGGTGTTAAAATATTAATTACCCGATATCGTCTCGCGTATATTGTAAGAGACGTCAGAGGGAAAAACTAGGAGATGGACAGCAGATCTTCCTAGTGATAACTAATAATAAAAAACAACGAACTAACATGGAATGCTTCGTTTTACATTAAAAAGGGTATACGGTTCTTTACACTCAACATACGAATAACAGCAGCATTAACGTATACAGAGAAACCTATAGACATATTGACGCCTTCTTTCGCATTCGCACACGAAAAAAAAAGATAGATTTATGCATACGTCTTGCATAGAAATGAGATAGAGCGGTGTGATTGTTTGTCCCTTTCTCCGTGCCGGTTTTTTTGTTTAGCAAATTCTACAATTTGCTAAACAACTTTAACAGCGTAGCGATTTAAGGAGTTTACCGGTTGGTTTAAGTGGCGAAAATGTGTTTTGTGAGCTTAAGATTGGTGAATCTTGTTCAGTTCAGTTCTTAGAACAATTAAAATTTTTATCTAAATGTGTTTAAAAGTCATAAAGATTATTGTATAACCTAAAAATTCGTTATCGTCCTTTCTCACTCGAGGCCACGCCGATCATTAGTCTATAGGTTTCTCTGTCTACGAGCATTAAGCTACTGTTGCAAGCCATAATTGCTGCTTCTAGTGCCATCTAGTGTCGGGGAGCAGAGCGAGGAGAGCTTTCTAGAAAATGCCATGCCTGAACTTTCCACCAACAGCGTCATCTAGTATCGAATGGAAGAATTAAGCTTTCTAGAAAAATCCACTCTCGAATTTTCTACATCGGGACCGGTATTTGTTGTAACATTGTAGAAGTTTCGGTGGAAAAGGCCTATAAAGGCGTTGAAGGCCGCGACCGGGGCAGTATTGAATTGACCATACAAGTGAAGACTTAGGAGCGAAATAAAGTGAACTAAAGTGTTAAGTGTGAATAATTATTAGTATGTATTAGTTTTAATTGGTATTCGGTAATTAAAGTGTCAATTTTGGTATTTCAATCGGCAGTTTTTACTGTCACGAACCTTAATCTCGTTACACTATTATTTTACACTGGTATTCTGTGAGAGCGTGGTCCTTCTCCGATCTAGCCGACCCATCCGTGCTACAATCACAATGTAGCTGCAGCATGTGCCTATCACGTAGTCTTATTTCTTTTCTAAGAAGCAGCGAGCCGTATTGTGTTCCTAAGCCGTCAAGTGTCGCAAGTGTGTATCACTTTCTTAAGACAGTAACAATTTATAGAAAGACAACTTTGATTATAATTTAAAAATACATTTGTCGATCAGTTCCTTAAGCATACTGACTGATACCTACCGTTCGCAACATGGTTAGCTTAAAAAGGAAAGTAAAGTTTTAGCCTATATACGTCCCACTGCTGGGCACAGGCCTCCCCTTTTCTGATAGGGTTTTAGGGCAAGGAATAGCCCGCCGCGCTGCCCCAATGCGTGTTGGCGAACTTCACGTGTCTTTAAAATATTTTTTTTCTTATTTCTCAGACATGCAGGTTTCATCACGATGTTTTCCTTCACCGCCGAGCACGTAATAAATCAGCACTTAAAATTGCAATTAACAATTTCATTGGTGCCGGCGGGGATCGAACCCGGTTTGCTCGCGTATTGTGAAATTTACAGCGAACGCTAACCATCTGAGCTACCACGATTAGGTTTAGGTTAGCTTATGACTGAGCGTTAATTTGTAATATCTTGTAACAGGAGGAGCAAGTGCGCAAAGTGCGAAACGGAAACCAGGAGCGCTTCCAGCAGCTGGAAAGTGCCATCCAGGATAAGCTGCAGCAAGCCGCCGAGCGCCGGCTGCTGCTGGAGGCCGAGCAGAAGGAGAAGCTGCGCAACCACGTGAGTAGTGCACACCTGCTGCTCTACACGAAACACCTGGGGATGTACAGGGCTCAGCGGCGCGGCTACCTTTCTAGAACTATCCCATCATTATGGTAAAATGTCCTAAAAGTACCAAATTAGGACAGCTTTTACTCTCATTATGTTTAGTATTCTTACTTTTTTAATATTTTCATCGCATACTTTAAGTTCTCCTTTATTGTCCATATTGATTATACTTTTGGTTTATATTCATAGAAATTTATAAAGATTTTGTATTAGTCGTGCGCAGAAAGTTAGCCTATAACTACCCCCCTCGCCCCCGCTGATCGCATTTCGCGATCGCCTATTTAGTGAATTTATTGCTCTCGCTCCGAAAATTTTCATTATTTTCTTGTTAAGTTTTCGTTTGTTCTATATCAGTTTTATTTTTATAAAAACGAGTAAAGGGAAATCCTATCGCGGTAGCGTATTTTATTTGTGAGAAGAAATAAACCTAAAGTTTCGCCTATAACCAATCTTAGTGACAACTCCAACATTTTTTATTAATTTTTTTACAATGTGTACACCATTTTTGTAAAATGTGTTTTTGTCAACCATACTAACCATCGACACGTGATGTCATGTGACGTCATCGGCAAACTTTCTGCTCGTGGTTAATAAATACCATTCTGAAAGAAACCTGTCTTATTATTTTTAGTGTTCTTACTTTTTGGTATTTTCATCGCATACTTTAAGTTCACCTTCGTTAACCATATAATCATACTGTTAGTTTATATTCATATTAATTTATAAATTAAAAGATTTATAAATCCCATTTTCTGAACCATTCAAGTCGGTTAAGCGGGGTTATTATAAATAATGTTGATTGATATAAACTTAATTAATATTTATTTACATAACATTAACAACGTGCAATATTTATTAAAATTAAATACTTACTTAATCCACTTAACTGACTTCGAAATACATCTTCCATTGTTGCCATATTACGTGCATGAATCATTTTTATTTTGTTTTCATTTATTTTGTTTTGTCGAATCATCGCAATCACAGAACAATAAGTTAGCGGAAGTGCGGTCGGTGTTCACGGCCAAAATGGAGGAGATCACGAAAGACATCGAAACCAAACTGACTGCCGCCGAGCTGAACAGGGAAAAGGAGATACAGAAGAGATTGGACTTTGTTAAAAAAGAGGTTTGTACGAGTGGTTATGAAGAAAAAAGAATATTTACAGTTAACACTGTACATAATTAATATTAATTTATATATAACATTGTTCTTATTAGAAGACATAACTAGTAGTAACTAGACATATCATTCATTATATACCACTAACTTTCATAACTAACAAAATTCACCACTACCAAATAAACACACCCTAAGAAAACTCTATTTGTTAATAACAATTCCTTGAAAGTAACTCATTTCCTGTTGGTACGGCTATGCACTGACTGCCGTGCATGAATATCATTAGAATCACTTACTACAAAGAATTGATAGACATCAATATTCATGATTTCTTTTAAGTTTAATAGTGGACATAGATGTTTCCAATGTTACGCTAACTGCCATGCATTTTTTGAAAGGTCGCAAAATCTCTACCATTGAATAATTTAGGATCAAAATCTCGACTTGAATTTTGTTATCTTCACGTCCGCCGTCTTACCGTTTTCCAAAAATTGATATAGAAAAGTTTATGTTTATTCTGTCTTCAACTAGTTTAATACAAAATGAGAAATTGATTTATAATTTTCCGCTGTGCCTTTAGTATAGTTTCAGGCTCCTGTATTAACCCGTATGTGCTCAACTTTTTTTTCTCGTAAAAGCTGGTATTTTTTTGTTTTATTCTAAGTCCAATTAGCATAAAAATAAGGTTTTCTGAAAATTAAATAATAAAAAAAACCGTTTTGGACATTTTCACCGCCCCAATTTTGGGGCGCTGGGCACGGTAGACCACGTTCATAACAACTCCTCAAATTTTTCAATTTTAATTCATTTAAATAGTAATATTAATATAATAACTATTATAGAGGTTGTAAAGAAATTTTTATTATATTTAAAGAATATTTATTATATAATAGTGCTTATTCTATCAGTATTTATCATATATTTAGGAGTGGAAAATTTCAAAACAATTAGTATGACAGCCGACATCACATTTTCAGCATATTTTCGTAGTATTTTTATGGCATTCGGCACTACGTATCTGAGTTGCACTAGAAATAATTAAATGGTAAGCCCCATCTAGACGTACATCATCTGGCACCCTCCTTTTCCTAGACGGTTTCATAGGACGGCCTAATGAGCGAGCCGACGCATATCTTCGTAGATAAGTTGTAACCACAGACCTGATAAAGGCTAGGAAATCAAGATGCCCTTTATCTTGCCCAGCTGGTGAGAGCCTGCACAACTGAAAATCGTTATTCATTCAAGCGTTCAAGGGCCACATCAGAAGTTGCCAATGCCATTTTTTTTATTTATGCTAATGCGGTAGCAGCCTATGTTTTGATCTAGACGATCTACTCCGCCCATATATTGATTATACATTTGAACACAAAAGGGCTGTTGAATCGAGATTTTTTTCTTTCAGCACTTTACCATCGCTATGCGGATCCAACGAGAAACACCTTCACAGGTAGAAACTACGGTAACAACGTTATTGTCGTTGTATCGCACTAGAGACACGCCTGATGTTTCATCGATGATTTGATCATAGCTCCCACGCTGTTTTTTCTTTATGTCAGCGATTGAATCGAGAGGCGCATTTTCGACCCTATTGGCCCTTATTGTTCCTGTCTCCTGGTGACCAATATCTTTCAAAGCGATGAGCAATCTAAACGATGTAAAAAAATTGTCTATGTAAACATGAACTGGGAAATCTGTAGGCAATTTGGCCACCAAGTTCATAACGACAGATCCTCCAACACCTAAATCGGGATTAGTGTTGCCTGTGCTAGCCCCTTGATAAGGTATGGCTTGTATAAGATATCCCAGCCATGTAGCCATGCACCAGCACTTGAATCCGAAACGACTGGGTTTTCCATGAATGTGCTGTTTTGTACTATGATGGCCGTAGTACGGAATCATTGATTCGTCGATGCTAACTTCGTTATACTGAGGCCAATACTTCATCCATTTTTCGTTTAGTTTCTCCCATAAAGGTCGCACTTTTGTGAACTTGTCGTGGACATCTAAAGCTGCGTTATCAGAAACATGCATAAATCGAAGTATTTGTTCAAATCGAGATCGAGATATTGCATTAGCTACGCCAGGGTGATAGATATCGATTCCAGTATCCTGTCTTGAACGTTATATCCCTTTTGCAAAAGTATTGCTAAGACGAGGCGAATTTCTTCTTTGGTAACATCAAAATGTTTACCTTTGAAAACCGTATTCCTTCTTGAATTTTCTACAAACAAATTCACAACGTCGTCATCGTAAAGTAATTCAAAAAATTCAGTAGGCGACCTATTAGTGTTTATAAACTAGGGACGATGGCATTCCCTTCTTTGATATTCGGGTAAATCTGATTTTTCCACTTTCTTTTTTCTATGATCTTCTTTTTTCTTTTTGGCGCAGAAGTGGATGCGATCTCGGATAGGGGTACGTTGTTGTCATCACTCGACTCCAATCCTATAAATTCTGTTTGTAATAGTGGACCCGATTTGCGCACACATTCAAGCTGCGCCTCTGCTCGTAGTTGGTTGCCTGTCAGGTGATTGATATCACCTACAAGCGCATCTTCCTCGTCACTATCGCAGTCACTCAACATATGGTTGCGGGCATGTGTAGATAGTACCCTCAATAATGTCATCTTCTGTCTCCAATATGTCAATAATTTCTGCCAAACTCAACCTAAAACAACAAAATAAATATAAAAATATAGCATATAAGGTACCAATATAACTGGCAGTAGCTATAAACAATGTAAATAAAATATAACGCATATACTATGAAATTTGAAATCAACATGCAAGTACGCGACCAGCGCCCCAATAATGGGGCGCTATAAATAATGCCTCTAAAAAACTAAATCTCAACAGAAAGAATCGATTTTTATCACAAAACTAACCCAGTGTACACGTGTATACATATAACAAACTGCTTTACACAATTTTATTTACGAAAAAATAATAATAAACTTACTTTTTACTTCTCGCCATCGTAAACACCACACTTGCACTTTTTATTTTTCCAAAAGTTGAAGCAAAAATGGCGCCAACACTTTGAAAAACGTCACTTTTATGATGCTAAAGTGTAAACAAAGCGAACAGTACCATTCAAAAATCTAACCACAGTTTTAGGTCCCCACAGATAATAAATAAC
Organism: Parnassius smintheus behrii; assembly: GCA_036936625.1. Classification (NCBI taxonomy): domain Eukaryota; kingdom Metazoa; phylum Arthropoda; class Insecta; order Lepidoptera; family Papilionidae; genus Parnassius; species Parnassius smintheus. Next base: position 51,618,214 of record JAUPFT010000005.1, read on the forward strand.
GTGCCGTTTTAAAAATGGGGCGGTGAGCACATATGGGTTAATAATTTTGACGTGAATGCGTCTTTGAATTTGCTGCTATGGCGGGAGACAAGAAAACCAATCAGAAAACCGATGATAACAAAATCTGTTGATACTGTTTGGTGTTGCAGCAGCATATTTGTCGCCTACATTCTAAATTTGATTACACCACTCGATAGCTGCAGGATCAAAATCTAAGAATTGGTTACGTTGAGTGAGGAATGTAACGTTATGGCATGGCGGAGGGGGGAGTCGTTTCGTTACATACACGTGTTCACGTAAAATATACGGCCGTATCCACGACACCTCCAAATTATGTTTCTTTTTTAATAAATGCTATTTCTTTCTGTAGAAATATAAAATATTAATTATAATAGAGTTCTCAATTTGTTCAGGAGCGGCGCGCTGAACTGGTCCGGCAGAACAAGTGCGCCCGCGCAGAGTGCGAACCCGCGCCCACCGCTGAGTAGACGACTCGCGTCACGCGACTCGCAGCTCCAAAACGTCGCACACGCCACCTCGCCCGCTGCCGCCCACACACACACCTACATCAACTTCCACACCCACAATTACCACCGCCCCACACCCACCAACACTACTTCATAATCGGGCCTAGCGTATACTTCAAGACAACAGACTTGTTGCTTAACAACATGGAAGCTCACACACGTATCTCTTCAAGATAATTAGTTTTCATCTGTGTGTTTACCAGTAGTCTATAAAACTACGAAGTTTCATATGATTTCTGGTATAAACAATTTGCTTAACACATTCTGTGTGTGAGAGATCTGTGTGCTAAACCTGCTCTAAGGAATGGTGCTGTTTATGTCATTTACTGAGACTGAAATTACTAAAAAAATGTCAATGTTATATTTTTTTCTTATTGTTCATTGTATAAATCTTTAATCTTTTGACCTCGTGTTGATGTTATTTTTGAATAATTATGTGATCCAAAAGAAAAACAATACATGTAATAGCACTTTTCCATAGTATTTCATTCTGTACTGAGACAACAGTCTTATTTTACTAACATGAAAAGCGACAGCTTTTTCCATTCAAGCTTATAATAAATAAATAAAAAACTGTTTTCTATATAATAATTACCATCAATATGTTCAGCAAACAAAAGGTCGGTAAGGCATTAGTTATAAGGCATTAGTTAGCATTTACTAATGCTTTACTGACCTACTGTAGAAGTTTAGTATCTCATCTAGACATTCTATTTTTGAACTTAATACTGCTATAAATCGCTGTTATTAATATAGTAAAAATTACTAGTGTGTTTAAAACCCTTAAGTTTGGTGAATTATTTTTTATGTGTACTAGTAAAACTGTATGACACCATGATAGTGAGGCTTTTGGGTGGACCAATGACGAAATTACCTCGTGTGTGATGTGGAAGCGGCAGTGTATATAAAATATTGTGTTGCAATATATTAAGTTTGTCGTCAATTTTCGTCAAAATTTTACGTAATAGTTCGGGTACTAATTTTTTCCTTGTCTTCGTGCTTGCGAGTCTTAATTTTTTTTTCTTAGCATCATTGTCATAGCTAGCCGTCATTGTATGACCTAGTATTTATTTGTTAAAGTAGGTGCGATCTCATGTAAGTACCACTTTTAGAATTCTATAATTTATAAATAAAGTTCGGAATCTCTAAAAGTTGAACAAAAACCCATTTTAATATTCCATTAGATAACAACTACGGAGACGAATTTAGATTAGATAGTGACAGTAGGGTATTATTTGGTGAGGAGGTATGAGGTCGCGTTTAATCGTGGAACCATCAAGAACTGATAGTTAACAGCTTTAGGCCGGACGAGGGGGCTGTAAGGGCTATTAGTACTATTTCTAATCGTTATTTATAGTCTTATATCATTATTTTTAATATCTAACATACGCAACAGTATTTTTAGGAAGTATAATCTAAATTTAAGTTTATCTAAAGTTTATATAACATTTACTAATCGCCTTCACGCTAGGCTATTACCTATTGCGATGAATACAATCAGTTATGTAGTTTGTTTGGGCGTTCGGTGAGCTGTATTTGTGACTGTATCGGTTTGTATGAGGTTGGCAATGTTATGGTATATTAGTTCTCGGTATGTGCGGACTGGCAACTACAAATTATTATTTTTATTTAACACTACTAAAAGAATTACAGGATTGCCAGTTTCTACTACACTATGTCGTCTAGTCCACTTTTAAATTTTAAGTCATCTGAAACACTTCCTTGTTATGATCTCAAAAGCAAGCACAATAAATATTATAGTTGGGAACTTAGTTAACCGCGGAAGTGCCTCAATAATCGCTAACCGGCTCTCGGATATATCATTAACATATGACATATGAAACTGCATTTCATAGCGTTTTATATTTTTTTAACTAACGGTAGTACGAGGCGCCGGGCCGCGGACGTAATTGGTGTGTTGGACACAAATCGCTTCTGTGATGTTTTTGCTCTAGTGATATCATAATGATTATTCGCTTAGGCACAAATTAAATCGATACGTAGGTTACAAATTATTCGAGACCCCTATTCAATGCCTGCTGTCGATTTAACAGTCAATTTTAATAAGTCGACGGTTAAACGCAGATTGGGGTCTAGATGAAGTCGGCTCGAAAATGCGATACACGCGGAGTTTAGAACGCGATGCAAGTGAGATGGACTTTGTATTTTATAGTATATTTTTGCCATTAATTTAGCGTCGATCCGATTTAACATGAATGATATGGTAAATGTATATAATGTTAAAAGATGATACGTATGTTGCTTGGCACGTGGAGCGCGGCGGGGCGACAGCTTGCCTGCTTACTCTATGTTACTAACGCTACTCGAGTAAGGGAACTAGGTGTAAGTTACTAGCTTGTTTCTCGGTGAAGACGTGAAAATCTGACCAATTTGCCTTGGATATTGTGTAGCCTTTTAGATCCACGAGATCGAATCATGAGACAAATCATGTATAGCGATGCGACGTTTAGCTTTGAGATAATTATATTTTGTTCTAATCCTAATAATATTAGACACTAACTCCTACGGTGTTATTATGTACGTTAATTTTATATTTTATGTGATTAATTACTATAATAATGTGCTTAAGTTTGTGAAGTTATAAAAATGCTGTTTGAAGTGCAGGCAATTTTTGTAGTTTCATTGTCGTATTGAATAAAGTCATAAATAATAATAATGTTGCTGGTTTTATTTTTAGATCATTTCTTATTTCTATTCTAATGTTACTTAAGTATAGTTGCTATAATTATTATAACATATTGCTAACAGTAGCTAAAGATCAAAACAACGTTTATTTCGAACCTGAACCACGAAATAAGTGCATTTTATTTTGTATAATTAAAATCTAGCAATCAAACTTTTAATAATAATAAACTAAGTGACAAACGAAGTTATAACACAAAAAGTGGCTACTGCAGTCTATCCACACCAGCATTGCTGAGAAATAAGCTGCAATGCCTCAGCCTGTAAACGGGCACATAGTCCACGGGCGCTGAAATCAACTAAAACGCCACCACCGGGCACCGGTCACCAATTCACTCACTCTTATCACTATCATTCCTATCCTAATGTAATGTACATTCATAACCGCAACGAGTCCGTTTCTGAAAACAAATCACAAAACGTACAATTACCTAAACCTATGCCTATGTTACCTAATAACTAACCCGCGTTTAGGCTACTCAATTCTTTTGCACGGCCTCCACAAATATGGCAGCCACAACCACAAGGGTGGAAGCTAAATGCCTAACCAATACCAGTTAGACCAATGAACATGCAGTCGCGTACTCAGCAAATGTTCAGCTCACCACCCCCAAATTACAACCCCCATCAGAATAACTTTCAACTTGCACCCAGAAACGTGTCTCAAAACCAATGACAGGGACCTAAGCCTAGGAGCGGGGTAAGTCATTACGTTACTAGGGAAAAACCTATAACTAATCAATTAACCGGTCACGATTGGCGTAAGCATGGTAATATTCCAGCTTCGAATTATTTCAAAACGAAAGAAATGAATTTAAATGAATGCAACAATTACGATGAATATTACTACCCTGAATGTTATTTCTATGAACCTTACGAATATTTTACCCCGAAAATGAATTTTGTTATACTGAGATGCCTTCGGTCGAATCGGTATATATCTGTATAGTAATATATCGGTATATAATCGTATATACATAGAGATGAAGTTAGGGATCAAATCAGCAAAATGCTGGAACAAGGCATAATTACAAGGCATAATAAACAAGGTATATGTGTATATGTATATATATATAACAATGATATATATATATATATATATATATATATATATATATATATATATATATATATATATATATGTATATCATTCATTTGGATATTTATTTACGAAGTTTATAAGCATGTATATATATTATATATATGTATGTATGTATTATTGTACGTATATTGATACTATATGTGTGTATATTTAAATGTAATGTAATTTGCATATATGTATATTTTAATGTATAAGCACTTATTTACGTATAATGGTCGCACCTGCCAACAATTATCCTTGCCACCCAGGGTTGACTGGCAGAGAATGCCACATGGCATTAAGTCCGCCCTATGTACCCTTTAGCTTAAGGTGTTACGTGTAAGTTTATAAATAAATAAATAAATAAATAATTCCGCCTTCGGAGTCCGCGTGGAGTTCACCCATATGGATAGTTCCAAAAAAACTTGACGCATCTGGAAAAACCAAATGGCGTCTTGTCATAGACTTCCGCAAAGTAAACGAGAAAACTTACGAAGATAGGTAAATACCCCATACCAAACATAAGTAACAGGATAAAACGCATGATGTGGTTACTTATAAGTCTGAGAACAGTTACCTATTGTACTATGTAACAAATAATTTGTATTTATCTGAGTTGGCTGTATCTTACGTTAGTAATCCAATAAATAAATAAAAAATGACGTGCTAGGTAATCTAGGGAACTGTCAGTATTTTACCACTTTCAACCTTGCTAGCGGGTTTTATTAGGTGGATATGGATCCAAATGATGTACCAAAAACCGCTTTTAACGTAGAAAACGGCCACTACGAGTTTTTACGCATGCCGATGGGCTTAAAGAATTCGCCATCAACGTTCAACGTGTGATGGAAACGTGCTTAAAGATCTGCAAAATACCGTGTGTTTGGTTTATTTAGACGACATCATTGTATTCAGCACGTCTCTTGAAGGACACATGAACAATCTAGAAAAAGTATAGAAAATCCAGTTAGACAAGTCGGAGTTCCTTAAACTAGAAACTGCTTATCTCGGACACGTGATCAGTAAGGATGGTATAAAACCAAATCCTGATAAAATTTCTGCCATTCAGAAATATCCACTTTCTAGAACGCCTAAGGAAATTAAGCAGTTTCTCGGCTTGATAGGTTATTACCGAAAAATTATCCAAGACTGCACGTATAACAAAACACGGTGTCTAAAGAAAGGTAGGAAAATTGTAGCAGATTCAGAATATATTGCTTGCTTTGAAAAGTGTAAATTATTATTAACTTATGATCCAATTTAACAATACCCGGATTGAATAAAACTAAATATACGGATTCTATCGCGTTTATTTAACTGATTTTACTTATTTTTAATACCCGGATTTTTCTAAAGATTTCTTGCTTACAACGGATGCATCTAATTTAGCGATAGGTGCTATACTGTCACAAGGACCCATATGTGCGGACAAACCAGTGTGCTATGCTTCTCGTACTCTAAACGAGAGCGAGATCAATTACAGCACCATCGAAAAAGAATTCCTCGCTATAGTCTGGGCAACTAAATATTTTAAACCCTATTTATTCGGAAGGAAATTCAAAATTGTGACAGATCATAAGCCACTCCAGTGGGTTATGAATCTTAAAGAGCCTAACTCGCGTTTAACTCGTTGGAAACTCAAACTTTCGGAGTATGATTTCACTGTGAGACAAGGGCAGTTGTAATTCTAACGCCGATGCCCTGTCTCGCGTCGAAATTCACAAGGAGGAGAGGAAACTATATATATATACCCCATATAAATAATGTGTAAAGTAGTGTGTAAATGCAGTGTATGGGCAGTGGAGTACGATCCTTTGTCATCTGGGCGAGCGCATGACGGCTGCGGAAAGCCACACAGGGATAAGAAGGGGTATCTTCCAGGGCGATTGTCTGAGTCCAATCTGGTTCTGCCTCGCTTTGAACCCTCTCAGTACTTTACTGGAGGGCTCCGGGAGGGGTTTTCAGCTTCGGAAAAGAGGTACAAAAGTGACCCACCTTTTCTATATGGATGACCTCAAGTTGTTCGCCTCCAGTCCCTCCCATCTTGTGGAATTGCTAAACATCACTTGTGATTTTAGCAATTCTATTAGAATGAAGCTGGGAATGGATAAGTGTGCGGTTCTCTATGTTGAAATGGGAAGGGTTGCTAACTCTGAGGGCATAGATTTATCTATATCCGTCAACTTAAAGATCCTTTCCGAGACTAAAACATACCGATACCTGGGTATGTTATAGAACATCGGTATCGATGAGACTGGTATGAAGCAGTCAGTTTGCGACGTGTTTCATGCACGCTTGACCAAAATGCTTAACAGCCTTTTGTCTGGATATGGAAGTCGCCGCCGGAGGACCCAAAAAAAACCAAAATTACTTTTATTAAGTTTAATTTTAAAGACATTACAATAAAAAGAACTAATACAAATTAAACCGCATCGTGGAGTTTCGTATATATTATAATGCTGTCGGATGACGCCGCAGGCGTCACTGTGAATCCACGGCAGCTACATTTCCCATCAAGTTAGCAGAATTGCCTCGCTGCATTAGGTTTCTGGTAAGGTGGTGTCGGTGGACACCGCGTGCGTCATTGTGAGTCCACGGCGACCGAGTTTCCCATCAAGTCAGCAAAACTGCCTCGTGGAAACAATATTGAAATGTTGTGTGGGAATACGAGGTTGCCGCGTAGTTCACGGTTCTGTAAGGGGCTTCCATATAACACCTCCCCCCCCCCCCTGAGAACAGCAACTATTTCTAAGTCTTGAGAACTATTTCTGAGTCTTGATGAAATATTGCTGTCTTCTGTGGTTCAGATTTTTCAGGTTTCGCGTAGATATCTTCTTTGGATAGCGGTTGCGACGCTTTTCTAGTGCACTGCAATAGTCCGTAACGTTTTAAAGTAACAAGGCTTGTAAGTACCAGTATACTTAATATCATTATATTGTAAAGTGGGGTGGTCGTATGGTATAGGTATTTCGACGAAACTTGGTCAACTTGTAAAATCGGTTGAGACATCAGATTATATTGAATTTCATTTAATCTCTTTAAGTCAATAGATTTGAGATGTGTGTGAGACGAGTTGTCCAGATGAGTAGCTGGCTTACAGGTAAGCTTCGTGATCTTCAAAGGCTGCCCTTTCACTCGGTCGTTTATGTTAGTTAGTATACAGAAAGTAGTTCATTGGTAGGGTAACCAGGTAAGTACCATTTAAGATGCTGTAATCCTCTCGCCCGCACCGAGTATGTATCTTCGTGGCGTTAGAGAATGACAAGACGTAATGTTTTTCATCAAGTTCCTCTAAAGCTGTCCTAGACAGGGTGACGGTGGTCATCTGGCAGATTTTGCTAAGGGATTGATTGATGATTAGTTCTTGGTGGTCCATCCTCTCAGTACAGAGGTACAACTGACGGTACATTGGGCATTCAGCCTCTATGTACACATAACCTTTCCTGTTTGTTGCTATCAATGGATAAGGAGGGATGAGAGCCTGCCGGTATTTATAGAGAGCTACACATAATTTATATAAGTCGTAAGTATCTTGGGCGAATATAGGTAAGTTAAATACAATTACTATTTTATTTCCCGAATAATAATAACCAGGTATTATTATATCATAATATTCTATAGGTTCTAATTCTAATATATGTTTTTACTGTATAAAGAGACTAATTTATGAATCATGCTACTACTTAAGTACCTTGACACTTAACGTTGAGTAGTGAGTACTTAAGGAACGAATGAAAGCTAACATATTGTCGATCCAAGTCGAAATGGTAGTAATCCAGGACCATCATCAAGGCTCTCAAGTGAATGGTTTCCTGGGCCGTTATCAAAGGAGTAGTCGGGACCAGAAGCACCCTGTAACGATTGGGCACTTTTAGGGACTCTCTTTACCCTATTTTTAACGACAGTTCGGCGTTTTTTCGATGTATATATATGAATGGGCAAATTTGCGGGGACAGTATCCTGACTATACCTTTGGGCTAGCTTTTGCCGGCTTGCTAAAGGGTTACTTATAAAGACGCGTTGTTGGAGCTGGTACTCAATTTACGGCTCGCGGTTTTTATTCCGATTCTATATTATATGAGCACGTTCATCTAGGGACAAACTGTTAATTGCGTCATATAGGTACTAATTTCATTTTTTCTCGATGATTTTGGACGTATTGTTGCATGTTTGCGGTTATAACGTCACACGGTCTGCATTTCGTAAAACTATGGATGGAATTATTATACGCTAGAATTCAATAGGGGATGAGATTAATTATATCCTGATCTTTGTAACTAAATTTTTTAAATACATTGAGCTATTATGTACTACGTACCTACTAGAGGCGACACTGCATTCAGCTACTCTCTTCCACTCAACTGCGGTGCATACACCGCACTTTAATCAGTGACTCGCTAGGCGCTTATATAGTTGTTCACGTGTTGTGTTGATTTTAAAAAAAATCTCTTGAAAAAATATGCCGTCGTGTGTACTTAGATATTGCACAAATAATTCAAGAAATGTCAGTAAAAACCAAGGAATTACCTACTTTTCATCGGTTAATAAGACACTTAATAAAAAAGTATTATGTATTAATAATAAAATATATTTGTAATTTAAATGTTATGTTAATAAGTTTTGTTAAACATACATTTAGTATGTTTTTTAAATTTCACTTAGATACCTTTTAAAATATTCAGATAAAAATATCATTAAAATGTAATTGTGATATAATATCACGTAATATTATATTAAACAAGTAAATATAATATACAAAATAAATGACAAAATTTAAATATTGTTTTTGATATAATTTACCTATTTAACAATACAATCTACTATTACCTACGGGTTATTCTACCTATGTTTATTCTATGATAAAAAAAACAACCGCGCGAACACAGAGTAGCGCACATTTTTTGTTTGAGATAGCTGTTCTAGTACGTAAGTACATATTACTTCAATGTTTAAATACAAAGAAGTTCCAATAGTCTGAAGTGTCCGTGCCGTTATCTGAAATTATAGTTAAGGAAAGTCCGTGATGTGTGCAAAATTTGAGTAAAACTTGTAAAATGCTGATCGCAGTTCCGTCGCGAATATGGTACATACTTAGAAAATACATCAACGATTGTTCAATATTTTTCGACCTGAATTGTAAGTAGGTCTATATGAAGGATTTCAAGAAGCTTCGTTGCCGGGGGAACTAAATTAAATTGTTGCCTTATGGGGTTTCGATCATATATATATATATATATATATATATATATATATATATATATATATATATATATATATATATATATATATATATATATATATATATATATATATATATATATATATATATATATATATATATATATATATATATATATATATATATATATATATATAGTCTTCTCATCTGGTTGGGTTCTATAAATATATATCTAATTATAAATTAAAATGAAAAGATAAATATACATAAATATCAATAAAATAAAATAAAAATACAAAAAATACATAAATAAATAAAGATCCAACCAGACGGAAGCCCTCGGCAGGGGGACCAGACGGCCGAGGGTTAGGAGGAAAGGGAAAGAAACCGGTGGACGATGCGGGCGGTATCGAGGAGCACTGCCTTCTGCATTTGAGCCCGGAGCGGTCCGTCACGGAGTCCCAGTCGCCTCAGATGACCCGAGAGGCTGACTGGGATTAGCCCATTTGCAGAGACGACTACAGGAATAATTTCGGCCGGCAGACCACCCCACATGTCAGTCACCTCGTGAGCCAGGGCCAGATATTTTGTTCGCTTATCTGTTTCGGCTTTTACGAGGTTCTTGTCATACGGAATGGTAATGTCGACCAAAAATATCCTTGACTGTGCCCAGTCCATCAGCAAAATATCAGGCTTATTCGCAAGAATAGTCCTGTCTGTGATGATGGCCCGGTCCCAGTAGAGCCTGGCGAGGGCATTTTCGAGCACGGCTTCCGGCAAGTACTTGTAATACGGCAATTTCCGGTCCACGAGACCGTATTTTAGAGTGAGCTCCTGGTGTAGAATTCTGGCTACTAGGTTGTGTCTGTGCAAGTACTCAGCGACAAGCTCGACAGACGTCGACGGTGCCATCCTTTAAGATGTATCTCCGATAGTTGTTGGTCTTAGTAACCTGATCCTGTATTGCACAAATAAAACCCTCGGTTTCCCCGAATAGGTCACCGAAACGTAGCCAGTTGAGGGAGACGACTGTATCTACGAAGGGCTCATGTAGAGCCCTGTAGTACCTCACGTGGAGCTCCTTCTCCTTCCATACGGCCTCCCGGTCGGAAATGCTAAGCACTGCTGGGTCTTGCCATCGCTCGTTGGCTAAGGATAGAGGGGTAAGCCCTTTATCACTATAAATGACGTCATTATAGAATGGGTCATCCGATCTCGCCAGGAAGTAATTACGGAGGCTGCACACTTCGCGATTATGCATGGTGAGCGTGCTCAGGAAGCCACGCCCACCATGCTTTCGCGGCAAGTACAGCCTCATTACTCACGATCTCGGATGATGCATCCTATGGGACGTCATGGTAGTACGAACTTTTCTATCCAGGGCGTTAAGTTTGTAAGTGCGTAGGCGTAGGATCATATACCGTTGTAATTAGCAAATAAATTACTGCAGACCACTAATAACTATATTTATTAACACGCAAGTACAAGTTAGACAAGAGTACACAATAGTATTGGAAACATTGCTTATATAGGTGAAAATAATTAACAATAATTAAAATCGCGATATGTTGTTTATCTTAAACTACACACTGATTGGTCGTATTTACAGCGAACACAATACATGCGCAAGCGGCCGTTGAACTCCGCCCATGCCGCCGTCGATGAGAACAATAGGTACACAGGCGGCCATCGAACTCTGCTGGCGCTACGAACAATGGGAACGCATGCGCCCTAATGAGCGGGCGTTGCTTAGCGATGACGTAGGATATCGTCCGATGTATGACGTAGGGGTGGTGTGATGTTTAGGTCCGTTCTAGCTACTAATTTACTCACCACACTACTCCCCCGTTGAGACCGTAACTACGGGCGATAGTAATCCGGAAACTTTACTGTGCGTCCGCTTCTGGTCGTTTTAGTGGTAGTTTGACCATAGTCACCTAGGTTTTGTGGAATGGTCTCTGCGGTCTCTCTGGCAACATACGGTGGCTTCAGGCGGTCTATTGAGATCCTTTGTGTCCTGCCCTGGATTTCTACGTCGTATGTTTTGGAGTCACGTCTCAGGACTTTGAAGGGACCTGAGTAGGGTGCCTCGAGTGGTCTTCTTACGGGACCTTGGCGGACGAAGACATGCGTCGAAGTTCTGAGGTCTTTAGGCACATAAAATATTCGACTGGAACTGCCATGCCAAGACGTAGGTTGTGGGGTCAATCTACTGACGCGTAGTCGACCAGCCACGGTGGTCGGGTCCGTCTCCGTATTGGAATTTGGGGAAAAGAACTGTCCAGGCAAACGGAGTGGTTCACCGTAGACTAGCTCTGCTGCCGATGATTGCAAGTCCTCTTTCCAGGCGCTGCGGATACCGAGGAGGACCCATGGTAGAACTTCAACCCAGTTTGAAGACGAGTGGCAAGTGATAGCGGACTTCAAATTCAAATTCAAATTCAAATTCATTTATTTGCCAGAATGTATGTGTACAATAAAGTATGATCTTAAATTATGAATAATGGCCCATTTACATTCTACCATTTTATATGGTGTGCAAATATTTAATTAGTATACATGCAAAAAAAAAAATTACAAATGGGAATTCAATTAAAATGCCACTTTGTTTAATGGTAGTTCTTAAGTGTTAATGTCCATACTTTCATTTTGTTTGTAATTAATTAATTATTAGATATATATCAATATTACTGCCTTCGGATTTATTTTCCACTAAAAGACATAAATTCGTTTAGATCGTAAAAACATTTTTCTTTTAACCATTGTATTAACTTTTTTTTAAACGTGGTTAAAGGTAACTCTTTAAAGTCGTTGGGTATTTTGTTATACACCTTTATAGCATTTACGTAAGAGTTCCTTTCATACAATTTGAGCCTGCATTGAGGTAAGTATAATTTATGTTTATTTCTAGGAGCTACATTTCGTTCAGTTACATCTATTTGCCTTTCAAAGTGTTCAGGATGCTGTTTTACAAATATGCATATTTCTTTAATGTACAAGCATGTTAATGTTAAGATATTGTACTTTTTAAACAAGGGCTTACAGCTATCCGTATACCCTGCTCCATAGATTGCACGCACACATTTTTTTTGTACTCTAAATACTTTTATTATATCTACTGAATTGCCCCACAATAAAAGACCATATGATAGTACTGACGAAACATATCCGTGATATGCACATAGAGCAGCATCGGTTGATACCGTGACTCGTAATCTCTTTATTGCGTAGACAAATCTGTCGAGTTTGTCACAAACGTAATCGACATGTGTTTTCCAGTCGCAATTTTGATCCAACATTATACCCAGAAATTTAGTACTTGCTACTTGTTCGATGATCTTATCATTATATTTAACATTAATATTCAATAGTTTTCTCTGGTATGTCTGAAATTGGAGCATTTTAGTTTTTTCCATATTAATCTGTAAATTATTACAATAAAGCCAGTTTATTACGTTTTTGATTGCTTTATTTATCTCTGTTTCATATGTATCTGCATTTTCGCATTTCACGATAAGGGTTGTGTCATCAGCAAACAAGATTGTGTTATGGCGAGTGATATTAGGGAGATCATTAATATACATGAGGAATAGGAATGGTCCCAATACACTGCCTTGTGGCACGCCAAAGTCATTTATCTGATTTTCGCTTCTGTAAAACACTTTTTTGTCTTTATTGACTTTAGATATTTCCACACATTGTTGTCTCTCACATAAATAGTTTCTCAACCAGTCGTTAGCTTTACCTCTTATCCCATATTATAGTCGTGATAGTTTTGTTTATTTCCTCAACATGATATTATTAGTCGTGATAGTTTTGTTTATTTCCTCAACATTATATTTAAAATTATTGTTATTTATCAAGTTTATATAAAAGTGATTAAATATGTCACTTATTTTCTTTGGGTCATCATATATCCTATTATTTTTTATTATTCTGTCAATTTGTGTTTTCGTATTTTGGTCGCCAATATTTTCATTAATTACCGCCCATGTGGCTTTACATTTATTTTTATTATTGTCGATATGTTTCTTACTTTGTATCTGTCTCGATTTATATATGCACTTTTTAAGTATGGAACTATATGATTTATATTTTTTATTGAGTATTTTTCCCTTTGTTTTATCATATTGTAGACTAAGGTAGAGATATCTTTTCCTTATACATGATTTTCTAATGCCCTTTGTCAACCATTTATGGTTCCCTTTTTTAGTTGCCCTTTTTATTGTGTGTATTGGGAAGCAAAGATCAAAAAAAAGTTTAAATAAATCATGAAATTCAACAAACGCCTCTTGTAAGTTATTTTTTTCGTATACAGTTGAGAAAGTAAGAGACGATATGCAGCTACAGAACTTATCCACGTTTTCTTTACTATAATCTCTAACATCCTCATACCAACTGCATATTTCATACGATTTGTTCGTTTTGAGCGCAAGTGTTTGTCCCGTTTCGTGATCAGATAAGGCGAGGTGATGTACCTCGGCTTTAACTTGCTTGATGTTGCTTGCTAATTGATCTAGACATGACAATTTTCTTGTTGGTGTTTTAATGTGCAACTCAATGTTAAAATTTTTTAATATACTTTGTAACTCCTCACAACTCTTATTTGGTTTTAAGATGTCCAAGTTCCAGTCACCGCAAAGAATAATTTTTTTATGCTTTTTAGTAATTCTTGCTAGTAACTGTTTTAGCTTTTCAAGAAATATTTGTGGATTACTATTAGGAGTTCTATATAAACAGATAATCGTAATCTTATTTACTTCTACGCCACAACATTCAAAATTAAATTTACATGTCAAATCATTAATATTAGTAACGTTTTTATATTTCAAATTGTTATTTAACATTATACATACCCCTCCTCGCTTACTGTCCCTTGAATAAGATGCAACTAGTTTATAACCAGGTATTTTAAAAAGCATTTCTGTACCTTTTTTAAGGAAAGTTTCTGTCAAACACACCATATCTATCTTTGAACCTTTTTGTGAAAACTCTCGTATTGCAAATGTTAGTTCCTCAGATTTATTTATAGCGCCGGCAATATTCTGGTGAAATATTCTAAAATTTAATTCCAATTTAGGGACGAAAACATTTATTTGTTTCTAAAGGCAACTGTGTGTCAGGTTGTTCATTTAAACACTGTATTGATTTTTTAAAATAATAGGGTATTGTTCCCTTCTTATAAGTTTCGGTATTTACCGTTTGCTTTTTGTTCAAAGAGGCAGTAGCAGAGTTCAATTCCTGGTGGTTCTTACCTGAATGTACATTTTTACAGGACTTAAAGTAGAAAGGAATTGTGCCCTTCTTTGGAATAATTTTGCATTCTGTTTTAGCCTTTTTCATAAATAATAACATATTTTTAGCACATAAAAAATTATTTTTATAATAGTTTGAGTCAATCTTAAAATTAATTTTTTTACATACATCTAATAAGTAGTAATATTTATTATACGGATAGTCCCATTCTGTATTTATAAATGAGCAATTTTTAAAGTTGTTACATATAACTTTTAAATTGTTATTTAACATATTTTCATTTAAATATCTGTTCTGTAAAACATTGAACACTAATATTTTAGTTTTTTGAAAGTATTTGAGCATTGTTACTAATTCTATTATTATTTTGTTAGGGTTAGTATCATTTTCTCCTATACATATTATTAGATAATTATCTTCCGAATCGTCCAGTTTATAAATAGGTTTAAGAATTTCCTCCGTTGTGGCATATGGTTTTGTAGTTGAAAATATCTGGTAATTCAATTGGCGGTGCAGTCGTTCCACGAGACCATTGGCAGCTGGGTGATAAGATGTGGTAGTGTGGTGTGTTGCACTGACCAGTGCGGCGAGCTCCTTGAAAGTGTGCGATAGGAACTGTCTGCCGCGGTCTGTAGTGATGTGTTCTGGACATCCGAAGCGTGAAATCCATCCATTTGTTAGAGCGATGGTGCACGTCTCTGCTGTCATGTCCTGGAGTGGGTACGCCTCAGGCCAACGAGTGAAGCGGTCGACAATCGTGAGGCAGTACCTGTACCCAGAACATAATGGTAAGGGACCGATCAGGTCAAGATGTATGTGCTGAAAGCGTGCTGAAGGTGGTATGAATGATGCGAGCGGTGCTGAAGTGTGCCGAGCTACCTTGGATCGTTGACAGTGCTGGCACTCCTTTGCCCATTGCCTACTACCCCGCTTAATGCCAGGCCAGCCGAACCTCTGCGTCGCAAGCTTGACAGTAGCCTTCGCTCCTGGATGACTCAAGTTATGTAGTGCATTAAATACCTGTCTGCGGAACGAAGGTGTGATAAACGGCCGTGGACTCGGGGTGGAGACGTCACAGTATATCTGCAGGTCCTGTCCCGGTATCCTAAGCTTCTCCAACTTCAGGGCAGAGCCGTTCTTCAGCAGATCGTGTAGCTCGCTGTCGGTGTCTTGCTCACTGGCTAGGGACTGGTAGTCTAAGGGCATAGAAATTTCATTAATGCGGGAAAGAGTGTCAGCGACTATATTATCTTTCCCGGCAATATATCTGATGTCCGTAGTAAACTGGCTGATGAAGTCAAGGTAGCGAAACTGGCGTGGTGAGCAGCTAGTTCGGTGCGTTGTAAAAGCAAACGTCAGTGGCTTGTGGTCTGTTATGACCGCGAAATTTCGTGCTTCGACCATGAAGCGAAAGTGTTTGATGGCTTCGTAGATGGAAAGAAGTTCGCTATCATAAGGACTATACTTCCTCTGGCTTGGACTTAGCTTCTTGGAAAAGAATGCCAGTGGTTTCCATTCGCTGTCCTGGTATTGCTGCAGGACTGCCCCTATTGCTGAATTTGAAGCGTCTGTATGAATCGCCAACTCTACTTGTGAATCAGGGTGTACCAATAGTGTGGCTTCAGAAAGACTATTCTTGCAGTGATGAAATGCCTCCAACAGAGCGGGTGTCATGTTGATAGATTGTGAACTTTTCGTCTTTGGGCCGGTGAGCATTTGGTTCAGTGGAGCTTGAATGGTAGCTGCATTTGGTATTAAACGACGATAAAAGTTTACCATTCCAAGAAAACGTCTGAGTTCCTTGGCGGTTTTTGGTGGAGGGAATTCTCGAATAGCCTGCACCTTCGCATCCATTGGCTGGATTCCCGCTGCTGAAACCTTGACTCCTAGGAAGTTGACCTCAGACTGCCCAAAAACGCACTTGTTGGTGTTTAGTAGAACGCCGTATTGCGTCAGTCTTTGAAAAAGTTGCCTGAGGTGTTGCTGATGCTGCGTGCTGTTGGAGCTGTATACCAGGATGTCATCCAAGTATCCAAAACAGAAGTCCAATCCCCGGAGAACCTCGTCCATGAAGCGCTGGAACGTTTGAGCGGCATTTCTGAGGCCGTAAACCATGAACGGGAACTCATAAAAGCCAAATGGTGTTGTGATAGCGGTCTTGCATACGTCAGCTTCGCAAACTGGTATCTGGTTGTAGGCTTTAATCAAATCCAATGTTGAGTAGACAGTACTGCCGGCCAGCTGTTGTGTAAAGTCCTGCAAGTGTCTGATGGGGAACCTGTCCGTGATTGTGCGTGCGTTCAATGAACGGTAATCACCGCAGGGTCTCCAGCCATCGTTCTTCTTGCGAGCTAAATGCAGTGGCGAAGATCAAGGGCTATCGGATCTGCGTGCTGTGCCGTTTTGTAGCATCTCGTCAAACTTCTGCTTTGCAATCTTCAAACGCTCAGGATCTAAGCGACGCGGACGGCCGGTTACAGGTGGTCCCGGAGTAGTGCGGATGTAGTGTACCGTTGAATGTTTAATTAAGTTTTGCTTACTAGCAGGACGGGTGAGGTCGGGAAACTCTCTCAGCAGACGATGGTAAGCGCAGTCGTCGATGGTTGTTCGAACAGATGAGGTTGCCTCTGTTGAAGTATGACGTGGTACAGCAACTGTGAGCGACGTTACGCCATCGATCAGACGCTGGTTACGGCAATCGACTAGTAGATTGTAGTGACCTAGAAAGTCAACGCCGATGATGGGCTTCGAGACGTCGGCTACGGTGAATCGCCAAGTAAAAGCTCGTCGAAGTCCTAAGTCGATTGTTAATGGCAAGTAGCCATAAGTAGAGATAATTGTTCCGTTGGCTGCGAACAACTCGTACTTTGTCTTGGTTCGTGGCTCCCGAACAGCGGATCGCATGGAAATGAATGTTACCGGTTCGCAACATATCATTAACATGCAGAAGAAACAGCGTTGGTGATAGCACGCAGCCTTGCGGAACACCAGCGTTAATGGGCTTGTAATCGGAGCTTGCACCGTCTACTACGACCTTGATGCTCCAATCTGCAAGAAAGCTGGTGATCTAATTGCACAATTTCTCGGGAAGCCCATAGGAAGGAAGCTTCGAAAGAAGCGCTTTGTGCCAAACCCGCTACTGCCTCCGCCCATCTATGAGTTAGGTAGATCAGAAAATCACCAGCTGATCGACTACGACGAAAATTGTATTGGCGATCACTAATCAGCTGGAGATCCTAAAGGTACCTCATGAGCTGGCAGTTTACAATGGACTTCTTTGTTTAGGAGAATAAGGAGGTGATGACGATAGGCCTGTAGTTGGACGGGTCTGAACGGTCGCCTTTTTTGGGGATCGGGTGGATGAAAGCCGTCTTCCATGATTTTGGGACTACGCCTAGGGAGTAGGAGTCCAGGAAGAGGAGTGTTTTGCGAACCGAGCACTGTGTGAATCACACCTCCGTCATGGGGCACTCACAACGCGGGATGGTCGGCGGCGTACTCTCCCTGTCATCGAGAGTCCAGTTGGACGCAATAAAAGAGCCTAGCAGATCGGCTTTCTCTTTTGCATCATGGGCCAGTACTGTTTTTTTATTTGCGAGGGGGCAAACGAGCATACGGCTCACCTGATGGTAAATGATTGCCGCCGCCCATGAGCAAATGCAACACCAGGGTAATTGCAGATACGGCCTTTAAAAAAGGAGTAGGCACTTTTTTTTTAAACGTCTCTAAGTCGTATCGGTCCAGAAAAATCTCTGGTGGTATACTATTCCACAAGGAAGTTGTGCGAGGAAGAAAACTTCTTTTAAATCGCACGGTGGTGGGCCGCCAGTCATCCAGATGGTATGGATGGTATCGCAAGTTTTGTCGCGATGTGCGATGGTGAAATTGTGCGGCTGAAATTAGTCCAAAAAATTCCTCAGAGCACTCCCCGTGGTAGATGCAATAAAATACGCAAAGAGATGCAACATCTCTTCGCAGTGCCAGTGAGTCAAGCCGATCGCAAAGAGCTCGATCACTGACGATTCGAACAGCTCTGCACTGGATGCGATCAAATGGAAATAGCTGGCACTGGTGAGCCCCGGCCAAAATATGGGAACACTGTTCACATATTCCATGTGCGGCCGAACCTGTGCTTTGTAAAGTTGCAGGCGGTGAGCCTTGAAATACTGTCCAGATCTGCTGAGCACGCCAAGCTTTCTAGAACCCAATTTGGCTTTCTCTTCCAAGTGACCATGAAACACACGATATGTCGACGCCGAGGATTCCAATACTGGCTGAGGCAGCAAGGGGAGTGCCTTGAAAGTGAGGAGATACGATAAAGGGCTTTTTTTGTCTTCTGAGGATTAAACTGGACTAGATTTAGTCGCCCCCAGTCCGAGACTTTGTTCAACAAAGTTTCGACTTCAGACACAAGTTTGGTCCCGTACTCTGCGACGTTTTCCCGAGAAATATTGGCACTGCCGGTATATAAAGCATCACCAGTGATGTCGTCCACATAGTAATGAATGTTACCAGTTTGCAACATGTCATTGATATGCAGAAGAAACAGCGTTGGTGATAGCACTAGCGTTTATGGGCTTGTAATCGGAGCATGCACCGTCTATTACAACCTTGAAGTTCCGATCAGCAAGAAAACTGGTAATCCAATTGCACAATTTATCGGAAAGCCCATAGGATGGAAGCTTAGTAAGAAACGCTTTGTGCCAAGTCCGATCGAAGGCCTTCGCTATGTCCGAACTAACGGCCAACGCTTCCGCCCATTTATGAGTTAGGTAATCCAGAAGATCACCAGCCGAGCTACAGCGTAGGAAACCGTTCTGGCGGTCAATAATCAGCTGGTGATCCTCAAGGTAACGCATGAGCTAGCTTTTAATAATGGAGTTCATTATATTAGAGAACAAGGAGGTGATGGCTATAGGCCTATAGTTGGACGGATCAGAGCGGTTACTTGTTTTAGTGATCGGGTGCACGATGGATGTCTTCCATGATTTTGGGACTACGCCGAAGGAGTAGGAGTTCCGAAAAAGACGCGTTAAAACCGGTGCCAACTCCGGAGCACACGTCTTCAGCACAATAGGAGGGATACCATCCAGCCCACTCGACTTGTTGACGTCCAGGGAGAGGAGTGCTCTGCGCACAGAGCGTTGGGTAAACGGAACATCCTGCACGGAGCACTCACTCTGCGGAATGGTCGACGGTGTGTTCCCCCTTCATCAAAAGTTAATAGTAATTTAGGACGCGGCGTCATTGCAACCAAGGAGCTCTCAACGCTAGCGCGGGAACTGGGCTTGGATATTGTCCTAGTCTACAGTGTCCCAGTCTAACAGTGGCTGCAGGTGCAGGGAGTTGTACAGTTCGGCAAGGGACCGCAGACAGGCATCATGGTCGGCAACATTAACATAAGTGTTGCTGGACTGCCACAACTAACCAATCTCTATTCCATGGTATGCCATGTGGAGAAATACGTTCTCTACGTCGTCTCAACATATTTTAAATATAGCCATTTGCAACATCTAGAGACCGTACATGACCAGTTGAAAGGCAAGCGCATTGTAATCGGAGTGGATTGCATTGCCAAGCACGGCGGCAGCCTTCAAAATGCAACCGCGATTTCAGCGTGAGAGGCACCACACTCCGGACAAGACAATGGTCCAAGGATCCTAAAGGGGTGTCCGTCCGGATGAAGCTCAGCAGAAGGTCCAACAGGGAAGGTGCATGATCCGCCACACCTGGACTCCGCGCAGGCGAAGTAACCAGTTGTGTCAGACCATATGCCAAGGCAAAATCATTAACAGATCTCCCCGCATGATTTGGTAAACGTGAACGAAGTCATTCGGCATGGCGGGCGTTAAAATTGCCGAGGATCACGATCTCTGCGGAGGGGGTCTGCTGTAGCAACGGATCTGTAGCCATTTGGACGTGGTCGAAGAGTCGGTCTGTTTCGGCATTTTCACTATGGGACCTATAGAGGCATCTGTATATGCGTGGATGGTCGTCACTGTCTACGCGTAGCCAAAGGATGAACAGGTTCGAACCTTCAAGACTGCCGAGGCATCGAGAACAGATGACGATGATGATGACACACGAATGACGATGAGAACTCTGAAATATACACAAACAGCAGCCCGAGGCACAAAGGAGTGTTCCAGTTTGTACCCCGGGTAGGAGAGATACAAAGCATCGGCCGGAAAGGACACCTGTGTCTCGGTCAAAAAGAGCAGAGGCAGCCTCGCCGTCACGAGATGGTATTGGACCCACCGCAGGAGTGGAGTAACTTGGTCGTGGATGTTCAGCGAGGGATTCTTCAGGGGTACTGGTACCCTCCTGGGGTATTTCTTTACTTAATTCCAATAGCATGTTAAGGAGGGGGGGGGGAATTGGGCCTCCGGCCACCTGCACTCACCAGACGAAACGCGGAAGCCGAGCTTTCACCTCACTCCGGTATTCTGTGAAGTCGTAGTACCACCCCGGCTAGAGCCGGCCCGTACGTGCAACAGCGAAGCTGCCGTGTGGCTCTATCACTGTAAAAATGCTTTTCATTATTTTCATTTTTTCATCCTTAAATAATATTCTGTACTTATTGTTACGAGCTTGAGGTTCGTGACAATAAAAATTGCCGATAGAATTACCTAAACTAAGACTTTAATTTTCTTTACACAAATTAACGTTAAAAACACCAATAATTAAGCACACTAATTCACTTTACTCCGCTCCGAAGCTTCGCTTGTCTCGCCGAATTCCATACTTCCTCGATCGCACCTTGTAGCGCCTATAAATACACTTTAACACCGAAAAATCCAGAACATTCAAGTAAATAAGCGCGCCAATCGACTAAACATCGAAAGTTCGAGTGTCGGGCTTCTAGAAGCTTAGTTCTTCGTTTCGACAACAGATGGCGCTGTCGGTTAAAAAATTTGTCATGTCATTTTCTGGAAAGCTCTCTCCTCGCTCTGTTACCCGACACTAGATGGCGCTAGTGCCTTGAGATGAGATGTCAACTTAGCCGCGCAGCACAGCCCCCTCCTAAGACATGCTCGTCCCGAGCATTATCGGCCCCGTAATAACGCGCCAGGTGATCCACATGGACGATCTTAGGAGTCCCTCTTGCGCCTTTCTGTATCCAGTAGGTTACATCGTTGATTCTGGTCACAATCCGGTACGGGCCGTCCCATTTAGCTTGAAGCTGAGGAGATTTCCCTTTGCTGCGGACTGGATTGTGCAACCACACCAGCGAACCTTCGTCGAACCCTTTGTTGTTCATTTTGCGGTCGTACCGGGTTTTCATCTTTTCAGACATTTGCTGGCCCGATTATCTGACGTGCTCGTAAATATCATTCATTTTGTTCCGCAAGTCATTTGCATAATCGGTTATACTGCGTGGGGCATCAGGTGGTATCCCGGTGATCAGGTCTGCAGGCAGCCGTAATTCTCTTCCAAAGTTTGTGAAAGCTGGTGTCACTGCTGTACTTTCGTGAACAGCGCTTCGATATGACAACAAAAACGGTTGTATGTGCTTGTCCCAATCTCGTTGCCGATTGTCTACAACTTTTGCTAGGTACCTCTCCAATGTCTGATTAAATCGTTCTACCATTCCATTAGATTGCGGGTGATAAGAAGTCGTTCTTGTTTTATGAGTACCCGTAACTCGGCAAGTTTCCTGGAATATTTGAGACTCAAAATTCCTTCCTTGATCGCTGTGAATCTCTAAAGGTACACCAAAACGACAGAAGACTTCATGAACTAGCTTATCAGCAACTGTTGAAGCTTCTTGATTTGGAATGGCGAAGACTTCTGGCCACTTAGTGAAGTAATCCATCACAACCATGAAATACTTGTTACCGCTTTTACTCTCCGGAAACGGTCCCGCCACATCAATAGCTACTCTCTCCCATGATGCACCAAAATTGTACAACTTCAATGCACCTCTACTACGAGTCTGAGGTCCCTTTACAGCCGCACAACTTGTACATTTGCTACACCAGTCCTCGACATCGTTTCGACAGTGGACCCAGTAAAACCGTTCTCGGATCTTCAGTAGAGTTCGTTTAAATCCCAGATGGCTTCCTGAACAATCATTATGGTACAGCTGTAGAACATCCGGTACTTTAGCTTTAGGGACAACCATTTGCAAATGACAGCTGTCTCCCCGAACATTTTCCCATTTACGACACAGAACTCCATCCTGAAGCAGCAAGCTGTCCCACTGGGCCCAATAGCTTTTAGTGGTCGAACTCATCGCTGAGACGTCACTCCACTTGGGCTTGGGAGCACTGGCCTTCATCCATTTTAGAATCGGCTTGATGTCCGGATCTTCTTGCTGTGCACGTTGTGAGCTGTCCTTCCATCGGCGGGCCTTTTCCTCCTGTCCGCCCCGCAGCTGCTCTTCCAATCGGCGGGCCTGTTTCTCCTGTCCGCCCCGCAGCTGCTCTTCCAAACGACGGACCTGTTCCTCCTGTCGGCGAGCCTGCTCCTGCAGCATCACCATCAGAGCACCTAAGTCAGGTGCTGCAGATGTAGGAGCTACTGACGGGCCTGCAGCCGGCGGCTGGCCCTCCGACGTCTGCGGCGTTGCACCACCAAATCTTCTTTGGCGTCCGTCTCCTGCTGGCGTTGACTTCGGGTAAGGACACCCTCCGTTTCCTCCTTAGGTAAAATCGGCATGATTTTATCCCACTTCTGTCACCAATTGTTACGAGCTTGAGGTTCGTGACAATAAAAATTGCCGATAGAATTACCTAAATTAAGACTTTAATTTTCTTTACACAAATTAACGTTAAAAACACCAATAATTAAGCACACTAATTCACTTTATTCCGCTCCGAAGCTTCGCTTGTCTCGCCGAATTCAATACTTCCCCGATTGCACCTTGCAGCGCCTATAAATACACCTTAACACCGAAAAATCCAGAACATTCAAGTAAATAAGCGCGCCAATCGACTAAACATCGAAAGTTCGAGTGTCGGGCTTCTAGAAGCTTAGTTCTTCGTTTCGACAACGGATGGCGCTGTCGGTTAAAACATTTGTCATGTCATTTTCTGGAAAGCTCTCTCCTCGCCCTGTTACCCGACACTAGATGGCGCTAGTGCCATGAGATGATATGTCAACTTAGCCGCGCAGCATTATCTTGCTACCTCCTTCCTTTTTTACGGCTTTTCTGGTTTATTTATTTCAGTTGATTTCTTTGTAATAAATATTATTATATCTCCTTATGCGACTTAGGATAATAATATTGACATCAACTATCTGGTAAACGTAGGAATTACATATGGTAAAGATCCTTTTACCATCATATAAAATCACATCACAGAGAATATTTCTCTGTCTACGAAATCAAATCTTTGTTCATTGTTTATGGTTAGCCATAGACTAATTTGCTGTCAAGTGTCTACTGTCAAAACTTAACTGATCAAAATGGCTGCAAATTTACTGTTTTGAATTTGCATCACGTTGTGAATTTGTGAAATATTATGTACACTAAATTAATATTGTAGTGTGTTTTTGTTTCACTTTGCAGAAACGTAAGGTTTTTAACTATCGCATATCATACATAATATTTAAAATTTGAATCAATTTACCCTAAAGATGGAAGCTAAAGAAAACAAACGGAAAAAGGAGAAACGCGATGATGTTGTTGAATATCGTAAAGAAAATAGGTCTAAAAGAGCACGATCGCGGTCCCCATCGGAAAATCAAAGAGGTCGTGAAAGTGACTATAGACGTAAACGGAAGCATTCAAAATCACGATCTCCAGATGTTATCGCTAAGCAGGACAAACGTCGAAATGATACTCCTAATAAAATGCCTGAAGAAAACAAAAAGGAAATAACTGAAAGAAAAGTGAAAGATACTGATATGTTGAACACCAGGACTGGTGGTGCTTACATTCCTCCAGCACGGCTCCGGATGATGCAAGCTCAAATAACGGACAAATCTTCAGTCGCATACCAAAGATTAGCTTGGGAAGCTCTAAAAAAGTCTATACACGGCCACATTAACAAAATAAATGTAGGCAACATTGGTATTATAATTAAAGAACTTTTGAAAGAAAATATTGTGAGGGGACGAGGTTTACTTTGTAGATCAGTAATTCAGGCCCAAGCTGCATCACCCACATTTACTAATGTGTATGCTGCTTTAGTAGCTGCTGTAAATTCACGATTTCCGAACATTGGTGAATTATTGTTAAAGCGTTTGGTGATTCAATTCAAACGGGGCTTCAAAAGGAATGATAAAGCTATATGTATATCTTCAGTTTCATTTATCGCTCATCTTGTCAATCAACGGGTCGCCCATGAAATCCTTGCGTTAGAACTTTTAACATTACTTGTGGAAACTCCAACAGATGATTCCGTGGAAGTAGCCATTGCTTTCCTCAAAGAATGTGGGCAAAAACTCACAGAAGTTTCTTCGAAAGGTGTTAATGCCATATTTGAGATGCTAAGGAATATTTTACATGAAGGGCAATTAGATAAAAGGGTACAGTACATGATTGAAGTAATGTTCCAAGTGTGGAAAGATGGCTTCAAAGATCATCCAGCCCTAATAGAAGAATTAGAACTGGTACCTGAAGAGGAGCAATTCACTCATCTCTTAATGTTAGATGATGCCACTGATCCACAGGACATCCTAAGTAAGATGTATTTGTTATAATTTTTTTATTAATCTGAAATGGCAATCAAGCTTCAGTCCACCTAATTTTAAGTGGCTACTGAAGCCCATGGACATCTGCAACCAATTTCAAGTAAATAAGGCTATAAGTGAATGGCGCTTTGCGAGCGATTGTTAGCAAGGAGGACTAAGATGTAATTTTTTTAATAGAATGAGGGTGACAAATGAGCACACAGTCCACCTGATGGTAAGTGGATGCTGCGGCCCATGGACATCTACATTTATCTTCAATTAAGAATCAAAATGCAGATGCGTTACCAGCCCTGAGGACTGAGATGGAATGCCTCGTTTCAGTAAAAAGGGTCTAACGGTTCCCTACACTCACCATACGAAACAGCATCATTAGGCTGCTATTTTATGCTGGTATTCTGTGAGAGCGTGGTCCCCTGATCTAGCCAATCCATTTGTGCTACAACCATAATGTAGCTGCAGCATGGCTCTACCAGGTAAGAATATTAATATTTCACAGCCTGTAATTATACTAGCTCTCTATACCATTATGAATGATACACAGTAGTGCATGTACTGCTGCTTGGCGGAATAGGTATGAGGATATTAACTACCCAAATAGACTCGCCAACTCAAAAAGGTTGTGGGTTCAAATCCGCCATTTGACTACTAGCCTAAAAGCCTACCAGTACGTTAGTAGCCTACCAGTGTAAAATAGCTTAATGCTGCTGTGTTTCATATGGTGAGTGTAGAGAACCAGAGACCCTTTTTACTAGAAACGAGGCATTCCTTCTTAGTCCTCATGGGTGACAACGCATCTGCATTTTGATTTGTAATCGAGGATATATGTAGATGTTTATGGGCCACAGCAACTATGTACCATCAGGTGGACTGTGTGCTTGTTTGTCACCCTATCCTATAAAAAAAAAGATATGTAACAGGTTTCATTAAAAACTTAGAAACTCAATTGTTTAGAGTCAACAGTATATGGCAGACCCACACAATCTGAAAACGCTGTTTCTAATAATGTTTTAGTTTATATAAAATAGCATAAATTCACTATCATAAAAAATGTATCAGTAATAATAATATAATATCAGTTATATATAGAAATCATAATTATTTTTTAATTTATTTATACTCTTATTGAATATTGGATATTTTCAAACCTTGACTTACAATTTATTGTAAATATAAACATTATAATATTATAAATTTCAGATGTGTTCAAGTTCGATGACAAATATGAAGAAAATGAGCAAAAATACAAAACTCTAAGCAAAGAGATTCTTGGTTCTGATGCAGAATCGGAAGAAGAAGATGGTTCTGGTGAATCAGGTAGTGATGAATCTGTTGAAGAAGAAGAAGAAAAGAAAGAAATGACCATCATAGATAACACAGAGACAAATCTTGTTGCTTTACGTCGCACCATCTATTTAACTATCAACTCAAGTTTAGATTTTGAAGAATGCGCTCATAAACTACTAAAAATGCAATTGAAACCCGGTCAGGAAGTAGAACTTTGTCATATGTTTCTAGACTGCTGTGCAGAGCAGAGGACTTATGAGAAATTTTATGGCTTACTTGCTCAACGGTTCTGTAATATTAATAAAATATACATTGGCCCATTTGAGGAGATCTTTAAGGACTCGTATTCTACTGCACACAGATTGGATACAAACCGTTTGAGAAATGTCAGCAAGTTTTTTGCTCATCTTTTATTTACCGATTCAATTAGTTGGGAAGTTATGGAATGTGTCAGATTAAACGAAGAAGATACAACAAGTTCAAGTCGTATATATATTAAAATTTTGTTTCAAGAGCTGGCTGAATATATGGGCTTGAAAAAGCTCAATGAGCGACTTAAAGATCCGTGAGTTCTAATTTGGAATAGTTCATACTTTTTTTTTTTTTTTTTTTACATGGGGAAATGCCTACGCATACCCGCCTCGCGGGGGCAAGGACGGGTTATGTCGGACTCGCACCGACTAAAACCCCATGTTGTTCCACCTTTGTCGCATATTGGTAGGGCTACGGGAACGCTTTCGCACACATCCGCGGCCCTACTAGCGCCTGCCGCCCCACGGCAGCACCTCCTCGGGAGAGGAAAATTCCTCCCCGTTCTCCTTCCCAGGTAAGGCGCACCAGAACACATGGCGCGCCTTCCTCCACGGCCTCCAATTACGTCTGTGCAACAGACGCCCCCGCGTCCGATGCACAAAGGCCATGGGGCCAGGAAAAACGAGCACTTAGAAGTACTAGCCTTCCCGACCCCAGCGGCGGATCTGGTCTATGGCTCCGCCGCCAACCAAGATTCGGCTGCGGAGGGTAGGGAGAGCGGCGCCTCGCAATACCGACAATCCTCTCCCCCCGCAGCCCCACCACCACCGCATCAACGGTGCGGCCCCGTTTGAGTCGCGAAGGATAGGGCGAGTGGCGCATCGCCATACCAACACTCCTCTTCCTCCGCGACTCCACCTCGGCTGCAGCGGTAGAGGGTGCGCGAGTCCCCACTCGCTGCAGTCCACCAGAACACATCCAAAGTGGGCTCCCCAAGCCCACTCGGAGTGGCCACCTCAGGCCGGCCCTTCACCTCGGGCCAGCCACGTGGGTTCCTCTTTGTTCACCGTGGACCGACCAAGCCACGGCTACTAAGCCCCCCCGCCACGACAAGGCGGGAACCCGTTCGGGGGGGGAATAGTTCATACTGAGACAGTGGTTTAGTAGCTGGTACAAATTATACACAATGGTGGTATCTGTTTAAATTGTATTAGTATTAATTTCTGTTAAAAGCATAATAGATTGTGTGGTAATCTATTTTAGTATAGTAAAGTAAATTTATGGTGTAATATACATCCCACTGATGGACACAGGCCTCCTCACATTTCTGAGTGAGTTTTAGGGCATGATAATATACATGCATTGCCCCAATGCATGCTAGCAAATTCCACATGTCTGAAAACATTTTTTTAAGTGTGCTACAACATGCAAATCGGTGCATGTGATGCAAATCCCTCCATGTTCTACACAAAACCAACATTAAGCAGAGCACAGTCAAGCATGAACCAAACTCTCGAAGTGCGCTCGTTCTAGGCTTGAAAGTCAGTCCACACTACACGAATTTGTGCTCAGCTCATGCTCTGTTTGTGCTTGGCCGTAGACCCACTTTTGGACATGCCAGCTTTCTCACAATGTTTTCCTTCACCACTGATCATGTGATAAATCGGCACTTACATAGTATACCTTGTTGAAGTACATACAGGAGATGGGTTTTCCATTAAAAAAACCTATAAAAGGTATAATAACACAATTTATTTTTAAATTGCAACTCCAAAATAAACCCTGCTTCACCTTTGATACATGAACTATTCCAAACTGTTTTGTTTATATAACTGTTGTAATTTTATAATAATATGATTTTAACTTTTTTTTTTTCAGAACATTACAACAAGCATTCAGTGGGCTTTTCCCCCGTGACAATCCGAAGAACACTCGCTTCTCCATAAATTTCTTTACCTCTATTGGTCTTGGAGGACTCACTGATGAATTACGAGAACATTTAAAGCAAATGCCAAAGGTAAGTTTAGTTTAGATTGCTTGAGTTTCTTCTTCTTCTTTCTTTTGTGGCGGTTTGATAAAATTCGCCAATGACGTATTGAGTAGAAAATTAAAGCTTATGAGTTTAATTAAAATAAGAGTCTGTGATAATACAAGAATTCAGTTTTCCTCCGAGAATTTTGACAAATCTATTTGTTGAATTACCTAGAACAAAAATGACAAACACAGGTGTTAGACTCTTACCCGTGTGTTAAAAGTGACAAGGATTTAAAGTTTCATATTATTAGTATTAATAAAATCACATAAAATATACACAAAAGGAGTACTTGTATTATTATGTTAAAAGAGAATTAAAATCTATAGGTCGAGGAATATGAGGAGGAAGGTAATCATAAAGGGAGGAGGATAATTTGGGACAGTTGAAAAAAATATGGTTTGTGGAACCTTCATCTAAGCCACATTCACACAATGAGCTATCCCATACTCTGATTTTTGCCAGATATGCATGTGTACAAGCGTGTCCAATTCTTAATCTACAAATGATTGAAGTTGCATGTTTATTTGCTTTGTTAAATTTAAAGAACCAAGGCTTGGGAGGAATAACCTCTTGGATGGCAGCATAGTGCTTACCTTTAACATTTTTGGAAACTTCCCATAATTTATTCCAATTTTCATTCAGTTTCCTTTTAGCTAGCAAAATTAGGTCATGTGACTAAATTAAATTTTGTAGAATGCCATTAGCAATTGCGTTTTTAGCGAGTACATCAGCTGTTTCGTTACCATGGATACCACTGTGGCCTGGAATCCAGGCCACTGAAACATGGATTCCTTTAGGATGGCATCTGAATAGGGTATTTTTTATTTTAAGAATTAGTGGAAATTTATGTTTGTTATGGAATTGATTGGACAAAATAGCTAACAAACAACTTTTTGAATCTGTGAAAATAACTGTTTTATTAAGATTTTGTGACTACATATAACAAAGCTTCACTGATTGCAGTTGCTTCACCGGTAAAAGTGGAGGATAGTGAGGGGCATTTAAAGTTAAGAATGATTTTGAACTTAGGAATCCAAACAGCAGCTCCAGTATAGTCTTCATCAGACTGTTTTGAAGCGTCTGTGTACATGACAAGCCAATCTTTAAAGGTGTTTTCTATAATTTCTTTTAATTTCAAATTTGCCATTGGAGAATCCGTTTCTATACCTAGATCTAGATGAATGTCGGGTTGGTAAACAATAGCCTCGTAAGGAGCATCAAAGAGTGGATTTATTTTACATTGAAAGATTGGGTAAGGAAGCTGAAGAAAAATTACAAAACTTTTAAACAAGCAGGGAGAGTCCTTATGGGTCCAGTATCGGTCAGATGAGATATACTCTGAAAGAAGGTGCAATTTAGGAATTACGGGATGATCTGAAAGCTGGCAGATCTTAAATAAGAATCTGTCTGAAAGGTATTGCCTTCTTAATCTTAAAGGAGGATCTACGCACTGAACCTGAAGAACATTTATTGGTGAGGATTTCATTGCCCCTGTAATAATGCGAAGGCATTTCGATTGAATTTTGTCCATTACTTTCAGGGATGATTTATTGCAAGGCTCCAACAGAAAACATCCATAGTCAAGGTGGCTTCGTATTAAAGCATTGTACAGTAATTTCTGAGAAAAAGGATGGGACCCCCACCAAACACCTGACAAAGACTGAAGAATATTTATGTTTTTTTTGCAAATTTGTGTTATATATTCAATGTATGGACCGAAGGCCAATTTCGAATCAAGGATAACTCCCAAAAATTTAACATTGCCTCTAACTGGAATAGGTTGCTTATCATATACAACAGATATATCGGGAACTCGCCTTTGGCGGGAAAAGATCACCACACTACTCTTGGCCACAGATAAAGAGAGGTCATGATTAGTTAACCATTCTTGTAAATAATCCATGGATGAGTTTAGACGAGAACATGCCACTGTGAAGTTGTTTAAGGAGATGTATAGAGCTAAATTGTCTGCGTGTTGAAGAACATTACAAAAAGAATTTACTGAAAGTTCTAAATCGTGAGTATATATAGAATAAAGGAGAGGACTAAGAACTGAGCCTTGTGGAAGTCCTTTCCATATAGTTTTTGGGGGAAGCAGGAGATTTTTAACATTTATAGATATTGATCTAGAAGAGAGAAAGTTAGAGACATAATTGACTATCCTCACTGGAATGCTCAGATTAAGCATTTTCTGCCTGAGCACAGGAAGAAGCACATTATCATATGCAGAAGAAATATCCAAGAAAACTCCTATGAGAAATTCATGTTTTGAAAAAGCAATATGAATATCTGTGACCAAAGTACTTAGGCTATCCATGGTACTTAAACCTTTTCGGAAACCGAATTGGCTTTTAGGTAAGAGATTATTCATTTCCAAAAACCACTCCAAGCGATTTTTTATTAAATGTTCCAAGATTTTTGCCAAAGTACAAGAAAGGGCAATAGGTCGGTAACTGGAAGGGTCATTGCTAGACTTACCTGGTTTGAGAATGGGCAAAATAATTTGGGTTTTCCATTCAGCAGGAGGATCACCAGTAATATAAATTAAATTTAAAATGGATAGTAAGACAGTTTTAGTGTTCTCACTACTATTAATTATAAACGAATAAGGAATCCCATCAATACCTGGTGAGGAGTCTTTAAGGCCATTGAGTACAGTAAACACTTCCTGAGAAGAAAAGGGGGAATCAAATTTATCATTTGTTTTTAAAAAAGCAGAATTAAAAACTAGGCATTCATCATAAGATGGGACTGTTTGTGGTGCAAGTTTATTAGAGAATTCATCTATCCACAGGGAAGGATCATTAGAAATTATATTTTCACTAGAAACTGCACAGCGATATTTTTTAACATTTCTCCAGACCAAAGATGGGGGAGTCCTAGGTGACAGTGACTCACAGAATTTAAACCAACCAGTACGCTTTTTGTCTGACAGTAATTTTAAGGTTTCTGCAGCAATTTTTTATAGGAGATACAATTCTCTGCAGTCATAGAACGGGAGTATATTAATTCAGCCTCTTTTCTTCTCCTACAAGCTGCTGAACAATCTTGGTCCCACCAAGGAGGGGAAGGATACTTATTTTTGAAAGGTTTTTTTAAGGGGATTGACTTATTAGCAGCAGAAATAATTGCATTTCTGAACTCTATATATACAGGAGCAATATTATCATTGTTAATTGGGGGAAGAGTTAAAACCTCTTGCTCCAAAACTGTAGAATATAATTGCCAATTAGCTTTGGATAGATTATACTTTACTCTTGGGCAAAATGTAAAATTTATTCTAGGGGAAGTAGGAGGAGTGATGAATATAGGAAAATGGTCACTGCCATAGCTAGAAGGTAATATTTGCCACAAAAGAAGGGAAGCAATATCTGGGGAGCAGAGAGTTAGGTCAACGGCACTTCTAACATTTTGTAATGGGGATACTCGACGGGTAGGAGACCCGTCATTTAGAATACAGAGATTAAAATTATCAATAAGATCTAAGAATAAGGGAGCCAGTGAATCACACAGATGGGAGCCCCAAACAGTATGATGCATATTAAAATCTCCCAAAATAACCATAGGAGGTGACAGAGAAGAAATAAGTGTTGCAAGTTCTGTTAAAACATTAACATCAGGATTAGGAATGTAAACAGAGAGAATAGAGACATCAAGGGCCTTAATAGCAACAGCATTTACTGCTGGACTATGAGAAGGGAGAGGAATTTGTGAAAATGTAACTGTTCTTGAAATTAAAATAGAGGTGCCAGCACGACCATCACTCCTATCATCCCGGAGGCATGCGTAGCCTGAAACCCTAAAATGAGACTCAGGCCTAAGCCATGTCTCCTGGATGGCAAGAATGAAGGGATTAAATTTATTAATGAGGTAAATGAGTTCATTTTTTTATTTCTAATGCTCCGACAATTCCATTGAAGAATTGGCGGGACTGCGAATGTTACGGGCTAAGGAGGAAAGCTGAGTAAGTTTTTGGTGTAAGCTCAGAGGAAGTTCCGTGTTACTAAAACGGGAGATCATGTTAATTAGAATTGATATCATAAGTTCGCAGAAATTATCATTACTAGAGGAGTTGTTGTCATTTCCTAGTAGAGCACACCCATTAGAAGGGAAGAATTAGGATTCTCAACAATTGCCTGATGGGCTGCCATATCATATCCAGAATTTAATGATTGGCTGAAGGTTCGTTGAGGGATAAAAATTGTTTTTTTATATGATGCAGTTTGTGAAAGCTGAGCCGAAGGGGTTGAAAGACTGTCAGTTAAAGTATAAGGGGTCTGTTGAGAACAATTACGAGGCTGGATTCTTGTTGTATCAGCAAAGGGTCTTTTTGTCTGAGGGAATCTAGCTGAAGCTTCTAAATATGAAATATTTTCTTGTGACATAACAAGTTTAATAGATTTTTGCCTTAGATGTTCAGGACATGTAGGGTCTTTTGCGGTGTGGGGACCAGAGCAGAATAGGCAAGTAGGAGTTTGTCGAGTATAAGATAAACCCTCATGATTCTGTGCACATACAAAGCAGCGAGGGGATGATCGGCACTGGGAAGTAACATGGCCAAATCTACAACATTTATGACACTGAATTAGTGGCAAAACATATTTTTCCACTGGCATTGAGGTGTAAAAACAGTAAATATGGGGAGGAAGTTTTTGTCCAGAAAAAGTTAGAACAACCATCTGAGTTGGAACCCATGAAACGCTATTGCTGTTACTCACTGATCGTCTATTAAGTCGCCGTGCTTTAATTATAGAACCGTAGCCAGAGGGAATTTCTATAGCTGCTATTAATTCTTCTAGTGTCCACTCTATGGGAACTTGTCTAACTAGCCCCATACGAGTGATACTATATGAGGGGATGGTTGCTTCATATTTAGAAATTTGGAGAGCTGGGTGATCGATAAAGGTGTTTGCATCTGCAGCTGTTTTAAACTCCACTGATATTCTATTTCGTCCAACTTTTTTGACTCCATCATGGACTATATTTTTAATATTGTTATGATACAGAAAGTGACCGAATTTAATTGGTTTAAGAGTTACTCCAGACAGCTGATCATTTGAGATTTTACTTACGTGAACTAGAAAAGGAGCGGCATCATTTTGAGAGTACTTAACTTTTTTATTAATAAAATCAGGATGGGTATATGAGGATTGTATTGAAGGAAACTGTTGATTTGGATCAGTAATAACTATTTTTTGTGGATGGGCAGACTCGTTACTTACTTGGGCACGTTTACGGTTAATTAGTTCTACATTATCAATGTTAATGGGTAAGGAAAAGGAATCATTGCGAACCCTTCCGGGATCGGGAGGTTCGTCCTCCATTATATTACTACAACAAAAAATTACATAAAAACGGCACAACTACAAACACTTACTAATTTACAGATATTAAAACCTCCACCAAGACAGAAAAATTTACTATAGTAAATCAACAACACTTAATAAAACAATAAATTTTAAGCAAAAAAGGCACGACACTTGTATCTCTCACTTCCTCCGAAACTCCAACCTTGCTTGAGTTTTCTTTAAATCAATGAGACTGAGTATAATAAATGTATATTTACACAATAGGCAAGATACAACATTAAACTATAAAAACTATGTTGTTCACTATACACTGTTAAATATGTTTATATTTAAGCTCTAGTGTTTTTCATTGTTTTACTAATTAGTACAAGAGAACAAAACTTAAAAATCAAGCATATTCTTTATCAGCTATTTTTTTATTCTCATAGCACAACAATATCGCGCACCATACAAAGCCAATAATATGTAGTACAGTACAGTGTGAATGTGTCCATAACAATGTATGATGTGCGATATTGTTGTGCTATGAGCTATATACCATATGCTATTATATTATAGCGTAGTCTGAAAGCCGCTTCAAGATTTTTCCATACTCACCATACTAAGAACACGAATTGATGAAGACAGAACTGCTCCTCATCATTAGTTTCGGAAGCTACAATTCGCCATATTTGAAAATATATAGCAGTATTTGGCTGTCACTATCCCTAAATACTTTTTTGCTAACTGTGGTGCATCCTGTTAAAGTTAATCATAACTCAGGAGGATATTAGACGTAGTTGCCACACTTGGCAGACAGATTTGCAACCACAGTTTTTTTATTACCTATTTTGAGTTGATATCAGGAAGATGATGCCTATCCCCAGTGTCAGTTTCCTTCAGTCACCTCTTACTACGCCACGAGATGATATGAGTCATGCAGTCTACCTATTGGTAATTGGATGCGGTGGCCCATAGACACACTTTTATACTCTATTAAGATTTAAAACGTAGATGCATTGTCAGGCCCCTGAGGACTAAGATGGAACGTGCCTCATTACTGGTAAAATCGTCTCCAGTTCTCTACACTCATCATTCACCATACAAAACACAGCGGTATAAAGCTGTTATTTTAAATTGGTATTCTGTGAATGTGTGGTCCTTCCTTGGTCGAGTTGACTGATTGTTCACAACCATATTACAGATTTTTTTCCAATGGGTGCAAATGAGCACATGCCTCACCTGATGGTATGTGTCGACCACAACCCATCAACAACTGTAACACCAGGGAAATGCAGGTGCGTTGCCGGCCTTTTAAAAAAGGGTAAGCTCGTTTCTTGAAGGTCCCTAAGGCATAACAGTCTGGTAAATAATTCCACAAAGAAGTTGTGCCAGGTAGAAAATTTCAAGTAAACACAGCAATGAACTACCTAGCATCTAGATGCGTATGGTAATTGTTAAGTGCATTGGTAAAATTTGACAGCTGGAATTACTCTGAACGATTCCTCAGAGCACTCCCATAACCCATAGCTGCAGCAAACAAATTAATTTAGAATTAAAATCAATGTGCACAAACAATTAGTGCACCTTAATTTCATTCAGTCATTGTTTATTGTATATCTTCAGCATAAAAACGAAATTTTATATGACATTACTAAATCATAAAAAATTTCGGCTGTTCATATGAAATTAGGGCTGAATCTGAATGACAGGGTGAGAAATTGTGTGATAAGAGAAGAATGTGGTTTGCAAGATGATGTTGTGACCAGGATTAAGAAAGGAATGCTTCGGTGGTTTGGTCATGTGGAAAGAACGCATGAGGAAAGAGTGATAAGGAAAATTTATGTCGCAGAAGTGAATGGCAGAGTCGGAAAGGGACGTCCTAGGCGAAAATTTATCGAACAAATTAGCGATTTATTGAAAACGGGCCAAATTAGAAGTACCGAGAGAGAGGGAGGTGTGTCAGGATTGTGCCAAATGGAAGTCTGTAGTCTCTACCTACCCCTCTGGGTGACAGGCGTGAGTGTTTATGTATGTATTACTAAATCACTGTGAAATATAACATAAAGTTGTATTAGAAAATATGTAAAGAAGATAACATTAGTAAAACTTAAGGAGTGATTGTTCTTTTCAGAATGTTCCCGCCCCAATTACAGAAATCAACTTGGAATCAAGTTCAGACAGCTCCAGCTCAAGTTCAAGTAGCTCAGATGATTCTTCGTCAAGCAATGCTAGCTCCAGTGGTAAGACTATAATGCACTTATATAAAATTACTTGATCTATACTCCTCCTTTAGCAAGTTTAATCTAATGATCTGTTTGTTTTGATAATTTTTTTATTGGTAGCAATTTACAATAATGATAATATTCCACCGAAAGCTGTAATATATATATTTCATTTACATCATCATCATCAGCCTGCAGCAGCCCACTGCTGGACATAGGCCTCTCCCAATGCGCGGAACTTAGCCCGATCTTCGCCTACGCACAGTTTCTACCAGCCACCTTGCGCAGATCATCGCTCCACTCTACATTTGCCTAGACGCGGTCTCCACTCCATAACACGTCTACTCCACCAGTTATCCCTTCTGTGACAGATGTGACCAGCCCTTTGCCACTCAGTTTATAGAAACGGAAGGCTATGTCAGTAACCTTGGTTCTTCGGTGGATTTCTTCATAAGGAATTTTAACCACCAGAGAAACTCCGAATATAGCTCGTTCCATCGCTCTCTTAACAACTTTGAGCTTGTGGAGTCGTCAGTGTCCATGTTTCGACACGATAAGCGAGTACGGCCGGAATGCACAGGTTGAAGACTTTTGTCTTCAGAATGTTTCTTTAATTTATTACTCAAAAATTCAGTCTGTTGTTCTTTATACAACTTTCACCAAACTGCAGAGCAGTTTGTTAGCGAATACATCACCCACTTACATTTTATGTACCTATTGTAATTAATATAGGCCTTAACCTCTTAAACACCAAGTGGCCAAATTTGACCGCTTCGATATTCCGTCAAAATTCAAGCGGTCAAATATGACCGCACCTACCCACAGCACTTTAACCAATAAGAACTTATATTTAGAGACTACTTTTCTATGAAGAAGTTTGGCATTATAAAATCTATACATAATTTTAAATTTAAGTTGCTCTTGCAACATCTTCTGAATCCCAGTGATTTTATCTGCCAGTTGCAGTATGTGAGTATTGTTTCCCTGCAAAAACTTTTTAAGGTCATTTAATTTTTGAAATATGTCACAGAAATATGCCAATTTTATTATAAACTGTATTAATAAAGTTTTGCGCATCATTGTGTGATTCTGTCTGTAGATAAGTGTAAAACTTATTTCGTAGTTCATGTACATGTGCAATACAGAATTACATTAGTACATTGCCTATGCACAACCAACGAGAGTTGCAATAATAAATTAAAGAAGTATGCTCGGCACCCAATTCTTCACAAATACTATGAAAAATCTTGCTTTCACAGGTGTTTCAATGAAATTCACCACTTTGATAATTATGTCCATCACAAAATTTAAAACAGGTGTAATTTTCTTTGCAGCTAAGGCCTCTCTATGTATGACACAGTGTGTCCATTTTACATTAGTAGCCTTGCTTTTGATGAGAGCTTGTAGTCCTCCATAGTGTCCAGACATTTCTCGAGCACCATCTGTACACACACCCACACAGTTCTCCCTTTTAATATTATTTTAGATCATGTATGATTCTATGATCTCAAATAAATCAGTAGCCTTACCACTTTCACACATTTTTCTGCAAAATAACAAATTCTCACACACATTTGTTTCTTGTATGTAGCGCAAGTAACATATCAATTTATCATCGTCATTATTATCCGTCGCCTCTTCAAGTTGAATGGTAAATAAGCCTGAAAGTTTCTCCACAATTTGCTCATTAATATCTTCGGTCGTCTTGTATGCAGCGGCTAATCGTATTGTTTGAAAGAGGCACATTTTTTATTTCTTTAGCCGCCGACTATCCTATCATCACTGATACCATATCAACCGCTGTAGGTAAAATCAGTTCCTTGGTAATTGTGTGTGGGTTTTTACATTTGGCAACACGGTAAGCTACCTTGTAGGAGGCGAGCAACGCCTTGGTAAGAACTGATGCTCTTGGAAGCAAAGTAAATTTTCTAACAAAAGTTTCTTGGCTTACCTTTTAGATGACTGAATTGTTTCCAAATGACGTTTAGTTTATTAGGAAGCATACTTTCAGCTGCCAACTCTTTATGACAACACATTGAGGAAGTTCTACGTTTCCTTTAGTAATGTAGGTAAATCCAAGTCCAAATATTTGTCGTCAAATTTTATATAATTAAATTACGATTATTAATCGTCGGTCGCATCGACACAGCCATCTGTACGCCGTCCCTGGGATGGAGCACTTTTCCATTTTCACCAGGGGCTTTTCCATTTTTAAGTTGCCCCGGATCAGCTTAATCTCCCCAAGGCGGGTCAGCGTGGCTCTGGGATTATCGCAAGTCAGGTTGTAGCTTGTGTGAGGCATATAGTTTACCATAATAGTCTTCGATCTCAGAGAGAACCTCAGGCTATGTGTCTTCTTCCAAGCTACTAAGCAAAGCCTTTAGGTTTTGTTTTGCTTTATTGCCGCTTGTATCGCAATTGCATAAGAGCGACGCAGGTCCCGCCACAAAGCATTCCTCACAAGTTTCGTTAGTGTCACCTGATCCGATTTCATTAGCATGCCCTATCTGTAGCATGTACTGCGCTAGTACTTGTTTGTAATACTGTACATTAAGACACAATATGACATCGACATTAATTAATGTGTGTGTATATAAGGCACTTAGGCTATAATATCACGTACAGTATAATGTTAGCATGGGTTAACTAATATCCATCATGTTGCATATTGGAAATTTTTGGAAAAGAATGGAATGTTTAATGTGACGGACAATTATTAGTAAGGCTATGTTTGTTACATTAATACATGTGTTGTCTATTTAAAATTTTCAGATTCATCTGAAGACGAAAGCGGCAATAAAACTAATAAAACCGATAAAAATAAGAAATCAAAAGATAATAAAAAGCAGAAAACATCTAAAAGTATTGATGAAGAGACGAAGAATAAAAGCAAAGAATCACAACCTGAAAGATGGGGTCATGATGGTTTTTATGATACATATGGGGAAGGTGCTAGTAGAATGAATTCTAGGCCGGAGAGGTCGGAAAGAGATACACAAAGCAATCGTGATAATAGACAAGAGAATAGACGAGAAGAGAACGGAAAAGATGAATATAGAAGAAATCGAGATCAAAGTTTTGAAACGAGAAGAGTAGACCGCGAGGAAGTTAGAAGAGAACGAGAATATACTAGTGATAGGCGAAGGCACGCCATTGATAGCGAATTAAGAAATGGAGATCGGGGTGATAGGAACGATAGAAGAAGGCAAGATGACAATGAAACCAGAAGGAATGATCGAGATGACAAGAATGACAGAAGAAGGCGTAATACCGATGAAGAGCATAGCCGACGTCGTGAGGACAGTAAAGAACGACGAAGACACAGACATGAAGAAGAAAATCGTGTAAATGTTAGATCGGAGAAATATAGGCGAAATGAAAAAGAAAACAATACTAGTGAACAGTACAGAGATGGAGAGAATAACGATAGAAGGCAAGGTGATTATGAAACTAGAAGGAACGATCGAGAAGAAAAGAATGACAAAAGAAGGCGTAATAGCGAAGAAGAGTATAGGAGACATCGTGATGATAGTAAAGAAGGAAGAAGGCAAAGAAATTATGAAGAAAATCTTGTGAATGTAAGGT
The DNA here is from genome assembly GCA_036936625.1 of Parnassius smintheus behrii. Lineage (NCBI taxonomy): Eukaryota > Metazoa > Arthropoda > Insecta > Lepidoptera > Papilionidae > Parnassius > Parnassius smintheus. Next base: position 51,658,270 of record JAUPFT010000005.1, read on the forward strand.
CGGATAAAAATTGGCGAGAAGGAAAAGAAAACAATACCAGCGAAGAGTACAGAAGAGTTGAAGATGATAAATCTAAAAGAAATCAAAAGGACGAAGAACAAGGTAGTAAAGTGGATCCGAAAAAGGATAATAAAAATAGCAAAAAAGTAAATTCTAAGGAGGATATCCACACACGAGCAAATGTAAGTAGTAAGCGAAATGAAGAGTTGAGTGAAATATTAGGAAATAAGGAAAGTAAAAATGACAGCAATAATGGAAATAATAGTAAAACTAAAAGCAAAAAGAAAAAGAAAGATAGAAGTAGTAGCAGTGACAGTAGTAGTAGTGACAGTAGTAGTAGTCAAAGCAGTAGTGACAGTAGCAGTGAGGATACACCCAGAAAAAGAAAGAAAGGTAAAAGCAAAAGTAAGCTGGATAGTGAGAAAGTAAGTGAAAAAGATACTACAACTCACAAGAAGAAAAAACAGAGGAAAAATAAACAAAAAGGTAGTGATAGTGAAAATGAGGACAGAAAAGAAACAGTTAAAAATGACAAAAAAAAATCAAGTAGTAGATATTGGGATGTTTTTGATATTTCATCAAAGTCTAAGTCAGTAAAAATTGAAAAAGCTTCAAAGAAAAAGAAGCGGTAAAATTGTATATTTCTCTCTTGTAAATATATCTTTTATATTAAAGCTAAATTAACTAGAAGTTAAACTATTGTGGATTAAATAATAAGAAAACTGATCTATTTCTTTTATTTAAGAACTCGGTTACATTATCTCTGCACTTTTTACCCCACTGCTGGGTGTAAATGTATGAAGTTTAGATTGAAAGATTTTGTGATTGAATATATATTTATTAATTAATAAAATGAATAATAACAAATAATACAAGATTAGATCCCATGTATGGTTTTGGTTTTAGTGATGGAAACTTAATAAAACAGTATTGAATTCAAAAAATTTATTACATTATTACTAAATTATTTATTATTTAGCGACATAAGTGACAGTGATGATAATAATAAAAGGGCAATTATTAATTACTAATTATACATCGTGATAGCGAGCGGGTTCAGTGTGATGACCCCTCTAATATATGCTTCACAAGCACTCACAAGAATTAGGCCGTGCGTCATAGCACGGGTTGCTTAGTAAGAGATATTTTAATATAAATACTAGGCTAAGTTAACTGTAAGACGGATTAGTTTTGGCAGTAATTATAAGCTGTAACTCTGTAATTTTGTATAAATAAATTATTTTTTAAATGAAGTTGTCGTCAACTTAATTAGCGCGACGTGGTGAGGGGGACGCGAGTGGGGCATCGCATTCCAACGAGGTGTAGAGATATTGTGATCGTGTTGTACATGATTCCTAATCGACAATTAGATTGTTACTTTGTGTGTGAGTATTCAATATAATACATCATTATTACTTAAAATTAAATTTTATATAATTCACAAAAAAGAAATATAAATATAAATATATAAATACTAGGCTAAGTTAACTGTAAGACGGATTAGTTTTGGCAGTAATTATAAGCTGTAACTCTGTAATTTTGTATAAATAAATTATTTTTTAAATGAAGTCGTTGTCGTCAACTTAATTGGCGCAGCCGGTAGGATATTCGTAGTTGTTTAGGAAGAGTCTGTGTCGTCGGTTATCATCGTGAGCCAGTACCAGTATCCTGACAACGTGCGTTTCAACGCTTGGACGAATATCACCGAACAAATAAATAAATTAAGAACTTCGCGACTTCAGCAGAAACAGCCGAGACTCCAGAACTATCCCAGAGGGACATGGGCAGATCTGCGAGACTGTGAGTACAACTTTTCACTTCCCGTAACCTTCCTTTTGTTTCCTCTTGTATTAGTTATACGTAGGTATTGTCTTGGATTACAAAACGCCATAACAATACTCTTCTACTAAACAATCAAAATTTTGTTAGTAGATCTTTGCTGAATCAATTTTATTCTTTGTATTTAAAAAAAAAACTTTGATATTTATTTTACTTTAAAATGGAAAACATTAAAAGAATTCCCGCAGAAATGACGAAAATTATCCCAATTTTTGATGGAGATGCTAGGTTATTACCTTTATTCATAAAAAATGCGAATATATTTTACAAACATTCCAAGGGGGTACCTTACAAAATGAATATTTATTTCACGTCATTACCAGTCGCTTGTCAGGGGAAGCTGCTAGTTTAGTGGGAGAAAGCGAACAGATAGACTCTTGGGCAGACCTCAAGTCGCTGTTAAACCAACACTTTGGCGACCCAAGGTCTGAAGAATGCTTAGCTATGGAGCTAGAGAGTCTTAGAAAACATAGAAACGAAAGTTATCAAGAATTTTGTCACCGGGTGCAACATTTAAAAAGCATTTTATTTTCAAAAATTAACGAAACCATTAGTAATCGAGACTTACGGCAAGCTAAACAAACGATATACGATAACACAGCATTAAACGTTTTTTTATACAATTTACCTGCTTACTTAGTGAGACTAGTACGACTACGTAATGTTACCACCTTAGAAGACGCATTAAAAATTGTATTAGAGGAACAGAACTTCCAAACAGTTTACGAAAATAGGAACCCAAGGTCTAATCAAAATTTTAGACCAAGCCAATTCCAAAATCATCCCAATTTTAATCATAATAATAAATATAAAGGCCCAAGTTTTCAATATCAAACGAACAGCCATTCATCGAATAACCAAAATAATTCATTTAATTCAAATAATATTTCTCCCCACTTCGTAAGTAATCATACAATGAACAACAGAAATAACTTTAATGCGAACTTTGAAACTGGGTCACCAGTACGACCGTCATCGGCGCAACACCGTCAGCATTTTTCACGAAACAATGGGCAATACCGAGCGTCACAAGTGCCGTCGAACTCTAATACTGACGTCACAATGAGGACAGTTAGTTCAAGACGCGTAAATTATACCGATACCGAAAATAGAATTCAACCTAATACCTCGCAAAACCAATTTGATTTTAATTCTCATTCGGTCGAAAGAGAATATGAACAGATAGGAATTCTTTTATAACAGCCTCAACAGTAATAGAAAAGATACCTAAAACACCGTCAGTTATGTCAATTTCCGACACGGAAAGCGAGAAATCTATAAGTAGTTGTTTCTGATACCGAAGTCGAGCCACCGATGGAACTGATGGAATTATCAGACGATGGTGACACAGCTAACTCAGTATCAAACAGAACATGAAGGGATTCCTATCCTGAAAAAAGCTATAGATACTAAACCACGCCAAATTTTAGTTTCTGGATGGTTTAGCGATAAAATATCTGTTAAAGATATTTCAAATAAAAGACAACGTATACTAAAAGTTCACATGCCTTTAAGTAATGAAAAACTTGTCAAAGATATTTTTAAAGAATATATCGATTTTAAACATAAATATTATATCTATTTCGAAAACACGAAATTACTAAATGTTTTTAAAACAATAGAACAAAACGCACAAACCATTTACCCAGTAACAAAAAATAACCTATTAAAATTAGAACATAACATTATTCTAAAATGTTATATAGACAAAGACAAATTAGTTTTTATCTTAGAAATACCTTTAATAGAAAAAGAAACGTATAACTATTACAAGATTATTCCTATCCCTATAAAGAAATTGACCAACACCTATACCATAATTCCTAAATACCCCTACCTATTAGTGAATGGTTTGCAATACAGAAACGTAGTAAGCCCGTGTACCCAAATAGAACCAAACAAACACTTATGTTCGGAGGAAAATATGGCACCAGTTGATGAAGAAACATGCATCGAAGAAATAATGCTGATATAACCTCAGTAATTGCCATCAACATCAAATAAAAATAGAGAAGTTGAAAATACAGAAAATAACTTTTGACCACTGGATACTCTATGCAGAAGACGATGTTATACTGACGGAGCAGTGCAAAGATGATACCCACAGATTTAATCTACAAGGAACAGACATTTTGACGCCGAGCATAGGTTGCAGCATACAAATGGGAAAAATAACCATTGGCCTATCCAGCAACATGTCGGAAGCCAGTCTACAGACACCACTTGTGAAGATTCCGGAGGTGCATTACGACGTGACGAAAGAAGAAAAGAAGTTGGACTTAACAAACGTAGATTTCAGTGACGTAAAAGAAATTATGAATAGTGTTAGAAATAGTAATAGTGAAATGGTGGTGGAAACCCTAGTGACGAATAAAATAAGTATATGGACTTTAAGTCTTTATGTTGTGGCACTACTAATTATAATTGTTATTGTATTTAAATGGAAATTTCATAGATTAAGTCAGAGACAAAATTCTCCGAAGTCAACTTCATCTCCTTCGGATAATTTTTTCTCTTGGGGAGGGAGAGGTTAAGTGTGATGACCCCTCTAATATATGCTTCACAAGCACTCACAAGAATTAGGCCGTGCGTCATAGCACGGGTTGCTTAGTAAGAGATATTTTAATATAAATACTAGGCTAAGTTAACTGTAAGACGGATTAGTTTTGGCAGTAATTATAAGCTGTAACTCTGTAATTTTGTATAAATAAATTATTTTTTAAATGAAGTTGTCGTCAACTTAATTAGCGCGACGTGGTGAGGGGGACGCGAGTGGGGCATCGCATTCCAACGAGGTGTAGAGATATTGTGATCGTGTTGTACATGATTCCTAATCGACAATTAGATTGTTACTTTGTGTGTGAGTATTCAATATAATACATCATTATTACTTAAAATTAAATTTTATATAATTCACAAAAAAGAAAACATTTTATACCGTTCTTCTCAGTCTAACACTTCACAATCAATAATAATGATTTTATCATATAATCCACTTTTCTATGACTGATGGAATTGATGAACGCCTGCATGAGCGTATAATGTGCGCCTATCAGTCACCATCCGTCTTTACCAATCATGATTGATGGAATTAATTGACGCCTGCATGAGCGTGTAATGTAATGTACGCCTAAGATTGAGTAGTATTAGTACGTACTACGATTGAATGCCTACCTGCTAGCTTGGCCAAACGGCCATTTTACAGCTATTAGGTAATCAAGGTTTGTATGTCGTTAAGATGTCGTTGGAATAATACCGAACGGATTTTCGACTGGTTAAAAGAGGCTGGCAAAAACTTCATTTTATCGACATCCGTAATATACGTCAGATTTCTGGAACATGGCGCAAATCCTTGATTGTTAAACGTAGTTTAGCACTTAGAATTTTTAGTTTTGTAAACTCAACGGTTTCTGCTTTTAACGTGTGCGAAGATAACACAATTTTTTATATGCATGATCAAAAATTGGCCATCAAGCGGTAAGACCGGACTTAAATCTACTCTTTAGGAAACAAAGTTCATAAAAGGTATTTGTCCTATATTTACCGCTCAAAACATATTGAAATATGATCTATAAATTACCAGATACATAAATGTTGCAAACGATTCTCTTTTTTTTTTGCTTCGTGGTATCCGATCTTATCCCTGATATAAAAAAATTTGATTTTGTTGTGCTCAAACTTTGTTATAGCACAAGATGCTCAATATACGGGAAAGATCGGATGCATTTCATTTTGTTTACTGGGAAAGAACTTTTTTAAAACATAAGTGTGGCGAAATGCCTTGGGGAAAATACAGGAGTAGAGGAAAATTTTACTATTTAAGCAAAGCGGCGTATGGCGAAGCAGACTGCGCCCTCTTTTCCCCTGCGCCCTCTTTTCCCAAAAGAGGGTCGCTCATGATAAGGCACAATACAGCTTAATCAGCCAGTTGCCTGTCCCCAAAGGCGGTTTTTAGAGGGTATCACTTAGGGTCCCCGGTAGGACAGTGAGTCCCTCATAACCACGATAGACCGGCTATCGTGGTATGCGTAATGCATTTTCCGCCTCCCTACGTATAGGGTAGCCCTTTAATTGCTTCGGGCGCAAAAAAAAATGGCGAAGCAGGTTGTAGCTACATAAGTAGCAAATTGATAAATTATTTTACGTGCACATTTGTGTGTCGATGAGCAAGCGTGAGTTTATTTGCAGAGTTAATTAGAATCAGAATGAAGTCGGAAAAAGTAAACCAAAGTTGACTAGACCAAGAAAAGGAACGTGGGTTGAAAGTTTCCCGTGAAACTGAATTAGTTCTTAACTTTATCAAACAAGATAAAAGATGAGATAAACGTTATCTAATGAGTTTTTTTTATTTTCACGGACTCGGCTCCTCGCCGTGGTAGCGGCATAAAATATATCGCCCCATATTTCGCACCATGAGGAACCAAATAAAAGAAATGACCCCGAGTTCCCGGCGCACATTTAATGAGGCAGGGGTGCGAAGAATCTCCGAGGGAAAACCGGCGACGAGGTTCGCCACCCGTCACGTTATGTCTCCCGGAGGGGTGAAAAGTGGATTGCAGAAGCCCGTCTGGCTACGCTGAATGTATAGTGTATGTATAGTGGAGCAATGAATGATAAGATTTATGAAGTATGCGATATGATGTATGATAAAGGAATAGATATGTTATGTGTAAATGAGACGGAAGGGGAAGGATGTCACTACACATGGCATGTATACCGCATACTGGTTTTGTGTAGACGAGATCGAGCGGGAATGCCAGAGAGTAGATTCATCCTTTTAGAAAGAATAGGCCAATGTGTGAAAGAGTATGAATGTGTAAGCCCAAGACTGCTATGGATTCGAATGAAAGTGGGCTTAAAGAAGTTGTGATATGGGTATACGCCCCAGACATGTCTAAGCCCACTTTTATCCGAGAGCAGTTTTGGGAAATGGTAAGGAGAGTGTTAATGAAATGTAAGGGAAATGACAATATTATTATGCTAGAAGATTTTAATGGAAGGGTTGGGGTGAAGAGGCTTGGTTATAAAAGGATATTGGGAACGTTTGGTGATGAAAGTATAAATGAGAATGGTAAAAGCCTCCTCACCGTATGTATGGAAAGGTATCTTTTTGTCACGAACACTTTCGCCACAAGAGGATTCACATGTATACTTGGGAAAGAGGTGATGATAGATTTCATAACTGTAGATGAAAGAATGAGGAGCGCAGTGGTGGATACAAGGGTTTACCGGGGGTCCAACGTAGGAACGGATCATTATTTGGTTTTATGCAGAATTAATGGTCTATTCAGACGTTGGCGTCATTGGACATCTGTGTCTATCACTGCATTACAACGTATTAGAACAGAAAGGCTAAAGATGAAGGTGAGAAAAACAAGTGCAAATGTAGACTGAAAGAAAATATGAGTTGTTAGGATTAATTATGTATGAATGAGCCAGACTTGGAGAATGTATGGCAAAATGTAAAGAAAGATTTAGTGGATGCAGCTATCGAAGTATGTGGTTTTAGTAAGAGAACGAATGAAAGGAAAAATAATACGTTATGGTGGGATGATGAGGTACGTATGAAAGTTGAAGCAAAGAAGAGAGCATGGCTTTATTCTTTGCTTTATTATATTTCTATTTACTAACAACAAAGGCTGGTAATTCTAGTGGTACGAATGATGATATTGAAAGAAAAGAGGCAATTTTTAGACATCTAAATAACAGAGTAAAAGAAGTAGTTGAAAGGAAAAAGCAAGAAATAACTGATAAGAATGATGAATGATGAACTTCCAGACAAATATAAAAATGTTCTGGTAAATCGTAAGAACTGCCAAGGACATTCAAAACAGCCTATGATTAATGCTATAGGAGACGAGAACTGTTATTAAATTAAATTAATTAAAAATGTTTTATTTCAGTAAATCATTTTACAGCTATTTGCCGAGGCCTCTCAGAAAGTAATCATAAGATACTTGTGTTTGGAGAGTCTCGCTCTTCCTACGTAATCGTATCAACTTAGATTTACATCAAAAAAAATATATATAAACATTTTAAACTCAATATTACAGTTATTCATGCTTTAAAATGAAATGTTTTAAAAATGAAAGAAAGAAGCTTATTATTACCACAGGGGGAATAAGCTTCTGTAATAGTGTTTGTTCCAGTAAATGCACATCGCTTGGAGAAGTTTAGAAGTAACATAGTAAAAAACTTCCATTACTTTCATACCAAAATAATCCAATTTTTTTTGTATGCAACATTATTTAAGCTCATTTGCAATGAATTTAATAATACTTTTACTTCTAAAACATTCTCCTTGAACAATCGCAAGGCATTTAATGAATGGGCGACAGTAGGAGTCCATAAGAGTAGACAAAGGTTATATGAACTTTACAATGAAAGGTCATATAATCCTAGCGTCGAATTTAGGGAATATGTAAAAAAATATTCCAAAATATTTAAAAGAGTGTGCTCCTTAGCCAAGTCATTGTATTTGAGCAACAAAATAAAGACTGCTTCTAATAAAATTAAAATGACGAAGTAATAGTGACACTGGTAAGGTCAACTCTCGCAATTCAAACTACCAGTTAAGTTTTAACAATAAATTAACTAAATCAGATCAGGACGTTGCAATGGTTTTTGAGAAATATTTTACTGATATTCCGATCTTAACCACTAAGTTATTGAATTCTTCTCCTACCGTCGCCGAAGCATTACTTCAACAAAATGTAAATGTGTGTACAAAGAATTTTGCATTTCATAAAGTGTCATCAAAGGATATTGTAAAATATTTTAAGACCATTGATATTAAGAGAACCGCCGATCTGTGGGGGATTTCTGTTAAAGTTATTGCGTCTATAATAGATACAATCGCACCTCAACTATCTGTTATTTTTAATACTAGTATCGAATCTGGTGTGTTTCCTGATTTAATGAAGCATAGTAAAGTAATACCTTTATTTAAATCTGGTAGTACATTGGACCCCGCTAATTTTAGACCTATTTCTGTACTGCCAACACTTAGTAAAATTTTTGAAAAAATTATTCTTGATCAATTGTTAATTTTTTTTAATGTAAATAAATTACTTCATAAAAATCAATTTGGTTTCACAAGGGGTCGCTCGACAACTGATGCTGGTGTTGAGCTGATTAAATATATATTTAATGCATGGGAGAATTCACAGGATGCTTTGGGTGTGTTCTGTGACCTATCCAAAGCCTTCGATTGTGTTCACCATGAAACATTAATCAGGAAACTTCAACACTACGGTGTAAGAAATGATGCTCTTAAATTAATTATTTCATATTTAAGTGACAGAACGCAAAAAGTTGTCATTAATAGTATGAGTTCTTCTGGGTCGATTGTAGAAATGGGCGTGCCTCAGGGCTCAATTCTGGGCCCCTTTCTGTTTCTTGTATATATTAATGACTTACCTTACATAGTAGGGGATAACCATGATATAGTATTGTTACGCGCCTTAGTCGACGGCACTAGCGCCTAGTTGAAACTTGAACTCTCGGTACCTTGCGCGTGTTTACTTGAATATTCTGAATCTTGAATAATCTGATGGAATGGTAGAACGATTTAATCAGAAATTGGAGAGGTACCTAGCAAAAGTTTTAGAGAATCGGCAACGAGATTGGGACAAGCACATACAACCGTTTTTGTTGTCATATCGAAGCGCTGTTCGCGAAAGTACAGCAGTGACACCAGCTTTCGCAAACTTTAGAATTACGGCTGCCTGCAGACCTGATCACCGGGATACCACCTGATGATCCACGTAGTATAACCGATTATGCAAATGACTTGCGGAACAAAATGAATGACGTTTATGAGCACGTCAGATAATCGGGCCTGTCTGAAAAGTCTGAAAAGATGAAAACCCGGTACGACCGCAAAATGAACAACAAAGGGTTCGACGAAGGTTCACTTGTGTGGTTGCATAATCCCGTCCGCAGCAAAGGGAAATCTCCTAAGCTTCAAGCTAAATGGGATGGCCCGTACCGGATTGTGACCAGGATCAACGATGTAACCTACCGGATACAGAAAGGCGCAAGAGGGACTCCTAAGATCGTCCATGTGGATCGTCTGGCGCGTTATTTATGGGGCCGATAATGCTCGGGACGAGCATGTCTTAGGAGGGGGCAGTGTTACGCGCCTTAGTCGACGGCACTAGCGCCTAGTTGAAACTTGAACTCTCGGTACCTTGCGCGTGTTTACTTGAATATTCTGGATATTGCCGTGCTAATTTATATAAATAGGCGCTGCAAGGTGCGATCGAGGCAGTATTGAATTCGGCGAGACAAGCGAAGCTTCGGAGCGAAATAAAGTGAATTAGTGTGATTAATTATTAGTGTTTTAAGTTTTAATTTGTGTAAAGAGAATTAAAGTGTTAATTTAGGTAATTTTATCGGCAATTTTTATTGTCACGAACCTCAAGCTCGTAACAGTATTATTTACTGATGATACTTCATTAATTTTCAAATTAAAACGACAGTTATTCAATTACGACGAAGTAAATAATGCTATAGCTAAGTTAGTTAATTCGTTTAATGTTAATAATTTGCATTTGAATGGAACTAAAACTAAATGTATGAAATTCGTAACTCCTAATGTTAAACATGTCAATACTTGTAATGTAATTTTAAATGGGGTGGAACTGAGTCTTGTTGATACCACCATTTTTCTTGGAATCACACTGGACGCAAAGCTTTTTACGTGGTAGAGCCATGCGGCAATTATATTAGTAGTATAGTTGTAGCACGAATGGGACGGCTCGACCGGGGAATGACCACGCTCTCACAGAATACCAGCGTGAAATAGTAGCTTAATGCTGCTGTATTTCGTATGGTGAGTGTAGAGAACCGGAGACCCTTTTTACTGGAAATGAGGCATTCCATCTCAGTCCTCACGGGTGACAACGCATCTGCATTTTGATTTGTAATGGAAGATAGATGTAGATGTCTATGGGCCGCAGCAACCACTTACCATCGGGTGGACTGTGTGCTCGTTTGTCACCCTATTCTATAAAAAAAAAGCTTCAATGGCTCCCCCATATATCAAAAGTAGCTAGCAGACTTAGTTCTGCAGCATATGATGTAAAAAAGATTAGAACTCTTACCAATGTTGAAACAGCTAGAATATTTTACTTTAGTTATTTCCATAGCATTATGTCGTATGGTATTTTACTATGGGGACACGCGACTGACACTGAAATTATATTTATTTTACAGAAGAGGGCCATTAGAGCAATATATAATAAATTATAAGCCAAAAGAGTCACCGAGACAAAAATTTAAGGAAATTAATATTCTAACTCTGGCCTCTCTAGATTTATGAAAATGTAATGTACGTACACAAAAATAAAAGTAGTTTTGCGAAAATAAGTGATTTTCATTCTGTAAATACTAGAAACAGACACAAGCTGGTAGTACCAGTTACTCGACTGCACCGAGTCAGTAATTCATTCTTGGGGCGATGTATACGCTTTTACAACAAAATCCCAGAAAATATACAAAATTTATCACACACAAAGTTCAAAAATGTTATTAAACTAAGTTTGTATAAAAAGGGTTATTATAATATTAAGGAATTTATGGATGATAATAACCCCTGGGAAGGGTGATCGCTACCAAACTATTTCTAATTTGTCTTGTGTTGCTAATTGTAAACATGATTGTAAGCTATTATTGGAAAAAAAAAATAGTCCCGCTGGGTTTCTTGCTGGTTCTTCCCAGGACAGAGGTTTTTTTTGCGAACCAGTGGTAAATGAAAAAAATGACTTTCAGTAAGTATTTCTTATAATCTACATTGAATAAAAAAGTTTCTGTTTCTGTTTCAGCGAGGAAACGCAGCCAGCGTTCTTGGCACTATACCACGGGGAGCAGGACTTTTTGACAATTTAAATTTTTAGTGTTAGTTATTCTATATTATAGTTTCTTTTTAATATTGTGTATAAATAGTATCTATTAATTGTAAATATAATTTTAATTATTATTTTTATTTTAATATTATGGCAATAAATATTGTGTATATATATGTATATATATATATATATATATATATATATATATATATATATATATATATATAAATAAATAAATATATATATATATATATATATATATATATATATAAATAATATTAATACATTTTGTAGCTGCAATAAAAAAAAAACTGATAACTGTCTTGTCACTTCTATATATTAATAATCTATGGTCACATCTTTAGTAATCTACGTGTCACATCAAATTACAATGCATTCATGCGTAGTATCCCCTTAGTAGTCTGAAAATGCATTGCTTATTGCGTCTTAGGTACACTATTTTGTTTTTCTAACAATGGACGCAATTGAATCCGGGACTAGTGAACCGACTATTGATACTTCAGCTAAAACATATATCAAAGCAAACTCTTCACCTATCATTATTAATGAGACACTCGAATGTGAGGAAAAATTAAAAACTCAAAAATCAGCACCATCTTACTTCCACTCTTTGAAAGAAAATGAAGCACCGCCATTTAAAAGGTCAGAAAAAGATGAGAAGCCGCATGTTATGGCTGGTGAACTTGTCACAGAAGAAGATGTAGTTAGAATGATCGCTGTAGCAGATACAGAAACTAATATGGACTTCAGAAAATATTTGGGTTTGTTCATTACAAAAAGTATATTATAGCTCTTTGGGGTAAAGCTAGTTGTAATCAATACGAAGGGTTTTAAGTACAATGATTTATTTGCACAATTTATCCTATTTATCTATACAATAATTTTTGATTTGGGAAAATACATTAAACAATAGATATATTTTTTTATTTAAAAGCAATTCGTTTTTGCCGTCTTGCTCTTGAAGTTTATTACCTCGCTGGTTTGCGTGTGCGTGTGGCGGTATCGGTAAAATGAGGTAATTAGAAACAAGTCTGGTAATTTGACTAAGTTGTATCTAGGTTTTTCTACAGATCGGGAACGTGTGTTTATATCTAGTATCTACTGTTTATTATATCCTAATTTTCTCCCTTTACTTTGGCAATCTTAAGAAACCTAGAGACAACTTTATCAAATAAACAGACTTGTTTCTATTCACCCTGCGATTTCTATTCAACCCATTCTACGGTAGGTATACAAAATACGGAAGTGCACGGCGCGCTTGTTTCTTTCCTTGTCAGTGGACATACGTCTACGAAAAAGAGCGTACCTACAATAATAGATAAACTCGTACGCGTTTTATCACAAAGTGAAGATGAAGACGGCGATCGCTGTGTTACTGCTTCCATACATATTCTACTTCTTTTATTTTATTCTGAGAGCCTCATCCTAATTGATCTTGTTTCTTAGTTGTAAACAATAAAGCTCGTTTCAGAGCTGCTTCTTGTATGTGTTTAATTAACTGCCACAGTTCCTTTCTTCAAGAGGTTTTCGTTTTAAATATATGAATCAGTAGTTTTAGAGTTAGCATGTGACTAACTAGCGAACAACTTTGGGAACTGCCAGAAAGACCTAATGGCATATAGAAGGCGGTTTAACCATCTCGTTTATAACAGAGTCGACAGGGATCAGAGTCCAATATGGGAAACATTTGACATTGCGAGGGCAAATCTTCCCTATAAGGGGATGGGTAAACTGAGCTGCACTTGTGGGGGCAAAGCTTGTCAGTTTATTTTCCATTTGGTCGTCGATTCTACGAGTTCATATATTGTATAGTTTTTTTTAATTTTGTCTAATATCCAACAAATATCGATACCGAAATACCGATCTAGTATACCTAATTGATATAATTTTGTCTCAGGTGATTATCTAGTTGACAAGAACGTAGTCCTCAGTCACCATCTATCTGAAAAAATGTTTGTCGTCAATTTACTTTTGGAAACAATAGATTACTCAGCGCAACGGAACTTCAACGCGTTTAAATTAGCTTGCTTATTAACGATCTACTTAAAAACCCATTTATACTACAAACTATACTACTGGTCACCGCCTGCTGCGGTGTGGGAATATTTTAAGGAAACAATGATTCGTCATACTGTCGAGGTAATTTTGGTATTTATTGTGTGTAAAGCGAGAGAGAGAGAAAGAGAGATAGTGGATGTTATGACCAATAGACACCTACATCTATACTTACAAAATGCAGATACATTGTTACCCCTCAGTACTAAGATGTTATAAATAAATCATAATTATTATTATTATTGTCACCGACTACTACTAGACTCATTACGAAACAGCATTTTCTAATGTTTCACGCTGATAATCTGTGAGATCGTGATCTTACCCCGGTTGAACCCACCTAATTCCTGCTGTAACCATTATAGTTGTAGTGTGGCTCTACCACGTAAAATATTTCTTTTTATAAATTATAAATGACTGAGATAAATGAGAATATAAATGATAGGTTCAATAATTTACTAATCTCGACGTTTTATTTTAGTGTTTACTAACTAATTAGGGTACTTTTTCCGTTTGATAAGGTTGTAGCTACACTCGACGTCTCGTGAAACAGAGAATTCGGCTCTGAAAAGAGCTATTTATTATATTATCAGCGTGGAGCTTCGAATAAAACTATTTATACTGATTTTATCCCGTTTAATTAACTTATTTTTTTATTTCCAACGTTTCGGGTGTTTTACAGCACCCATAGTCACGGGTGACTGAGATGTTCTATGGGCAGCAGTACATAGCATGCCGCATAGACAGGGAGCCGGACGCTCGGTGCCACCACTGCGTCCATTGCGGGGAGGACACGGCGCAACACACGCTCGCCGAGTGTGTAGCTTGGGAGGAGCAGCGCCGTGTCCTCACAAATGAAGTAGGAGGCGATCTGTCGCTGTCGGCCTTGGTGCGGAGGATGGTCCTTTGCCGTTTGAGCACACGCAAGTGTGAGTAATGATCCAAGAGCAAGACGTATCCGACACTATTCCTATGATAACCCGGTCGTCAGCCTGGGCGAGATTAGAATGGCTGTCCAGCACCTTCAAAACTGCAATGCCCCAGGCGAGGATGGAATTACAGTGGACCTTCTAAAAGCGGGGGGAACACCGGTACATAAAGTCGTGAGGCGTGGAACATAAGTGCGGTGGTCTTGTTCTTCAAGAAGGGCGACAACGCTCTCTTGAAGAACTGCAGACCGATTTCCTCTCTGAGCCGCGTCTACGTGGTGTCTTCGAGTCATTACGAATCGTTTAGCACACAGATTCGACGACTTCCAGCCTCCCGTACAAGCCGGTCTCCGAAAAGACTTCAGTGCCATAGACCACATATATATCCTGCGCCAGATTGTACAGACGACCGAAGAGTACTATATGCCTTTTGCCTGGCGTATGTGGACTATGAGAAAGCCTTTGATTGAAATTTGGGCAGTGCTACAGTACCTTTAGCGGTGCCAAGTTGACTGTCGGTATATCTAAGTACTGAAGTGTTTGTACAGTAGGGCTAAGATGGCTATCCGAGAACAGAACCAGAGTACGAAACCTACTACCTACTAGGGTGATGTTATATCCCCAAAACTCTTCACCGCTGCGTTGGAAGAAGATGTTTTCAAGCTACTGGACTGGAAAAGATACGGTATTAAGATTCATGGCGAGTACATCACTCACCTCCGATTTGCCGATGATATAGTTCTTATGGCAGAATCGCTGGAGGACCTAAGTACTATGCTCAATGACCTCAATAGTGTCTCCCAACGGATAGGTCTTAAGATAAAAGATCATGTTTAATGTCCATATCACACCTATGCCGCTAGTTGTTGGGAGCACTAAGCTCGAAGTTGTTGACGAGTATGTTTACCTGGGACAAATAGTCCGACTACCTAGGTAAGCCCAACTTCGACCGAGAGGTCAATCGATGGATTCAACTCGGCTGGGCAGCGTTCGAGAAATTACGACAAATCTTCTCGTCGGGTATACTTACCTCAAAACCTTAAAACTAGATTGTACAACTAGTGCGTGTTGCCAGAGATGACTTACGGATCTGGGACGTGAACCTTCACTGCTGGCCGTATGAAGACGCTCAACGTCGCTCAGCGTCGAGGTTTCTCTGCGTGGTAAACTTAGAAATGAGGATATTCGCAGTAGAACCAGAGTGACCGACATGGCCTAACGGATTAGTAAGTTGAAGTGGAAATGGGCCGGCCATATAGCTCGAAGAACCGATAACTGATGGGGAAAAAAGGTTCTCGAGTGGCAGCTTCGTATCGGTAGGCGTAGTGTATGGCAACCCCCCCACTAGATGGAGTGACGACCAGGTAAGACATGTAGGAAGTCGATGGATACAGGTGGCATTCCATGGGGGGAGGCCTTTGGTCAGCGGTGGACTTGTGGAGGGCTGTAATGATGATGATTTTTTTCAATATAAAAATGTTTTTTTATATTGAAAAAAATCATCATCATTACAAAATTTACCCTGCTGCCATTGTGGCGACACCCTAATTTACCGCATTTCGGCGGACATTTTTTCATACCCAGATATAGTCCTCCTTACCAATCTACTCTCCATAATTTTTAGATTGTACATTATTGTTAGCAGTGGCGTAGCTATGTCACCAAGGGCCCCGGGGCAAAAATGAAATTAGGGCCCTCTTCGATCAATAATGGTATTATTATGGCCCTATTTTAACTAAGCTAAATACATAAGGTGCAGGACAACTTCATCATCAGCTCTTTATCGACAACTGCAGGACATAATAAAACAAAGCTACTTACTATTAAGTATGTAGTATGTGTATCGTAGCAGTTAATATTTATTTGTGCTTCCTTATCTATATATACAAAAGAGAATTCCCTGAGTGAATGACTCATCAACTAACGCACAGTCAAAACCGCTATACATAGAAATCTGAAAATTGGACAAGTAGCTGCCTTTTATAACGTAGGCATCCAATAAGAAAGGATTTAGGAAAATTCAACCTCCTAGGGGGGTGAAGTAGGGTGTTACAGTATGTATGAAACTTTTTAATTTACAGGACGATTGACTTACTAATACTTACTAAAGGTAGGAAGGTACTCTGTATACGAAATAAATGAATTCGCATTAAGCGTTTTTTGAAAACGACCCATTACCCCCCGAAAACATAGAAAAATTAATCATTTTTTAGGGTTCCGTAGTCAACTAGGAACCCTTATAGTTTCGCCATGTCTGTCTGTCCGTCTGTCCGTCCTCGCTTAATCTCTGTGACCGTTAGCACTAGAAAGCTGAAATTTGGTACCAATATGTGTATCAATCACGCCGTACAAAGTGGTAAAATAAAAATTGGAAAAAAATGTTTTATTAGGGTAGCCCCCCTATATGTCTACCGCGGCTCCGGAACGTAAGGGCACTGAAGGAACACGGATGGTTTTTAGTCAGTAAAAGTCTGACACTCCCTTACGCTCCACCCAGAGCGAAAGGCGTCATTAGATGATTTTCCATCCGCAAAAAAAAAAAAAAAAAAAAAAAAAAAAAAAAAAAAAAAAAGCCCCCTATATGTAAAGTGGGAAGTGATTTTTTTTTTAATTTCAACCCTAACGTGTGATACATTGTTGGAAAGGTATTTAAAAATGAATAGGGGTTTACTAAAATCATTTTTTGATAATGTCAATAATTTCGGAAATAATCGCTCCAAAAGTAAAAAACAATGTGTCCCCCCCCCTCTAACTTTTGAACCATAAGTTTAAAAATATGAAAAAAATCTGAAAAGTAGAACTTTATAAGGACTTTCTAGGAAAATCATTTTGAACTTGGATGGAACAGTACCCACTACCGGGAGCAGTTGCAGGAGCGCGGAGCGCTGCTGGAGCGCGAACATAATGGATACCCACCTTTAAACTCATAAGTGGGAACACTTATTGTGACGGACGGGAAATTACGGAACCCTACACTGAGCGTGGCCCGACACGGTCTTGGCCGGTTTTTTTTATTTGAAAATTATTGCATACACTGGAATTAAAAATAATAAAATTCACTTTTTTACTTATTAGAAGACAGTGCTCGACCACAACCCCACCTGGTGGTAGTAGTTAGGTTGTACCAGTTCTGGCGCACTGAGTCAGTACTACTATACTAGTAGTTACGTTGTACCAGTTCTGGCGCACTGAGTCAGAAGTGGTACAAGTACGACGTTCGTCGACTCACGATCCTACAAAAAAAAAAAGAAAGGTTTTGGCATGCTCTGATCACGAATCTGCGGTTCATTTTTGCGTAGGATGCACGGTTCCGGAGATGTCGTCGCCGGAGATCAATTAACTCTTATGTCATTATCTATTCTTCCTCAGCGTGGTGCTATTGTATTATACTCCTTTGTTCCTATCTACACTAATCTGACTCATTAATAAAACACATTACCTAATTTTGTTACAATTTTTATTTATAAAATACAAAATCTTATTGCTTATTATCTATAAAATAGGAGCGAAACATCTCATCCACTAAAATATCGTTGTACAATGTGTTCCCTGTAAATATACTCGTAAAACTATGCATTGAACATCCCTGAAACTTATATAGCAAATACATTAAGCAATATTCGCCACAAACTGAAGTCCACTCATTCTGAATCCTATCAACATTCCAGTTCCATCTTTTACAATTTCTTTTAAAAAAACTAGATGATATCGTACAGGTGCTCGTCTGTATGAATCAAAATATTGACCGACGTCATTCGTATCGATATACAAAGCTACCCAATGTGACCCTGGTTTATTATCTGTACTCAAATTGCATATTACCTAGTCAGGTCATAAATTCTATTACATGTTTAATATAAAATAATTGAAACAAGTTTATTCATTATGTAACCATTTATATACCAAAATGAACTTAATAAAACATAGATTCTTATGACACTATAGTTTATTCAAAATGACCTCCGTGATTTTGAATACAGGCCTTCAATCTGCGCGGCCAGTCGTCTATCGCACCACGAACGAGGTCTATGTCAATATCGGCGGCTGCCTTAATCAAGGATGTCTTGAGTGACTCGAAATTGGGATGAGGCTTTGAGCACGCCTTTTCCTCCAAGTGTCGCCATATCTTGTAATCTAACGGATTCAAATCTGGACTGGAGGAGGGCCAGTCTTCGTGTCGGAAGAAGTCGATTTCACGCGCCGCCAGCCAGTCTTGTGTGCTCTTCGCTCTATGAGCTGACGCCGAATCTTGTTGGAATACCCAGTGCCTGTTATTGAACATGGTATGAGAAACAGGTTACACAAAGTTCGTCAGGACTGTATTTTGATACACAACTGCATTCGTTTTTAACCTTTCTCACAAAAATGTAGCTATGTTAAGCCCCAATAAGAAATTCCCAACCATACCATGAGCGAGGATGGAAAATGACCCCGTTGGACACGCGGAATACGGTTGCATGCTTCTTCACTACTGTGTGCGTACACCTTATCATTTTGTTTGTTGTAGCTCTCTTCTACGGTAAAAATTTTTTCATCCGAAAAAAGAATTTCCCGATATTTTTCCCGCGTACCGCTTCAACAAAGCGCGGCATCTCTTCAGTCTCAGGTCCATTAGACGAGCATTCAAACGATGTCCTGTTTTTCTTCGATATGCCCGAAGCCCTAAGTCTTCATTTAACACCCTTTTCACCGTGGTTCTGCTTAACCCCATCTGAAGAGCCAACAGTTTCTGCTTACGTTTGGGATTTCTTTGAATTCGCGCCTTTACAGCTTTTATCACTGCTGGAGTCCTAACAAATCGAGGGCGACCACTTCTTAACCTGTCATCTACACTAGAGTCTTCATTGTATCGTTTGATGGTACGATAAACGAATCTTTTGGTTATATTCAAATTTTTCAGTATGTCAAAAATTTGAATTGGCGCGGAACCGCAACGATGCAACGCAATAACTGCAACACGGTCTTTTTTAAGCGTCCACTCCATATGTAAAAATGAGTAAAATTCTAAAAAGTATACAGTTTTATTTTCATGAACAATTCGAATTCAATAAACTTTTTTGTGGCCAGCATTCTAAAAGAAAAGTTTTTACTGTGTGACAATACTTATGACCTGACTAGGTATATACCTACGTTGGTACGTGGGTGTACATGGACAGTCTATTAGCAGCATAAACATTATTTTCTAGACGGGGGTGAATCTTTTTCAGATGTTGTTGTACATCTAGTGTATCCATGATATTACTGCTATTAGTAGATTATTACAGTACAATCTACTCAATGACTAACATAGGAATGATCAATTATAGTGATTTCTAAATATTAAATTGCATTATTTTGTATTATTTTTGTACGTATTTGAGTCATCGATACACTGAACAGGATGACACGAAGTAACGCTGAGATAAACAACAGAATGTTATATTATAAGCTTGTTGACGCATAAAGTTATTATCAATTCCACTGTAGAAATTCTTTAGATTAGAATTATTACTTACTGGTACTATATAAGACCAAGCAACTGCAGTAATGGAGTTAGTGTATGGTCGTTTAACCGCAGTGGATCTATCAATACTATATTTGTGTTACTTCAAGGCATCAAAGGCCATAGATGTAAGTGTTTATTCTATTCCCAAACTTACTTTTCTTTCTGTTATTTTCTTACGTGTGTATGATTTAGTGTTAACAAATTATATTTAAATATTGTGTGTGTATATGATTAAGCCGTGGTAGCTCAGATGGTTAGCGCAAGCTGTAAATTTACAGTACGCGACCCGGGTTCGACCCCCGCCGGCACCACTTAAATTGTTAATTGCAATTTTAAGTGTTTATTCTATTGACAAACTTACTTTTCTTGTTGTTATTTTCTTACGTGTGTATGATTTAGTGTTAACAAATTATATTTAAATATTGTGTGTGTGTGTGTGTGTATATGATTAAGCCGTGGTAGCTCAGATGGTTAGCGCAAGCTGTAAATTTCACAGTACGCGACCCGGGTTCGTTCCCCGCCGGCACCATTTAAATTGTTAATTGCAATTTTAAGTGTTTATTCTATTGACACACTTACTTTTCTTTCTGTTATTTTCTTACGTGTGTATGATTTAGTGTTAACAAATTATATTTAAATATTGTGTGTGTGTATATGATTAAGCCGTGGTAGCTCAGATGGTTAGCGCAAGCTGTAAATTTCACAGTACGCGACCCGGGTTCGACCCCCGCCGGCAACACTTAAATTGTTAATTGCAATTTTAAGTGCTGATTTACCACGTGCTCGGTGGTGAAGGAAAACATCGTGAGGAAACCTGCATGTCTGAGAAAATTTCGAAGGCATGTGAAGTTCGCCAACACGCATTGAGACCGCGCCGCGGACATTTCCTAGCCATAAATACAAAGACAATAGCAGAAAGTAAAAAGTTAAAAAATACTTTTTTAACAATCATTAGTCAGTCATTAGTTGATCATTAGTGAATGTGATTCTGTTTTCTTAAATTACAGGAAGAAAAGAGCAGAAGGAAGAAATGGGATGATGGGAAGTAATGAAGAATGAATTGTTATGTGAAGTTTGTTGGAACAAACATATTTTAGTCACGTGTAAATACTTTTAACATTTTGGTTCAAAATTCACCACCGAGCACGTGGTAAATCAGCACTTAAAATTGCAATTAACAATTTAAGTGTTGCCGGCGGGGGTCGAACCCGGGTCGCGTACTGTGAAATTTACAGCTTGCGCTAACCATCTGAGCTACCACGGCTTAATCATATACACACACAATATTTAAATATAATTTGTTAAAACTAAATCATACACACGTAAGAAAATAACAGAAAGAAAAGTAAGTGTGTCAATAGAATAAACACTTAAAATTGCAATTAACAATTTAAATGGTGCCGGCGGGGATCGAACCCGGGTCGCGTACTGTGTAATTTACAGCTTGCGCTAACCATCTGAGCTACCACGGCTTAATCACATACACACACAATATTTAAATATAATTTGTTAACACTAAATCATACACACGTAAGAAAATAACAGAAAGAAAAGTAAGTTTGGTAATAGAATAAACACTTACATCTATGGCCTTTGATGCCTTGAAGTAAAACAAATATAGTATTGATAGATCCACTGCGGTTAAACGACCATACACTAACTCCATGACTGCAGTTGCTTGGTCTTATATAGTACCAGTAAGTAATAATTCCAATCTAAAGAATTTCTACAGTGGAATTGATAATAACTTTATGCGTCAACAAGCTTATCTAACATTCTGTTGTTTATCTCAGCGTTACTTCGTGTCATCCTGTTCAGTGTATCGATGACTCAAATACGTACAAAAATAATACAAAATAATGCAATTTAATATTTAGAAATCACTATAATTGATCATTCCTATGTTAGTCATTGAGTAGATTGTACTGTAATAATCTACTAATAGCAGTAATATCATGGATACACTAGATGTACAACAACATCTGAAAAAGATTCACCCCCATCTAGAAAATAATGTTTATGCTGCTAATAGACTGTCCATGTACACCCACGTACCAACGTATATACCTAGTCAGGTCATAAGTATTGTCACACAGTAAAAACTTTTCTTTTAGAATGCTGGCCACAAAAAAGTTTATTGAATTCGAATTGTTCATGAAAATAAAACTGTATACTTTTTAGAATTTTACTCATTTTTACATATGGAGTGGACGCTTAAAAAAGACCGTGTTGCAGTTATTGCGTTGCATCGTTGCGGTTTCGCACCAATTCAAATTTTTGACATACTGAAAAATTTGAATATAACCAAAAGATTCGTTTATCGCACCATCAAACGATACAATGAAGACTATAGTGTAGATGACAACATGGTCAAGAAGTGGTCGCCCTAGATTTGTTAGGACTCCAGCAGTGATAAAAGCTGTAAAGGCGCGAATTCAAAGAAATCCCAAACGTAAGCAGAAACTGTTGGCCCTTCAGATGGGGTTAAGCAGAACCACGGTGAAAAGGGTGTTAAATGAAGACTTAGGGCTTCGGGCATATATCGAAGAAAAACAGGACATCGTTTGAATGCTCGTCTAATGGACCTGAGACTGAAGAGATGCCGCGCTTTGTTGAAGCGGTACGCGGGAAAAATATCGGGAAATTCTTTTTTCGGATGAAAAAATTTTTACCGTAGAAGAGAGCTACAACAAACAAAATGATAAGGTGTACGCACACAGTAGTGAAGAAGCATGCAACCGTATTCCGCGTGTCCAACGGGGTCATTTTCCGTCATCGCTCATGGTATGGTTGGGAATTTCTTATTGGGGCTTAACATAGGTACATTTTTGTGAGAAAGGTTAAAAACGAATGCAGTTGTGTATCAAAATACAGTCCTGACGAACTTTGTGTAACCTGTTTCTCATACCATGTTCAATAACAGGCACTGGGTATTCCAACAAGATTCGGCGTCAGCTCATAGAGCGAAGAGCACACAAGACTGGCTGGCGGCGCGTGAAATCGACTTCTTCCGACACGAAGACTGGTCCTCCTCCAGTCCAGATTTGAATCCGTTAGATTACAAGATATGGCAACACTTGGAGGAAAAGGCGTGCTCAAAGCCTCATCCCAATTTCGAGTCACTCAAGACATCCTTGATTAAGGCAGCCGCCGATATTGACATGGACCTCGTTCGTGGTGCGATAGACGACTGGCCGCGCAGATTGAAGGCCTGTATTCAAAATCACGGAGGTCATTTTGAATAAACTATAGTGTCATAAGAATCTATGTTTTATTAAGTTCATTTTGGTATATAAATGGTTACATAATGAATAAACTTGTTTCAATTATTTTATATTAAACATGTAATAGAATTTATGACCTGACTAGGTAATATGCAATTTGGGTACAGATGATAAACCAGGATCACATTGGGTAGCTTTGTATATCGATACGAATGACGTCGATCAATATTTTGATTCATACAGACGAGCACCTGTACGATATCATCTAGAGTTTTTTTTAAAAGAAATTGTAAAAGATGGAACTGGAATGTTGATAGGATTCAGAATGAGTGGACTTCAGTTTGTGGCGAATATTGCTTAATGTATTTGCTATATAAGTTTTAGGGATGTTCAATGCATAGTTTTACGAGTATATTTACAGGGAACACATTGTACAACGATATTTTAGTGGATGAGATGTTTCGCTCCTATTTTATAGATAATAAGCAATAAGATTTTGTATTTTATAAATAAAAATTGTAACAAAATTAGTTAATGTATTTTATTAATGAGTCAGATTAGTGTAGATAGGAACAAAGGAGTATAATACAATAGCACCACGCTGAGGAAGAATAGATAATGACGGTATTGAACGAACAATAGATAAGTAGATAAGAACAATGGAGCGCTAATGACGGTGGAGGAGCGCTAATGACGGTGGAGGTCCGCACCGGATATCAATTAGATAAGAGTTAATTGATCTGCACATCTCCGGAACCGTGCATCCTACGCAAAAATGAACCGCAGATTCGTGATCAGAGCATGCCAAAACCTTTTTTTGTTGTAGGATCATGAGTCGACGAACGTCGTACTTGTACCACTTCTGACTCAGTGCGCCAGAACTGGTACAACGTAACGTAACTACTAGTATAGTAGTACTGACTCAGTGCGCCAGAACTGGTAAAACCTAACTACTGGTGGTAAGTGGTGATGTAGCCTTAGATGGTAAATCGCACTGCATCTAACGTCACCAAATTCTTCAAAAATCTACTCTTAGGGTCTTAAAAAGTTTTTATGTAAAATATTATATTAATACGCATATCCCAAAAAGCTAGACATAAATTTCTGTCAGTAGCTGCCTTGTATGACGTAGGGCACTAAGAAATAATTTTGAAAAATTTTACCCTTAGTAAGAAGAGTGGGCGTTACCATGTAGTGGCGGTGTAATAGTATCCAATACCTCATATCATCCCATATCATATCACATCCCCTGGGTGTCGTAAGTGGCGACAGAGGGAAATAAATCAGGAGATTAGCAGCAGCGTCTTCCTAATAACGACTGAAAATAAAATACTGCGGTTGTCAACCCGCTTGCCAAGCGTGGCAACTATGGCAAATCAATCGTGGCAATCTACGGGGGAAGTCTATGTTAAGCAGTACTTTAATAGGCTGAAATGATTGACAGTTCAAACCGCAGACTCAAACTCAGACGTAGAAGCATCAAATTGTGAGTATCATTTATTATATTTTAATATATCTTTCAAAATCCTTTAAATACGTGGTGGAGCCACGCTTCAGCTATATTATGGTTGTAGCACGAATGGGTCAGCTCGACCGGGGAAGGACCACGCTCTCACAGAATACCAGCATAAAATAGCAGCTTAATGCTGCTGTGTTTCATATGGTGAGTGTAGAGGACCGGAGATCCGTTTTACTGGAATCGAGGTATTCCATCTTAGTCCTCAAGAGTGACAACGCATCTGCATTTTGATTCGTAATCGAGGATAGATGTAGATGTCTATGGGCCAGAGCATCCACTTACCATCAGGTGGACTGTGTGCTCGTTTGTCACCCTATCCTATACAAAAAAAAATATCCTACAAAAAAAATATCCTATCTTAGTTAATTCCTACGTAATAAAAGGAAGCCTTTATTACCTAGGCATTAACTAAGATAGGATTTTGAAAATTTCCACCTCTCAAAGGGTGAAATAAGGTGTTACCTACAGTTTGTACCTACTACACTTTTTATTTTACTTTACGCAAAACTTACTATAAGTACTCTGTTCGTTAAAATAAATGAGTATGTAGTTTTCGATTTTTGAAAGTAAGCCCTTACTTACTTCTTTTAAACTACGCAACCACACAACGTATTTTTATACGATTTTCATGTTATTTACAGATTTTTTACGGTAGGTTAGTATGTACAATACATTCTAATTAAGTTAATAGTATCTAGAGAAAGTTCAATATTTTGTGTCTTAATAAATATTATGTTAGTTAACTTAAAATGTTAAATGTCAAAAATTATTTAACTAGGATATTATATAACTTTTCGAACGTCGTTCATGGAGGCCGAGGGGCCCTTTGAGTTTGGGGGCCCCGGGTCACTGCCCCGCATAGCCCCAAGGTAGCTACGCCACTGATTGTTAGGCATATAGTCTTATATGGTAAAAAAGTGGAAGAGCTCTTACATATCGTTAGGTAAGTAATAAAGAAAGTATCTGTCTATCTGTCTGAAAATAGAAGAGCTCACACGTGTCCAAAGGAAAAATAAGTTTCGTTTACAAAGACGAATGAAAGAAATATTAAATCAAAATTTAGAATCTTTTAATTTAATTTCTTTTTTTTTTTTTTTTTTTTTTTTTATAGAAGAGGGGGCAAACGAGCATGCGGCTCACCTGATGTTAAGTGACTACCGCCGCCCATGATCAACCGCAACACCAGGAGAATTGCGGGTGCGTTGCCGGCCCTTTAGAAAGGAGTAAGCTCTTTTCTTGAAGGTCCCCAGGTCGTATCGGTCCGGAAAAATCGCCGATGATAAACTATTCCACAGAGAGGTTGTACGTGGAAGAAAACTCCTTGTGAAACGTACAGTGGTGGACCGCCAAGCATCCAGATGGTGTGGATGGTATTGGGACGTTTGCCGTGTCGTGCGTTCACGAAATTTGGCGGCTGGGATTAATCCGAACAATTCCTCAGAGCACTCCCCGTGATAGATGCGATAAAATACGCAAAGAGATGCAACATCTCTTCGCAACGCCAGTGAATCGAGCCGATCGGAAAGCACTCGGTCGTCGACGATTCGAGCCGCTCTGCGCTGGATGCGGTCAAGTGGAAGGAGCTGGTACTGGGGAGCCCCAGCCCAGAGATGGGAACAGTATTCCATGTGCGGCCGAACCTGCGCCTTGTAAAGTTGCAGGCGGTGTGCCGGCATGAAATACTGTCCCGCTCTGCTGAGCACGCCAAGCTTTTTAGAGGCCAATTTGGCCTTCCCTTCCAAGTGACCACGAAACTGCACGTCACTCGATATGTCGACGCCGAGGATTCCGATACTGGCTGAGGCAACAAGGGGAGTGCCTTGAAACTGAGGGGATACGACAAAGGGGTTCTTTTTAGCGGTTAACGCGCAAACTTGTGTCTTCTGGGGGTTAAACTGGACTAGATTTAGTCGTCCCCAATCCGAGACTCTGTTCAGCAAAGACTCGACTTCAGACACAAGTTTGTCCCGGCACTCGGAGACGTTTTCCCGAGAAATATTGGCTCGGCCGGTGTAAAGAGCATCACCAGTGCTGTCATCTGCATAGCAATGAATGTTACGGGTATGCAACATATCATTGATATGCAGAAGAAACAGCGTTGGCGATAGCACGCAGCCCTGTGGAACACCAGCATTAATAGGCTTGCAATCGGAGCTTGCACCGTCTACAACGACCTTGATGCTCCGATCTGCAAGAAAGCTGGTGATCCAATTGCACAATTTCTCGGGAAGCCCATAGGAAGGGAGCTTCGAAAGAAGCGCTTTGTGCCAAACCCGATCGAAGGCCTTCGCAATGTCCAAACTAACGGCCAATGCCTCCCCCTTGAACTCTACTGCCTCCGCCCATCTGTGAGTGAGGTAGACCAGAAGATCACCAGCTGACCGACCACGGCGAAAACCGTATTGGCGGTCACTAATCAGCTGGTGATCCTCAAGGTACCTCATAAGCTGGCAGTTTACAATGGACTCCATTGTTTTGGAGAACAAGGAGGTGATGGCGATTGGCCGGTAGTTGGACGGGTCTGAGCGGTCGCCTTTTTTAGGGATCGGGTGGACGAAAGCCGTCTTCCACGATTTTGGGACTACGCCTAGGGAGTAGGAGTACCGGAAAAGACGCGTTAAAACCGGTGCCAACTCTGGAGCACACGTCCTCAGCACAATTGGGGGGATTCCGTCAGGCCCACTCGACTTGTGGATGTCCAGGGAGAGGAGTGCTTTGCGAACCGAGCGCTGTGTGAACTGCACTTCCAGCATAGAGCACTCACACCGCGGGATGGTCGGCGGCGTACTCCCCCCGTCATCGAGAGTCGAGTTAGACGCAAAGAAGGAGCCTAGAAGATCGGCTTTCTCCTTTGCAGTATGGGCCAGTGAGTCGTCCTCCCTGTGCAGAGATGGAAGAGATGGCTGACAGAAATTCCCCTGGACAGCCTTGGCGAGAGACCAGAATGCACGGGTTCCAGAAGGAAGGCGAACTAGTTTCTCGCCAATTCTGCCTATGTGCTCTGACTTTGCCTTGGCAATGACTCTTTTGAAGGACCTAGAGGCGGAATTATACTTCTTTTTTAGAGCGCTGGTGTTTACATCCCGGGACGCTGATGCATCAACCCAGGCTTGGTAGCACTCCTGCTTATAGCATGATGCTATTTTACAGGAGCGACCAAACCATGGCTGAGATTTGCCTCCAATGGGCACCACAGAGGAAGGAATAAAAAGTTCCATACCCTGAAGTACCACATCAGTAACAGAATCCGCAACAACGTTGGGATCATCCGGCGAGAAGCAAACCCGCCCCCAAGGGTAGGATGCAAAGAAAGACCGCATCCCATCCCAATCGGCTGACCTATAGTGCCAAACACGGCGGCAGCCTGCAGAATGCAACCGCGATTTCAGCGTGAGTGGCACAACACTCCGGATCAGACAATGGTCCGAGGAGCCTAAAGGGGCGTCGACGGAAATCTGATATCCGTCCGGGTGAGAGGTCAGCAGAAGGTCCAACAGGGAAGGTGCATGATCCTCCACATCTGGAATCCGCGTAGGCGAAGTAACCAGTTGTGTCAGACCATATGCCAAGGCAAAATCATGAACAGATCTCCCCGCATGATCGGTTAAACGTGAACCGAGCCATTCGGCGTGATGGGCGTTAAAGTCGCCGAGGATCACGATCTCTGCGGAGGGGATCTGCTGTAGCAATGAATCTGCAGCCATTTGGACGTGGTCGAAGAGTCGGTCTGTTTCGGCATTACCGCTGTGGGACCTATAGAGGCACCCGTAGACGCGCGGATGGTCGTCGCTGTCTACGCGTAGCCAAAGGATGGACAGGTCCGAACCTTCAAGTCTGCCGAGGCGTCGAGAACAGATGTCCTCTCTGACGTAAACGCAAACTCCAGCCCGAGGCACAAAGGAGTGTTCCAGTTTGTACCCCGGGTAGGAGAGATACGAAACATCAGCCGGAGAGGACACCTGCGTCTCGGTCAGAAAGAGCAGAGCCGGCCTCGCCGTCTCGAGATGGTAGTGGACGGCGTTTAGGTTGGAGTGAAGTCCCCTGATATTGCAGAAATTCACGGACAGCGTGGCAGGGGTCGCCTTGGTCTTGTTGCTCCGTTCAATTCACCCAGATAAGTTAAATTTCCATTTAACTTATCTGGGTGTTTTACATCGAATACTTAAATATTTATCACTCTCAACAGCTTCAATTCTTCTTCCATTTTAGAGACATCAGACACTCGCGCTAATGCCAGTGCCCACAGAAAGCTAAATATTTGGATTTCTGTGCCAGTGCCATTTGTGCAAATAGTCACTTGCTTACATGCCCACGCACGACGCGCGCTTGTACATGGCTAGCGGCGCGAATCGTAAGCATAAAGCTAAGTGACTGTAGTTACCACAGATTAGGCGCATGTACCTATTTTCCAAGCCAAAACAATACAATAATCCAATAGATGATGAAGAATTAAGTAACAGGCTAACCACGAGAATGAATGTTCACCGTAGCTCAGCACTTTTTTAACTATTATATACGTGTGCATAGCTATTACTGCTTCACCAGAGCCCTGAAAATCGACTAGTGTCTAGTGAAGGCTGTGCTAACGACCCGTGCCGCTATCATGCACGTGCTTGCGTCGATACTTGAGAGAAAATGCGGACAACGCTATTGCACCATAGGCTTAGGTTTTAAACTTTACCATCCGCACGGGGTACGTGACGTCCAATGCGTTAACATGTTGAGCGGCGGGCGTTAGTGTTAGTATATAAAAACATTATATTGATTTATTCGTTTTTAAATAGTGTTCATTACATATAATACGTCATATTTTTAAGATACTTGCAAAATTTTTAGTTAACTGGCCTGTTGGTCTAGTGGTTAGTAACCCTGACTGCTATGCCGGAGGTCGTGGGTTCGATTCCCACCCAGGACAAATGTTTGTGTGATGTATATCTATTAGTAGACCTAGTCTATAATATTTATGTATTTAGAAATATATAAGTATGTTTATCAGTTGTCTAGTACCCATAACACAAGCTCTGCTTAGCTTGGGACTAGATGGCGTTGTGTGATAGTTGTGGATCATTATTATTATTATTAAAAGGTTAATACAGAAGTTAAAAAAGCCTTGACCGTGTAAAAAATTTTACTGAAAAAAGTTATATACCCTATATAAACTTGTGTCTGAAGTCGAGTCTCTGCTGGACAGAGTCTCGGATTGGGGGCGACTAAATCTAGTCCAGTTTAACCCCCAGAAGACACAAGTTTGCGCGTTAACCGCTAAAAAGAACCCCTTTGTCGTATCCCCTCAGTTTCAAGGCACTCCCCTTGTTGCCTCAGCCAGTATCGGAATCCTCGGCGTCGACATATCGAGTGACGTGCAGTTTCGTGGTCACTTGGAAGGGAAGGCCAAATTGGCCTCTAAAAAGCTTGGCGTGCTCAGCAGAGCGGGACAGTATTTCATGCCGGCACACCGCATGCAACTTTACAAGGCGCAGGTTCGGCCGCACATGGAATACTGTTCCCATCTCTGGGCTGGGGCTCCCCAGTACCAGCTCCTTCCACTTGACCGCATTCAGCGCAGAGCTGCTCGAATCGTCGACGACCGAGTGCTTTCCGATCGGCTCGATTCACTGGCGCTACGAAGAGATATTGCATCTCTTTGCGTATTTTATCGCATCTATCACGGGGAGTGCTCTGAGGAATTGTTCGGATTAATCCCAGCCGCCAAATTTCGTGAACGCACTACACGGCAAACGTCCCGATACCATCCACACCATCTGGATGCTTGGCGGTCCACCACTGTACGTTTCACAAGGAGTTTTCTGCCACGTACAACCTCTGTGTGGAATAGTTTACCACCGGCGATTTTTCCGGACCGGATACGACCTGAGGACCTTCAAGAAAAGAGCTTACTCCTTTCTAAAGGGCCGGCAACGCACCCGCAATTCTCCTGGTGTTGCGGTTGATCATGGGCGGCGGTAGTCACTTAACATCAGGTGAACCGCATGCTCGTTTGCCCCTTCTTCTATATAAAAAAAAATATAACTTCCACATTTAAATCGCATCTAACGACACCGGATATTTTTAAGGCCATCAAGCCGGTTAGGCGACAGAGCGTGCCAAACAAATAGATATAACATAGATACAAACAAATGTACTCTCGAAAAACATTACCCTCGTTCTTTGGTAGTCGAGTAAAAACGATGTAGGAGGGTGAAGGGAGTCATTTTTGTCTGTAGCTACTCCGAGAGACAGCAATCAACAGCAACCCTCGCTAGGCTACTAAGTGTTGAACAATATTTTTGTTTTTAGGATTCTCCGGACGGATGTGAAGTTTTCGCACCAGACGAAAGCTACGATATTCTGACCCATTTTCACACGTTGTACATGTGTAACATATCATTAATACATATTCTGAGCTTTGGAGTGTGCCGGCTAAAATTCACGTGGCCTTTTAAATCAACATGAGCAAGTAAGAAGACGTTATGTGGTATTAATGTTTCGCACCGAATGTCTGAAACCTCGATTTCTGTATCGTTTAGGCCAACGATAACAAAGTTTGGACTGAAAAAGGACCCATTAGAATAAATCCCAATTCGGAAATTAATAAGTTATAAGTTATGTAATTAATTACTTATCGAAAAAACTGCCCTATATTAAGCTGAAGGGGTTATTGTACACGCCATTAAGACATGAATAACCATTTTTAAAATTGAAAGAAGAATGTCTGAACCGATTGTAATGAAATTTCACAAACAGATAGAAGAATTTTATCAGAAATTCTTGAAGATTTTTGGAAGAAATAAAAAAAATGGTAAAATGAATGATCTTAGATTATCTTAAATCTAAATAACGCCACATTAATAGATCCTAAACATGCAAAGGCAGGGCGGGTCGCTCGCATAGAATATACGAGTACAATATTATGATGGTGAACAAGTAAAACCCAGATTTACAAAAAAAAAAACACCACTGAAATATAGCTTTATTGTATTGTAGCTCTAGCTTGACTTAATTCTATTTTAGGTTTGCGAACTTTTTTCCTCTTTCTAACTTTCCCTTCTTTTACACTGTGTTCTGATTTAGTATTATTGTTTTTGTTTCCCGGTTTGTTTTTCTTTTTTTTACAGGACAAAGGATTTGGATTGTGCGGTTTTTTCTTCTTCAAGACTAACTTCGGTTCTTCTACTTTCTCTTCTACGCCTAGAGCCTTTTTCATATTTTTCAAGGCTTCATTTTGAGTTTCACTAATAAATGTGAAATTGGATTCTAGTGCCTGGCCTGCTTTGTTGTAGCTTGCTTTCGAGGGTTTTTCAAGTGTTGGTGATTTGTTATGTAAATAAAGTAGTGGAACTCCAGCTTTAATTCTCATTTTCTCCTGTAAATCCCTATCCTGTGTTGCAAGGATGTAGTGTTTTTCATTTTTATTGCCAATCATCGACTTAATACACTGTGATCCTGTCACTGGCTCCTTATGACCACATTCATGGATACCAAATTGCTTTAATATAGTAAGAGCACCGTGAGTTTTTTTAGCTATTTTTTCAGTTTCTATTATAATACATCTTGTTGTTAATAATTTAACTTGTCCATTTAGATATTTCGGTAGTTGATCTCTTACATTGATGTGTTCCTGTAATACAATTAAGAAATCTAGAATAATTAAGAAAAATGTTTATTTTTTCTAAAGTCAATATTAGCTCCATTTCATAGCATGTGTAACAGAAACAGAAACTTTTTTATTCAATATATGTTGATTATGAATAAATAATACTTATTGAAAGTCACACTTATGTATGGTTCACCACCGGTTTGGAATAAAACCTCTGTCCGTGGATTTTCCTAATCCTGTGTGTGTGTGAGTGTGTGAGAGAGAACCTATGCATAGCGTAACACAGATAGGACTCTAATTTTAATTGAGAAATAAAAGACAAAAACTATTATTGATGGTTATGAGTAATATAAGATGGTGCCTTGTGGTATGGACATATAATGCATCAGAACATTTCGTGACCCTGGGTGTCGTAAGACTCGATTATAGGAAACGCTCGATACATCTTATGGCTTCCGAAAGGCTAAAGAAATATCCAGCCCAGCAACCGGTGCAACACAGCTGATACTGACATCTTCAGTACATCCCACGTTTAAAGTCTGAGAAATTAAATAAACTTCAAGGATGTCCACCAAAACGCGCTTACACCTGGCAGCACGCCGGGGTTCTTCTCTACTGTATTACATTCTTAAAAGGCGCCTGTGCTACGAGGGTGACACTGAAAGTTCTTAGAAAACAGGGTTGGCTGATTTACATCAACAAGTATAAATTAATATAATTGGCAGAAAATGAAATAAAACCGTCTTAAAATAAGGTAAAATCTTTTTATTAAAAAATAAGGTAAAATTCTCTATCTATATTTTTTTAAAGTGCAAACTCACGGCTATTATTCTACCACAATAGTCTCATAAACTTAGTAAAATCACAGAATAAATAACACAAGTTAACACGAATTTGGTGCCTGAGTTCTGTGTACCCGATTTTGATTTCTTATACCTAATTAATAAAAGAAATAATACTTTTATCTTATAAAGTTTGCTTTTGTAGCTAACTAAATGAAATTTCAAATTTTGAAGAAAATCGTTAGCTTATTTTGTCTTTCAGTAACATATAAAAAGAAAACAATCATTGATTTATTTATTTACACCACTTTTATTTACTAAAGGCAGTTAAAACAAATTTAAAAAAACCAAAAAATGGTGATTAACTTTTAAAAATGGATTTTCTTAATATTTATATTGTGTGCAGATGAACTTTCGAATCAACCCCCAAATGTAATCTCCCATCATGTTTTCATTGTCCTTGATATCGTTGCTAGAAATCCATCACATCTTGATGAAAGCGCTTCCCTTGCTCCTCTGAAAATGCTCCAAAGTTGTATTTGAATTGATATAAGTTAGCATGTAATGTATGCAGTTTCAGGGCCATTTTGCAACCCATGATTTTAAAGGTATCGACGATATCAGAAATGATCTTTTGTAAATATTTTTTACCAAGGAATCCATATACTACTTTCTCATAAGTGTTCAGTAAACGTGCAGTTACAGTAAATTTTTCACATGCCATTATTTTTTTATTTCTGGTTCGACAAAAATACCAGTTTTAATTTCATCTGACAATTTAGAGAAAAACTCTTTAAATATTTCGGAATCTTGACGAAGAACCTTGACAAATTGCTCCATTAAACCTAATTTTATATCCAACGGAGGCATTAAAATTAGCTTGGGGTCTACAACAGGTGTATTCATCATATTATGTTTTCCTAACTGAAACTCAGCCCGTTAAGGATAATTGTTGGATGTTGTTTTAACAATATATATATATATATATATATATATATATATATATATATATATATATATATATATATTAAATTTATGTATCTTAGAATAAACAACATTGCACTCGTCTTACCTTCTTAAACGCTTTTGCAATTATTATATGAGAAATATGGCACCCATATTTCATCCTTACTTCTAATAGGAAGTTTAAAATAAGTTTCGTAGGCTTCACAGTCTTTTATTAACATAAACTAAATTTTTAGCTCTTAATTTAATAAATTTTTACACATTTTGGAAGACATTTTAACGCTCAAACAAAACACGTTGTTTCTCTAAACATTGCGTGCGTACACTTTGTGACTGCTTTGCAGCTCCCCGTTCCACACCCGATATGCCCCTGTACCCTTCTTTCTTGCTTATTAAAAATGATACCCTCTATAGTCCGTTCGCGTTAAGAAAACAGTGAGTCATCAGTGCAACTACAGGGTAAAGGTGTATTCGCAGTGGAGTAAAAATTTTTTTTTCAAACATTTAATTAAGTTTAATGGAAACAAATTTTCTTAAAATTACTTAAATCACTAATCAGTATCGCTAGATTCTCCAGTTACATTAATTATGAAAGAATTTTGTTCTGCAAGTTCCATGATGTCATCCAAATTCCACATGGTATTTGGTTTCTTCGCGTATCACGTGGTCGCAGCACTTCTTCCAACGATTAGCGTCTATTAATGCTATTGCGTCATCTAATAA
This sequence comes from Parnassius smintheus behrii, assembly GCA_036936625.1. NCBI lineage: Eukaryota > Metazoa > Arthropoda > Insecta > Lepidoptera > Papilionidae > Parnassius > Parnassius smintheus. Next base: position 51,693,261 of record JAUPFT010000005.1, read on the forward strand.
TTTTTTTATGTCACTCATTTTGAACGTGGAGTTATTGGCACCAACATAATTTTTTATTTGGGCCCAAACCAATTCAATTGGATTAAGTTTGCAATGATAAGGCGGTAGGCGAAGAATTGAAATGCCATTACTTTTGGCAGTCAATATTTATTTGTGCTCTCCACAGTCGCATTTAAATCACACAGTTTAAAGTACTTATAAACATTGTAAATTACGCGTATCTCTCCGCTATGGATTATTGATCCACTTTTATTCTTTCGAATAGGTGAGGTATTCATTTTCAAAATTGAATGACTTCAACTGGTCACTGTGAACTCGACTTTCTAATTTCTTGCATTTTATTTGGCTGGGGGGCGTGGCCAGGCCGGCGGACAACGATGACTCACTATTTTCTTAACGCGAACGGACTATAAGCATTTGGCAAAAATAGTATATTTTTATTTTTCATCGTATACTTAAAGCACAAAAGTAAACTTTTTATTTTGTTATTTGAGTTTTTAGTTATTTTTCAATGTTAAAAATTAGATAATAGTAATTAAATAACAGACATAAAAAAGTTTTTTTTTTGTTGACTTGTGTAATAACAGGTCCTACGTAGTAAAATCAACCAAAGAATTTCGATGTCGACATCCAGATTTTCCTCTATTTTTGTTTGACACTGCGTTGAAGTTTATACAAACTGGGTCCTTTTTTATACCAGCGTTAATATCATCAAAATTTATAAGTAATTTAACAACAATGTCAACAATTGTACGTGGAAGAGCCATGCTGCAGTTATATTAGTAGTATAGTTGTAGCACGAATGGGTCGGCTCGACCGGAGAAGGATCACGCTCTCACAGAATACCAGCGTGAAATAGTAGCTTAATGCTGCTCTATTTCGTATGGTGAGTGTAGAGAACCGGAGTCCCCTTTTACTGGAAACGAGGCATTCCATCTCAGTCCTCACGGGTGACAACGCATCTGCATTTTGATTTGTAATCGAGGATTGATATAGATGTCTATGGGCCGCAGCAACCACTTACCATCAGGTGGACTGTGTGCTCGATTGTCACCCTATATCCTATAAAAAAAAATTTCAAAGGTATGTAAAGAAAAGTATGCAAAGTTTGACGTTGTTTTTTTTGCGTTTCAGGTGCAAAATTTTAATCCTACTATGTCAAAAAGTGGTACCAACTCGTGAATTCCAAAATATACAAAAAAACATCAAAAAAAAATCAAAAACATCATAATTTTTCTTTAAATCAGCATGATTTCATTAAAATTTAAAAAAAAACATGATATTTTCCATCCCTTTTAGAAAATCAAAAACTGAACACACTAGCGAGTTATTAGTTTTATTATATCTTTTCAAAATAGTGTCAATTTACATCGATACATCGCTGCATCCGATGGAACGACTGGAAAAGCACTTTGCCTACACGTTCTTAGGGGTCTCTTCGACTTCATTTTGAAACGCAGCCACCGCTTGCTTCCTCAGCATCCATAAAAAGTTTTCCTCGAAGTTTTTCTTTTAATTTCGGAAATAAATAAAAATTGCAAGTGCGAGGTCGGGGCTATAGGGCAGGTGATCCAGTAATTCCACGTTTGACATCGCCAAGTAGATGATTGTTTGCTTGGCGGTGTCCGACGAGGCGTTGTCGTAGTGAAGGAGGATCCTACTGCGGGGTCGTTTCTCCCGAACTTTTTCCAAGACAAGTGGCAAACAATTGTTAGTGTACCACTCTGCAGTAACTGTTTTTCGATCCTCTAAAACAATTGTTGCGTAATGACCTGTCCTTCCGAAGAACGAGGCCACCATCTTCTTTCCCACTCTTCAACTTCTCTTCACTTTAGTTGGCAACTTCTCGGAAAGAAACAGACAGCAGACTGTCTCTTAGTTTCAGGATTATAACAATAACTCCAGCTTTCGTCACCCGTAAGTATGTCTAATACCAATCAATACGACGGAGTTTTTGGGCCTGTCAAATTATGAGGTATACACCGGGCACACAGCATCCTGGCTAAATGTTCATGAAAGATTTTGAGCACTTGACTCACACCGATGCCTAAGCTTGTCCGAATCTGCTCTTTCGTTAGTCTCTATCATGAATGATAGAGACTAACGAAATCTTATCTTATTATATTATATTATCTTATCTATCTTCAGAATGATACTTAGTCATCATCATATAGCCCTTCAAATGTCCACTGCTGAACATAGGCCTCCCCCAAGTAATGCCACACAGCAAGGACCTGAGCAATCTGCATTCATCGACTTTCTGCATGCCTTACCTGGTCATTACTACATCTAGTGGGGGGTCGCCCTACACTTTACCTACCGGTACGAGGCTGCCACTCGAAAACATTTTTCCCCGTCGGTTGACGGTTCTTCGAGCTATATGGCCGGCCCATTGCCACTTCAGCTTAGTAATCCGTAGGGCTATATCAGTCACTCCGGTTCTACTGCGGATATCCTCATTTCTAAGTTTATTGCGAAGAGAAACCCCGTAAACGGAAAGCGTAGCCCTCTCTATAGCTCGCTGACCTTCGCTGAGTGTCTCAGATTCAGACTCATAAGTCGTCACTGGTAACACACACCTGGTTGTACAATCTCGTTTCCAAGTTTTAAGGTATATCTGACGAGAAGATGTTTCGTAATATCCCGAACGTTGCCCAGCCGAGTTGAATCCGTCGATAGACATTTCGGTCGAAATTGAACTTACCTAGTTGGACTATTTGTCTCAGGTAAATATACTCGGAGCTTAGTGATCTCAACAACTACCGGCATAGGTGTGACATGGACATTACACATGACCTTTGTTTTGTCCATGTTCATCTTAAGACGAGCGGCACTAGATGGGGCTTTATCGTGAAAGGCAAATCGAAGCCTATCATAACTTATTGTTGACTTAAATGACATCGAGTCATAAAATTCATTGCACGAAAATTTTCTCAATAAAAGATTTTACCTTATTTTAAGCCCGTTTTATTTCATTTTCTGCCAATTACATTAACTTATACATGTTGAATAGGTAAATCAGACTTATTTAAATCATGAACAAAAAAATATAAATTAATAAAATACATACACCATGGCTGTGTTTGGCAGAAAAAAGCGCTAGGAAGCGCTTGTAAGCAAAAGGGCGAAACTTTTTTGCTAACTTTAGTAGCGCTGACAAAATCTGCCATTTTGCTTATTTACTTTGTTTGTTTTGAAGTAGAGTTCATAAGTTCTTTTGTGCAATTAGTTTCAAGTAATATAATGACATTAATAAACTTATTATACCTACATGTTACTAAAATTCATGAATGGTAAGTTTTTAATATGAATACTTTACAAACATATATTTAAATTAGGTTAGGTTCCCCGGTTAAAGCTAACTTAGTGTCCAAGAGGAAAATAGCTATTACCATTTGACAGTGCTTACCACTTACGATCGCCATTTTGCTTACAAGCGCTTCCTAGCGCTTTTTTCTGCCAAACGCAGCCAATAATATTGGCAAAGAATTCCATTTCAACTTATTTTTTTACTATATCGTTTAGAAGTGGCCAGTTCTAAAAACTTTCAGTGTCGCCCTCGTATTTAATAGCAAGGTGTAATTTCCTAATGATGTGATTGATTGCAAACAAGTCAAATTGCATACGAGAGAATCTACTGCCCATATCATCCCGTGAGTGTCGTAAGAGGCGCCAGAGGGAAAGTGAAACAGGGATGAGCAGCAGCTCTTCCTAATAGCTCAAAATAACAAAAAAAAACTGCGGTTACTTTTCCGCCTGAAAAGCATCAAACGTTGCGACTGTGGCAAATATCCCACCTATAAATCAGTCTATGTAGGACGCCTATGTTTAGCAATGGACTTCTGATAGGATGAATGAATTAATAAATGCATACAAGTCAAAGACGCTATTATATAAGTTATTAGAATACCTAGTTTTGATTACTGCTTGCGGGCTCTGGAAAGTTCTCTTGCCAGCGCATGCTCTGCTCCCTGAGCGTAAGATGAGAATCAGCACTGTCAGCCTCCGGATCAGGTAGCTCCTCCAGAGGGACTTGGATGTCCTCATGAGGGAGTCGCTCCGCCCGCCATTCCTCGTCAACGATGTCTATTAGACGACCATTGCGACGGTATTTACTATCCATTCTGTGCACATATTTCACACATTACGAACAAATTCAGCAAAATTCTAGTAAAAGTAGAAACAACCGGGATATAAGCTGACGCTGATCACGTCTTAGTAAATAGACAATAGATGTGCATTCTATTTCATTAATGTTCTTCAGAATCATCATCATTATCATTACAGCCTTTCACAAGTCCACTGCTGAACATAGGCCTCCCCCAAGTAATGCCACAAAGCACGGTCCTGAGCCACCTGCATCCATCGACTTCCTGCATGTCTTACCAGGTCGTCACTCCATCTAGTGGGGGGTCGCCCTACACTACGCCTACCGGTACGAGGCTGCCACTCGAGAACCTTTCTTCCCCATCGGTTATCGGTTCTTCGAGCTATATGGCCGGCCCATTGCCACTTCAGCTTACTAATCCGTTGGGCTATGTCGGTCACTCTGGTTTTACTGCGGATATCCTCATTTCTGAGTCTATCACGCAGAGAAACTCCGAGCATAGCCCTCTCCATAGCTCGCTGAGCGACCTTAAGCGTCCTCATACGGCCAGCAGTGAAGGACCACGTCTCAGATCCATAAGTCATCACTGGCAACACGCACTGGTTGTACAATCTAGTTTTTAGAGATTGAGGTATACCTGACGAAAAGATATGTCGTAATTTCCCGAACGCTGCCCAGCCGAGTTGAATCCGTCGATTGACCTCTCGGTCGAAGTTGGACTTACCTAGTCGGACTATTTGTCCCAGGTAAACGTACTCGTCAACAACTTCGAGCATAGTGCTCCCAACAACTACCGGCATAGGTGTGACATGGACATTGAACATGATCTTTGTTTTGTCCATGTTCATCTTAAGACCTATCCGTTGGGAGGCACTATTGAGGTCATTGAGCATAGTGCTTAAGTCCTCCAGCGATTCTGCCATAAGGACTATATCGTCGGCAAATCGAAGGTGAGTGATGTACTCGCCATTGATGTCAATACCGTATCCTTTCCAGTCCAGTAGCTCGAAAACGTCTTCCAATGCAGCGGTGAAGAGTTTCGGGGATATAACGTCACCCTGTCTTACACCTCTCTGCAGTTGGATAGGTTTCGAGCTCTGGTTCTGTACTCGGATAGCCATCGTAGCCCTACTGTACAAACACTTCAGCACTTCGATATACCGACAGTCAACTTGGCACCGCTGAAGGGACTGTAGCACCGCCCAAATTTCGACGGAATCAAAGGCTTTCTCATAGTCCACATACGCCAGGCAAAGTGGCAGATTGTACTCTTCAGTCTTCTGTACAATCTGCCGCAGGGTATGTATGTGGTCTATGGTACTGAAGCCTTTTCGGAAACCGGCTTGTTCGGGAGGCTGGAAGTCGTCAAGTCTGCGTGCGAGACGATTCGTAATGACTCTCGAAAACAGCACGTAGACGCGGCTCAGAAGGGAAATCGGTCTGTAGTTCTTTAAGAGAGCGTTGTCGCCTTTCTTAAAGAACAAGACCACCGCACTTCTGCTCCACGCCTCTGGAGTAGTGCCACCATGGAGCTGAGCCACCTGCATTCATCGACTTCCTGCATGCCTTACTAGGTCATTACTACATCTAGTGGGGGGTCACCCTACACTTTACCTACCGGTAGGAGGATGCCACTCGAAAACATTTTTTCCCCATCAGTTGTCGGTTCTTTGAGCTATATGGCCGGCCCATTGCCACTTCAGCTTAGTAATCCGTAGGGCTATATCAGTCAGTCCGGTACTACTGCGGATATCCTCATTTCTAAGTTTATTGCGCAGAGAAACCCCGTAAGCGAAAAGCAAAGCTCTTTCTATGGCTCGCTAACCTTTGCAGATTTTCTCAGATTCAGATTCATAAGTCATCACTGGTAACACACACCTGGTTGTACAATCTCGTTTCCAAGTTTTGAGGTATACCTGACGAGAACATGTTTCGTAATCTCCCGAATGTTGCCCAGCTGATTTGAATCCGTCTATTGACATTTCGGTCGAAGTTGAACTTACTTAGTTGGACTACTTATCTCAGGTAAATATACTCGGAGCTTAGTGATCTCAACAACTACCGGTATAGGTATGACATGGACATTACACATGACCTTTTTTTTTCCATGTTCATCTTAAGACCTATCCGTTGGGAGACATTTCATTGAAACAAGAAGACAGGAGGTCATTGAGCATAGTGGACGGAATTTAAGAGCTTCTGAAGGACTTTCAATAATCGGTTTTCTACTCGTTTTCAGAAGCTTCGCTGTAATTCCATCCTAGCCCGTGTACCGTTACCATTTACCGGTTACCGTTTTTAAGGTGCTGGACAGTTCGACAGTCGGCTCTTTCCGGCAGACAGATCTCTGGCAAACACTTTGGAGCCTTAGTTCCGCTAGATCGCTTCTTCGATATGAGCTGTTTGAAGTTACGTAAGTCCCACCACATACATTTGGAGATCTATCTGGTCAGTTGCCTGTATGCTGTCATATCTGCTGAAGACTGCAGCTTCATCTGCCGTCTAACAGTCACGAGATTAAGAGTGTGATCGGAGAGATTTTGTGTTTTTCTGCGACGGGTCTTTTTTTTATAGGACGATTTGCAAACAAGCATACGGCTCACCTTATGGTGATTACCGCCGCCCATGAGCAACTGCAACACCAGGGGAATTGCAGATGCGTTACCGGCCTTTTAAAAAGGAGTAGGCTCTTTTATTGAAGGTCCCTAAGTCGTATCGGTCCGGAAAAATCTCTGATGGTAGTCGATTCCACAAGGAAGTTGTGCGAGGAAGAAAACTTCTTTAAAATCAGACGGTAGTGGACCGCCAGTCATCCAGATGGTATCGCGAGTTTTGTCGCGATGTGCGATGGTGAAATTGTGCGACTGGAATTAGTCCGAACAATTCCGTAGAGCACTCCCCGTGGTAGATGCGATAAAATACGCAAAGAGATGCAACATCTCTTCGCAGTGCCAATAAGTCAAGCCAATCGGGAAGAGTTCGGTCGCCGACAATTCGAACAACTCTGCGCTGGATGCCATCAAATAGACACTGGGATCCCTGGCCCAGAGATAGGAACAGTATTCCATGTGCGGCCGAACCTGCACCTCGTAAAGTTGCAGGCGGTGAAATACTGTCCCGATCTGCTGAGCACGCCAAGCTTTCTAGATACCAATTTGGCCTTGTCTTCCAAGTGACCACGAAACTGCACGTCACTCGATATATCGACACCGAGGATTCCAATACAGAACTTAGCTCCGATCGCATGGACAGTCTCCACAAGCATGTTATTCATATTGTCCACTTCATTGTATCACAACGATTTTGTAAGTCAATCTAAGTTTTCGGTGGATTAGAGCAAGAGAGGATGAAGCGTTGACTTCATTAGATGTGACCTCTCCAACTTCACATTTAGGTTCAGTGTGCCTCCCACCGTTCGTTGATCGCTGCCAGTTTTCACCCTTGCAATCACTGAGACATCACTGAACATTTGTCGTCTGGTCGTCATAATGAAGTTACTCTCATTTTTGTTGAACCATCGGGGCTCAACCAGGTCCACTTTCTGTGGGCCGCTTTTGGAAGAGTTCATCATAAAGAAACATTCTACCATAAAGTAGTCTATCTGGCCCTTTGGGTTTCGTTGCCCTATTCCGAATTTCCCTACTTTTCATTGCATTGCAGTCACTGTATAGTGAGTAGATTTTGGAAGAATGGATGGCTCTAGAGATATCCTCATTCATTTCCTCCACCTCCTCATCGGCATGTGCCGAGGTTGGTAAGTAAATCTGTATGACCTTCAGCGAACACCGTTGTATGTATTTGTATATACCACATTTGTATGTACCACACTCCCAATATTTACAATTGTTAACGAGAAACTTGTGGGTGATAAATTCAACACCTCCTTGGGACAGATGGGTGTTCTTCCGGTGACAAAACAAGGTGCGAGATTCTAAAATTACTATGTCCTGCCCTTCTCTTCAGGCCTCAGATAAATCTATAATCATATCTAGCCCATTTCAACCATATTATACCACTAGACATATTGTTCAAAAACGAGTCCCATACCTATATCATATCCTGTTAGTTTATTGGCATAATATTCTGTATAATATTATGTTAATTCCACAAGTTCCTCTGATCCTCAAATCTTTTCCTTTAATTCTCATGTTATGCAAATCTCTCAAAGCATTGACAGATTACTTTAGTTTTATTTAATGTTACCTAACACTAGGGCTTTCCCCTGTATTGTGGAGATATTATACAAATACTTTCCGTGCGAGAAGCGAACCCTCGGCTAGCAGTGCTGATGCGAAATAATTAGACATTGTGCTAACGAGCCGTTGTTCAGTTCAGTCATGTCATCTATTGAGATTGTTCAGAATTTAGCACTAGAGGGTATCTGTTTTATTGTGATATTTTTCTTATTTGTTTTATCTTATTATGTTCAAGCTATTTATTTGTTACAACACTATCACTGCAATCAATATTATTTATTGTGTAAAACCTAAGAAATCAGTTAAAAAGAAATCTGTTTAGGCTTAGTAAATTACAGGATTTACTTAACTGTGAGCACTTTTACTTCATAGTAATTTCACAGATGGATGCTATGTTATTCTATGTTCGGTAAGAATAATAATAATAACAATAATAAAATATTTATTCATTGACCAAAAGTAATAAAATATTTAAAAGTTAAACTAATACAAAAATGATATTTTTAGAAGGATAATGAAAGGGTTCTGACTCAGCATGTGTTGCAGAGAATCTACAACGCTGTTATTCTGTCAGAATGAATAGAAGTATTGAGAATCTTAATTCCTCTCTTCATCAATCTTAATTCTGATTCTTTTAGAGAGTATAAAAACAGAATGAGGCGGCGTTGAACTAGGAGTGTATAGAAAAGGAAACCAAACCATTGGATTGATTACTCTATGAAACATATTTACATTCAGACAAGTCAAGACCATGTATAGAGCAGCGGTGTGCAGTATTTTTTATAGAATTAGGAGGAAAAACGAGCACACAGTCCACCTGATGGTAAGTGGATGCTGTGGCCCATACACATTTAACCTCAATTAAGAATCAAAATGAAGATTTGATGTCACCCCCGAGGACTAAGATGAAATGCCTCAATTCCATTAAAACAGGTCTCCGGTTCTCTACACTCACCATAGGAAACACAGCAGCATCAAGCTGCTATTTTATGCTGGTATTCTGTGAGAGTGGTCCTTCCCGGTCGAGCCAACCCTTTCATGCTACAACCATAATGTAGCTGCAGCAAGGCTCTAACAAAAAACTGACTCGTACTGTAGTATCATGAATCAGTGAATGTTGACACTACCGATCACGAAAAGTGAATCGAATTGAAAAAAAATTGGCACTATGGTCAAGTAATAAGTGAAACTCATTATCATCTACCAGAAAGGGCAGAACAGCAGCTAAATGGAACACACGTAAAATAGTTTTGTCAGCTATTTTCAAAATTTTCAGTATTTCTTTAAGTTACTTCTTTATATTCATTTATACAAAACTTCTCTGCCAACTGGTATTACTAGTATTAAGGTGGTAAGTGGTATTAATTTTTTTGTTTCTACATTTTTCAAATGGATCGCAATTTGCAGTTTTGGAGCACAGGTCCGTAAACACTAATAACTTATAAAATTGTTTTTTTTTTGCCTCTACAACCGAAGAGACATAAAGAATACTTTTATCCTAGCGGATCCTATGCAACAATTTACTTAAACTTGTTCTTAAAGCGGCAGTAAGCAAAACTAGGTCTTCTGTTTTATTACGATCAATTTAAAACAAGAACTTACTTTGAAAGCTGCAAAGCAGAATGTCCCGTCGAGTAATACTTGGTAAGGTTGATGAAAGCCGTAGTTATTATAGTAGAATTTAAGATATTTTTGTACTTTTTTATACCTCGTAATTTTCATTTTTATATATTTTATACAAACCTTTGGCTAAATTTTTTGGTGAAACGTCAGAGATGGTCAGAGAAGAATGAGATCAGAATAACCTATAAATTAATACCTCTCGAGTATATATACAGTAATCTATGTTAATACCACAGATCAAGGAACATACTACAACTACAACTACTTGTACTCTCTAACGAGAGAAGAAAAACATCTCTATAGTAAAAAAAGGCAACCACAGCCAACACACCTACACGACGCTGGCGCCATTGCGGAATAGCAATTAAAACAAAATACGCGGGAACTTTCAAAAAGGATATTGCATTACGCAATAATTGAATTAATAAGTAGTGCAAGAACATGAAGCATGATTCATAATAGTATGGAGTCTTTATATTATTATTTAATAGCTATGATAAATCTTGCTCCATATTATTAAAAAGTCCTGCTTCAAGTTCTTATAGTACATTTATTTTCAAATTGTGTGAGTAATTGAAACAACAAATAATGTATTATCATTTATTTTTTAAAATTCTCATTTTGCGTTCAAGAGTTTTCTTTTTCTCTTCGTCGTCCATATCTCTGTTTCTTAAAACACAATATCTTTTAGTTATTATAAAAAATGTGCTTACTTTTAAATGGTTTTCATTCAATACTAAATGATGGATACATTTTTTTAGAAAATTATAATCTACACATTCCAATGCACTGAATATGTTAACTTTTACTTCTATCCTATAGGCATTTGCTTTTAAGTATGTATTTATTATATTTGCCATTATTTCTACACACGTCACCATATCTTTACCCACATAATTTAAAGAGTTCTGAGCAGGGTCATATTCTTTAAAATTTGTGAACATGTGTATGATTTCTTGTGTATCTGACAAAAATGCTTTTCGGCAATCCAGACAGTTACTGTGCCTTAATTTTTTAAATATGAAACCACACACATATCCACATGCTTGACTTTCGGATGTCCCCTGCTCTACTGCTTCAACTCCATCAAATAATAAATTTTCCATCTCTTTAGTGTCATCAAACTGAAGAGTTGGTGATTTAACAATTGGAGAGATATTTGGAGTTAAAAAGTTTGACAAATTATTTGAAATAATTGCTGTGTCATCTTCACAATTTCTTTTATGCCCTGAATGTTTTAAATTTGAAATTATGGCAGTTTTAATACCAGCTATAAATTGGTTTATTGTAGGATTATTATTAGATCCACAGCTATATCTTATGCAGCCAAAACAATTTTCTAATGGATCTTGATTTAGGCGACGTGTGGGAAGACTCTTAATGCCTATAGCCTGCAAATTTTTCCACAATCTTTCTATAGCATTAAGGGTGTGAATCCATCCTTCTTGGGAAGGAGGATTTGATTTACTCCCTATATATTTCATATTCGATATGAACTCTCTCATACCCTTAAATAAAGCTAAATGAGGAGTCTTTTTATTTAAGTTTGTCGAGTATTTTTTTCCTCTTCTCAAATCTGGACTGTCTGCATTGACAGCATCAAACAGCTCGTCAAACTTTTGCACGAAAGTTGCTGTCACATGGGCTTCGGCCGGAAGTTCATCTGAAGAAAAAAAAAAAACAATGTTTAATTAGTTATATTTTCATTTAAAGGAAAAATATTTCACTTCAAGGAGCTTTCATTAATATATATATTTTGATTAATATCATTATACACTAGATGTCAACTAACTCATCCTAAGTTTCTTTTTTTTATAGCATAGGGTGACAAACAAGCACACAGTTCACCTGATGGTAAGTGGTTGCTGTGGCCCATAGACATCTACATTTATCCTCGTTTGCAAATCAAAATGCAGATACATTGTCACCCGTGAGGACTAAGATGGAATGCCTCATTTCCAGTAAAAGGGGTCTCTGGTTATCTACACTCACCATATGAAACACATCAGTGTTAAGCTTCTATTTTAAGCTGATATTCTATGAGAGCTTGGTTCTTCCCTGGTCGTGCCGACCCATTTGTGCCACAGATTATTATTATATTATGGGTATGTTCCGAAATACAACGCAGTGACCTCATGAATCGACGCTATACTGGTGATTCGTTCCAAAACATTGGACAGTATATGACGTCATACTTTTGCGCCATTTGGAAAAGTATTGGCGATTATTTTGTCATTTTGTGCTCCAAAAATCATTATATCCTCCTAATGGATATACCATTAATTACTCTACAATTTTTTGTATTTGAATAAATAGAAACAAATTCTGGCATGCTTCATTCGGCAAACACACAATTAAAAATTGGGTGCGTTTGGCAGAAAAAAAGCGCTAGCAAGCGCTTGTAAGCAAAATGGCGATCGTAAGCGGTAAGCGCTGTCAAATCGTAAGTAGCTATTTTCCTCCAGGACACGATGTTAGTTTTAACCGGGGAACCTAACCTAATTGAAATATATGTTTGTAAATTATTCATATTAAAAACTTACCAATCATGAATTTTTAATAACGTATATGTCTATTCATGTCACTATATTACTTAAAACTAATATTGCACAAAACAACTTATAATTTCTACTTCAAAACAAACAAATTAAATAAGCAAAATGGCGGATTTTGTCAGCGCTACTGAAGTAGCAATCGTGTCCTAGCCGAAAACTATTTTAGCGCTTGTAAGCGCTTGCTAGCGCTTTTTTCTGCCAAACGCACCCATTGTTTTATTATGGCCGGATATCCGACACAATATGGCGGCGGCACGCTAGTACAATAAAGTGTCAAATGATACGTATGCATTGGACTTGGACAGTACACTGCGTTATATTTCGGAACATACCCTATACCAGAGAATTATATTTTTTTAAATAAGATATTCGACTTGAACGCTAGTTCTTTAAGCCGTGTCTTCATTTTATTCGGGGTCTTCGTTTTAGTTCTTTTCTTTACAATACGCTGATGCGTCACATTGAAAATTTTTTAGTAAATTCATAAGGCGCTAAAGCGATCAAAATAACTTTAGTTTTACATCACCATCAAAGCACTTATTCCGTCGTTTTCTCTAATAGTTTACATGCATAGACCTTAATACACAAAAACACATCACCTTTACGCATCAAAATCTACTTCAACACAATATTTAAACGATAAAACAGGAGAAATAATGCGACGTCGATCAATTTCTCGCCAAAACTGACACGATAGGATACGACGATTTTTATTTAATTATTAGCTCGGTACGAAGTTCTGCATTAGGTATTACTATACGCTTACGATACTCGTACTCTCTCTTACGGCTCACTCTACCCTTCTCTTTCAATCACGCGCTGCCACCGCCCGGCCGACTCGTGTCGCTTCAAGCTGTGCAATTTATACATGTTGCGTCGAAATTTACCTACTAAGATTTGCATGCGACATAATAATTAGAGGCGGCAATCAAAATAAAACTTGCAAGTAATTTAAAAAAAGTTTTGACGTACTTCTTAAATTCAAAATATTGGACGGATTAAAAAAATCAAAGTCAATTAAAATAAAGTAAAATAATTAGTTTTTAGATTAATTATGATAGAATAATTAACTATCGATCATAATTGTAATGGACTTTAACTATTAAATTTTTCAGTACTATTTCATTTCTATTTTCTTGTACAAAGTCAAAGATAACTACGAAATGGTGTTTATAAGTGTAAGTGAGTAACCAATAAATTACGTTTATTAATTTCAATATCATTTTTGTAGTAACGGACATTGTAGTAATATGTACTTGCGTACTAGAACAGCTATCTCAAACAAAAAATGTGCGCTACTCTGTGTTCGCGCGGTTGTTTTTTTATCATAGAATAAACATAGGTAGAATGACCCGTAGGTAATAGTAGATTGTATTGTTAAATAGGTAAATTATATCAAGAACAATATTAAAATTTTGTCATTTATTTTGTATATTATATTTGTTTATTTAATATAATAATACGTGATATTATATCACAATTACATTTTAATGATATTTTTATCTGAATATTTTAAAAGGTATCTATATCAAATATAAAAAACATACTAACTGTACGTTTAACAAAACATTTAAATTACAAATATATTATTTAAATTAGAATAAGAGTCGTTCATAAATGCCGGGCACGCGAAAGTTAAAAATGGACGAATTTATTCCACTTTGACCTATATGTGGCAACCTAAAAATTAAATAAAAGAATGATAAGCAGATTTAAACATGAAAAATTTTGCCAAATTATAATAACTTATTTATGTTTCTACAAAAAAATGTGTACAATAATGTATTCGTCCTATACTTAAATACCCACAGAAATGTCGCATCTGAACATATTAATTTCATAATCTGTATTCCTTGACACGAGATGGCGTCTTAGGAATAATTTGTTTTATTATTAATACATAATACTTTTTTATTGATTAAGTATCTTATTAACCGATGAGAAGTAATTCCTTGATTTTTACTGACATTTCTTGAATTATTTGTGCAATATGTTATATTATTTGTACACACGACGGCATATTTTTATCAAGAGATTTTTTTTAAATCAACACAACACGTGATAACTCTATAAGCGCCTAGCGAGTGACTGATTAAAGTGCGGTGTATGCACCGCAGTTGTGTGGAAGAGAGTAGCTGAATGCAGTGTCGCCTCTAGTATGTAGTACATAATAGCTCAATGGTAACGAACTGCTTATTGCGTCTGAGTACAATTGATTGTCTAATTGTATTAAAAATGACAACTATAACTTCTAAATCCCATATGAAGACTAGTCGTAGGGATAACTAAACTAATAAAAAAAATGAATGTTGGTTATGTCTACTTAGCGGTAGGCATTTGTTTTGGCAAGATTGATTATTGATTTTAGTTTATGAGACAGTTCCTTGTTGACTATCACGTGCGCGTGAGTGACAATTGAATCGTTTTGTTTAATAAATTATTGTTTTCATTACTTGTCGTTATTCTTGTCGTAAAGTTTTGTGTTTCTTGTTTTGTTTTAATAATGTCTAACGCGTACGTTTATAGTGCTCGTGTATACGACGACATGTAAATGTGCCTTGGAGAAGCTCTCGGGAATGCTTTGCGTGTATTACAAATTTACCGAGGGACATTCCCGACCGCTCGACACCCAGTTGACTCTCGTTTGGTAACAGCAGCATTTCAGCGATGGTTTGAAAATCGGCCCTTGGCTCCGATAGCGTAAGAAGGTGGAAGTAAAGTAAAGAGTAAGTGGTGCACATTTAAGATGGTACACGAAGTATCGCTAAATTATCAAGGCGTATGGATTGAACAAGTGTGTCATACTGAACAGTGTTCAGTAAGTTGTTAAAGCGTAACCGAATGCGCCCTTACAAAGTGCACAAAATGTAAGCTTTAGTTACTGGCGATCACGATCGCTGGCGAGTTTTCTGCCGTTTCTTATTAGACCAGCAACAACGTGTGCCCGGTTTCATTCAGCA
Organism: Parnassius smintheus behrii; assembly: GCA_036936625.1. Lineage (NCBI taxonomy): Eukaryota > Metazoa > Arthropoda > Insecta > Lepidoptera > Papilionidae > Parnassius > Parnassius smintheus. The sequence continues at coordinate 51,708,703 of JAUPFT010000005.1, forward strand.
CGTCATCGGGACTGACGCGTTGACATTTACCCGAAATGGCCTGCGAAACCGAAGAAACACACTATTCCGGGTTAACTCTTGACAACTCGACTTTTGATTTGATTTGTTCGATAAACCGGGCACAAAAACCGATGTTCGGTTAACGTATGGGCAGGTTTGTTTAAGGATCGCATACTAGGACCAGTGTTTTTGCCACAGCGACTTTAGGCGCCTACTCACTTGCCTGCTGTAGGGGTAATGTAGGATCGGGGCGATATCAGAACTGTCTCTACACACATGCGTGCCGTTCAGTATGAGAATGAACGTCACGTTGGACACACGCCTTGAGAATGCCTTCAGTATTATCGAAATATCAATACAATATTTAGCCTTAGCTCTTTTTTATCTATCTGTATAAAACACAAAAAATATTTCTACATATGTCCGTTATAGTCTTTGAAACCATCCAACCGTTGTGCCCAAAACCAGTTTCATTAGAAAGGCAATAATGCAAAGGTGGTTTAAGACCACGAAAAAAACCATGCATTGGGCACTATATAAAAAAGTTAATAAATGAACAAAACTTCCTTTTTTCAATTTACAAACAAAATATATTTCTTTTTTTTGCGTAGTAGCACACGCTGGTTATCCACTAAAATAGAATCACTGACTAGATAGAGAATAGAATAGGGTTAACAAACGAGCACACAGTCCACCTGATGATAAATGGATACTGTGGCCCATAGACACTAACATTTACCTATAAAACAACTACTTAATTAATAATTACTAACATAATATAGTACTTATAAGCTGCAGCGTGATTTAATGTTACAACGTTTAAAAACGTTGTCACGTTAAAAAACGTTACCACGTTAAAAAACATTACCACGTTCAAATAAAGTTCTTTCTGCAGTGTTACCGAAAAAAAAGGGAAAAAGAAAATACTGGGTGAAGAAGCCGCTCTTAATACACTTCTGTCACCCGTGTCCAAACAGGGTATTTTACCCATTTTCAAAAATTATTTTAAATTAATCCTAGAGTGATAAGGAACCACTATAATTTTTATATATTTTTTTAAATTTAATAGTGCCATAAAATTACTTCTAACCTATCGATTTAAATCTTCGCGTGAAAACGCTAGCCACCATGTTGTTAAACTCGTGACGTCACAGTCTTTGATTCTGCAAATTTTGCAAAGGGATAAGATACTTTTTAATGTTTAATAATGAGTTATCATCTAAATCATTGTTGTGTTGTGCCTGAATGCAAAACTACAAGCATAAGAACGCTTGGATAGTTATGGATTCAAGTGTTAACTGACTTAAATATAAGAAATACTTGGCTAAAACTGGCAAGAAGATACCCGAATACATTGTCCACACAAACCAGACTATTCTTCTGAGAAGATCATTTTGATGTAAGTATGACTTATACTTAATTATCGTTTAATACAATATTGTTACGAGCTTAGGGTTCGTGACAATAAAAAATGCCGATAGAATTACCAAAATTAACACTTTAATTCACTTTACACTCATTAAACTTAAACCACTAATAATTAATCACACTGATACACTTTATTTCGCTCCGAAGCTCCGCTTGTCTCGCCAAACTCAATACAACCCCGATCGTATCTTGCAGCGCTTATAAATACAAATTAGCACCGAAACATCCAGAATATTCAAGTAAACACGCGCAAGGGGCCGAGAGATCGAGTGCCGACTTCTAGAAGCTTACTTCTTAGTTCCGAGTCTAGATGGCGCTGCCGGTTGAAAGACTAGTGATGTCATTTTCTGGAAAGCTCCCCTCGCTCTCGTCCCTGACACTAGATGGCGCTAGTGCCGGATACATGACGTCGACTTATTCGCGCAACAATATAAACATCATGAGGGAAGGCCGTGTCACTGCCGTGTAGTGGCGGTTAAGAATATCCACTACCCCATATCTTCCCGTGGGTGTCGTAAAAGGCGACAGAGGGACACAGGCAGGAGATGGGCAGCAGCGTCTTCCTGATAACAGCAACTGTATGACAAAAAAAACTGCGGTTGCCAACCCGCTCGCCAAGCGTGGCAACTATGGCAATATACCCCCCATGAACGATTACACAAATAGACGGCCCCCAGTCCCCGGCGGCCCCGCTATTCCTGGCAACGGTGGCGACCATGGTAACGGCGGGGCAGGGGGTGCTAAGAATCTCCGGTGGAGGTTCGGTTGCCACCTACGACGACTCGACCTGGCAACATTTAACGCACGCACTCTGAGGACTGACGAGAAGATCGTGGAGCTGGGAGAAGAGATAGACAAGTTGCGCTGGAATATTATAGATTATCCGAGGTCCGAAGAGAGGGGAGGACACGGTGATTCTCGAATCCGGCAACTTGTTCTATCACCGGGAGGGCGAACATCTGTCCCAAGGAGGTGTCGGATTTATCGTCCACAAGTCTCTCGTCAACAACGTTGTAAAGATTGGGAGTGTGTCGACGAGGGTCGCGTACCTGATACTCAGAATCACCAAACGGTATTCGCTAAAGGTCATACAGGTTTACGCACCAACCTTGGCACATCCCGATGAGGAGGTGGAGGAAATGTATGAGGATATTTCCAAAGCCATGCATTCCTCCAAAACTTACTACACGGTGTTGATGGGAGACTTCAACGCAAAACTAGGCACAAGAGAAAACGGTGAGCTGAAGTTAGGGAAATTTGGAGTAGGGCAACGGAACCGAAGGGGCCAGCAGCTGGCCGACTTTATGGAGAAAGAGGGACTCTTTATGATGAACTCTTTCTTCCAGAAGCGGCCCCACAGGAAGTGGACCTGGTCGAACCCCGACGGTTCGACAAATAATGAGATTGACTTCATTTTGACGACCAGACGCCAACTGTTCAGTGATGTCTCAGTGATCACAAGGGTGAAAACTGGCAGCGATCACCGAATGGTTAGAGGCACATTGAACCTAAACGTTAAGTTGGAGAGGTCTCGTCTAATGAAGTCAACGCTCCATCCCCCTCGTGCTCTAATCCAGAATCCCGAAAACTTTCAGCTCGAGTTACGTAACCGCTTTCAGTGCCTACAAGATTGCAATTGAGTGGACGATATGAATGACAAGCTGGTGGAAACTGTCCATGTGGTCGGAGCTAAGTTCTGCAAGACCCGCCGCAGAAGAACACAAAAACTCTCCGATCACACTCTTAATTTCATGGCTGTTAGACGGGAGATGAGGCAGCAATCGTCAACAGATTTGACAGCATACAGGCAACTGAACAGACAGATCTCCAAATGCATGCGGCGAGACTTACGCAACTTTAATACTGCTCGTATTAAAGAAGCGATCGAGCGGAACCAGGGCTCCAAAGTCTTTGCCGGAGATCTGTCTGCCAGTAAGAGCCAACTGTCAAAGCTGAAGACTGAGTGTGGCAGCATCGTTTCCGGGACACCTGAGATTTTGAGTGAGATTGAGAGGTTCTATGGGCAGCTGTACACATCATCGTTGGAGCCACACGCAAGTGTGAGTAACGATCCAAGAGCAAGTCTTATCCGACACTATTCCGATGATATCCCGGACGTCAGTCTAAGCGAGATTAGAATGGCTCTCCAGCACCTTAAAAACGGCAGGGCCCCAGGCGAGGATGGAATTACAGCGGAGCTTCTGAAAGCGGGTGGAACACTGGTACTTGAAGTCCTTCAGAAGCTCTTCAATTCCGTCCTCCGTGGTGGTACTACTCCAGAGGCGTGGAACAGAAGTGCGGTGGTCTTGTTCTTTAAGAAAGGCGACAACGCTCTCTTAAAGAACTACAGACCGATTTCCCTTCTGAGCCGCGTCTACGTGCTGTTTTCGAGAGTCATTACGAATCGTCTCGCACGCAGACTCGACGACTTCCAGCCTCCCGAACAAGCCGGTTTCCGAAAAGGCTTCAGTACCATAGACCACATACATACCCTGCGACAGATTGTACAGAAGACTGAAGAGTACAATCTGCCACTTTGCCTGGCGTATGTGGACTATGAGAAAGCCTTTGATTCCGTCGAAATTTGGGCGGTGCTACAGTCCCTTCAGCGGTGCCAAGTTGACTGTCGGTATATCGAAGTGCTGAAGTGTTTGTACAGTAGGGCTACGATGGCTATCCGAGTACAGAACCAGAGCTCGAAACCTATCCAACTGCAGAGAGGTGTAAGACAGGGTGACGTTATATCCCCGAAACTCTTCACCGCTGCATTGGAAGACGTTTTCAAGCTACTGGACTGGAAAGGATACGGTATTGACATCAATGGCGAGTACATCACTCACCTTCGATTTGCCGACGATATAGTCCTTATGGCAGAATCGCTGGAGAACTTAAGCACTATGCTCAATGACCTCAATAGTGCCTCCCAACGGATAGGTCTTAAGATGAACATAGACAAAACAAAGATCATGTTCAATGTCCATGTCGCACCTATGCCGGTAGTTCTTGGGAGCACTATGCTCGAAGTTGTTGACGAGTACGTTTACCTGGGACAAATAGTCCGACTAGGTAAGTGCAACTTCGACCGAGAGGTCAATCGACGGATTCAACTCGGCTGGGTAGCGTTCGGGAAATTACGATATATATTCTCGTCAGGTATACCTCAATCTCTAAAAACTAGATTGTACAACCAGTGCGTGTTGCCAGTGATGACTTACGGATCTGAGACGTGGTCCTTCACTGCTGGCCGTATGAGGACGCTCAAGGTCGCTCAGCGAGCTACGGAGAGGGCTATACTCGGAGTTTCTCTGCGCGATAGACTCAGAAATGAGAATATCCGCAGTAGAACCAGAGTGACCGACATAGCCCAACGGATTAGTAAGCTGAAGTGGCAATGGGCTGGCCATATAGCTCGAAGAACCGATAACCGTTGGGGAAGAAAGGTTTTTGAGTGGCAGCCTCGTACCGGTAGGCGTAGTGTAGGGCGACCCCCCACTAGATGGAGTGACGACCTGATAAGATATGCAGGAAGTCGATGGATGCAGGTGGCTCAGGACCGTGCTTTGTGGCATTACTTGGGGGAGGCCTATGTTCAGCAGTGGACTTGTGAAGGGCTGTAATGGTGATGGTAATGGTGAGGGAAGGGTGTCGCAAGACAAATTTTGTAATAAATTACGTTAACTTAGATATTACAACTAATGATTGCTAATGATTGTAATTATAGGTAAACTAAACTATGATAGCTGCTAAACTATGTTTTATCAAAATACGCTCTCACACGGTATTGTGTTTTTGTATAAACAAAAGTGGGTAATAGGTACCTACATTGATGTTTTAACATTCCTTAACTCATCAGAACAAAAATTACGCTTGCATGCAAAAAAATTTGCCACCGTCAATTTATTTATCTTCTGATGTCTTTTCAATAAATTCGTAATAAAACTCAAGAATCGTAATGATAACTTGAAAATTTTCGAAATAACACAGCACGTTAGCTAGTTCTCTTAATCAGTGATACAGAACACTAATATCCTTAGGCTGGATCAGTGACGTCACGACAAGTACTAATATGGCGGACTCTGTTTTACAGATTTAAGGCACAGACAAAAAATATATTCATAAAAGTGAAATATAATATTTATAATGCAATTTTATAAACAGAAATCAATATTTCTTGTATACTTTTTACAAAATCTATCATAAATATATATTTTTTGATTTTATTATACATGGTGTTAAATACCTTATTTCACACTCTGTATATTGGTGTATTTCTCACTATGTATACTGGTATTATCTGTATGTGGTATTTTAACAAAATATAGTTTAGTTTATTTAGATATTAGAATTTAAGTGTAACATAAAACGCACCACCTCCTACTGTTCTTAATTCCAGTTTCTCCTTAGCCCAAAGGTTGTCTGGAAGAGATCGCTCTTTAGCGATAAGACCGCCTTATTGTACATACGTATATATTAAGTTTCCTCTGTAATGTATTTATTCGTTGTATATGTGTGGTGTACAATAAAGTATATACTACTACTACTACTACTACTCTTAAATGGTAGCCATTGTGACTTGTACTCCCACATGTGCTCCGTGCGAAAGTCACCAACGAACCGATTGAAATTGCCCCAATTGCGCTACACACGCGGCAGCCACAGCTATCATCCACGCCCCTGCCGCCCTGCCGCAGAGCTGACTTAGGATTTTGCCCTTCTTGCATACACACATCACAATTAAGGAGGCAATCAAGGGTCATCCCCACTCCTATACCCTAGAATGCCCCTGCGGCAGGCAAGTGAGTAGCCACTTTTAGCGGACAGCCGCTGTCTAGGTATTGCTAAGGTAAGTTTTTGAAGAGGTAAGCTGTCGGACAGCGATACTTAAACTTCATAAATGAACAGTTGGGTGATATTTTAGACGACTTGTCTGAATATCGTCACAACATGGTTCCAGAATGATGGTTCAACTCCACATATCTTGAGGTTCGTCAGTGAGCGATCCAGCGATCATCAAATAGCCTCAAAGAGCTATTTGATGATCACTGGACCGGCAGACACACGAATGGCCGCTTTGATCACCAGATCGTTGTTGACACCGTTAGACTTCTTTCTCTTGTGGGGTATGTGAAAGAAACGGTTTTTAATATTTAGCGTGATAGTGCTGACGAAATGCGCCAAAGGATCGTGAATGTGTTCGATAAACTATGTGCGGACTGTGCCGAGGGCCTCACGATGATGCAAGGCCTGCATGAGGAGACGCAACGCTGCTCTAATCCAAATCTGCCTCAAAATAAATGGGACACAATTTAAGCCGCATCTCATAAGGCCACGGAGGATTTAGATCGGTAAGCTGTTTCATACCTGATTTTTTTTTAAATAACTTAGTACTGAACTGATTTAAATAGGTACATGACTGAATTCATCAGAATAATTAAGATACCTACACGATGAATTAAAAAGTATAATAATAAAAATAAGTAGGCGTAGGGAAGTGACGACATCATCGCCCGCTGACGTAACGGTTAGGTGAAAAAATCGCTACGTGAGCGCAGTCAGTTAGCACCTCTCCAAGAGGTGTTAGTGCCGTGCCTCGGCATAAGTTGAAGGTGCAAAGGTCTGTTTATGCACATGGCCTCACCATGAAACGGTGTCGGGTCTGGGCGTCTCCCGTTAAATGACGCCCATAAAATGGATGATGGAATTCGATAGAACGCGCAAACGGCTGCTGCCTAGGTGTCGCCGGGGCGCGTCTGGAGCTGGTGATGGACGCGACGACATGCGAACCGCCAGCCAAGTGCGAGATGCTGCTCGACCACCTAGTAGCTCCTCTCATCCATCATCCCCACCAGCGGGCTTGGTGACGGCAGGGTCTTCGCGGGCCCAGCAATCGCCACTGGTGGAATACGCCGCATGCTTAAGACAATATCGATGAACAGCAACGCATTGCGGGCGTATTATAGGTTGAAAGGGGGAGAATATCCAGCCGGATATAATGCAAAAACTGACGGAGCGCATAGATGATCTGAAGCAGAGAATCGCTGCTTGGGGAAAGCGGATTCGGCGATATACTGAGAGGTCGACTGGGTTCAACCAGAATCGTCTCTTCCAGAGTAATCAGAAGAGGCTCTATGAATCATTGGAGCGACCAATAGTAAGTGGAACGGGCCCTGCACCGAATCAGGCCGACACTGTAACATTCTGGCGTGGCCTATGGTTGGAGCCCGTAAACCACAGCGAGGGCCCTTGGACAGAAGTTGTGGCGAGTCAGTGTGCGAGTATAACGCCCATGGACCCCGTGATTATAACGCCGGATGACGTAGCTGAGGCGGTCCGTAGGGCCCCGAACTGGAAAAGTCCGGGACTCGACGGGCTGCATCACTACTGGCTAAAGGGGTTTGTGGTGTGTCACACTGTGCTTGCCCGACAGTTCCAAGAGACTCTCATACAGAAGTTGCTCCCGAGCCTCTTCACTACTGGGATCACTCATTTGGTTCCCAAAGACCGGGACACCACGGATCCGAGCAAATACCACCCCATCATGTGTCTAACGACCATATACAAGACACTAACATCCACTTTGAGCGCGAGAATCACTCGTCACCTGGACTCAAATCAGGCGATATCGCGCGTTTAAAATGGATGTCGGGGCAGTGGTCATGGAACCAAGGAACCATCTCTCATTGACGCGGTCATTGGCAAAGAGGTGAAACGCAACCGTCGGAACTTCTCCGCTACCTGGATAGACTGCAGAAGGGCACTCGACTCGGTACCCCATACATGGCTAAAAAGAGTCCTCGAGCTGTACAAGATTGACTGTACAGTTAGAGACTTTCTCGAGCAGTGTATAGGGCAGTGGAGTACGATCCTTTGTCATCTGGGCGAGTGGATCATGGCTGCGGAAAGCCACATAAAGATAAGAAGGGGTATCTTCCAGGGCGATTGTCTGAGTTCAATCTGGTTCTGCCTCTCTTTGAACCCTCTCAGTACTTTACTGGAGGGCTCCGGAAGGGGATTTCAGCTTCGGAAAGGAGATAAAAAAGTGATCCACCTTTTCTATATGGATGACCTCAAATTATCCGCCTCCAGTCGCTCCCATCTTATGGAAAACATCACTTGTGAATTCAGCAATTCTATTAGAATGGAGCTGGGGATGGATAATTGTGCGGTCCTCCATGTTGAAAGGGAAGGGTTGCTGACACTGAGGGCATAGACTTATCTATGCCCGTCAACTTAAGGGCCCTTTCCAAGGCTGAAACATACCGATACCCGGGTATGTCACAGAACATCGGTATCGATGAGGCTGGTATGAAACAGTCAGTGTGCGACGTGTTTTATGCTCGCTTGACCAAAGTGCTCAACAGCCTTTTGTCTGGTGTGAATAAGACATACGCGTATAACGGTTGGGTCGTGCCTGTCCTCATGTATACCTTTGGCATACTCAGGTGGACTCAGACTGAACTTAACGCCCTGGATAGAAAAGTCCGCACTACTTACTATGACGTCCCATAGGATTCATCATCCGAGATCGTCGGTAGTGAGGCTGTACTTGCCGCGAAAGCACGGTGGGCGTGGCCTTTTGAGCGCGCTCACCATGCATAATCGCGAAGTGTGCAGACTCCGTAATTACTTCCTGTCGAGATCGGATGATCCATTCTGTAAGGACGTCATTTTTTGTGATAAAGGACTTACCCCTCTATCCTTAGCCAACAAGCAATGGCAAGACCCGGCAGTGCAGAGCATTTCCGACCGGGAGACCGTATGGCAGGAGAAGGAGCTCGATGGGAGGTTCTACAAGGCTCTACATGAGCCTTTCGTAGACACAGTAGCCTCTGGCTACGCTTTGGTGACCTCTTTGGGGAAACCGAGGGTTTTGTCTGTGCGAAACAGGATCAGGTTATTAAAACCAACAACTATGAGAGATACGTCCTAAAGGATGGCACCGTTGACATTTCTCGAGCTTTTCGCCATCCAGGTGAGTCGCTTAGGCATTTCATCTCCGGTTGTTCGGCGCTTTCTAACTCTGAGTACTTGCCCAGGCACAGGTTGTGTATAGTAGCCAGAATTCTTCACCGGAAGCTCGCTCTGAAATACGGTCTCGTGGAGCGGAAATTGCCATATTACAAGTACTTGCCGGAAGCCATGCTCGAAAATGATCGCGCCAGGCTCTACTAGGACCGGGCCATCATCACAGACAGGAATATTCTTGCGAATAAGCCTGGTCTTGTGCTGATGGATCGAGCACAGTCAAGGATATTTTTGGTCGACATTACCATTCCGTACGACGAGAACCTCGTGAAAGCCGAAACAAATATCTGGACTTAGCTCATGAGGTGACTGATATGTGGGGTGGTCTGCCGACTGAAATTATTCCTGTAGTCGTTTCTGCAAACGGAGTAATCCCAGTCAGCCTCTCGGGTCATCTGAGGCGGCTGGGACTCCGTGACGGACCGCTCCAGGCTCAAATGCGGTAGGCGGTGCTCCTCGATACCGCCCGCATCGTCCACCGCTTTCTTTCCCTTTCACCCTAACCCTCAGCCGTTTGGTCTCGCCTGCCGAGGGCCTCCGTCTGGTTGAGCTTTTATTTATTTATGCATCATTTATTTATTTATGTTAGTATATGAAATATATATTTATGTATATTTATCATTTCCTTTTATATGTTTATTCAGCCCAACCAGATGAGAATACACGACTAATACCCCACAATAATAATAATAAATTAAAAAGTATAACTCTATCTTCGTTAAAATTTCATTTAAGTAAATCTTTCATTAGTGGGAAATCGAACCATGTATTTAGTTTATTTAATCTGTGAATTCGAACTAAAGTGTCTATAATGTATTTTTCATAAGTGGAGACTAGCACAGTGGCAAATTAGAAAGTTAAGTAGATAAGTTAGGTATTTAGACAAGTGATGTAAATTATCAGGTATTGGTACGACCGCTAGCTGTAGGCCGCGTGAATTCGGTGTCTGCGTTAATATTGATCCTATAATCATCAGTTTTTAGGGTTCCGTAGTCAACTAGGAACCCTTATAGTTTCGCCATGTCTGTCTGTCCGTCTGTCCGTCCTCGCTTAATCTCTGTGACCGTTAGCACTAGAAAGCTGAAATTTGGTACCAATATGTGTATCAATCACGCCGAGAAAGTGGTAAAATAAAAATTGGAAAAAAAATGTTTTATTAGGGTAGCCCCCCTATGTGTAAAGTGGGAAGTGATTTTTTTTTATGTTAAACATTTATGTCATTGTTTGGATCTATAATAGACATTATGTAATGTAATTGGGATTACACATTGCTAAACATTATAGTTTTATGTAATTTTTGACGCATCGTTGCACGATTGCCGATAATCTTTAAAGTTATTTGCTTGCCACACGTTGTCATTTTAAGAAATTAATAGTACCCGGTTGACCGAGATTTGCTCGGTATTTTTCGCTCGGTTTTTTTTTAATTCGTGTGTTTTGGAAATAATATTTAGATACAAATTACATACTGATGAAATACGAATAATATTTTTTGATCGTAGCGACATAATAGAAAAAGCTGAACTGGTTATTTGAATAAAAAAATCATGAGTGCAATTAGTTTAATTTAAATTTTCGTGTTTTTTTTTATAAAAATACTAAAAAAAGGGCACGAAAAAATAGATTTTCTCAAAAAAGAAAGGAACTTGAAAAAAAATTAAAAAAGTCGGTCGGTCTGGGCTCGAACCATGGTATTACGATTTTGTGACCGCCCAATATACCAATTTCTGTCAAAATTTACCTTCTTATTATAACGATATTGTAGCAGTTTATGAAAATCGTTGGAGCCGTTTCCGAGATTCCGATTATATATATATATATATATATATATATATATATATATATATATATATATATATATATATATATATATATATATATATATATATATATATATATATATATATATATATAATCGTTTAAAGGTATAGGATTTATTACCTATACATTTCAAAAGTTTTTACTTCTCAAGCAAATAAACTTACCGTATGGAGAGCTAACTAACGTGTCCTTTTTTACAAATAAATAAAAATTGATGTGTCTGTCTGTAATGTTAACACAGTCATAACAGGTCTTTACTAAATGCATATGGAATTATATACGGTACTCGAAACAAAAACACAACTGATAACATGTTTTTCAGTCAGTCTGTCTGTTCCGCCTAATCTTCAAAATGGCTTGACTAATTTTGACGGAAAATTTACTAAAGTTGTAAGGAGTAAAATATGCTACCTTTTATTTTACAAATAAATATTTAGGGTTCTGCGAAAAAAAAAAACCATGAAATCCAATTGAAATAAATAACACGCAGACGAATTCTGGAACAACCACTTGTAGTATAAAAATGTTGCACAACTAATATTTAATTTTAATTTTTTGTAAGCTTTCGTCAAAGTCTTCCTTTTTGAAATTAGACTGCAAACAATACTTATACTTTGATATTTTTTTTAGTAGTATACAATCATAAACTAACTAATACTACTAAATGGACCATGGAACCGCGCTCAAAAATGTCCGAGCTGACTGGATTATAAAAACGTCCAAAACTACTTAAGTAAAATGAGAAAAGAGGTTGGCGTATCATGTTTTCGATAAGGACTATTAAGATTTAATCACTTAGGAATATCATTTTGTTTAGATACATAGTATTTCATTTAAATATTAATTATAAATAATAATAATAATAAGTGTTTATTTCAGACGTAAGGAACATCAATAGATTGTTAGTATTGTTACGAGGTTCGTGACAGTAAAAACTGCCGATTGAATTACCAAAATTAACTCTTTAATTCACTTTACACTAATTAAAACTTAGAACACTAATAATTAACTACACTGATTCACTTTATTACGCTTCGAAGCTTCGATTGTCTCGCTAAATCCAATACTTCCCCGATCGCACCTTGCAGCGCCTATAAATACACATTAGCACCGAAACATCCAGAACATTCAAGTAAATACGCGCACCAATCGACAAGGCACCGAAATTTCGAGTGTCGGCTTCTAGAAGCTTAGTTTTTCGTTTCGACACCAGATGGCGCTGTCGGTTGAAATATTTGTGATGTCATTTTCTGTAAAGCTCCCCCCGCTCTCGTCCCTGACACTACATGACGTCAACTTAGGCGCGCAACAGTATGTTAGTAACAATTTTCCTTAACTTCTAAGTTAGTATTGTTAGTTAATGTGAATTATGTACAAATTATTTTTTTCGCCCAGTAGCTACCGTCATACAGTGGTGCAGTATGGGTCAGTCGGGCCTGGCAGCAATTATATAAAACAATTTAATATAATTTTCCCTAGAAGCTTCATAAGGCGAAAATAGTATGGTAAATTGTCGCAAGTAAAATTAGGCAGTTTTTTTTAATGACAATATGGTTTGAATTGGGATGTTATAATTTTTTTATATTTCTATACGTATGTTTATATAGGTTGACTCGGTACACATTTTTCGTGAATTTCTTTTCTAGACTAGCCGTCCATTTAGTAGTAGGTCAATATATGCAATACTCCCAATCTCCTTGTTGTTAATTTGACTGCCTCGTTGGTCTAGTGGTTGTAGTAGTGCGACTGCTGACCATGAGGTCCTGGGTTCGATTCCCGGGTCGAGCCAAGAAATTAATTATTGAGTTTTTCCGTCAAGAAATTCTCAGTAGTTGCCCGGATTCAGGAAGTTGGCGGTGTCTCACCCCCGTGCCTCGGAAAGCACGTAAAATCGCTGGTCCTGCGCCTGATCTCTCTCCGGTCGTGTTGGTTTACCGTCCCATCGGATTATGAGAGTGAGGGAATAGAGAGTGCACCTGTGCTTGCGCATACACTTGGGCACTATAATCCTGTCCTGCGCCGATGGCTAGCCTCCGTTTAGGCAGGCCGCCGTTGCCGAAATTTGGTCTGAAGGACATTATTCTCAATCACAAAGAAACTAGAAGCAAATGGATTCACATTTGATTCTGGTTTCTTTGTGATTGGGAGATCTGAAATAAACTTTTTTTTTAACTATTTACAAATAATAAAATTTATTTTTTATCTATACTTAGAATAAAATATAAAAATATAAATTTCTTTGCAACTTTCCGCTAAACAAGCGGAAAGTTGTTTAGCGGAAAGTTGCAAAGAAATTTATATTTTTATTTTTTATTATAATGGATTTCCGCAAAGTAACGCCTGATTCTATCAATTATCTATACTTAGACTAAAGACTGCACTATTAATAAGGTGGTAATTCATTCATATGCAAGTCAGCCCATTACGCAAAATTACAGGTAACGTTATATGATTTAATGTTAATCAGTCAACGCGTTTATGGTAAATCTAAGTGAATAAATACATATTCAAGGAATAAACTACTCCCTGACAACTGCACCAAATTTTATCAATATTAATTGTTAATATTATAAAGCAATTACGATTTTTCCTGTCACTCCTTTTTAAATTGTCGATTTGACTTTTTTTCGAGATTAACTCAGTGACATATATTACTAGCGTAAGGACCGGCCTGACCGAACAACTAAAACGGACCAATGCGCTGGCCCTAAAATTACAGTTTAGAGCCAACGCGAGTTGGTCTCGTTATGTCTAGTTGCGTGGTAAAAGGATGCAAAAATTACGATACAAAGATTTAAAAGGAACATGGGATATCGTATCATCTGTTAATAACCTTATATTAATTTTGTTACAATTATTTTATTATATAAACCCTTATAAAACATCTTTGATAAACCCATTTTCAAAGTTTTATTTTACAGTTAGTTTAGTCACGTTACCAAGATTAGGCCAGGGTTGGATTCAGACCCTCAAAAATATTGTACATGGAAAATAAATGTTATACTTTTTTTTTTAAATATATCACGTTTGACGGTTTCATGTTTCTTTTTTGCCATGTGCCGGGTTTTCGGCGTCACGTGTCTAATATACGTTTCGCTTTTTGAAGTTTTTATCTTTATTTCTGTTTTATTTTTGTCTAAAAATTTAGTGTAAGTTAAATTTTGAATATTGGTACCATATATATTTTATATTCAATAAGGCAAAAACGAAAAAAATACAAAAGAAACTATATCTGCTTAATTGAATCTGAAAATCTGATTCATAAAATATTTTAAAATTCTGTTTTCAAACCGATTGCTTCTGGAGCATAGAGTTTTTATTGTGGTAGCCCTTCATTATAGTTGTATAAAGGATGCAACATAAATTCATCGACCGAGTACACATTGACCAGAAAGGGAGCTAATTCTAATTTTATTTAAAAAAACACGGTACTCATGTACAATACAGAAATTCTCGATATCGTAAGGTTAATATTAAAAAGTAAAAAGACCCAATAATAATATAAAATTTAGGTAAAATTATGGTATTTTCGCTTAGTATATATACTATAAACTATGAAATAATGGTACAATTAGGATAATTATACCAACTACAAAATCCGACCCTGGTTACGTCGTGTTGTGATATGACGTTTGTATTATGAAAGATGCGCTACTTTTTCTTGTATAAAAATGTTATGATAAAAACGTTTAGATGGGCCTATCCTTCCTTTCGAAATCATTGGTTTAACTAGGTACTTTAAATTCTAACGATGAAACACACATGTTAAAGAACTCTCCTGATTTCAACGATCTATTTTATTGGTACCTCTTAGACGATTCCGTGCTTATAACAGTTGTTGTTGTGATAATGGGGAAACCATTATCACTACGACAACTGATATAGATTTTTTATCGTCACTATAACACGGTAACGATAATTCATACCATCATTATTAAAGGTACATAAATGAAAGTATAATATTAGTATACATAATTTTAAGGAAGGAAAATTGTTGGTTGGTTGTTTCATCATGGTTGTGTATTAATATTATACTCTAGAAACTGATAAACTTTTATTTAAAACTATCTTCTCAATTTAATGACATTGTGTGACAAACGGACAAAAAAGAAAACTGACAAAGAACTTTTGCACTTCCTTTGAACTGAACTGCTATATTTTTCTCGCACTAAAGCCCTATATCAGTCTTCGAAAAACTATGTATGTAATATGAAATTAATACGCTTGCTTTCCCTATGCGGGCACAACAAGTATTCTTCATGATGAAAATATAATCCTACATGTAATAGATCATCCATTCGCTTCGGTTGTGCGACACACACTGGGCGCGTTCCATAAGGAATTTTCGAATGTGTGTTTCGACTCATATAAAATCTATGGAAGAACTGCGTTCGGAGCGTCTTTTTCCGATCGGAATCCCAAACGCAGAGGCGGTCATACAGAATCTTGATTTGGAGAAAATTCCGTACGGAAAAATACCGTACGTGTGGCGGATCATTGATTTAAGGCCCGCCACATACATACGGAATTCCGTTTCGAGATTGCATTTCGGAATTCCGATTCGGGATTCCGAACGCAGCAAGTGCATATAATATCAATGAGCCGCTACACACGTACGGTATTTATCCGTTTGAAAATTTGCGGACAAAACGCGATTCCGTATGTGTATGGTCAACCTGTTCGTTCCGAATTCCGTTATTAGTGTGTGGCGGGCCTGATATGGACTTGCTGCGTTTGGAATCTCGAAACGTAATTCCGTATGTATATGGCGGCCCTTATGAGATTTCGTTCTTTTTCGAGTTCTGTATAGACAAAGGAAGTTATTTCCATAGACACTATTCTAAAAATCGTCTCGCTCGCTCTCTCGTTTCGCTTCCATGTTTGTTCGTGGTCATTTCGCATTTCTGTGCTAGATTTTCTAGTTTAGCGTTTCAAATTAATGATTTTATTGTTTTAAGTGTGTTTTTAATGAGATTTTGGGCATCACGGCGACCTTGTGAGGATTTGTCGCCCACCAATAAGTGTATATCGTCAATATAGTAACAGGGAGGGTACGTCTTTCATGTAATTCTTTTAATCAAGTAAATGCGTCATTTTATCGAATATAGTTTAATATAAACCTAATACAGTAGCATTTCTTCTATTATATGTGCTAAAGTGTTTTCGGTGGACTAATTTTATGGTCAAACGACGTCTTGTGATTTCATTTCGTCCAGCTGATTTTGGTCGAGGGCGATTCAGTGATCGGACAACGGAGGAAGTAGATTGATACGGACAGATACGGTTAGTCATCAGCAGACGCGCTCTCGTCTGCGACCGATAAGTTATTAGAAAAAAAACTTGATTGTAGGTCTCGCAATTGCGCCTAATAACCGCAGATAAAGTGCCATTGTTCAAGTTTCTTTGTGATTTCACGAAGATAGCACGGGTAGATAACACGTCCTTGTTTACCGTTCTTAGGTGTTATTCTTAATTCTGATTATTTTGCGGTCTTCGTGGGATCTTGTGATTGCTTTGTAACAACTTAACAAATAGTCATTTCTTTTGATTCAATTTAAATTTACATAATAGTGAATTTTGTCAATGGTGTCTAACTGTGTTTTTGTTTCTCTGTTAGCTGGTGAGTGTATTTCTATAATAGCTATATATTCAATTACATTGAATATATTTTCTAATTTTATGATTTATTAAGAACAATCAAATCCACTTTTTGGGTCTATTTGGATTCCAAGTGCATTGTGCCTGAGTATACACAGTACCTAGTTTTGCAGGTAGCAGCAATTAATTATTTTGTTCCCATAGTATATATTAAAACCATTCTGAAATAAAATTCATGCACAGTTTTTTGTGAAATATAAAATTTTATAATGAAAAAATATTAAAGACATGCTAAGTATGTAAATTTATGAACATCTTTGTCAATTTTCCTGTCCTCACTTCACAAGAACAAGGTCTCCTTCTATTATAATATTACCTTTGTTTGTGCCTAGACTGTTTGTTGAAACATAATTAAAACCTAGATTGTTCAAGGGTGGTGGTAATCACTTACCCTCAGGTAAGCCGTATGCTCGTTTGCCCCCTCTCCTGTAAAAAAAAACTTAGATGCTTTTTGGTTATTTATAATATAAAAACTATGTAGTTGCTCTATCATTAATGATTGTTTTTATGTATCAATAAGTCAAGTCAGTCTTTTTGTATTACTTTTGTTGCCATTGTTTCACTTGTAGTCGGTTTAGTGCAGTGTTGTGCTTCATTAGCATGTATTTTAAACATATTGTTCAATGTAAAGATGTATCAATTTATGAACAACATGAAAACAAATTTAAATTTATTTATATAAATATGAATATACAATATTTATTTTGATATTAAAAAATAACTAAAATTAAAATACAGTCTTTTACCCTACTTATCCCTGCTGAAGCTTTAAGCCTTTTAACCTTAGAGCTAGGAAGGTTCTTCTATTAACAGTGGCAACAATAAGTCGTAGATACAGTTTCTTTAGGAAGTTCACTATGCATAGACCCTTTCCAGATCAACAACAAATGGCACAAATATGTAATTATCTCGCAGACTCATACTAGCCCCACTAACCCAGTTCAACCACGGCTGATGTCACCCTAGCATTAAACGAGGTACCCCTGAAATGAAAAGTCACCAGTGTTTGTAAACATGGCATTGCACACTACGGCATTGCCTCTCTCCCAAGGAATTAGTCATCAATCACATCTCCTGCCATTTTCTTTAATTATTTCACAAGCCTCTAAACACTCGAAAGAACATTTATAAAGACAAGAGCCCTTTGAATAACATTGTTCAGTTCAAAACCGTGATGGAAAACTTACGAGGACTTTTCTTAAATGATAGTTCATAAACCCCAAACTTGTTAACACTGCTACTGCAAAGATGTGGGATTGACAGTAAAAAATTTAAAGAAATACAGCCTATATACACTCCACTGCATGTTGGCGAATTTCACATGCCTTCAAATATTTTTTATTTTTCCAACATGCAGGTTTCCTCGCAATGTTTTCCTTCACTGCCAAGCATGTGGTATATTGCAATTAACAATTTTTCATATATTGTGAAATTTAGAGCTCAAACATACATATTTATACTAAATATATTTTTGCTAGGTTTTTACTTTTTTACTTTATAATTTAGCAATACAATATATATTCATACATTATATTTAGATAAGTATGATATTTTTTTATCTAAATATAACATATCATTGTTGAATGATTATGTTGAATGCAATAGTTTCTTTAACTCTACATTTTTCTATTAAGTTTATTTAGATTCTTCCTCCTCCTCCTATTGCTATAGTTTTGTTAACAATGCACGGATTGTTTGTTTCTTTCGTCAGTATCATTATGCCATGCATATCATTACAGCCAATCAAAATTTCACTGCTGACTATTGGCCTCCCCATAGGTTACTTCATAGAAACAGAAACAGAAACTTTTTTATTCAGTGTAGATTATAATAAATACTTATTGAAAGTCGCTTTTTTCATTTACCACTGGTTCGCAAAAAAAAAACCTCTGTCCTGGGAAGAACCAGCAAGAAACCCAGCGAGACAATTTTTTTTCCAATAATAGCTTACAATCACGTTTATAATTAGCAACACAAGACAAATTAGAAATAGCTTGGTAGCGATCACCCTTCACAGGGGTTATTATCATCCATAAATTCCTTAATATTATAATAACCCTTTTTATACAAACTTAGTTTAATAACATTTTTGAACTTTGTGTGTGATAAATTTTGTATATTTTCTGGGATTTTGTTGTAAAAGCGTATACATTGCCCCAAGAATGAATTACTGACTCGGTGCAGTCCAGTAACTGTTACTACCAGCTTGTGTCTGTTCCTAGTATTTACAGAATGAATATCACTTATTTTCGCAAAACTAATTTTATTTTTGTGTACGTACATTACATTTTCATAAATGTATTGAGAGGCCAGAGTTAAAATATTAATTTCCTTAAATTTTTGTCTCAGTGACTCTTTTGGTTTTAAATTATATATTGCTCTAATGGCCCTCTTCTGTAAAATAAATATAATTTCAGTGTCAGTCGCGCGCCCCATAGCAAAATACCATACGACATAATGCTATGGAAATAACTAAAGTAAACTATTCTAGCTGTTTCAACATTGGTAAGAGTTCTAATCTTTTTACAGCATATGCTGCAGAACTAAGTCTGCTAGCTAGTTTTGATATATGGGGGAGCCATTGAAGCTTTGTGTCCAGTGTGATTCCAAGAAAAATCTTGTTGATCTGATTAAATATATGCATTAAATATATATTTAATCAGATCAACAATACTCAGTTCCTCCCCATTTAAAATTACATTAGTATTGACATGTTTAACATTAGGAGTTACGAATTTCATACATTTAGTTGTAGTTTAGTACAAAACCAAAGGTAGACTGGTAGAGAATGCCTTTAGGCATTAAGTCCGCCGTTTTGTACATTTCTTTTATGTGTGCAAATAAAGCTTAAATAAATAAAATAAACAATGATCTAAATTTAATGTTGGTGGAGGAAGCTTCTAGGAGATTAATATTAAAGTCTCCACATATTACAACAGATTTATTCTGTTTATTAAGCTTAGCGAAAACTTCCTCCATAATTTAAATAGAAGGAATATTTGCAATAGTTCCACACTTGGCAGGTGGTTTAGCGACTGTAGTTGTTTTAATTATTTTGAGTATTTTGTTCTGTTTAATTTCTTTTGCTGCTTTTTACGATGCTCACAGGACGATACGGGGTGATTTTTTTAACCCACCTCTGAACAGTGATTAGAAATGGGAGGTGGTTTTTGCTCAGCTTTGGTACATAAATATGCTGTTATTTTACTTGTTTTTAATATGAGGCTTAAGAGTATGGGTCATGAACTTTGTTAACCATGAGTTCTCCCATTATACTATGCAAATACAAAACTGTTTAAACTATTCACTGAAATTTTATAATAATAATTATTTTGGTTTTAAAAAAAACTTCTGCAATAGAAAATAAGATTTGCATTTATATAACATTTCTAATTAAAATATGCGCTTAACAGGCGATGGCAACAAACAGGAGCGGAGCGGCACAAAGGCCAAATGGAGCTCCACAGACCAAGGTGTGCCAGTTCAAACTGGTACTTCTGGGCGAGTCAGCAGTGGGCAAGTCGTCGCTAGTCCTGCGCTTTGTGAAGGGCCAGTTCCACGAGTACCAGGAGAGTACGATCGGCGCCGCGTTCCTCACGCAGACTGTTTGCCTTGATGACATCACTGTTAAATTTGAGATTTGGGATACAGCGGGACAGGAGAGGTAAATTTTTCTTTACATGTTTTACTAAAAATGTTTTTTACACTGCAAAAAAAAAACAAATCTAGTTTTTAATGTGAAGGAATACTTTTTACTACATGAACATCATAAAGTAGAAGGGCAAAATTTTTTTAGACTGAGTAAACAGGTTCTTACCATGAAAATTTTTACCACTATGTTTTAAATCAGTATGCTTGGGGCTGGTATGATCCCTCAAGTCGCACTGAGCTGTTAAAATGACCATTTCTACCCCATATAACATAACTGGTGGGACATAGATTTGTCATTCTTACCAGACGCATATGCTTTTGTTCCCATGCTGTACATATCATATGCAAGTGGGATCCAGAGTTCCAGTCTCTTCCACATCACTGGAAGCATTTGACAATTGCTTCACATTCAAATGTACACAAACTATCTGTGAAGCCATGACTTCAACTTGGCTAACACTCAATATACTTAAGCAATCTTTTGTATTCATTCTAAGCTATTATATAAAACACCTCCACAATACAGAAAATAATCTTAGTGTCACTAATCACCTAGCTTAAGACTGAAAATTTACCATATTTTTAAAAAATAAAAAAGCAAGACAAAGTTTTATTACCTGTGATTTATTCCGTGAGCATTTTGTATATTAAGTGGATATTGGGATTGCAAGAAATTTGAAAATAGGTTTTAACAAACTATTACTGTCATGCTGTGCTCAGAGGACCGAGTTAGACCTCGTAGACAGAGAGAATTGCAGTTAGTACAGAAATAAACTACCATCAGTAGTTTCTATTTAAAAAAATGCACAAATCTAGTATAAAGGCTATTATAACACCCTTTTGAGTTCGGGGACCTTACCTTTCCTGTAGCCTAATCTACTGGCGCTTAAACATAAAACCATTATTTTTAAATTCCTATTTAAAAACCACCTAAATATTTGTACTGTATGAACATTTAATAGTCAAAGTAAATGCTTATATGTTAAGATAAAGTAGGTCACATCCCTAAATATTAGAAACAGTGTTGAAAAGTAGATTAGGGTGTTAAAAGTACTTACACATAAGTAGGATTAGAAGAGGACCAGATTCCCTATATTGTCTTAATTAAGAATGATCTCAAGAATTGTGACAGTTGAATTATTTTCAGTAGGTACATTCTATTTTAAGTCTTTCATGAAAACAATTGAGTATTATTGTACTTTCTTTATAACTTATGAATACTACCTAACATAACATGCTTAATTTGGGATTTCCCTAGATATAAAATGGTCCGAGCTTTTATCGGATGCGGATGAAATTATTTGCGGATGTCATCGGAATATCCGTAAATTAGGGGAAAGATCTGTCGGTCTCAGTGGCGAAGCTAGGGCTCCAAACTAGAGCAAGCCCAAGATATGGTATTGTTGTTTTTAGCAGTTCTATAATAAACCAATCTTGATCTGTCCCCACTCTTCAGTTTCATATTCAGTGCTGTCAAGGACGTGTTTGACAAAGCGCACAGAAGGCATACTACCGCTAGATAGATTGTATGACATAATCAATTGCATACCTTCAGTGGCTTTGAAAAGAGCCGTTTGGGGTTGCTTGAGCGAAAGTAAAAGATATTTACATAAATTACAATACATGAACAAAAGAAAAGCATTAACTAAGTACAAACAAACTATGTACAAAATTAAAAAAAATGTTTAAGTTATATGCATAGAAGAACAGATTACAACAGGAATTAGATATGGTATAATGAAAACAACCAATTTTTTTTACTATAAAATAATGACTGTTTATTATATAATTATTCATTTTCAATTTTAATAAACCCTACAAAATTATATTTTTAACTCATATAAATATTTTTTTTATTATTAAAAAGAATATAAACAATGCTATAAACATTACTAATATTCCCCTTAACTACTCGCGGTAAGCTTAAATTGCTTGTGTTACTAGTGGTTCACGCCAGTAGTCGAATGACGGATTCGAACCCACGACGTCGCTTTTAATTATTAAATTAGCCGATAGCGTGTTTGTGCCTTCTAGCGTAATCTTTACGTACCACCGTGAATATCAATTAATTTTCGTTCGATAAAATTACTTCACCTATAGAATTAAGTAGATGGCGCTATTAAAATTTTATATACTGAAGGACTAAAGGAAATATTCTTTAAAAACCGCAGTACATGTACTATTCTTTTGATTTATTACATTAAAATTTAGGCTTCACATTAAAAAAAGATTGTAACAATTATTTGCTATAAAATTAAACTGATACCTAGGTATCTCATATTTTATGCTGCCGTTAAAAATATCAGTTTTTTCAAATTCATTTTTAGCTC
Organism: Parnassius smintheus behrii; assembly: GCA_036936625.1. Classification (NCBI taxonomy): domain Eukaryota; kingdom Metazoa; phylum Arthropoda; class Insecta; order Lepidoptera; family Papilionidae; genus Parnassius; species Parnassius smintheus. The sequence goes on from JAUPFT010000005.1 coordinate 51,731,616, forward strand.
ATATCTTAATAAATTACGTGCCACGTTGTTTGTCCGCGATGGACTCCTAAACTACTTAACCGTTTTTAATCAATGCACACCGTGTGCAGTTTGGTCCAACTTGAGAGATGGTATAGTTTTTTTTGCCCATTAGTGACCCACATTTTTTTTGCGAATTTTAGGAATTTTAATAGGACATGACAAAGGGTCGCCGAAAAGGGCAGAACAACGTCTGCCTGACAAGCTAGTGGTAATATAAGTATTTAATTACTAAACCTTTAAATATGCCTGGCTTAATTAAACCTTAATACTAAAGAGACCTGTACCTATTAAAGTATGAAGAAATGTTTATTGAAATAAAATTTCATTTTTAAAGTTTTGCCTTTTCCTCGCCGATTACCACTTTAAACACACTTATATTTATCACAAGGAACAATATTATCCTCCCATTTTCACTAAAAATCTTTGAAAAAGTATAAATTTTCAACAGGCACAACAAAAACAAACATAAACATTGAAATGTGAAGTGAAACTTGCAAACGTATCGCCCGCACTAAACAACTTCACAGCAAAACCCAGGTTTGGTTCCATAGTAATTGCTATATAAACATTTCGTATAGAAAATTTTGCCACAGGTTAGAAAGGGAGCGATAGTTTTTTCCAAAGCCCGTTAAAACTCCAACGCGTGCGAGAGAGAATCATAAAAAATATAGAGAGAGAGAGAATCATAAGAAAAATCAACTCCTTAATTTTGACCGTCCATTGCGTGTTCGCTTTGAGACAGAGAGAACACTAATTAGTGTATATCGAATTGAAAGCAAACTGCCAAGTGTTGACGTTACATATACGCTACAAGGTGTACCTGTGTAGAACAGTGGAGCGCGTGGGAAATTTGAAATAGTTTGAAACAGTTTACGAGTTATTTTATTAGTTGATATTATTGATTGAGCAGTTTGATAGGGCAAGCCCGGCTTCTGGGCTTCTATGGAGGCTTCGCCTCCTGTCGGTCTATCGGTTGGTGTTGACGAAATTTATCTAACATTTACAATTCAGCCAACAACAAATTAGTTTAGTTAGTTCATTCAGTTTGTTTTGATGTAGTAATAGTTCATTTCATTTTAATGTTCAATTAAATTAATGCTGTCGTTAAGAGTACTTAATCTTAGTTGTGACGAAATGATAGGGTGAGAAAATAGTATGATAAGCGAAAGGCGTGCTTTGACATCATTTGTCATGACAATGCCGTGACCTAGATTAAGAAAGGAATGTATTGGTGGTTGAACACGTAGAAAGAATGAATGAGAAATGAGTGACATCAATTTTATGCTGCTTAAGTGGCAGAGTGAGCAAGGGGCGCTCTAGAAGGAAGTTAGTTGACTTAATCGGCGATATTGAAGATAGTCCGAATTAAGAATACCCTTAATCGACGAGCATACATTATTCTGCCTTTGCCATTGATTTTGCAGTTTTTATTTATTTTGAGTTGTTATCAGGAAAATGCTGCTGCCCATTACCGTTTCTTTCTGTAGCCTGTTACGACGCCCACGGGACGATATGGGCTAGTGGATATTCTTACACTGTTACTATACGGCATAAGCTGCTTTTAATGAATCGAGCATACGTGGTGGAGCCATGCTGCAGTTATATGTATTATCTCTCACGCTCTCACAGAATCAGCGTAAAATTGCAATTTAATGCTGCTGTGTTTCGTATGGTGAATGTGATCCGGATACCCTTTTTTACTGGAAACGAAGCATTTCACCTTAGTCCTCAGGGGTGACAACGCATCTGCGTTTTGATTCTTAATCGAGGATAGATGTAGATGTCTATGGGCCACATCATCCACTTACCATCAGGTGGACTGTGTGCTCGTTTGTCACCCTTGTTCTATAAAACAAAAACATGCGTGCAGCTCACACGCGACGGAAGTGAAACCTTCAAATGAAATGAAATATAAAACACAAATACTTTTTTTAATATTATTTAATATTATAATTTAAACTACAAGTTCGGCATAAAATATAAGAAAATTTAATTTTATAGTAAATAAATTTAACAATCCTTTTAATATATATCAATCAAACAATCCTTTATCGATATACCTTATATAGTACTCACTAATTAAAAAAGATTTTGATAGTAGACTGTCTCGTGTCCCGGGACTTAAAAATTGACGGGAATTCCCAAACCCTAGTTATCACGCTTAGCAGGCGCGCCATTTTTTTATTTTTGTAATTATTGGAAAGACACTGCTGCTATTAGATGGTTTGTTACACTTTGTCGCCTCTTACGAAACTCACAGGACGAAATGGGGTAGCGGATATTCCTACATCGCTACTACTTTTGAAGTGAACACTTCTTTAGCATCGTTGTGGTTTGAAAGTCTGTGAAACGGAAAGCGACAGTAAAAAGAGACAGACACATAAATTCATAAGTTTTAATGTGGGTGAAAATGAGATAGGAAGCATTATACAATATATGTAGTATAAAAGTCGTAAACGCCACTGAAACCGTACGAAGGTGTCGTATGCCTATAGATTAAACAGGCAGTGAAGAATGTCCAAACCTTAACTTCCTAATAGGTAAAATTGATGACTTCGACTTTTAAGAAAAAAGATTTTCAAGAGAAGTGAGCCTTTTTTGAAGAATTTTAATTGAGTAAATTTCTGGTGAAACGTTATTATAAAAGGCAATTTTTTGTAAAAATCAACATTTATTAATGTTAAGAAAAAAAAATTACATTAATTACTTAAACGTTATTTTAGTCTTAATAATTGCATTGTTCGTTTCTTTTAATCAGAAACAGATTCACTTTTAAGCAGTTTAATCTTATAGTTATTAAACGAACCTAGTTAAAAATAGACTTTAAAAAAAATCAGAGCTTCAACAGCTTTTTTCGACAATTTGTTTCTGATTTATGTAATAATGCCACCGGACAAGGAGAACCCACACCCTTGTTTTCAACAGACGTCGGTTTGATTGTGTTTAAGGGTTTATACAGTAGTTCCGAACTTTCTGTACGTTTTCCGGTTGCTTCGAATAACTGAAACTCCTTTTGTAATTTAACTAACAGATGGCGCTGGACTCCTTCAATGATTACAAAATAAACATGATAACATAACAATTTCGACAATCTAGTCTCGTCTCGAGTTTCGACCTGAAAGTACCGGGACTGGAGACATCTAAAATTACGAAAAGTCCCGGGACTTCGAGACACGAGACGTCCCGAGACTCAAACTCTAGTGATAACTATGGCAAATATCCCCCTTATGTGGTGATCTATGGGGGAGACCTATTGATACGCTGGGTTATAACTTAAAAGAGAAATCGAGCTTTAAAATAGAAAAGATCATCGTCCAATTGCCGTGTGCTGTTTGCGTAATTGAGTATACTTTCGTCTTATGAGTGTCATAAGAGTTGGCTGTTGGAATTCACACATACTTTAGCTGTTTATTTCTACCATACTGGTATCTAATGATATATAATTGTAGCTTCGTAGGAAAACCCACTTATTGTTTGTATTTTTTATAGTTAACTTATTCATATATTCACATGGATATAATATAGAATAGTGCAGCTGCATTCTTTGTATGTTTTAACTAGTAGCCTTGCAGTAATACTTACTAGTTGCTGTGGTTATGCCACACATTAACTCTTGAGTTTGTGTTATAGTTATTCTATTTCACGATGAAGTTTTGACTTTGGTAGTTAAGCCGTTCACGTACACATTGTGTTAGTGTGCGTAGGCCTCGGGAGCGCACAGACACGACCGCAAGTCGAATAGATCGCAGTTATACACACAAACGCGCCTGTCGGTACACGTCACTACTACAATCAAGGCGAAACCTTCATCGTGAAATAGAATAACTATAAAATAAATATCCCTATGAATAAAAAGGTTTTTTTATAGTATAAGGGTGGCAAACGAGCACACAGTCCACCTGATGGTTAGAGGTTACTGTGACCCATAGACATCTACATCTATCATTAGTTACTGCAGCCCACGGACACCTGCCACCGACACTTCAAATAAAGAACGCTACTTATTATTCATTGTCATCTAGGAAAACGGTTGTTAAACAACCTTACAGCCTGTAATTATACTGGTTCTCTTTACCCTTCAGACCGAATTTTCTTCTAGGTACAAAAAGAATTACCACTTAGTCACTAGGTTATAAGTTATAAGTCTGCAATGTAGGAATATTATTACTTAAGTATTATTATTTTCCTGGTGGTAGGATTCGTCAAAGCTGTACAAAGTCGCAGTTAACTTTCTGATATCTTTAAAAGAAACCGTTATCATATGTTTCATTGCTGGGAATGGTTCTCTCATTTCTGAGAGAGTGAAAAGGGTGTAGTCCGCCCCGCGATCTTTTTAAGTTTTATAGTTTCTCGGGCATGCAGGTTTTCTCATCCATAGTTTCCTTTACCGTTTACGTAGTAAGTCACGAATGGGTCGGCTCGACCGGGGTAGGACCATGCTCTCACAGGATATCTGCGTAAAATAGCAGCTTAAAGTTGCTGTGTTTTATATGGTGAGTACAGAGAACCGGAGAACCTTTTTACTGGGAATCGAGGCATTTCATTTTAGTGCTCAGGGGTGACAACGCATCTGCATTTTTATTCTTTATCGAGGATAAAGGTAGATGTCTAAGATGTTCCACAGCATCCGCTTACTATCATGCAGACTGTGTGCTCGTTTGTCAATCTTATTCTATTAGAGAAAGTCCAGATCTTGTCTTGCTTCAATGGGTTTCAAAATTCATTGCATAAGAGAGTCATGAATTATGCATTACATATATATTAATGACAGATGTCATTAATATCATACTGATTGTTGCAGGTATCACAGCTTAGCGCCGATGTACTACCGGGGCGCGCAAGCGGCGATCGTCGTCTATGACATAACCAATCAGGTGAGCCTCACTACACTGACCTCGACCTTGCATTCACTTATGACGCTTGTTTTGATGTATAATACGAAGAAACGACAACTGTTTACATTCCTAGTTCAGCTGCTGGTAGCTCTGCAAAGTTTAATTTGTATAAATTATGGTATTTGTATTATAAATGATGGTAATTCAGATTTAACTACCATGGACAAATTGGATATTACCTTAACTACCGTCTCATAGAGGTATTGACCAGAGATTGGTCGAATATTCATTTCATATTCGGTATTCGGCATATTCGGCAGCTTTACCGAATATTCGGCTAAATCACCGAACTTTTGATAAAGTGGTACATACTCAGAGTCCACTGTATTGAAATGTACGAATTGAGTAATGCCGTATCTTTCATAATTTTACTGTTGAAAGTATATTTTATTTATGGGTTAAATCTACTTACTTGTATAGCGTTATGTTTTTGAGGTACTGTAGATTTATTTCCAATTATAGCAAATAGAAAGCTTTATAAAATGTTTTTGGAATCAAACCAAGAAATATTACATTACAACAGTACATTTCACTTTACTTTGGTCGTCAGTTTCTATAAAATAAGTACAAATAGTAGATCTCTTGGCACTCATTTTTATCATATAAACATCAAATTTCACTAAGAATAACACAAACGAAATATTTTTTTACTTAATAGTCAAAATATAAGCATGTGCCGGCAATTTGCTCGGTACTAGATGATGAGCGAAGGACAGGGTCCGACGTTAATCCTGTGCGCTTTAGGGTAACAGCCTTACATTGTTCGGCTGAATATTCGGTTCGGTAAAAGTTTTACCGAACTTTTGGCCGAATATTCGTATTCGGCGAAATCTATATTTGGCCCATCTCTAGTATTGACCTATCCTCTACTAGCTCGTAATTAGGAAACAATATAGATTGTCTCCAATCGAGGAAACTAAAATGCAACTTTGGTCAAGTTGAAAATATTCAGATGTGTTAAGTAAAAGGGTAATTCAGATCTTCTTTTTTTGGACGGATAAAATTAGCCTACACACTGACCTCGACCTTTTACGAGATTTATTCTATTATACATATTTATACAATACTTATACACTATTACCGTCTTGTGGCGGTGTAAGTATATCCACTACCTCATATCGTCCCGTGGATGTCGTAAGAGGCGGAGGCGGTACAGGGAAAGTGAAACGAGATGGGTATCAGCACCTTTTTGATAATAAACTCGAAATAACAAAAAACTGCGGTTGTCAAACCGTCTAACAAGCGTGGGTAACTAGTCAACATGGGGCGATCACTCTATGAGGCAGTCGATAGGGATTCCTATGTTAAGCAGTCAATTTTTATAGGCTGTAATGGATAATGGGATACAATATTGAATTTTACTTCAACCGTGCGTAAAAATTACATGCACTCATTTTACTTAAGTTTGGGTAATATACAAAAACACTTCGATTCGTTACACAATCTGTAATTTTAAAAGTAACCTGCGTTGTTAATTATCAATGTTTATTTTTATGACATTTCTGTGAGCCTTCTTTAAATATGGTATATTTTAATTAAGGGTAACCAAATACATTAAAAATGCCGTTAAAAAAAGTACAAATATACAGTTTATGATATGTGCGTAATAAATACATTTATACTTAAAAATAATTTATTATTATCGAAAGAATTCCGAAATAGAATGTGACTGATTAATTTAAAATTGCTGTTTTTGAACGTTGTACGTTTCCTGACACTACTTCCCGATACAGGTGTGAATATTTTAGTCTATTAATCACCGATTGGATATTTAGATATCATAGAAATCAACCGTGTAAAGTTATAAAGTTATCCTGGCTTCGGCTCAACACATCAGTCGATTTTTAAGTTACTTTCGAAACAAAAACGGATGACGGATTTTATTACCGTGTAGTGGCGGTGTAAGATTATCCACTAGCCCATATCATCTCGTGGGTGTCGTAAGAGGCCACAGAGGAAAACAAATCAGCAGATGGGCGGCAGCCAGGTTGCCAACCCGCTTGCCAATCGTGGCTGGCAACTATTTCAAATATCTCCTTATGAGCCAATCTGTGGGTGCATCTGTGTTCAGCAGTGGACTTTAATAGGATGCTGTAACGGATACTCTTCGCCGCCACCGCCGTACGTAGAATATTATGTATTAAAAATTAATTTACATAAAATCATTTTTCTTTAACACGTTTCTATTACGTTGATCTGTATGTATGTATACGTTGATATGTATGGCACTTGACACCCTCTTCCGTACGTCTGAATAATCTGAAATTTTGCTGACGTATTAAGAACTGATGGCAATACAATGTTTTTGTCTATGAACTAGTATTTCTCATCACAGGCCATGATCAAGGCGTGTTGTTTAAGTTCTTTTAAACTTAGTATATACACATACATAACTGAACATAGAACGACACGAGTTAGTCATCAGAGCCGGGGCCCGCCACCCCTGCTCGGACTCGGACGGCCGTTAGATAACTCATCCACGTGCACTGTACGCTGTCATAAAAGCCATTATTACGTATGTAACAATGCAGAATGATTTAAATTAACCTTTTTACTAAAAAGGTTAATTTAAATTGTAAATTAAACTAAAAAGTTTTTACAGCCCGCGTTCTTTAAGGCCGCGGTAACTGTGACCTATAACTCTATAGAAAGCAAAGGCTAACATCATAAACATCATCAGAAACCTGACATAATATTTATCTAGTAACAGGTACGGATTTGAACTAAAAATCAAACATACTAGAAACTTTTGGTTTTATCGGTTCCATATTATGCTGCCGTAGAGTAAACAGTATGATTCATAATCTAGAATTTATGTCCAAAACGTCTATAAAAGTATTTTTTGCGTAAACATAATAATATGTTATTTGTAGTTTTGCTTAAGAAAGTATATAAAAAAAACAAATCTTGGCTAAAACTCCAATTTCCAAACTGGTAACGAGTTTTTGCGAGAACTGGTCCTGCAACCCCCAAAAATTTTATTTTTCAATGAAAGTCCGCTGCTTCTGTGTTATCGTTCCGAATAATGGTTGGAAGTGGGTTTTGAAACGTAAAAGTGGTGCGATTTTATGTATGGGAACGAAAACAAGTGCTCTGAAGGTGATGTCATGAGATACTATTGTCATCTTCCGTTAAAATTTACCCAAAAACTTCGCAATGGGACGCATGAACATACTGTGAAGAAATTTTGAAATAAATTATAAAGTACTTGAGGGTAATATGGTTAATATACCTTATGCTTTGCCGCCCCATAAAACCAAAACTTCCAGGAGAACAGTGACAAAAACACAAGTCGTGTACTATAACTAATATGTTAATAAAAAAAAGTAGCAAATAAGCTTTGGCAATAATTAGAAACACTTCGAAAAATCAAATTAGAAAAAATAACTATATTACACAATACTAAAATCGACTAAAATATTTACTATAATATCAACCGTCAAAAGGGCGTCGATAAAGCAACGCCCTTTTAACCCTTTATTTTTTGATTGACTGATGAAGAGCTATCGTACCTATAGCCTCTTATGCAAACAAGGCTGTAGTTTTGATATATTAAGAATGTTTTTTATTACTTGACATTGGCAAAAATACAACAGTGTGAATCCATTACCAAAGAAAAAAAAACATTCGATGTTGTGTCCAGAGTAACGTTAAGCTTGAGGGTATGGTCAGATGCAGCGTAGGAGACATGGGCTCACAATCACATTGCCACCAAAAAATATATACCCGAAAACCTACGTTTTTTGTGGAATAACACTGTCACATAACTACATACCGTTGAGTCGCCCTGGGGTTCGAGTTTTTTTTTTATAGAATAAGTATGACAAACGAGCACACAGTCCAGGTGATGGTAAGTGCTCTGGTCCATATCCTCTATGATCACTTAGTGTAATATGAATATTTAACTGACAGCTTTCACAGACATATGACAGATAAATGAGAGATGTTGATATATTATTATATTAACACAATATGATTATGTAATGGCGGTCCACTACAAGCATCTTGAGCTAACATAGTAATGTTAATTATTATGTTAATTATCATTGTGTATATATTGTGTAATTAGTAATGTAAACCACTGTCCCGTGAGTCATATACTCATATATGAACATTTCGATTGTTTAAATATTGAGTCTTTCTCGGACAGAGAAGTTGTAGTTGTAGTTCTTTATTTTACTTACTACTTTCTCTGACATAATCATAGTCGTAATCGTAGTTCCTTTGGGGTGGGCTATGTTCGACAATGTGGACTTGTAAGGGCTGTAATGATGATGATGATAAAATTTTGTGGCCTTACTCATAAAAATGTGTGTGAATTAGAGAAATGCTTAGTGTTGCTCTCTCTCTTTTCATTAAATGCCAGTAAAAAGAGACGGATTCAGCGATAATACGTATTAAGTACTATTTAAGTAAGCAATAATCGGCGATTGTTACTTACTTATGTGGTTTTAAAACGTTATGTTTTAAAATGTTGGGCTTTTTGCGTTAAATAGAAATACAGTTTTTAAAACAAATAGGATTAGTTCCATATTGTAACTGAAGCATGTTCCATAATTAATAGTACACACAAAATTATAAGCTCATTAGCCACTTATGAGTATATTACTTCCTTCGATTTGTACAATAGGGTATTAAAAATGTTAAAGCATATTCATTCATTCTTATGTACGTACAATAAATAGTATACATACTGGATAACCTTTTTTACTGTCGGGAAAAAATTGGATGTAACATGTGCACGGAGTCGAATCCTATGGCAATGATGTTTTACAAAAAATAAAAACAAAAATTTTGAATTAAATGTTTGAAACTTTTTGTTTTGAACAATTACTTTGTCCTTTGCCCTTGAGCCTTTGACCCTGCGAAGTGAGAAGGTCAAAGATGCCTACTAAATTTATTGTTTTATTGCCGTATGTAAAGTAGGGTGGATATGAGTTGAAGTTCGATAGATTTCAATTAATCTATTAATTTATTTCAAAATTTTTGTTTTTATTTTTTGTAAAATATCAGTGCCATAGGCTTCTACTCCGTTCGCATATTACATCCAATTTTTTCCCGACAGTAAAAAAGGTCATCCAGTATATAAAGTGATGTGTTACCAAAAATTTGATCTATTCCATTTGTCAGATCACTGTTACATATAAAATAAGTTGCTATAAATTGATTCCTATTTCTTACACTATTCTCATCGTACAAGGTAACAAAATACGAAACGGAGAAATTCGTTCGAAAGATTCTCGTTATCAAATTTGGTGAAAGAATAATGAGCTGATCAAGGCAGCTGCCACAAGTTGTGTAATTAATACTGCTATTGAGACAATTGTTTTAAAGCTGTTGCTACTTAATAACAAAGTACTAGTTAATGTTTTAAGCAATAATATAAATGGCGTTAACTCCAAAGGAATATAAAATGCGTGTAACAGTAACCGAATTGTAGATTCGAAGTCACGACGTTTTAGTTTCGTAATCTGTGCGCTTGTGGCAGGCACAAATAAAACACACCAAAGCCTAAATCACGCTATCAAAATTCCGAAGTATGCGGCATACATATAGAATATCTCTGACCGAATATAAGGAGCGTTAGCCGCACCCCAGGCTGGAACCTTGCCCGCCGGGAGATCACCCCATTTATCTTTTTCCTTCCACGGGAAAACCCTGGCCCTGTTATGTAGTGGCCGCACTATTTCGTCCCGTGGGTATCGTAAAGGCTGGCTCTATGGGAAAATATGCTATAAATGCCACAAAATATTATGACATCTAATCGATGGCGTAATACCATCCCGTTTACGCCAAAGGTAATATATCAATACAATATAAATTTATCAGAATGTCCAGCTTTGAACTTTTGTCTGCGCTTAAGAGGATATAGTAACTCTGCTCAAATTCTGATTTCGCTCCCACTTCTCCACACGTCGTATGCTATGTACCGACGTGTTTTGTAGTCACTAATACTGTAAGTAGATAGGTAGAATAGTTTGACACATTTATGCCTGTTTCTTTACGCCAACCCCGTCGCTTCTTATTTTTATTACGGTTATTTCCCATTTTAATTTTACGTCGTCCTTTTGCGTAATGAGTATTCTGATCGTAAGTGACGCAGCTTCCCCGTTTAAAGCGAGACTAACCGGGCGGTAGGAAACAAGCTTCAAGATGCCAATAGTATAGATAATTTCTTTTTACAGTGGAAATAATGGTAATTGAAAAAAAAAACATAAGCCCTGCTTTTATAGTTAGTTCAGTTAGTATGCAAAGTTTCATGATCTTATTTAAAGTATTTTATGAATAACAGCGGTTTATTGTTCAGTTTGGAAGTAACTTTGTTTTTTTTTCTATCGAGAAAATTTTACGGAATCGTGTTTTATTCTAACATAGAACTTAACATGAATGCTCAACTTTACCATATATTTATTTCAAAATTAATGCTGCAATAATAATCGGCATAACGGAGGTCTTGCTAAGCCATTTGAGGTAGTATTTTTAATATTTCCACATAAGAGCAGATTAGTCTAAATTAGGTACGGTAAGAATTCGAAAGAACCAGGAGATGGACAGCTTCTTCCTTTTTTTTTATAAAATAATATATAATATATAATAAGGTTGACACACGAGCACAGGCCGCCTGATGTTAAGTGAACGCCATAGACATCTTCATCTATCCTCGATTAAGAATCAAAAATGCAATTGCGTTATCACCCCTGAGGATTAAGATAGAATGCCTTGTTTCCTGTGAAAAGGATCTACGGTTCTCTTCGGCCGGCTTTCCTGATAACAGCTAAAATATAAAAAAAAACTGCGGTTGCCAACCTGCCTGCGAAACGTAGCAACTATGGCAAATATCTTAATATTTGAGAGTAGCGTATGGTCGGCAGCGGACTTTTGCCAGCCTGTAACAGTAAGAAATCGGAAAAGCCTTACATTTCTGATTTGTTAGGTTCATTATTGTAAACATTTAGATTGAGGACGACGGAATTTAAATAACTTCTCTTTACTTATAAAAATCACTAACACGCGACCGTTTCGTATCCGTTACGTTAACGATGCTCGTAAATCGAATAGACTATTATAATGTATTTATCTGAACGAAGATTCAATAGATGGACAAAGAAGTGCCTCTGTTTTTGTGGGCCTCTATGACGATGTTTGTATAATGTTTTTTTATTATGTCGTAATAATGTTATTTTTATGCGTTTATTTATTTATACGTTTATTTTCAAAGTAAGGGCCGTGTAGAGACGGTGTAAGAATATCCATGTATAAATAGGTGTCCTAAAAGGCGACAGAAAACAAGTCAGAAGATGAACAAAAACGTCTTCCTAATAACGACTAAAAATAAAAAAAAACTGCGCTTGTCAACCCGTTTGCCAAACATGGCATCTATGGCAAATATCCCCCCTATGACGCAATCTATGGCTTATGTTCAGCAGTGGATTTTAATTGGCTATAACGGTAACACTTATTGTACGTTAATGTATATTAAAGCGGATTGACGCTTAACCCGGCGAGCATGAGCCAGGGTATCACACACCCTGATAAAATTTCAAGGTAGTGTATTTTTTAAAATCCTCGCCTGGAAACTCTTAACTCGCTCAGTAGCTGGAGTGCTGGGCGCGTGGGGCGGGTTAGTGGCGTGATCGCAGTGTGGCGTGGGACACCGGCCGTTATATTCGTGGGCAAACCTGTCTCGTATGTTATATCCTGCCTCATTTTTGACGTATTTTTTTACGTAATGATTTGATCATGACTTATGATTGTTTTATTAGTTTTTTCTTTGATGATTTTAGTACTTATATAAATTTGTTGTTTATTAATTTATACTGTGTTATGTTAGTCGCAACAGTAAACGATGGGCTACGACTTTATTCTATGGTGTCTTGAACATGGCAGCTATCAATGCTTGCATTATATTTATATCGAGCAAACAAAAACTTCACAATCAAGAGAACGGAATTCATCCGTAATTTTATTTTTTTCGTGATTAATATTTTTTTTAATTCGTGATTTACGAACACCTACATTCAAGAAAATCAAAAAAGCATATTCTAAGCTACATCCGCCGGCGAATCTTAAAACAGTTCGGTTAGCCCTCGCCTAGACATGTGAATATACCCGGGCGATATGTCAGATGTCAGGGTTGTCCATACAAGCCATACAAGCCAAGCCCATATGTATGGAGCACGCAAAATTTATTTGCGAAAATTGTGCTGATCTCGACAGTGGTGGTTAATCATAATTTTTAATTAAAAAAATTAATAATAACTTTTTTACAAGGAGGATCTTACTATGTTTTAATTTTATGTTGATTTACACTCCAAAGAATAATATTTTTGTTAAATTATAAATTTTTGTAAGTCCTTAAACTTTTGTTTTTTTTTTTTTTAATTACAAAGTTTGTGAAAAACATGATTATATAATAATAATTTCACAATTAAGAACTTGTCTCATTTAATTCTATTAAATCATTAATTATTTTACATAATGAAATCATGAAAGTAAAAATAATAATAATAAGAACTTAAATATGGTACATTAAATTATGGGTATGTCCCACCCTGCCACATTCTCTGTAACTTATTTGGGGTTAATAGCGTTCTTTCGTAGTCAGCTTTATAGTTATATAAGTTATATTACCTACATATCAAATGGTTAAAATTCGCCATTTTTGTAGGTTATTATAATAAGGATCGATACAAACGGGCGGTCGTGTCCAGTGCTCATTTATCGTCGCACGTGAGCATGTACTGAGAAATTAATAACCTCCAATTATGCTAATTATCGGTGTGTCGGCAGCCTTTTGTTGCTTGTCCATTGCCAAGTTGCTACATGTTAGCACTTTAGGTTAATATTTTATCCTGTTAGACCTCCTTCAATCTTTGTTTTATACATTTTTGCAACGTTTCCTCACATTTGACCTAAGATAACAAAATTTGTTTATGTTTGCGTAGTAGCTAATCATGGAAACGACTATCTTCCTGAAATTACGTTTTTTTAATTTATTATCTGTTACGGTTTTAACGTCTAACCATTCTCGATGAATACAGATGTATAAAAAATAATATAGTGAGGTGCCGGTGTAAAAGAATCCGTCACTTTATTTCTTCTCGTGGGTGTCGTAATAGGCGACTTTAGGAAATGCCAAATATCTATTCTATATTTTTATATAGAATATGTGTGCCAGCCACACAGTCCATCTGATGGTAAGTTCTTGCTGTGCCCATAGATATCTAGATCTGTCCTCGATCAAGAATAAAAATGCAAATGCGTGGTCACCCCTTTTATTAGGACTGATGGAATCGAATAGAAAAAGCTCTTCGGTTCTCTACACTTATCGTACGAAACATGGCAGTATTAAGCTGAGACAATGGTGATGCATTGCTCTGTTGTTTCACGCTGGTATTCTGCAAGAGCGTGGTCCTTTCCTGGTCAAACTCACCCCGGTGTAGTCGACCTGTTCGTGCTGCTGCTTTGTCTGCTGCTATAACCAAACTTTCAGAGAAGGTTCAGAACAAGTAATATAGGTAAATGGTAAAGAAAAATCTCTGAAAAATCATTAAAACTCCGACATTAATATATTTATAATAATCGATATACCGAAATACCACTATTAAAAAAATCAACAGTTTTAGTTTGAACTGATCGGTTGGATTGGTCAGTTGAACTGACCGTGTGCGGCGACTATTATAAATTCAAAATGCGTAATAAATAAATCTACCCGCATAATCGGTTAAACGAGAACCACCAAGCCATTCAGCGTGGTGGGTGTTAAAATTAGCGAGGATCACGATCTCTCCAGATGGGACCTGTTGTATCACAATCTGCAGCCATTTGAAAGTGGTCGATGAGTCGGTGTGTCGGCATTACCGATATGGAACCTGTAAAGGCACTCGTAGACGCGAGGATGACAGTCGCTGGCTAGGCGCAGCCATAGGATGAACAGGTCCGTACTTTAAAGACAGCCGAGGCGTTGAAAACAGATGTACTCTCTGACGTATCTCGACAGAACATGAAGAAAAATTATTAAAATAATCCATAAATCACATTCAATTTGGTATAACTTCAAATAAAAGTAAAAGCCTTATTTACACGTATTTTCAAAAACTACAATAACGTTATATCATTATTTATATATTTGAACTTCAGTTTAAAATTTGGCTACTCTTTGAAAAATAACCCTGTATTTATGGCTTCCGATAGACGGCGGTGTATTCATCATGTTTACGCTAAGCTTAAAATACCCAGACCCACGATGGGCAGCGGTGTCAAATGTGCTTCACAGACTTTAGGCACTGCGATCGTCAATATGCCTGATGATAAAGGCAAATGCAACGGGAGAGGCTCATGCCCGGTCATGAACATTTATAGGCTGATGTTAGTAGTCAGAGACACTTGTATCACAACCGCTGAGGTGAACATCTAACGGTGAAGCGCTGACATAATTTTTGAGATGATGTAGTAATAAAAATGTAATGGGCCGTGATAAAGACGTTGACGTTCATGAATAAAGTAGAGAAGATCCCAGATATCTTGCTTAAATTTGGCAGGGATCTGTTACAGTTAGCTGCGTGCTATGTAAAATATTTGAAGTAAAAAGTCGATGAATTGAAAAAACTACTTATAAAAGAGACGAAAATATACATTAATATGATTTAGCTTGCGAGGAATGAGATATTAATACATTAAAAAGTGTTTACTATTATCTCGGTCTCTTTTTTAACAATTTCTGAAGGTTTCAATGTACCGCGTGTGAACTGCACACATTTTTTTTCTTCTTTTTGTAAAATTGTTATCGACTATTAAATAATGCTGGCTCAAAAATTTATTGAAATTTATCTGAGTGGAAATAAAAATCGTATTTTATAATTATAAAGAAAGAAAGTGACATTTATTTGACCAACACACAACATTAAGAAACAGAAATACAAATTGATAATAATGCTGTTGTGTGATGTCAAAAAGGAAGATTCCTGACTCAGTGATAATCTATGGAGTACCACAACGCTGGTTTTTAGTTGGGACCGTAATAGAACCACGAACAACAGGATATTGATGTAAAAAAGCACTTATAATGATAAAAAATTTAAAGTAAATAATAATAATTATAATAGATCCAGAAACTATTAGTAACTAATTATTGTTATTCGAGTAGGCTGTACGATCAAAGTCTTTGTCATGCATTTATTTGTAGTTTAAGCCGTTGTATACGCATAAAGTACATATACCAAAATTCAACGATAATGATATTAAAATACTTTCTTGTTCGTTGACCATGAAGGTTGAACAACATATTACATAATGAATGGTGTCGGTGCGGCCACTACACGTAAGTGTATTAACACTTATTTCGATCTCGCCTTCGAAAAATTTAAGTAATACTGTAAATCGCTGTTTTGTTGTCGGATTAGAATTATGAAATAGAATTCATTAATAACATACCATGGACATTGTGTAGAGTATATTTAGGGCGATTTTATGCTAGCAATTACGTAGAAGAACAACGTAGAAAAACAACAGTATTTAAATCCCACAAGTGCCTGAGCAAACTGAGATCCACACTTACTCTGTATCTATCGTGTTCAGCATATATCGGAGACTCGGGGACAATCATAACATATCTAGACTCGTAAACCGAATTTGTGTACCGAATATGATGATACTGGATACGTTTTGCCAGGTACCAAAAAAATACGTCAAAAGGAGAAATTACCATTTTTAAATTATAACTTTTTATAGTTATTTGAAAATGGAACAAATTATGAGTACCCATGACTGACGAGCACGTATGCG
The DNA here is from genome assembly GCA_036936625.1 of Parnassius smintheus behrii. NCBI lineage: Eukaryota > Metazoa > Arthropoda > Insecta > Lepidoptera > Papilionidae > Parnassius > Parnassius smintheus. Next base: position 51,748,316 of record JAUPFT010000005.1, read on the forward strand.
TGTAGATATATGAGGAATCGAGGGAGATGTTTCAAATTCGAGCCCAAAGGAAGTCCGTACTTTTTGTATACCCCCATGGGTGACAAACGTGAGTATGTATGTACATGTTAACTTTTAACTTCTGTTAAAAAGTTAAATCCCTAAACGTCTTGCGCACATACTTCTCTGCGTACGACTATTGCGCGAACTCTCGAGGGGTTCAATAGGAACATCGACCTTAATTTAATCTTCTATACAAAAATAAACGGTCCATTATCGGGGTCGAACAAGGAGTAGGAAACTATCCACTTCCATTGACTCGTTCGTTGTAAACAGCGCAACGCCGGCAGGGCATATCGGCAACGCCCACTCGCCGCCGGCCGTCGCCCGCTCCACTCGCTTATCTGATATGTATTAATTACTGGTGTTTTATCAAATCATGAGCCGTGTTTTCTTACTTCTCTTTATCTGAAATAAGCTATGTTCGTATTTACACGTGTTGCTTTAATATATTCGGTATTAAAAGAATTTTCAAAGTTTATCTACTATTTGTAAAAATTTGAAGAACCTTCGAGTTTGCCTATCATATTTTGTACATAACATCTGGCTTCTTTTAACATTGATAGCTATTGGTTTGACTTGGAATTCTAAATTCAAATAAATTTGATATTTAAGGCATGTTAGGTATTCCTTTTTCAAAATCAGTTATTCGTTTGTTTCTTTGGCTTTAATCTTTTTTTGCAAGATAACTACATTTATAACACGGCTCGACCGATTTTGATGAATTTTTGGTATTAGTGTTTGAATGGGTCCCTGGATTACTTAGATTCACAATTTTGGTTTGATTGTACCCGATGGCGCTGCAATTAGGTTTTAGTTTTTTTTCAGAGCAGGACGATATCTGCTGGGCCCGCTAGGTTACTTATAAAATATTCAGCTAATGATATTCTTACATTTACTTCTCACTTTGAATAAAAGTAGTCTTATCCAAAGTGAAAATTAAATATAAGGAATCATTGGCTATTATCAGTATCAAAATATTGATAATTCATAATCCTCATGCGGGGAATTTTTGCATTTAGGTACATTTTTACTCTATACAGACTGCACATGCAGTCTACATACTATGTTTATGGTTGTTGCTGCTATATTATGGTTACAGCACGAATGACTTGGCTCGACCTATGCAAGATCACGCTCTCACAAAATAGCAGCTTAATGCTTCTGTGTTTCGTATGGAATGTAGACAACCGGAGACCCTTTTTACTGAAAGCGAGGCGTTCCATCTTCGTCCTCAGGGATGACAACGCATCTGCAGTTTCATTCTTAATTAAGTATAAACGTAGATGGCCCAGTCCATGGGCTACAGCATCCACTTACCATCAGGTGGACTGTGGACTCGGTTGTCACCTTTATCTATACAAATAAATAAAATTGAAGTGTCTGTAATGTCAAAATAACGACTATTTGCTAAATGCATTTGAAAGTATATACGGTACTTATAACAATAAAACAATGTTTAAAATTTTCGTCTGTCTGTTTGTTCCGGCTGATCTACGAAACAGCTGGACCGGTTTTGACGGAGTTTTCACTGACAGATAGCTGATGTTATAAGGAGTAACTTAGGCTACTTTTATTTTATCCGGTTCAAATAGCGAGTAGGGAATGTATAATAAATAAATTACTAAAAATTATTCTATGCCAACTAAGTCGCGGGCACAGCTAATTCTATATACATACAAGAGTGTATATAAAAACAGTAAAATGTACGAATTGATTTGAATTATTTGCGAATTATTATTTTAAGTATCATTTATAATAATAATTTATTAAAGGCACTCCTTGGTTGTTGCGTCAAGTCTCCATATAAATCGAATACACTAAAACTAAGCTGAGTCGAAAGTCTTTGTTATTTTTTTCTAATATTAATGCGGAGTAAAAAGATGGCAGATCATTATTTAGAACAACAATGTAGTTTAGTGTCACCAATTTTGTCGAGTACTTTACAAGCCAATAGTCAGACATCGTTTTCTAATTTAATGCATCATATGCTAATTATACTGGTTAATGAGAACGATAAAATAAAACCGTTTTCGAAACCCGAATCGAAGATTGTATAATTGATAATTTAAATAGCATGTATTTTAAGAATCGAACCGTTTGACGAAACGCACTTACATTTCTTAGCCGATATGTATAAGTGACATTAAAAATAAAGATTAATTTAAAAACTAATTGCGATAAAAACCATTTATCAGCCGTAAACAGTATTTAAATAATTTATTATTTCTAATAGTTCACTTAAAATTAATATTAAAAGTTACGAATATAAGAAATGAGCAAGACAACAGTGAAAATTGTACATGCTAAGACAACTGTAGGAATCTTGAAGAATTTTGTTTTATACTACACAGTCCTAATGGGAGCCAGCTACTCGGCTACCGTGTTTAGCCGGAGAAATTGGTTTTGAATCTAGATAGAGAATTGTGAAAGCAGTGATAGTAGCTAGTGAATCATCAACCCAATCATAAAACCAATATATCATTAGTTGCCTTTTATGACATTTTTTTATAGAATAAGGGTGGCAAACGAGCACACAGTCCACCTGATGGTAAGTGGATGCTGTGGCCCATAGATATCTACATTTATCCTCGATTAAGAATCCAAACGTAGATGCGTTGTCATCCCTGAGGACTACGATGGAATGCCTCGTTTCCAGTAAAAAAGGGTATCCGGATTTCTACACTCACCTTACGAAACACAGTATTAAGCTGCGTATGCTGCGTAACACAGTATTAAGTGAGGGCGTGGTCGAGCCGACCAATTCGTGCTACAACCATAATATAGCTGCAGCGTGACCCTACCACGTATGAAATGGGCAAGTGGCAAAATTGGCACATTTTTTCTTGTTTTAAGGCCAGAGCAATATAGGATATTGACTTTATTAGAAATCAATTGTAGGAAAATCTTATTTTAATAACAATTTTTAGGAATATTGTTTTTTTTTTTGGAAAACAAAGTAAAATAAAATTCATTCATTCAATCTTCACATTCTGTCCAAAGTCCACTGCTGAACATAAGCCTTCTCCCATAGATTGCCTTACAGGAGTGATATTTCCATAGTTGTCTCACTTAGCAGGCAGGTTGTTATGGATTTTAGACTGTGGTCGGTGCTAGGACCAGTTGTGGGACTTCTTTTCTGCTAGAAATCTGTCTGGTTGGGTTCCTCCCTCCACTTCCACTATCTTACTTATTTATAACGACAAGTAGCAGTACTTTCGCTGTTGTGTTTCGGCCACAAGGATTAAGAGTCGGTTTTGAGGCATTCCTTCATACATGGTAGAGGCACACTGCAGCTATATTATGATTGTAGCTTGAATGGGTAGGCTCGACCGGGAAGGAACACGCTCTCACAATACCAGCGTAAAATAGCAGCTTAATGCTGTTCTGTTTCGTATGGTGAGTGTAGAGAACCGGAGACCCGTTTTCTACACTCAACCCCTAAAAAACCGTACATGAATTCTCTGACGCCGCTATTACATGGCAACCCGAGTTTAGTTTTAGGTAGAGACTTATTTATTTAGTTTTAGTTAGACTCAAAATTAAAATATGTTATCAGTTGTAATACAATCGAAAAGAACTCGTTATGTGATAAATACTGAGATAAGTAGTAAGATAAGCATGACACGTTTATTAGTTTTATTGTATTCACGTTTGTTTTGTTTGATAGTCGAATGTAAAACTTTTATTACCAAGATTTTCTATTTCAAGTACAGTTGAGAATGGCCTTAGTTACATCATGCTTGTGTCTTGATTTTCTAGTCTGTTGTATCTCGGAATGTTCAAGTTGATTAGTTACGTTGCACGAACACTTTTTTTTTAATTTGGTGACAAACTGAAGAAATGTAAAGTATTGAAATGTAAAATTTGACTCAAAGGACCATTTTGAACTTTTTGAACATACATAACTAATAGGATTTGTTCTTGCAAAACATACTGGAAAATCGGGTCTATAAATGTAAATATGATGCCGTTAGGCTATTAATGGTGTTGCCGATGACTAGACTGTAAATTTATTACAAAAAAAAACTTAAAGAAGTCATAAGTATAGATATAGGTACTCACATCGTTCTACGCAGGCTGTTTGTTATTTTTACTTGCAAAAAAGATCTCTAAATTATCCTCATACACGTATAAGACATCCATATCGTAATTATGTACTGGCTGGGGCTCGTGGCTCGGCTCAACCATAAAAGAACCACGCTCATCTGTAATACGGCAACATATATCTAAGGTTAGTTAGTTAATTGCAAACGGTTGTCAACTTTTAAGTTAGGCCACGCGCACACGATGATATTTACAAAATCGCGATTACGGTACAATTCATTAATCGCCAACAGATAAACTGCTCTTTCAAGCTGTTTTCGGCACTCAACGCTACCGATTTTTTTTAACTAACTATAAGCCAGTTCATCAATACTGTTAATTACTGTTATTACCCGATTGTTATTTAAGATTTACAATTACCGTAAGATTTTTTACAATTTTGTAACCGTGAGACAAATTTATTTGTAATACATATATTTAATTAATGACAAGACTAGGTAAAGTAGAAAATAAAGACAAAGATGCCGCAAGTGGCTTATTCAAAGACAGTCCCTGGCTCTATGTGGCTTTGATACCCCCTCAAATTAGACAACTTTTTTTTGTATTTAGAAAGTATAATTTATTAATTGTTTTATTTTTATTTTTACTTCTCATCTCATTGTTGATACGTGTGTTTCATCAATTGCCTAAGACCCTGTATGAATTATGCGCAAAGGCTGTGGCAGAATCGCAGGAGTACTGGGTTTCCCGTTACAACTGAGTCACAGACCGTATTGTCACAACTAAAAAGTTATTATTATCTCTCTATTTAAATTTTAACATTGTATTTTTGTGTGGCAAATAAATACTTTTTATTTATTTATAAAGGTAACGATCAACGCATTTTCTAGTAAATTCTGATACATTTACACAGTTTATAGTGATAATAATCATAGATGTGTTGCTACTTCCAGAATGAAAAGCCATGGTCAAACAAAACATAAGACGGCAAATAACGTTGTCACGACGTGCGTAGGTACCGTGTGCAGAAGTTTTTTTTTTACGTGATAGAGCCGCTGCAGCTATAGTGCAAAACGATTCCGTGAGACTGGCGAGGCTAAAACCGCGGTACAGGAGACTATTCCAAATTTTAATCATAGTAACTTTCATGTCGACGGAATGCTATGCAATTTAGTTGAATTACGTAGTAGGAAATAATGTTCCTGAGCTTAGGGTCGATTCTTTGGTTTCTTGGTTTAATTAAATTGGTTTTGTAGTCAATATGCAATAGGAAAACCTGTTAATCACCAAGGCTTCAAGAACGGCATCCGGGAAAGGTTACTCAGTGCAGTCCTGCTGAGGGCAACACGAACATCGAGAAGCAAAGTTTTATAGTTAGAACATTTTAGAATAGTCAGACCTAAAGGAGGATTACCTGGTATGTACAGATGTTATGATTTAAGATTTTATATATATATACATGCATATGCAAAGTCATCCAATGTACATAAAGCAGTAAAATGGCGCCCGTGTCCGTGATTACATGACAGATGTTTTGTATACGGAATGATTTAATATCGTTGTTAACATAAAATGTGTACCTTTTTTATTTCACTTTTCCTTGTCTTGGACATTGAGCTCGGATAGGTCGTGTGTTTCAATTTCAACATACAAAATATATAATGGAAAAATTTCTTGCATACCAAGTTTGGTAACATCATTAAAATACAGAATAATCATAATCATGCCAAACATAAAAATAAATATACATCTCATCCCCGCCATTCTCAATGAAATTATTGATTGCGATTTTAACTGCTGAAATTAATCAAAAATATATCGAACACATAAAGTCCGCCACACACATTGAGGAAACGTGGCGTCTTGTCACAAAAACCTGCATCTAAATTTGAAGAGGTCATGCATGCTGGGTACACCAGCAAAATAAGTGGGAAAAGCATTTAAATTACTCTAAGCTGTGAAATACGTGCTGCTGAATTAGGAAATCTATCAGCCTATTTTCATCCATCGATTCTGTCTAAGTATGCCATTGAAACCTTAGAAGTACCAAGGTGATATCAAACCCGAGGGAGTTCTTAACTCTGTTACAAGGAAAAAATTATAATCTTGCCCTGAAAATTCTATTCGATTTTGCTTATGTAATCGGTATAAGGGATGATTATGTAAATAAATGAAGTCATATAGGTGGGCCAAGATTGTCGTCAGTAGTGACGTTAACATGTGTCAGCAACATATGATGGGTGGGGTGTGAGGCCTCCCCTTGCAATATGAATAAAACAATTATTTTCTTAAATCATAAATACATAAGTCTAAACGGAGTACAACCACCATTTTATTAGAGACTTCTTTATATACGCGATATAGTCACGCTGCAGCTATATTATGGTTGTAGCACGAATGGGTCGGCTCGACCGGAGAAGGAGCACGCTCTCACAGAATACCAGCGTAAAATAGAAGCTTAATACTGCTGTGCTTTGTATGGTGAGTGTAGAGACGCGAGACGCTTTTTTACTGAAAACGAGGCATTCTATCTTAGTCCTCAGGGGTGACAACGCATCTGCGTTTTTTTAATCGAGTATAAATGTAAATGTCTATGGGCCACAGCATCCATTACCATCAGGTGGACTGTGTGCTCGTTTGTCTCCCTTATTCTATAAAATAAATAAATATAGAAATTTTTGTTTTCTTTTTGAAAACATAATCCATTTATATCGCTATAATCTGTATTTCGCATGAGAGTATTTTTTTTTGTAGGAGAGTAGGTAAACCGAACATGCGATTCATCTGATGGTAAGTAATTGCCGCCGCTCATGAACAACTGCAACACCAGGGGAGTAGGCTCTTTTTTTTGAAGGTCTCTAAGTCGTATCGGTTCGGAAAAATCTCGGGTGGTAGTCGATTCCACAAGGAAGTTGTGCGAGAAGTAAAACTTCTTTTAAATCGCACAGTGGTGGGCCGCCAGTCGTGCAGATGGTATGGATGGTATCGCGAGTTTTGTCGCGAAATGCGATGGTGAAATTGAGCGGCTGGAATTAGTCCGATCAATTACGTGTTAATACCTGATTTTTTTTCAGCCTCGTACCGGTAGGCGTAGTGTAGGGCTACCTCCCACTAGATGGAGTGACGACCTGGTAAGACATGCAGGAAGTCGATGGATGTAGGTGGCATTCCATGGGGGGAGGCCTATGTTCAGCAGTGGACTTGTGAAGGGCTGTAACGATGATGATGATGATCTGAATTTAAATAATTTAAATATTGCGAACCCGTGGAGTGGCGGTGTAGGAATATTCACTATCCTATATCGTCCCGTGTCCTGATATGTTATATAGACAAGGAACTAACTGAAGATGGACAGCAGCACCTTTCTAATAACCGCCAAGCGTGGCGACTATGCTATTCAATGACTTACGTTTTACTAATTTTGTCAACGGGCAATATTATTATAGGTACACATATTAATACAATCTCAAAAATTTGTGTTATGTAAGGCAAATGACTTAAAAAGAAAAATAAACAGAACAGAACTCTGCAAGGCTGGAACGATTTCGTTTAGACGCTGAATCGAATTTTTTTATATAAATAATGTATTAATAATGTAGTAATAACTTGTAAAATATATCAAACGTTTTCTGAAATAATACCTTGCTTAAAAATAAAGTTTAAAAAAATATATCAAAAAAATTATAGTACGAGGGTGGATTGAAAAGTACTCGGCCTAACACAGATCCATTCAATTCTAAAAATGAAATCTACCCACATTATTTAGTTCAGTTCAGACTAGTTCATTGTGTGAAGTTCGAAACGTGTTCCGATAAATAGTTGTGATTTTATAAACTTATTAACAAAGTAATAGGACATAATTTCCGCGAATGGAGCAAATCGAGCAGCGTGCCGTCATTAAGTACCTCCATAAGAAGGGGCTATCATCAAAAGCCATCCATGATGACATGGTCAGTACATTAGGCGATTGTGCTCTGTCATATTCATCCGTTAAAAATGGATAGCAGAATTTAAGCGTGGTAGAGAGAGTGTGAAAGATGAACCCCGCTCTGGAAGGCCTTCGACGTCAACTACTGACGAAAATATTAAAAAAGTACTTGATTTAATAATGGGAGACCGCAGATTAAAAATTAGAGAAATAGCCGAGATTATAGGCATCTCTTATGAACGAACTCAAAACATCATTGTCAACGAGTTGGGTTTCGACAAGGTGTCTGCGAGGTGGGTTCCGCGACTGCTTTCAGTTGAACAAAAAAGGACGCGATTGACTATTTCACGCGACTGTTTGGAGTTATTTGAAGCCGATGCAGATGATTTTTTGAATCGTTTTGTTACTATGGAAGAAACATGGGTTCATTACTGTACACCGGAAACAAAACAACAATCAAAACAGTGGAGAAGACCTGGTTCACCACCCCCTAAAAAGGCTAAGTCGATTTTGTCGGCAAATAAGGTGATGGCTTCAGTATTTTGGGACTCGAAAGGTGTGATTATGATTGATTATCTTGAAAGGGGTCAGACTATAAACTCCGATTACTACTGCACCTTACTACGTCGTTTACGAGAGGAAATAAAAGAAAAACGTCGAGGAATGCTCAGAAGAAAAGTCCTGTTTCATCAAGATAACGCCCGTGTTCACACGTCAGTACAGTCAATGGCTGAAATTCACAACTGTGGCTTTGAACTGTTACCGCATCCGCCGTATTCACCTGATCTGGCACCATCAGACTTCTTTCTGTTCCCTAACCTAAAAAAGCACTTGGGAGGTCAAAGATTTTCGACAAACGACGAGGTCAAAGCAGCTATAGACGCATATTTTGACTCTAAGGAAGAATCATTTTTTTTCAACGGTCTAAATGCTTGGAAGGGGAGGTGGCAAAAGTGTATTGAACTTGATGGTGATTATGTAGAAAAATAAAAATATAACTGATTTAGTATGTGTTTATTTTCTTGGTTAGGCCGAGTACTTTTCAATCCACCCTCGTACATAAATATTGTAGATGTCCGGCACCCAAGTAGTGGGGGGTGCACGAACTATAAATGGCCAGAAATTTTGTCGGAAAAAAAGACCCACGCGATTTGATACTAACTGCGGGCACTAAATATCGATTCTACCGACTTTTGGCTTGCCAAAACTGCCGTTTTGAATACTTCATTCTGTATACCTAGAAATCTAGATTTGGCACTTTTATACGGAGTGCACAAACAGGCTTACATTTTAACATAATATTTGTCTATAACATTATATTTTCACATTTTAAAAGATTTTATGTTGTTTGCTAGTTCACTCGGTATCTTGTAATTTTTAAAAACATTCCGGTCTATAAAAATGTAATCCGGTTTATAAAAATGTAATAACATTTCTATAAAAAGTATTCATACATACAGCTTATAAAAAAAATCCACTGCTAAACAAAGCCCCTATGGATTACCTCAGATTTTTATAATTTGGGTTGCTATCAGGGACATGCTGCTGCCCATGTGTTTAATTTCTCTCTATCATCTCTCCAGACACCCACAGGACAATATGGAGATAGTAGATATTCTTACACCGCTATTACATGGTTAAACCTTACTTCATAGGATAATTTTTGAAGTTAGTTCTTAATGACACCTTCACACAATATTATGTATGCTTAATTTTATAATATACCTTTTCCTAACCGAGTAAAAATCGTTTCTCTCTGGTAGTTGCACCGCGTATTTGTGTTTCTGCCGATACTTAGGAGTTCTGTTACGTTAGGAAAGCTTAATTTTTCTGTTAATAGTTATTATTTATAGTCTAAGTTGTATCTTCTTGCAGCTTCGTTCTTACCTCATAAAAGGTTGAGGTCCAGTTTCTCAGCACGCTGGTAACGATGAACCGGTCATCTCTGGCCACAGTTTTCCGTTTACGTCCCTGTCTTGTGAGTCTCGTAAGCTGCCCAGTCTGCCGATACCTCTTGACAACTCGGTATACCACAGGTTTTGATACTCGTAATGTTTGCACCACATGTTTGTAGGTGTGCCCAATTTTTATTAGAGTGACAACCCTAGCAACTTGAGTGGTGTTTAAGACCTGGCATTCTCATTTCTCAGTTTATTTGCAGTATCAATTCACACTTAACACGATAAACAAGGCATTAAAGGCAAAAAATTAATGTGAGTATAATTCTACGTTCTACTCTATTTCTAACAAATTAACAAGTCAAGCTTATTAATAAATAATCATATTGTATATCTATTATTTTCTTCCTTAATGAGATTTTCATTGCATTTTGTTGTGCTTCGCATATTATGCATGCAAGCAAATGTTATATAACTTGGCAATGTTTTCACCGCATAGGTTCTGTGTTCTCACTACACATTCACTCTCTGATAAAATTATGCGACAGAATTATAGATAGCTTTATTACTTATATACTTTCATATACTATATTTCATTTACTTCAAATGATTGACTAAATTACGAGTTCGATTAAAATCCTTACTTTGTGCATTAGTAATATTATGGACAAAGTGATTAATCGGATCATTATTGACATGGACATGGACAAGTGAAATCGGGTTACGTAATTAATAACGACTTAAACTTCATTATTTATCACATCGTCTGGTGATAACCTGCTCTAACTTAACCTTTATTTTTCTTTCATTATTTGCTTATTATTGCTTTATTATTCTTCCCAATAAGCAACAGACTATATTCAATAATTTTTTATTATATTGTCTACTCATATTGAGCATTTTTAAAACTGTCTGGACATTATGAATAATGCTCTACTAATTACTTTGTCCATAACAGTAACATAAAGCTACTATTTTCTGATAATGCTTGAGTTAACTGCACCGTTCCTTGCTCACATCCGATCTTAACCTTTAAGGGTTACATCGGGTTTAGGTAAGTTAGGATAAGTGTGTGTTTTATGTCATTATATTTTTCTCATAAAGTTATATTTACCCTAAAAATTAAAAACGTGATATCTGCAGAGCTTCTATTACTGTTTTTTTTTTCTTGTATCAGTGAAGCTCCTCTTCATAATAGGTTAAAAAAGAGATTTCATTTCATTTATTTCTATTATATCTAAGACAACTTTCGAATACCCTCGCAGGTTAACACCTGCACAAGAAATGTATTTGTGCACCAAGTGTAAGTTTAAATATAAAAGACATTCACTTACGAAAATCTATCCATATCCTTGGACGTTAATGTGGATAGAAGAAATGGGTATGTTGTATAACAACACGGCTTGCTTTAAAATCTCTCTTTTTATTCAAATATGGGTTCCTACTGTTAAAAATGTCATATTTTTCCTACCAAAAGTTTATTGCTGAACATAGGTCTCTCGCATCGATGGTCACATAGGTGGGATTTTTCCGTAGTTGCCACACTCAGCAACCGCATCTTTTTACTATTTTCCGCTATATGTTTCATTTACTTCTGTCGTTATACGGGATGATGTAAGGGTAGTGAATTCCCTTATGTCGCTACTCGCTACTACACGGTGAATGTGTGTCATGTACCTACATATGCGACTGTGATATTCAAATGGGACGCGAATTATTTTGGGCCACCGCCCATCGGTGCCGTGCGTGCAATATCCACAATTGAATTACATTCATATAAGTCTTCGCTAAGTTCAAGGGCGATGGCGTACGTTACTGGAAAAACGCAGACGAGGCCTAGCTCGTGTCCTGTGATCCATTTCATATTTTTATATAGAAGAAAAGAGTGTTATTAAATAATATTGAGTATTATTAACGGATGAACAAATTTCGCAGGACGCCGTAAATAATGATGTAGTCTGTATATGTAATAATGATGTATGTGATTTCTTAAATTTACGCGAACACTACACATTGAATAAAACTAAATTTACGGATTTTATCGCGTTTATTTAACTGATTTTACTTATTTTTAATTCCCGACGTTTCGGGTGCTTTACAGCACCCATGGTCACGGGGGGGGGGGGGGGGGCTGAGATGTTTGACGTCCCAATGTCATAGTTAGCCCGGCTACCTTCAGTTTTTTAATATTAATTTTTCGGTCCGATTTACGCAAAACGAGCTTACAGTATCTTGAAGTCTTGCAGTGGTATGCTTGGGTTTGGGTTTAATTTTGTTAATTATAGGATCCCAAGCAGATGGTAGCACCCATCCATCTTCTCTATTGAAATTAGGCTGTTTTTTAATTTCAATAGCCTCACGTATCATCCTTAGTAGGAATCGGTGTTCTTTTGCGAGGATTTGTGGTTTATCAAATCTGATGTAATGGCGGGGACGATCTTGAACATGTTGACAGACAGCAGACTTCCCGGAGCGTCGGTGCTTCACGTCAGCTATATGTTCTTTCACACGGGTTTTTATCGATCTTTTTGTTTGACCTATTTAAAAGAGACCACATTCACAATCTAACTTGTACACTCCTGCATTTTGTAGAGGGATATTACACTTGACGGATGGTAAAAATTTACTAATCTTCTTCGGCGGCTTGTAGTGTGTTTCAATGGAAGCTCGCTTCAAGATGTAGCCAACCTTGTCTGTGACTCCTCTGACATATGGTAGTACAGCAGGTACACGCTCGACTGTGGCCGGCTTCACTCGGTCACTGTGACGTAGGCGCGGGACCCGAAGCTTGTTGTCTTGCAATACTTGCTTGACGTGCTGAAGCTCGGGGGCCAGTTTTCTGTCACAGATCCCTCGTGCTCTCTGAAACAAAGATTTACCCGCGGTAGCTAACTGTGAAGGATGATGGTGAGATTCACCATTTAAATATCGGTTGGTATGGGTCTTTTTTCAATACACAATGTGACCAATAGTGTTATTAGGATTTCGAATGACTAAAACATCTAGGAAAGCTAAAGAATTTTTTGCCTGTAACTCCATTGTGAATTGACAGCTATGACATTGGTACGTCAAACATGTCAGTCCCCCCCCCCCCCCCGTGACCATGGGTGCTGTAAAGCACCCGAAACGTCGGGAATTAAAAATAAGTAAAATCTGTTAAATAAACGCGATAAAATCCGCAAATTTAGTTTTATTCAATGATGTACTAGCTTACTTATACTTATTATATTATTACGTAAATTTAATATTTCATCCAGATACCCTCGAAAGTGAATTACTCCTTTTTCGCCGCCCCTTCGTAGTATTACTAGTAATATTATTATAATTAAATCCTAGGATTTAATTCACAAATACATACCGAGATTATGCAGTATTTTAAATGCCTACTGACTGTTTTTAGATATTCTTCACAAATTTTAAATTCATTAATATTTCTGTGTAGTGTTTATTATATTCTTTTTTTAATAAATTATTTTTATTAGACTTGCAACTTGAATATTCTGCGGACTTCTTGTCCGAATAGCCCAATATTATGCAAAAGTATTCGATCGGGAAGGAAGTAGTATTTCTTCTTCAGAGCATCTATTCTCTGAAGCTGGGATTGTCTACAAGAAGAAAATGAGTAAACTACTGCCTAAAAATAAATAAAAGTTAGTCTTTCTGCTCTATTATCTTCCACTTTAAGTACAATAGTTCGAGTGTATCTGATGTTCTTTTTTAATTTTTATAATATGGAAGTTGGTTTTGTACTATGTATGACTACTTTAATTATTACAAAAAAATCAATTAATATTTTCATTTTGCCAATTACATATCTGATGCTTTTTACTAGATTAGATTTTATTCGATTGGATTTACTGAATACGATCTTAGTCTATCGCATCAGCATTTTGATTTGTCATTACGGATAAATGTAGATGTCTATGTGGCACAGTATCCACTTACCATCGGGTGGACTGTGTGTGCACGTTTGTCATTAAATCTCGTGTTTACATAGTACATTCTCCCCAGAAGAAGATTTTTTTAAATCTCCAGGCTTGGTTTTAGATTGGTATTTCAAAACCTAATACTATGCACTTTATACGTTACCCCTGTCATCGCACCGGTTTAATTATTTTAGATGACGAAAATATCCTGGTGATATTTATTTAAGCTTTATTTGTACAACTAGTACAAAAAGGCGGACTGAATGCAACAATATATTTTCTACCAGTCTACCACTAATATAAGCACCGAAGATATGGATGGAAGTACAAGCATTAATTAAATATTTTATTCTTCTTATTCTTTATCAGCTTCTTAAAAGTCATTGGTGAACATGTTCCTCTTTCGTTTTTGGATGGACTTGCTCTCATTGTCTCGCTTGACAGACAGGTTGATAACGGCAGTACTTACGTTGCCACCACACGGTCGTTGAATGGCCGTCTAATGGTCGTAAATGGGACAGCTGATCATGATTTCCCTGGTTCGAATCCCGAGTCGGGTCAAGAAAATCAGTTATAAAAATTTTCCGTGGATAAATTCTTAGTAGCAGTCCGAATTTAGGAAGTTGGCAGTGTCTCAATCCCGTGCCTCGGAAAGCACTTAAGCCGTTGGTCCTGTGCCTGATCTCTTCCGGGCGTGTCGGTTTGCCGTCCCACAGGGCTATGAGAGTGCACCTGCGCTTGCGCATACACGGGCACTATAATGGTGTACTGGGCAGATGGCTTGCCTCTGTTAAGACTGACCGAAATTCGGTTTGGAGGACGTTTATTCAGTCTTTGTACGTGAAATTAACTAACCATAATATTTAATTGTGAATAATCTATTTTAAAGAATCATAATTAGATTGTATTTGTTATAGCGTAAAATAGCAGCTTAATACTGCTGTGTTTCGTATGGTGAATGCAGAGACCCGGAGACCCTTTTTTACTGGAAACGAGGCATTCCATCTTAGTACTCCAGGGGTGACAATGCATCTGCGTTTTGATTCTTAATCGAGGATAAATGTAGATGTCTATGGGCCACAGCATCCACTTACATCAGGTGGACTGTGTGCTCGTTTGCCACCCTTATTCTATTTAAAAAAAGGTACCAGGGTGGTACATGCTCAAACAGAAACAGAATTTATTTTTTTGATATACATTATAAATAATACTTATTGAAAGTCTTTAATTTACAACTGGTTTGGAAAAAAACCTCTTTCACCACCACCAGCAAGAAACTCAGTGGGACATTTTTTGACAGATCTAGTATTCTTGTTTTGGACTATGATGATTTCTAATATTTACGTGAATACTACACATGGAATAAAACTAATTTTAATATGAAACTATTTTACTATTAAAACTAAATGTCGGTAAACAAAAAGTCAAAATTAAACTTAATAAACACGTAAACTTCGTTTTATTGCTTTCAAAGAGATATTTAATGGGTTCCATTGCTTACAGGACACATTCGGTCGCGCGAAGAATTGGGTGAAGGAGTTGCAGCGTCAAGCGTCGCCGTCGATCGTCATCGCGCTGGCGGGCAACAAGAGCGACCTCGCCGCCAAGCGCATGGTCGAATTCGATGAGGCGCAGGCTTATGCCGACGAGAACGGCCTGCTCTTCATGGAGACCAGTGCCAAGACCGCCATGAATGTCAACGACATTTTCTTAGCTATCGGTAAGTTTTTTTTTGTAGTGGTCTTTTCTTTTCGAGACGACCCATTCACGAGTCTCCGTCAATTATTACTTGTTTTACGAATATTTTGAATACTTTTCGATATTTGGTAAAAGCCGTCGTAAGCCACGCTGTAGCTGTAATATGACGGATACTCGAAGGTATCGTGTGGCGGGTTAAACGCTATTTTAGAGAACAATATCATGTAATTATCGGTGTGTTACAGCAATGCTGCTGTGTTTTGTATGGTGAGTGATCTTAAACAATAAAATCGTAGGCATTTCTAATAACGTGCTATAACATGCACATTTTGAAAGAGTTGCCAAAACTAGGGTAGGCGCGTTTGTTATCTTAAATACAGCTGAACACAATGCAAATAGTAGCGTGCTGATAAAACTGTAATCCCATGCACACTGTGAAAAATATTGGACTTTCTGCCTTCACCTAGTCTTCAATTTATGTAATATAATAATACGGTAAGAAACAAATGTAAGCAGAGTTCAATTTAGATACAAGCACAAACTAGCATAAAAATACACATCATTCCGAGCACTGCTCGGTGCTCTCACCGGTGAAATTTTTGTTTCAAAACAGTGTCGAGAAATG
This sequence comes from Parnassius smintheus behrii, assembly GCA_036936625.1. NCBI lineage: Eukaryota > Metazoa > Arthropoda > Insecta > Lepidoptera > Papilionidae > Parnassius > Parnassius smintheus. The sequence goes on from JAUPFT010000005.1 coordinate 51,764,477, forward strand.
GGGATGACAGTATACTAAACTGCTTTCCGTTTTAAACAGTAACCAGTATAGCAAACTAAACCCGAATGGCTTCACAGTATACTGAATTGACGCCACAGTGTATTTCGAAACACACCTATAGTACAAATTAAACTTGTACATTGTTTTTTTTTTTTTAATTTATTTATAGCAAAACCATAAGACTACGATGTACGATGTAGATAGGATGTTTCAATACCGAGTAAATTTCTTTCACTTCATTAGGTAGTGTGGTGTACTAGTAATTAATGGTCTTTCCTACACCAATTCTTAATGTAAATAACTCCAGCTTGCGCCTATTGCGGACACAGTATTGGTATGTATGTACTTTAAGTGATAAGCGAGTGCGTTGATTTCAAAAGTATTTTATCAACTCGGAAACATTTACTTACAGGTATAGTTATACCACAGAATACTATAATACACAATAGAATGGCTGTCAACCTTATTTTGAACGAGGATCGGCGTCGCCGGGAGCACACATACAAGCAATTACGTCGTATTATCAGTTAATCACTACTACAAACCCGATTCGCTGTGTGTTGACAGACGGATTTTAATAATTGTTTATTTGTAAATAGTGCAATTTGGCATTTTCTAAATAATTTGCATGCGAAATTTCGAAACGATTGTAACGTCAAAACACATCTCGTATTGACGTTTATACGTGTGAATTAACCTGTTAGTGGCATTTTAGTGGCTACAAGGGCTCCGTCCACTCTCCCGTTCTATTATGTATGTTTTATAGTATTCTATGGTTTTTACAGAGCTTACTTAGATTGTGTTAAATTCTGGGCCAAGTTAATTTATTGTCAAGATTAGTCGTAAGAATGATTATTCTTCTTAATTGGTATTCTCGTACCGGTAAGCGGGATGAGGGGATAATAGTGTGGGCCGCATTATTGACGCAGTGACATGAGTGACCTAGTAAGGAATGGAGAAATTCGAAGGTGGCTCAGGGCCTTGTTATCTGGCATTCCTTGGAGGCCTATTCAACAGTGTACTTATAAGGGACTGTGATGATGATGATGATAATTCTTCATTAGAGTTATGTATCGATTTTTTTACTGTTTTTGTACTAGCGATCAGCACCGGCTTCGCACGGGTGCAACGTAGATACTAATGTGGTGTCAGTGTATGTATTTTACGACATCACTTTACAAATCTTTGAAATTCTTTTCTCTATTATTGTATTTACTATACAATAAGTATAGTACTACTATACTTATTGTATAGTAAATACAATAAGTATAGTAGTACTATACTTATTGTATTTACTATACAATAAGTATAGTAGTACTATACTTATTGTATAGTACTACTATACTTATTGTATAGTAGTACTATACAATAAGTATAGTTAAAATTATATTGTATAGTAGTACTATACTATATTGTATAGTAGTACTATACAATAAGTATAGTTTAAAGGAAGGTTTATATGTCTATTTAAGACATATAAACCTTCCTTTTGCATCATTATGTTCATTGACGAAAACCGCATCAAAATCATAGACGGCGGGATATAACTTTGTATGTAGAGATTAACAACATTGTTTAGCAAGCAAAATTAGATTTTGTTTAGATCCTGATGCTTCATTAATATCAGTTGGGGTTTTGAAAATGGCTCGGTCCTAGTTGTTAATCCTTCGGCACACCTCAGTCAATTTTGTTGGACTCCTTTTAAATTTTCCTATCCTAATAATTTAAGACATCTCTTTTAGTATGATTGTAAAAAGAAATTCTCGAATAACAATTCCTTATAATTGAAAAATGTCGGTTAAAACAATATGGCACCGAGTTGCTCGTGCCAACAAACATTTGTATTATCAGTAGGATTGAAGAGAATAGCATAATTATTTTGAGTTGATATAAAGATTAGGGTTAGTGCAACTCTGATATTTTGTAACCAGACGATATACAGTTCTGTTGCATTTTTCAAAGACACTCCGGTACAAGACTAATAGGAACGGTGATAATGTCCCTGTTAATCGACTTTCGTTACGGGGGTTTACTATTTTGTTTTTCGAATCAGGGATAATTGTTGTATTTATCATTAAAAAACTTCTGTACGCAGCGAACAAGTTACCAAAGAGCGAGAGTGGCGGCGGGGCGAGCGCCGCGGGCGCGCGGCGACTGGCGGACGGCGAGCAGCCGCGCGCCTCCTCCTGCTGCAAGTGATACCGCGCCGCGCAGGTACGCACACGTACATATACACACGTACGCACACACGCACACGCACATATACACACGTACGCACACACGCACACGTACATATAATAATAATGTCCTTCAGACCGAATTTCGGCCACGGTGGCCTGCTTCAACGGAGGCTAGCCATCGGCGCACGACTGGATTATAGTGCCCAAGTGTATGTGCAAGCACAGGTGCACTCTATATTCCTTCACTCTCGTAATCAGATGGGACGGTCAACCGACACGACCGGAGAGAGATCAGGCGCAGGACCAACGGCTTTACGTGCTTTCCGAGGCACGGGGGTGAGACACCGCCAACTTCATGACTCCGGGCAGCTACTGAGAATTTCTTGACGGAAAAACTCAATAATTGATTTTTTGGCCCGACCCGGGATTCGAACCCAGGACCTCATGATCAGCAGTCGCACTACTACAACCACTAGACCAACGAGGCAGTAAGTCGTGGAACACTACCGATGTGGACGTGGACCGCATGATAATAGAAACGTGAACGTAAATGCACCATCACCATAGTTTTGAAAGTTGAGTAACATATAGTATAATGATAACACGTACATATACATACGTACGCACACACGCACGTCAATCTTTTATCAATATTCGATCGTTCCACTCCTCTCCTAATTCCTCATCTTACGATGGCACTGCTAGCATTCTTTGAAAAGATAACGCAAAGGCAAACTATACTTATAAAAATCGATTTGACGCGATTTGATTTTGATTAACGCTAGTTAAATTGCAAAATAAAAAATACTGTAAAATTATGTTTTACAGAGTGATAAACGTAACGTAAATGCATAATTTGAATTAGGAATTATATTTCTAATATGCTAGCATGTTTTATTAAACGCCAGTAAAATATTGGGAAATTCTTTTTAGATTTTATCTTTCTTTTGCTACATGAAATCGAACCAGTTTGTTTTTATTATTATCCCACGTTTTATTAACTCGCTTTCGTTTACGTCTGTTCGGATTGAATTTAAGATCGAAGTTTAAAGTTAGTTCAACTTACAGAGTTAACTTCTCGATGAGCTAGACTTAAAATTAAACATCTGATGACAGTGTGAGAACATAAAATTAACGTGTTATATTAAATTATACATAGTTTTCAAAATTACTTCACTTTTTTTTTGCAAAAGAGTTTTTATTATTTTCAACCGACTTCAAAGAAGGAAGGAGGTTTCCAATTTGGTAAGTTAGGATTCCAATTTGATTGTATTTTTTATTGTGTGTTATCTCGGAGCTTTTTTCTTGGTGAACCGGTTTTGATGATTCTGATGATTTATTTGACAGCTGGTGCTTATCATGTGGTCCCATATTAATTTGATCAAGATCTGAATGGTCGTTTTTGAGTTGTCCTTAATATTGCGTATTTAATTGACTTCGACTACATTGATGATGTTCTCATTTTATTTATGTTGAAGTCGGTAGTACAAAATTTTTAATTTTGCCACTTGTTCCTGTTGCAGATAAAATTGCACGACAGCGATGGCGAGCGCGGGGGTCGAGGTACGTGGTAGAATATCTGTACACACTGGCACTCGCCGTGGACGCGGTACCGACGGACAAACAACCGCTAATTTTATATTATAAAAATTATTATTTATTTATTTATGTACTCACAATTTCTCCCTTATGTAATACGCAAACTTGTGCAACATGATGTATTGTACGATTTAAAAAGGTAGCGGCTTTGATTGGAAACAATTGAAAATTATGTACTAAAAATTCAAATGTAATGGATGTTAAGACAATTTATGCAGCACATTTTGTTGCACAAGCCGGATTTTAATAGTTAACTGACAGCTGTATACACCGAGTGTTGCTGTCATTACTTAATAATTACCAGTTCGGTAAATTTATGAAAATATTTACTTTAATTTTTTTAACGTCGCAATGGTAGGTATTTCATGTTTGATTTTTGGAAAATAATTTGTCCTGTAAAAAACTTATTTTGGCTTTATTTTTTTTATGTATATAAAATGAAATTAAATTTCCATTGATATTTTATTTTCTGTATAGAAAAAAATATATTATTAATAATATTAACAGTTAAATATAGTTAATATCGGATAATATATGCTTTCTTAATGAAAGTCGATTTAATTCTACTATAACTATTGTAATATTACGCTGCAATATTTGTGGCGACAGTAGATCAGCTGCCACGGACTGTATGTGTGTTGAGTCAAACTCAAAACCTGCAACACTATCATGTATTAATTTAATACATTGTTCTAATGATGAAACGTTCCATCATTATTATGAAATGTTTACTGTTAAGTAGAAAAATGGACCGTAAGTCGTCTTTATTGTTGAAACAATTGTAGAAATTGAATTAAATGCAAATTAAAAAAAATGCGCAATATTTTCCCAATATATAGATAGACATTAGGTGTTGGCGTCCTGTCCGTTCGTGCCCCGCCCGCGCCGGCTACATCAACAACACAAGCTAATTGTAAACGATACCTAGGTATATTGTAAACTTATTTGTAATTGTAATGAGTAATAAACAAAAAGATATATTTAATTTCGTTTGTATCATGTTATAGGTCGGCCGCGAAGGTTCCGCGTAGATTAAGGTTAACTTAACGAGATTTTATTTTGTTCCATTATTCCATCTGCAAATATTTACGTGTAGATATGTGTTTTTGTTTGGGGATTCAATATAAATATCTATCCATTTTCACGTATATTCGTTTTGTTATAGATTAGACTGGTTCATAGTTTCCCCAACTAAAATTCATTTCGACGTAAAAGCTTGCGCATCTCTACTTTGAAAACTATGGTGAAGGTGCTTACGTTCACGTTTCTATTGTCATGCGTTCCACGTCTACATCGGTAGTGTTCCACGACTTACTGGCCTAGTGCTCCTATCTGAGGCAGTCTCAAGGAACTATTGCGTTATCTGTGTTAAAATAAAAATGTGCGGTCTGTATAGAAGGGACGCATTGTTCACCACATTGCAGATCGCAACTGTATAAAATAATGTATAAATGGCTTTAATAAATATATTCAATGTATGTATGTATGCATTACAGCGTTTATTACAATTAATTTCAAGGAAAGACTGTTAGTTATTATTTTTAACAAACTGCATGTGGTTACGGTTACACTTGTAATAAATTAGTGTATTTTTGCAGATGTGTATGCCCGTTTATTATTTTTATACTTTTAATTATTCTGTAACGCAATAGTTTTCTAGGCCAACGTGATCTTTATTACGAAAGCAGCGAAGCCAGGTTTTATACCACGTTAAGGAAACACCAGAAAAATGCATTATTGATAATATGTCATTTATGAAATAAATGCTTGCTGGTATACGATATTATTCTAAACGTATGTCGAGCTCACTTTGGAATTTTAAGAATTTTCATGTCGCTTCCATTGTCCTCATATTTTAATTTATAAATTAACCCACACGCTTCGATTTTATCTTTTAATTTTAATTGTTGTCCCCTTGTTGCCCCCGCCCCCTCAACAGTTTCAAAGTTAGTAATGGATTTTGTTTAGTTCAAATATAAACTTTATGCATAGATAATTTAGATATACACAGCTCAGATAGATGATTATAGTTTTAAAAGCTCTAATTATTCAATGGACGAAATTGTTCTACATTCGTTATAAATACTATGTATAATATATTTTATGTGTAATTATATATGCTGTAAGTGAAGTATAACTCGGATTTTACGTAGTTTTGGCAGTTTGTAGTTTTGTCTTATTTTCTACTATTGTAAAATTCGCATTCCATGGAGAGAATCGGGAGCACCTATATAAATGATACCGAGAACAGATACGAAAAATTTGTTGTGACCAAGGCCCTATCTAATAAAATTTACAATCCGACAAATTTGTAAAAGAAGTGATACAATTTTCGAATTGTACGGTAAATACCGTTTAATTAGGCGACACTGCTAAATATTCCAACTACAACTTTGTAAATTTTCCACCATGACAATTTAGTAATTTTTTTAAACAGAAATAAGTATAAATGTCAAATATGTAAATCGTTATTACAAATTGTAAATTGTAACTTTTATTAGTTTAGTCCTCTCCTTTGTGGATGGATGGCTACTTATCATTTTATTGTAGAAAGTGTCAAATCGTTTAGAGGCGGGATTTTGACTGTTCTATCAACAAACTAAGATGGCGTGTCATTCTATCCATTTGTTCACCGGCAGTGGTCATGACAAGGCACATTGTTACAGCGTTAATCAATTCTAAATAAGTAAATGTGATATAGGAGTTATTCAAGGTAAACCAATTTAGGCCACTTGCTAAAGCCATTTGTATTATTGGTATGTGCCTGTGTTGTCTTACTATTAATTTTGTACTGTTCAACAATTTTGTGCAGGCGGCAATGGTTTATAGAATTAGTAAAATACGTCGATCTAACAGATACACATGGTGCGTAACATCTGAAACGATTGCAGTCATGTCCTGAGTTAGTTTGAACTACATTACAGCTTAAAACGTGTTTCAGACTTAATATACTCGTATGTAAAGCGTAATGGATAGCTAATTTCGACTATTAGCACACAAGAAGGAGTAAGGAGCATTTTAATGTTCAGTTCGATTAATATGATATTATATTTAATCGATCATCTAATAATCGCTCTACACTGGATTTTAAATAATTACAACCATTTTATACACGTGTGGTGTAAACTAAATGTTCCGTAACTCATGAATTGTGTTGTAATCTCTTAGGCTAACAAAGGTAGTAAGGTGGAGAGCTGCATATATTTCAAGTGACAAAAACTAAGCTAAAACCATGTTCAACTTATTGTAAGAACATGCACTCACAACACATGCATATAAATTGTATGTATCACCAACATAGTTTTAAGTGCATATGTGTGCGTCCAGCAGTAAACTTTTACAGGCTGATAAAGAAAGAAAAGAAAAAAGTAAACACGTGACAAGAAGTTGAGTATGGTTTTTGCATCACTTGAAAGGTGTGCAGCACTCATTTTGTCGGTCTGAAGCCCCAACTTACCTTAAATGTGAGTCTGTTGCTAGTTTTATTTCAGACATTCTTGTAATAGTTGATTTTGATATAACAGTTCAAACGTTCTCAAATTTATTTCCTCTTTTACAATCCCGCAAACCACAGATGCGATACTCTTCTGCTGCTTCTTTTTAACAGGTTTGAACTAATTTTTGGCATTTACCACTATGACCTTAGATTTCTACATGAAAATACCGCCTTGAAAGTAACATGTGTTATGAACTTATCAATGAATAATTTTTTGAGAGAAATGTTATGGGATTAGTGAGTAATAATGTTTGAAAAGCTTTCAGAAATTGTACATAAATGCATTGTTGCCCTTAAAAAGGAGGAAACGGCAACCTATTTAAACTAATTTTCAGTAGCTATAATAAAGTAGACATTGCAACAGTTCGTTCGTGTAATGAAATAGCTACACCGGCGAAAGGACGTTGATCAAGATCATATTGTATGTTTTTGTATTGTAAATATTTTGGATTTATTAAGATTATTATATTGAATAAAAAAATATTGTAAATGGATCGTTCGAGTGTTTCATTTGGCTGTGGTCGCTCCCTCGACTTGTTTGATGAACTCAAGGTCAGTTTAACACAATGCTGATCAATCTGTATGGTAGCCGCATGAAGAATTCCATCATTTTATATTGAACCAACGTCGTCAAATGTCAGCGAATAATGGCTAAAGCTTGTGATACCGGCCTATAAAGCATGGCAGATATATATATATATATATATATATATATATATATATATAGGATTATAGTGCCCAAGTGTATGCGCAAGCACAGGAGCACTCTCTATTCCCTCACTCTCATAATCGATGGGACGGTAAACCGACACGACCGGAGAGAGATCAGGCACAGGACCAACGGCTTAACGTGCTTTCCGAGGCACGGGGGTGAGACACCGCCAACTTCCTGACTCCGGGCAGCTACTGAGAATTTCTGGACAGAAAAACTCAATAATTAATTTTTGGCCCGACCCGGGATTCGAACCCAGGACCTCATGATGAGCAGTCGCACTACTACAACCACTAGACCAACGAGGCAGTCATTGTTGATCTATCAACGGTCGAAATAATCATACTGAATATGATTTTTTTTAGATCCAGAGTATATTTAATTTATATGCGACATTTACTTAGACTAAGTGGATCCGGAGCCATAATTGACGAATAGGTACTCGAACACGAAGCGGCAACGTCGCGTTCTGTGTGTGACAGAGAACCCAGTAGGCTACTTCGTTATAGTAATAAGGTAAGAAAATACGTTATCTGCTGATTTTGTGGATCAAACTTTGTCTCTCTCTCTCTCTCTCTCTCTCTCTCTCTATATATATATATATATATATATATATATATATACACATATATATGTTACAGATAAAACTAGTGGTCACTCCTAGCTCTAGTTAAAACTAGCACTAGAGAAACTAATTTGGGATTGAAAACAAGATACTACTTACTAAATATTTATTAAAAGTTTTTTACACAGGAATATTGCGGGAAGTGCAGTCTGTACAATGTGTCTGGTCGTCGGTGTCGGAGACTGACGGATTGACATACGGTAAATTTTGTCGACAAATCACTATCCCTATTTTTTTCTCTCTCAGTGATGAAATCGCAGCCATTTTGTTTTTATGCCTCGAGCCTTTTACCCATGTAGAAGCCCTAGGAAGACGAAGGACTCGTTTCATAGCTAATAATGTAGACAATAAATCAATGATAACAATTTTGCCGTTTCTTTTTTATAAAAGATCAAACGAGAATTTTTAAAACAATGAAGTTTTTTTCTACATTTTTTTTAAATTGTATTAACTTTTTCATAAAACCTTAACTGTCAAGCTACATGTTTTTTATTTTTAAACAGAATGTGTGCTTTAAAAGTACATATTAGCCCTAAGTAAGATAGTTTAAAAGTCATGACAGTTTGAATATGACCATTGAAAGCTTAAATATCCTGCTAATAAAGTACGGTTTCGAGGAATTTCAAGAGTGTATCTTTAGACAATGCTGTGTTTTGTAAGAGCATGTAAGAAAAGGAAGTGTTATTAGGTAAGAGTGAGACAAAATACCGCTTGCGCTCAGATTAGGGCGCACTGACAGATAGTCGTCCCACGTTATGATTACACTCTGTTGTACCAAAAAAAAAAAACCCTGCATTGTTATTATTGAACATTTTTGTTAAGTTTTTGTTTTGTTGTGGACTCAGTTACTGTTTTTAGTCGATAAAACTTAAATGGTGCCCGTTGCACAACCCATAGACAAAATGGATATTAGCCGTAGACAGAGAAACCTATAGACAAATTGACGCCTTCTTTCGCATTCGCATGCGAAAAAGATAGATTTATGCATACGTCTTGTATAGAAATGAGATAGAGCGGTGTGATTGTTTGTCCCTTTCTCCGTGCCGGTTTTTTTGTTTAGCAAACTCTACGCTTTGCTAAACAACTTTGACAGCGTAGCGATTTAAGGAGTTTACAAGTTGGTTAAAGTGAGAAAAAAAGTGTTTTGTGGCTTAAGATTGGTGAATCTTGTTCAGTTCAGTTCTTAGAACAATTAAAATTTATATCTAAATGTGTTTAAAAGTCATAAAGATTAATGTATAACCTAAAACTACGTTATCGTTCTTTCTCACTCGAGGCCACGCTGATCATTAGTCTATAGGTTTCTCTGTCTACGATATTAGCCATGAAAAACAAAATGGCTGCTATTTCAACATGTAGAGAGAGAGAAAAGAGGGATCACTTTGTCGATAAAATTTACCGTATTTCAACCCGCCAAAGTCTCCGACACTGACACATTTGGCGCGCAAACAATTCTCATATATGTCTGCAAATTAATTTTAAAGAATAGGAAAAAGAACGAGAACGATGCCATTAAGAAAAAGACTAAGTAATACAATAAATAGTTTGTTTATTCCAAGAACACACTTAAGTGACACAAGTTAAGTAATAACCACATTCATTGATGTGACTGCTTTGTTTTTTTTTTGGTTAAATAAAAAGGGAATAAGTAAAATACACCCTATGAAACGTGGAAGTTCTATACCATCCATCATTTTCTTCCCTTCAGTATTTCGAAACTAGAAACAACAAGAACAAATAAAACCAGGCAAGAAATAAATTAATCATTAACAAAATCAACTTAAGTTTTCATTTTACTTGTTTTATTCCTAATTTCAATCATGGATTACACTAACGAACATTGCAATTGAATGCGGTTAGTTACAATTTGGTCTTATAAGTACATACCCAACATATATATAAAATTCGCTATATGTTAATATATACATAAAATGAATGTTTTTAATAAATACACGGTCCAGTTTCCAAATATAAACAAGGCCAATTTGAAATATCGAAAAAAATTTAGTTGGCTTTATGTATTTATTACTGCATAGTTTTAGAATTTTTTTTATTACTCAATACGGTATATTTTCATTTAATTTTTATATAAGTACAATATAATTTTTACAATAGGCTCAATAAAGTAGTCTCAGTTACCAAATCAACAAAAAGGAAAACACTGACTAGTAAACAAAGTATTGCTTTTTAATTTGATGAAATTTTTGTGCATTATTTTGAAGTTACAGAGATTACAATAGGTTGAAACAAATTATCAATTAAAATATTATACACTTGATGTTTTATTTATCTAATGATAATACCATTATAACGAATAACTATAAATATTGTATTTACATGAGGTCCCGAGTATAAAAAGGAAGAAAAAGTCCCCATTGAAATAAAAAGTAAACAGAGTTTGGTTGGAATAAATATACTCCATATCATTGACTCAACAATTCGCTTGCCGAGTGTGGCAACTTTCCCCTATGTAGGGGACATCATTAACCGGGACTTCGTATACAAATATAGTGGAATTGTATCCATCCATTAATGAGGCAACTATTTCTTTACTTGTAGTTGCAAAAACATCCTTATTAGTTGAATTTTCATTCAAAACCGGGTCGAAGACAAATTTGAGTTCCTTGTTGTCTCTCTTCATGAATTGTTGCTGTTCCACACCGTTGTAAAAAAAAGGTGGCATATCTTTTTTAGGATCGAATATCAGCATTTTTTCGTCAATTACATCAACTATGGATTCATTTTTTTTATGTCCCTAGGTACATTTTCGTGCTACCATTGGGCTAACAGAAAGATCTTGCCAAATGGTTATACAATGAAATACCGAAAATCTAAATCCATAAATTCGGAAAAACCTTAAAAAGAGCAGATCTTTGATTATACACCTGGAGCGGACTCTATTTGATATAAATCAGTTACTTATAGTGTAGGTTAATGACATGACAACCAAAACAAAAATTATTCATGTACAAAAAAAAATATTGTAAAAAAATAAATTTTTAAACCACGTTTAAACATTAGTCATCTTATTAAAAATAAAACAATTAGCTCAGTACGTTCTTGTACCTTAATTTCGAAATTTTTAGCGAAGTATGTATCCAGATCTTAAAAAAGAACTTCGACGAAAGTTGAGGCTTTGCCAATCTCTCCAGTTCCCATCTTTGGTTTGCCTTTACCGACTTAGTTGACAACATCTTTAGGAATATCATACGTTGCGCAATTCTTATTTTAATCCTTAACTGATTTCTAATCAGAAGAATGAAATTTAGTTTTTTTCTGATAGCTTGCTTCGCAGTTTGCTTTTAACTACATTCATAGCACCAAATACGTATTCAAATTCTGCATTTGAGTGCGGTAGTGATAATATTATTTTTGCATTAGTGCGGTAGTGATAATATTACATGAATCTTCGAATATGTTTACTCCTGCTGCATTTTTGTATGTCGAAACAGATGAAATTGAATGAACGACATTGAATTGTTAGTTTATGTTCAGGAATTCCCGTGAAATTATATATATATATATATATATATATATATATATATATATATATATATATATATATATATATATATATATATATATATATATATATATATATATATATACAGAATGCGTCCCACATATGGCAAGGGAGCAAAAGAAAAATCGTTTTGTGGCTATGGACCAGACCTGGATCCACCATTTTGATCCTGAAACGAAACTATAACTAAAAGGTTATGGCATCTGTTTTTTGGGACGCTCAAGGCATAATTATGGTGGAATAGTTGGAAAAGGGACCCACTATTACGGGCTCTTACTACGCAGACCAAATAAGAAGATTACGGGAGGCCATTAAGGAAAAAAGACGCGGCAAGCTGCGAGCTGGAGTGCTGTTTCACCAAGACAACGCACCGGCTCACGAAGCCGCAGTTGCGATGGCTGCCATTCAAGAAACGGGATTCGAAGTGCTCGAACACCCTCCCTATTCGCCAGATCTAGCTCCTAGTGACTTCTACCTCTTTCCTCGGCTCAAGGAACGCCTCCGAGGCAAGAAATTCGAAGACGATAGCGAAGTAATGGCCGCTGTTGAAGCGTTTTGGGAGGGTCAAGACAAAGAATTTTTTTCAAAGGGAATCCTGGGTTTCGAAAAAAGATGTACTAAATGTATTGATTTGTTAGGAGACTATGTAGAAAAATAAATTATTATTTTAACTTTAATTACCGTGTTTTATTTTCATTATCATTACTTTTGGATCACCCCTCGTATGGTGTTTTTTCGAACATGAAAATAAAAAATGTTTTCAACTAACAAAAATCTAAGAGGAATAGATCATTTTCTTTCCTTCAATACTGTAAGATGTATTAAAAAAGAATAAAGCGTTATTCGCTTAAAATACACTAAAATAGTAACTATCTGCTAAATATTAAGTAGATCATTCTTATTTAATCGATTAAATTCAATCGATAATGCAATAGTCATGACCGACCTCTTTACATTGACTAAAATGGCACGTATCCAGCCCTGTGTTTAGTTCGTCGCCAACGTTCGACTAAGTTTAAAGTTCATCGTCGAAGCGTTCGCCGAGCAAGTCGTTCCCGTAGTCGGTGGCCTCGCTGCCCACGAACACGTGGTGGTGGGTCAGGATCTCGTGGAACGACAGCAGGTCGTCATGATCGTCGTCCGCTGAAGCGAACAAATGGTCAACTTCCTCTTCGGCTATTTCACTGTAAACACATTGCTTTATTTATTTAAAAAAATTATTGCGCATAAAGTGTGAAATTGGCGGACCTTAAGGCATTCTTTAGAGGCCAACCACGAGCTAAGCAGAGAAACTTAAGCAGGTGCCATAAAAACATGAAAATATGTATACGCGAATATAAAATAAAAACATATAACATACGTATACACTTGTAAATATATATTACTACAAGTATCCTAAATAATATTAAAAACATTACTTGTCACTATTTATATAAACATATTTATTTATTTATTTATTATATGGCCAACAAATCAGATAACAATCAAAATACATTAAAAATTACACACATACATATAAAAGTTTCGTGCCAGATTGTTTTCCTAAGTATGTTGACACATCATTTTCATATTTTACTACAGAGGAGATCTAATCTACGCTTAACAATATTAATATTAATGCCGTACATTACTACATAATACAAAAAAAAAAAAAAAAAAAAACAAATTTTACATACAACAAGTTTAAAATCTATGTGATATGGGAATGAGCGTGTATGACTGTAAGCTCTTTTACTGTTTTTTTTGAATATTCTTGATCTTGGGTCAAAAATATCCAAGCGGGAGTCTTTCGTGGATATCTCGTTGTAAAGTCGACACATTCTTATTATCGGGTTGTAAAAAGACGTATTATTCTTGTAAGTCTGCAGGTGAAATGTCTTGTTAGGAATTCGTGGATTGCGCTTTGTAATTAAGTTTAATTTACTTAAGAGGTAACCGGAATCAATCTCATTATGGAGAATTTTATGTAAATATATAAGGTCATATTCCTTACGGCGAATAAGTAAAGAGGTCATTTTAAATTTGTCGAGTCTCTCACTATAACCGACAAGACTGCGACCATGACCACATTTGTAGCTAAGTATTCTAAGGGTTCTTTTTTGGACGCTTTCTATACTATCCGAATGCACTGTGTAGCAGGGAGACCAAATGACAAGCATATTCAAGAATACTACGGACAAGGCTATTATAAACGGTCAGGAAGCTTTGAGGCTGTTTGAAGTCCTTAGTGCACCTCGATATGAAACCTAGCAACCGGAATGCTTTGTTCTTAATGTGGGCATAGTGCTCCCGAAATGTTAATTTAGAGTCAAACAGCACACCCAGATCTTTTGCTACCGTTTTTCTGTCTAATGAATTTTTATTAATTTTATAGTCATATGTCTGTTTATATCTCTTATTTGTGAACGTTATAATAAAACACCTTTTAACATTGAGATGCATATCGTTAAGCCGGCACCATTCGGATATTGAATCAATATCATCTTGTAGCTTAACACAATCAGATAAATCCTGTATTACACGGTACATTTTCAAGTCATCAGCATATAGAAGGCAGGGACTGGACAGTTTACAAATCAGATCGTTTATGAATACAATAAAAAATAACGGACCGAGATGTGAACCCTGAGGAACACCGGATTTAACTTTGATAGGAGATGACGTGAAACCTTATATATAATTAAGAGCGACAAATTGGCTTCTATTATCGAGGTACGAATGAACCCAGCGCAGTAGATTTCCATGAATACCCAACATAGCTAATTTTTACAGAGTAAAGAATGGTTTACTTTGTCGAAAGCTTTTGTAAAATCGGTGTACACGGCGTCAACCTGCCCACCCACGGCGAAAACCTCGCACAAGTAGTTTTTGTATTCTAACAAATTGGTCACTGTTGATCTACCTCTCACGAAACCGTGCTGCTTGCTAGATATAAGCGGCTTAATTTGAAAGTAAAGATGATCATATAACGCAGATTCAAAAACCTTAGCAATACAGCACAAAATGCTAATAGGTCTATAATTTTCGCAGTTAGACTTATTTCCGGACTTGTGAATGGGTACGATGTGAGCCAATTTCCAAATGGAATGGAAAGCACCAGACTTTAATGACTTATTAAACAATAATGTTAGTGGTTCACACAGTTGCCTTGCACAATTTGAGAAAAGTATAGCGGGAATACCATCATACCCTGGACCTTTGCGAGTATCTAATTTCTTTAATTTTTCCAATATTGTATCCTGACTTAGTTCTATATTACACATACTGTAATTACAATAACTATCACAGTCTACAATATCATTAGTAACAAAATCCTGGTTAATGACAGGTTGAGAAACTTCGAAAGCTGAACTGAAGTACCGAGAAAAAAGTTCACATATTCCTTGTGTGTCCGAAGAAGATTCCGTACCAAGAGTCATACTCTGTGGCATACCTGAGCTACCTATTTTATTGCTAACGAAATTCCAAAACATCTTTATGTTATCCGATAAACTTTCTTCCATGGAGGTAATAAATGATGCGTACACCGATTCCGTAAGTTTTTTACATATCGTGCGTAGCAATGCATAAGTGTCGTAATCTCTAGGATTATGATATTTTTTAAAACGACGGTGATATTTATTTTTTTCTTTGAGACACTTTATTAATGGTGAAGTATACCATGGTGGATATTTGTTATTGGTTTTACTTACAAGCAGTGTGTGTTTTGCAATTAACTTTTTCAACAGAGAGTAAAACTTATCGACAGCCTCGTTTATATCCGGTTCAATTAATAAGTTAGACCAATCAACAGTTGCTAGATCCTCTTTTAAATCAGGATAATTACATTTGCGGTAGTTATATCTTATTGGTTGTGCACGTTTAATTTTTTTAAATTTAAAATTTTCCATTAATACAATTTTCAGTGGAGGGTGATGTGTATCTATTCTAGTAAAAGGCTCAGTAGATGTTACGAGCACTTTTTCAGTTGTTGACAAGACGAGATCAAGAAGACGGCTATTCACATTATAGACTGAATTAAGTTGAACTAGGTTACAAAGATTCATAATATCAACAAGACAATTAGATTTAAAGTCGGATGAAATACCAGGTGTCATAACGTTACTATAAGTGCTAGAGGACCAACTCAGATGTGGGGTGTTAAAATCGCCAATAAGTAAAAATGTGTCTTTATCCTCAACACGAGATACGTTTTTATGAATATTGTCGTAAAAGGCTTGCAAGTGGTCGCGAGAAATATCGGGAGGGAGATAACATAAACATAAGTGGAGCTTTCGACAGGAAACATTGGTCGGAAGGATAGTCACCCAAAGATCTTCAACTTCACATTCCCAACTCATTTGTCTAATTACACGATACTTACAACAAAACAACTCATTTGTCTAATTACATGATATATACAGGGTTATTTTTCAAAGAGTAGCCAAATTTTCAACTTAAGTTCAAACATATAATACGAGGGTGGATTGAAAAGTACTCGGCCTAACCAAGAAAATAAACACATACTAAATCAGTTATATTTTTATTTTTCTACATAATCACCATCAAGTTCAATACACTTTTGCCACCTCCCCTTCCAAGCATTTAGACCGTTGAAAAAAAAATGATTCTCCTTAGAGTCAAAATATGCGTCTACAGCTGCTTTGACCTCGTCGTTTGTCGAAAACCTCCCAAGTGCTTTTTTAGGTTAGGGAACAGAAAGAAGTCTGATGGTGCCAGATCAGGTGAATACGGCGGATGCGGTAACAGTTCAAAGCCACAGTTGTGAATTTCAGCCATTGACTGTACTGACGTGTGAACACGGGCGTCATCTTGATGAAACAGGACTTTTCTTCTGAGCATTCCTCGACGTTTTTCTTTTATTTCCTCTCGTAAACGACGTAGTAAGGTGCAGTAGTAATCAGAGTTTATAGTCTGACCCCTTTCAAGATAATCAATCATAATCACACCTTTCGAGTCCCAGAATACTGAAGCCATCACCTTATTTGCCGACAAAATCGACTTAGCCTTTTTAGGGGGTGGTGAACCAGGTCTTCTCCACTTTTTTGATTGTTGTTTTGTTTCCGGTGTACAGTAATGAACCCATTTTTCGTCCATAGTAACAAAACGATTCAAAAAATCATCTGCATCGGCTTCAAATAACTCCAAACAGTCGCGTGAAATAGTCAATCGCGTCCTTTTTTGTTCAACTGAAAACAGTCGCGGAACCCACCTCGCAGACACCTTGTGGAAACCCAACTCGTTGACAATGATGTTTTGAGTTCGTTCATAAGAGATGCCAATAATCTCGGCTATCTCTCTAATTTTTAATCTGCGGTCTCCCATTATTAAATCAAGTACTTTTTTAATATTTTCGTCAGTAGTTGACGTCGAAGGCCTTCCAGAGCGGGGTTCATCTTTCACACTCTCTCTACCACGCTTAAATTCTGCTATTCATTTTTTGACGGATGAATATGACAGAGCACAATCGCCTAATGTACTGACCATGTCATCATGGATGGCTTTTGATGATAGCCCCTTCTTATGGAGGTACTTAATGACGGCACGCTGCTCGATTTGCTCCATTCGCGGAAATTATGTCCGATTACTTTGTTAATAAATTTATAAAATCACAACTAATTATCGCACACGTTTCGAACTTCACACAATGAACTAGTCTGAACTGAACTAAATAATGTGGGTAGATTTGATTTTTAGAATTGAATGGATCTGTGTTAGGCCGAGTACTTTTCAATCCACCTAGGTATGAAATACGAGTAAATAAGGCTTCTACTTTTATTTGAAATTATCCCAAATTGAATGTAATTTATGAGTAACAGCTGTTTTACTCACCGTTCGACTATTACGAAAGCGTGCGTGCGCAATAATACCAGTTAAAATAGTACATTACCACGCATTTTCAATTTAAAAGATAAAAAGGACAGAATCTTAGGTTTTTTTTTTAATTTAATTTTTCTTCACCATTTGCCTATATTACTTATGCTGAAACTTCTCCGGAAATTTGGCCGGTTGTTGCAAAATAACCCTGTATATAGTATTCATATTTACATTTAGATCAGCATCAGCAGAATCAGTAAGCTGAAGTGGTAATGGGCCGACCAATATAGCTCGAAGAACCGACAAACGAAGGGGAAAGGAGAGAAGAACTGGTAGACGAAGTGTAGGGCGTCCCCCCACTAGATAGAGTGATGACCTTGTAAGACTTGCAGGAAGTTGATTGATGCTGGTGGCTCAGGAGCGTGCTTTGTGGCATTACTTGGGGGAGGCCTATGTTCAGCAGTGGACTGGTGAAAAGATGTTGATGGTTACTGGGATAGTTACAACTATACACGTATTATAAATTAACTTACATTATAACCAACTAAATCACTTAAGAGTAGCCATAATAATAATTTTAAACTCATGTTTAAATTCATGTTGGGATTTACCCACAGAATGGAACAATTTGCCAAATTCGAATACAATGCGGATACCAAGGTAAGAGCGAATGTTAAGCCAATGCACTTTACACTGGCCGAAAAAGTAAAGTTACAGCCTGTACACGTCCCACTCCTGGGCACAGGTCTCCCTTCATTTCTAGAGGGTTTCAGAGCAAGGAACTACACTGCCCTAATACGTGTTGGTGGAATTCACAAGTCTTCTTATTATTTCTCTTCAAAAATGGAACCTTAATTAGATCCTAAGAAAAGAACCGTAAAAAACTTTGGCACCGGTACATCCCTGACTGCGATACTTGTATTAAACCGCCTCAGTCTATCTATTTCAGGTGTACTATATTAACTAAGTCTTGAATATATTTATTAAATAATCAATATCTTTTAATTCTATGTAGTCCTTTCCTTGAATCGTTGACCTAAAATAGCGAAACACTTCTCAGTATTAGAGATGGGACATATGTCAGGTACATACTCGTTGTCAGGTATAATCCAGCGCCGCACCTCGTCTAAGTCGAGCACTCCGTCCTGGTTGAAGTCCAGTTCGTGCTCGAACTTATCCTGCTCCGAGATCAGCCACTGTTTGTCCTGCTGATACCCTGCGTGACAAGTTTTACATTACTAAAGCACTCTTCATCTTTCTTTTCTTTTTTATCATTTAAATGTCAAAAAGTCTTATGGCTTCCAATAGACAGGTAGCTAGGTCGTTTATGTACTAGAGCCATGCTGCAGTTATCTTAAGGTGAGTCTACGCTGGAGAAGCTGAGCACGAGCTGAGCACAAGCCGCTCTACTCGCGGTGTCAAATGTGAACGTACAACCAGCTTACAACATGCAAAGCGATACATGCGACGCACATCCCTTTGTCAAAAAACCGATAACAGGCGGAGCACAGTCGAGCACGAACCAAACGCTCGAAGCGCGCTCGTTCGATGCTTGTAAGTCGGTTCACACTACACGAATTTGTGCTCGGCCTATGCTCCGCGTTCGTGCTCGGCTCGTCTAGCGTAGCACCTTATGGTTGTAGCACGAATGGGTCGGCTCGACCTGGGAAGGAGCACGCGATTTCGTAAAGTGAGTGTATAAAACCGGAGACACTTAACTGGTTACGGTGCATTACATCTTAGTCTTCATGGGTGACAACGTATCATGGATTCTTAATCGACGATAGATTTAGATGTCTATGGGCCGCGGTATACATTTACCATCAGGTGGGCTGTGTGCTCGATTGTCACCCTAATACTATAAAAAAAAGGGTAGATACCACCCCGTTTAAGCTAATTTGTGACGGGCAGCAGCGACAAAGCTGCTCACGTCTGGTATTACGATCGTCAATCCTCGAGCCAAGCGTGACGAATTAGGCCAAACCTAACAACGGCAGAGGAGCATGTTCAGTATTGAACTTTTACGGTCCTTGATGTTAGAAAAACGAAAACCTAATTAAAGGTCAAATACATTTTTCTTTATAGCATAAGGGTGACGAACGAGTACACAGTCCACCTGATGGCAAGTTGATGCTATGGCCCATAGACATCTACATTTATCCTCGATTAAGAATCAAAACGCATATACGTTGTCACCCCTGAGGACTAAGATGCAATGCCTCGTTTCCATTAAAAAGGGTCTCCAGTTCTCTATACTCACCATACGAAACACAGCAGTATTAAGTTGCTATTTAACGCTGATATTCTGTGAGAGCGTGGGCCTTCCCTAGTAGAGCCGACCTATTCGTGGTACAGCCATATTATAGCTGCAGCGTGGCTCCACCACGTGTTACGCTAATTTTACGCATCTATAACAGACCTCACACTCAAACACGTGTTTATACAGTAACATTTGTTTCAAACAAATGTTACTATATCGTAGTTAGCATAAGACAATGGCCATAATAAGAGGTAGATTTATCAATAGAAGATTTATTGCGTATATTCCGGTGTGCCGTTGTTTTAAAAACAAATTAGACGACATGAGTTTATAAACATACATACGATGTAAAGTTACACACAGACTAAAGAACGTAGTACTACTAAAGAATCCGTTCACGATTCGTACGAGCCGACAGAGGGAAATGCCTTTAAAAAAAAGAGAACTTAAGGCTTCCGATGGATGGCGGCATAACCATCCCAGTCTCGTAATGGGCAGCAGCGCCACAGGTGCGATGTGTCTGGCACTGCGATCGCCAACCCGCTTGCCCAGCGTGGCGATTAAGGGAAAATCCTTTAATGAGTAGCACCACAAAAGCGCAGCCGACTGTTTCCGTTCGCCCCATTATTCCTGGCCGTGGTGGCGTTCATGGGCGATTTTTTATTCGTTGTAAAAAGTTTTGAGAGTAACGAAAATAATGCATTTGTACAAATTTAAATTTAGACTGCGGTTTATGATTCTTTAGTATATGTTTTAATTAAAAATTAACTCATTGCATCGATAAAACCTTAGTTTTTCAAATAATACGTGTTTTAAGCGCCACGGATAGCTAGATGATTCCTCTGCATCACGATATTGTTGGGTTAGATTAGTAAAATTGCAGACACAAATAATTTTATATTTATATTTATTTAAAAGAACACGTAATGAAATTGTCATAAAACTAAAGATTTTACACGTTTAGATAATAAATCATAAACTTACACCTAAAATCACTTCCTATGAGTAACGCCTTGACCGAAAAAAGTATCATTTGTTTGTTTTTTTAGAACATTTTGAGTGTATATGTAAATTATAGTTCTATATCATTAACAAAACATTATCATTTTATATAATTATCAAAATAAAAATGGCACTTTCGCCCTTAAAGTTGAAAATTATTAAAATTTTATGTCTTCTATTTTGGTAGACAATAACTCATAGGAACGAGCATTTACTCAGAGGAAAGAGTTAAGCTGCGTTCCCATTTGCGAACATTTATGACCAACTGTGAGTTAATTAGGCAAACATAAATTGTTACTTTATGTTAAAATCTACGTAACAACGTTTTTACTAAAAAATATTTTTATAAAAAAATGAAACCGCCTTCATATTCATCTTTTAATGCATCTGTGGGATTTTTATATTTTTGTAGTATTTTGTTTTTTTTTTAGTGCATAAAACAACATTTCAATATTCGCGTGTTTCATACACATTATTATTATTATTATATTTAAAAATATTGAAAAACTTCTTTTACCCCCTTCTTCTACGTACATTTTATACAAGTTAAGTAGTGTATCAGTCAGGTATCGAATTTGCTCTTTTTTTCTTCTTTTCAGTGCGACATTCTTTTTTTCCTGCGGTTATTCTAGTTACGTCATCTCGCAAATAAAATTCTTCGATTTCTTTTTTTATATCTTCATTTTTGGTTTGCGCTGAGTGTATCTAGCTTTTCCTTTGAGACCGAGTAATTTAGTCACATACGTTTTGTTTCTTGTGACTTTGATAATTGCAGTAATTTTCTTAAAAATCAGTTTTTCTTTGTTATTATTACATTTTTTGTAAGCCACTTTCAAGTAACTTTCTAATAGCTCTTGGCTCGCTTTTAATTTATCAAATTCTGTCTGTTTATCTTTTTCTAATTTAATAATTTGTAATTCATATTTACGTTTTTGACGAAATAATTGCTTTTTGTATTTATTAACAGTTGTTTTCAATGATGCTATTTTTTAAGGGCAGCATTATATTTCTTGACCACTGCAACATGGTGTCTTGTTGATGCCTTCTTGACTTTCTTCACAGTCTTTTGGGAGGACGATGGTGGATTATTCTCCTCTTGAGTGATAGTTGTTTTCGACTTCCGTGCTTCTTTTTCTTTTCTTTTTTGATTTCTCGATGGACACAACAAAATCACGGGTATCATAAACTTAAACAATTTATTATATTACATTGAAAAGGTTTTTATTTATAAAATTAATTCTTAATGATCAGCTGTATTGTAATGTGTTCCATAGAAAATAACACCCATGACATAGAACGTGTTGAACATTTTTAATGAGTTGAAAAAGTTGAAGGACACACGAAAAGTCAAATCTACAACGAAAAAAAAACCGCCCTCATAGCAACGGTGAGGCAGGGGGTGCGAAGAATCCCCGGGAGAGGAAATGTTACCACCAAAAACTGGATTTAGCGACGTATAATGGAACTGGAAGCTGAGCTGGAAAGTATAAGATGGCATATTGTAGGGTTAAGTGAAGTCCGAAGAGAGGGGGAGGACACAATTACCTTGCAATCGGGCCATCTGCTCTACTTTCGGGAGGGAGACGGCCTATCCCAAGGCGGAATAGGTTTCCTCGTTCAAAGGATCCTCACTAACAGCATTATAGAAATCTCCAGTGTCGACACGGGTAGCATACTTTGTACTTAAGTTATCAAAGAGATACTCTCTGAAGATCGTACAAGTTTATGCCCCGTCCTCGGCACATTCGGATGATGAAGTTGAAACTGTTTATGAAGACATTTATAGTCCCTTACGTAAGACCACAAAGGCCCACTACAATGTTGTTATAAGGGATTTTAATGCCAAAGTGAGTAAACACACGGGCGTCGAATCGATTTTGGGACTCCACGGTTTTGGAAGCATGAATTACAGGAGGCAAATGCTGGTCAACTTCCTCGAGAAAGAGGGGCTATTTCTGATGAATACTTTTTTCGCGAAGAAGCCACAAAGGAAGTGGACCTGACTCAGTCCCGATAATACTACAAAAAAAGGAGATTGACTTCATCAAGACGGACAAAAGGCACATATTCAGAGATGTCTCAGTGATCAACAAATTCAATACCGGAATAAATAACTGACTTGTTCAAGGCACTCCGAATATCGATTTTACGCTTGAAAGGTCCCGATTGGTAAGTCTAGGATTCGACCAAATCTGTTTCAATTCGTAACTGAATCCCAGCGCTTCTATCTAGAACATAAAAACCGATTCGATAACCTGAGAGGTGTTGCCGTTTTGTAAATGAAAAAAATGCTAGACTTTGGCGGTGATAATGCTAAAAAAGTGCTAAATCACACTTGAATATGCTAAAAAAAATGCCAGCTGCTAAGTCTTGTTTGAATGAATAAGAAATGAAAATAAATTGCAAGTAGGTAGTGTAACTAAAAACGCAGTGCTATTTTAAAGTAAATTTAATCATCAAGATAAATCAAATAATATTTGTAGATCATCAATATCAGCTTCGTCGTGTACTTGTGCTTGTGATGTTGAAGGGCCATCTTCAAAAGCAATAGTCATTGGCATCACAAGCGACTCTTTAATCCCTCTAATCTGTTTTAAAACATGTTCGGGAACGTTATTTAAGGCCATATCTGATATGTAGGATCGAGTTCAGAGTATGTAGTGACATACGATTTCTTAATTTTGTTTTTACAATATTCATTTGGCTGAATACTCGTTCTATCTCAGCATTCGAGTGTGGCAAAGAAAGAATAGATATGGCCAAAGAAGCTAACTCCGAAAATGGATTATTATCCGCCGAGTCTTTGTATTCATGAACCTCCGACCAAAATTCGACAGTTGAACATTTATTTTCCCAGTCGGTATGTTGAATATTTCTCCACTGTATAACTATACGTTCAATTTCATTGGCCTGGCAGCCGAATTCTTGTGCGAGTTCTATTATTGGTGGTTTTGTAGCTTTTAAAGTTTCTTGTACAGAAATCATGTTCATTGTTCGTAATATCTTTACATTTGTTGGCAACCTTGATCGCATTTCTTGTACAAGTTTAAGTGTAAACTGCTTACAGCGGTGCCGCAGATTACGTTCGGCTTCAGGTAAAAGTTCATATTCAGTCAGCTTCAGTTCAAAACCATAGCCCATGTATGGAGATGGGTCTAGATAGCTTTCAAGATTTGTAGCTGTCAACACATCAATTCGCGCTGTTGGCAATATGATTCTTCTGGCGACTGATTCAACCAGTTCAACCAAATCATTCAGCAATTTAGTCGGGTCTCGGTCGTTGCTTTCAAAATTTTTATTTACCCTTTGCACTTCATCTAACATAGGCAATAAATATAGCAGATACAGATGATTCACAGGATCGTTATACATAGAATAAAGCATTTCAGCCGTATAGCAATTTTCTTTTTGTTTGACAATTTCGAAATGCGTTTTTAATTCCAGCCATTGATAACAACTACAACCCGGCGGACAGCAGGCTTAATAGACAACCATCGCGTACTGCATACCTGAGTTATTTTCAAAGGTTGTCTTCCACAGTTAATGGTCTTGTATAGCTCCTTGTAAAACAACTGTCGGTTGGAGGAATGGCTAAACCAATTATATGTTTCTCGGATTAAAAACTCAATATTTCTCGGAAGTGACTCCTCAGACGCATGTGTGATAGCTAATTGCAGGGAATGGCAAAGGCACCGCACCAAAACTAGATTTTCATTGCCAGTTTCAGTTTTTAATAAGCTGTGAACACCGTTGTTGACACCAGTCATAGAACTGGCATTATCAGTTCCTATACCTATTAAGTTTTTCATATTTAGTTTAAGCTCTGCAAAAAGAGTCTTGAGGCCGTTTACTATAGCATCAGCTGTCCCGTTTTCTATGTCAACCAATCCTAAAAATGTCGTGATAATATTTTTATGTGAACTGTCATAATATCGGATTGATGTGCCGAGAATTTTTGTGACTGAGATGTCTGTGGATTCGTCAACCAGTATACTAAACTTATTATGGCCTATGTCTGCAACCAGTTCTGAAATAAAGTGTGGTGCCAATGCATATTTAATGATGTTGGTACATTTCGTTCGGTGTAATTTAATATCGGCACTTCGACTATCAGAAAATGTTTTTTTACACATTTCGGACAAGTGGTCCACTGTTAAAGTAGATGCATGTTCACTTATAAATAACGCAAGTGAACACTCTGCTCTTTGGGTATCTAGTTGAATATGCACCTTAGGAAAATCAATTTTTTTTTGACTTTTTTTCGGCACAACATGTTTCGCATATTTTGATGTACCAATGTGTTGTTTTAAACAGGATACTTTGGCTATAATGTTGCACTTACAGTATTTGCAGTAAGCTTTGGTCGAATCTTCTTTAGCTCGTGTAAGCCATTGTTTAAACTCACTCATCTTCTCCCATTCTTCTCGATAATGTTGTTCATATTTTGGAGGCATATTATCCCTCCAAAGTCAATTGTAAACTACTTTTAAAGCACACACACAAAACAAAAGCACAAACGTTTATTTTAAAGCTATTACAACTATCGGTACTTGCACTTGTTGAGTAATGGTCCGAATGCGAATGAATCAAAACATTACACATTGCTTACTCGGAAAATAAACAAAATCTTTCACTATTCGGGAAAGTCCCCAAATCATAATAGAGTTGCCATAATAATCAATCACAGTAACAATTTTAAATTTTTTGTCTATGGGTTTAGTTCAATCTTTTGCACAGAGTAAATATTGAGTGAACAGTGAGATATGGCAGTGAGTGTAAACAATTTGTCTATCCCATAAAAAGAATTGAAATCACTAGTACGTAAAATTCGAAAAATGCTAAAATATGCAATATGCTAAAGCCAATTGTTTCATGCCAACATGTTTAAAAATATGCCAAATTTAGCATTAAAAATGCCACATCGGCAACACTGCCTGAGACCCACTTTGGATATTGACGAGAACCTTAACAGCGTGATTAAGACCTTAAGGGATAAGGGCAACAGGTTTTGTGGCAAACAACATATGGGCCGAAAGTCGAAGTTCTCAGATGAGGCACTTCAGCTTATGAAAAGAAGGCGTGTGTCAGCATCACCATCGGAGCAGGTGACACTAACCAAGCTTGTGAGGAAAGCTGTGAGGCGGGACCTGCATCGCTCTAGTGCAATTGCTATACAAGCGGCAGTAGAGCGAAACAGGCGATCCAAAATCTTTGTTCGGGAGCTTGGAAGAAGTCACATCGCAAAACTCCAGACGCATGATGGCAAAGTC
Organism: Parnassius smintheus behrii; assembly: GCA_036936625.1. Lineage (NCBI taxonomy): Eukaryota > Metazoa > Arthropoda > Insecta > Lepidoptera > Papilionidae > Parnassius > Parnassius smintheus. The sequence goes on from JAUPFT010000005.1 coordinate 51,790,961, forward strand.
CTCACGTCAAAGCCTGAGGTTCTCTCTGAGATCGAACACTATTATGGCAAACTATATGCCTCACATAAAAGCCACAACCTGACCCTAAATGCGATGATCCCAGAATCACGCTGACCCTCCACAATACCGACGAGCTGCCAGATATCTGCCTAGGGGAGATTGAGCTGGCCCTCGGCCAACTTAAAAATGGAAAAGCGTACGATGTCCGTCTAAGTACAGGACAGTCAAACAAAATCAATCCAGTTGCATCACGGAATGAGACAGGGGGGTTACACAGGGATGTTATATCCCCTGAACTGTTTACAAATGCACTGGAAGATGTTTTTAAGACGTTAGACTGGAAAGGACGCGGTATTAACGTAAACGGTGAGTACATCTCACACTTACGCTTTGCTGATGATATCGTCGTCATGGCAGTATCGCTGCAGGAACTTCAGGACATGCTTAACACACTAAATGAATTCTCCCAACTTGTTGATCTGTGCATGAATCTGAACAATACAAAAGTTATGTTCAACGATTACGTCATGCCAGTTCCAATTACAATTGATAGTGAAATTCTCGAAGTTGTCCAGGAATATACCTACCTCGGGCAGATATTGCAACTAGGTTAGAATAACTTTAGGAAGGAAGCCGATCGGAGGATTCAGTTAGGCTGGGCAGCATTTAGAAAGCTCCGTCGAGTTTTCTCGTCGCCCAAACCGCAAAGTCTTTCTTCAACCAGTGCGTTCTGCCCGTATTAACTCATGGGGCCGAAACTTGGACACTGACGATACGTCTGCTCAAAGTCGCTCAGCGAGCAATGGAAAGAGCTATGCTCGGAGATTCTCTGGTAGACAAAATTCTAAATGAAGAAATCCGCCGAAGAACCAAGGTTACTGAGATAGCTTTCAGTTTGTAAGCTGAAGTGGCAATGGGCTGGTCATGTCTGTCGCATAAGTGACAACCGGTGGAGTAGACGTGTTATGTTGTGGAGACCGCGTCAAGGCAAACGTAGTGTGGGACGCCCCCTGACCAGATGGAGCGACGATCTGCGCAAGGTGGCTGCTAGAAACTGGATGCGTGTAGCCGAAGATCGGGCTAAGTGGCGCGCCTTGGGAGAGGCCTATGTCCAGCAGTGGACTGCCGCAGGCTGATGATGATGGTGGTGATGAAATAAAATATGTCTTCACGTACAAATAAAAAGTTATAATGATAGGATTCATAACGTTATCGTAGTTGAAGTAATCACCCACGATAGCTATGTTATGCCGACTTTTGTCAGAGCGTATGTACTTCTTTCTTTTGTAGTCTCAACAAAACCCAGCTAATAGCTCCAGAACACGTAAAAAGTTCCAGAGTGCGAAGAATATCTCACCTCGGTCGCCGACGTACTCGCTGAAGTCCAGTACGCCGTCTTCGTTGCGGTCGCGCTCGTGCATCGTCTGGTTCACGAGGATCGGCTGCATTATCTCGTGCTCCTCGGGATTTGAAAACACCTGTACACACGAGTTTTATTTTAAACTAGTTGTTCCCGCGACTTCGTTCGCGTGGAATTCATTACGGAAGTTTTTTTTTTATGTGCGGAACCCAATTTCTTTTTGTAAAAAGTAGTCTTAGTTACTCCTTACAACACAAGCTATCTGCCAGTAAAAGTCCCGTCAAAACCGTTCCGGCTATTTCGAATATTAGCCGGAACAAACAGACAAAAAATTTAAAATTGTTTTTTTGTCATAAATATCGAATATAATTTTAAAACATGCATTTAGTAAAAAGTTGTTATTTTGACATGACAAACACCTCAGTTATATTTATTTGTATGGATTACTCCGACACGTGAGGAAACCTGCACGTCTGAGGAATAAGAAAAAAAAAAATTTCGAAGAGATGTGAACTTCGCCAACACGCATTGGGGCTGCGCGGCGGACACTTCCTTGCCCTAAAACCCTCTCAGAAATGAGGGGAGGCCTGTGCCCAGCAGTGGGACGTATATATGCTGTAACTCTACTTCGACACGAAATCGACTGTAATTATTATCATCTTTACAACTTTTTACAAGTCCACAGTTGAACATAGGCCTCCCCCAGGGAATGTCACAAAGCAGCATCCATCGACTTCCTACATCCCTTAGTGGGTCGTCACTCCATCTAGTATGATGGCTCGCCCGTATTACCAAGTGGTGACATATGTGGTTCTTCATTACCGGCCATATGAGGAAGCTAAAGGTCGCTCAGCGAGCTATGGAGAGGACTATGCCCGGGGTTTCTCGAGACATACCTAGAAATAAGGATATCCGCAGTAGAAACAAAGTAATCGTTATAGCCTAGCGGATCAGTAAGTTGAAGAGGCAATGGGCCGGACATTTTTTTGTAGAATAAGGATGACAAAGAAATACACATATGATTTCTTATATTTACGCGAACACTACACATGATTAAAACTACTTTTACGGATTTTATCGCGTTTATTTTTACTTTTAATTACTTTTATTTTAAAGAAATACACAGTCGACTTTAGTCTACCTGATGGTAAGTGGTTGCTGAGGTCCATAGACATCTACGTCTATTCTCGATTAAGAATCAAAATGCAGACGGTTTGTCACCCCTGAGGACTAACATGAAATGCCTCGCTTCCAGTAATAAGGGTCTCCGGTTCTATACACCCACTATACGAAACACATCAGCATTGAACTTCCATTTTACACCGATATTCTGTGAGAGGGATCTGGGGTCCTTTCTCAGTCGAGCCGAACCTTGCTACAACTATACTATAGCTGCAGCATTGCTCTACCACGTAATAGCACCATACAGCTCGAAAAATTGACAATCATTGAGAAGGAAAGGTTCTCGTGTGACAGCCTCGTACCGGTAAGCGACGTGTCATTATCATCATTGTTATCATGAGCTTATTTAACAATAAAACTTTTATGGCAGTTGCATGACGTTGTAACAGCAAAACATGAAGATAATCGTGTCAAACCATTTTTATTATTTAATATAATGCAATATTCAATAAATACAGGTAATCAAATGAATTTCTATATGTATTAAGGTAAAAAATTGGGTGTAACAGGTGAAGGAATAGAAGCCTATGGCACTGATATTTTTTTTTGTTTTACATTAACATATTATGAAATTGATCTATCAATAAATACTACTACACCCTATTTTTTCCAGACGGTTAAAAATCATCTAGTATATCTTCTACGCTCTGACAGCGCGCGACATGTTACACTCCCGTTCACTCGGGACCTTTTTGGCGGGAAAATTTCTAGGTTAGGAAATTTTTTGCAATATTGCAAATTTTGCTATATTTTCACTTTGAGACAATATTTATGGATAAAACTTACAGGAAGTCTTGTTGAATGTATAAACTATCGAATAAAATTATTTTTGGTTGCTAGAAATTGTAATAAAGTATATAAATTACACTGTATAGCATAATAGTAGTATAAACTTCAATTTTAGTGACAAAATTACTACTAATTTGAATTCTACACCTTTGTTTTTGGAGAAATTTATATGAAATTGTTTGGAAATATGTATATTTTATGTTTTATGTGTTTCCATTCGTTACTCATACCAAAATATTAAAATATTAAAAAATTAAAAAAAAAAAATAAAATAATATTTTATCTGTGACATTTCGAACAATATTTCTAAAATATGTTCGTGTGAATTTGAAATAAATACAACGTCATGTTATTTCAAAATATGTAGGAAAACTATTTTTACTTACATTTTACACTAAAAATAAATGAGAATTTGAAAAATAACACATTTATAACCCGCCCGCCAAAACAGGCCTTTCGGAATTTGAAGTACTTTTGGCAATTTACTTTTCACTTTTTATACCACAAATTATATATCTACGTGTTGACTATATTACAAGAAATGTAAAAAGTATAATACTTTCGTTTTTAGTCCAGACACAAATATAAAATTCTATAAAAAAGACAGAGCAACTTCATCAAAGTGACACGTGGAACGCCGGAAGTTCAGAGTGATTTCTTTTTTTTTTTTTCTAAAAAACATTGCCAGGTTATGGTTTAAAATAAAAGAGCATATCTTTGTCTTTGATACTAATATCTATTGCATAGTGTCTTTGGTTTTGTTTAAAACGAAAAAATAGTTTTTTCATAGGTAGACATGTTTACATAATTCTGATCTAATTCGATCACTACTTGGCGGGCGTAAGGTTGGTATTGCGCGATCGAAAGTGAGCATGGCTTGGCGTACGAGATATAAAAACTTTGTTAAAAAGCATTAGCATATTAACAATGAACTATAAATGTAATAATTCAGTACGCATAAAGCTATTATTGCCAACTCTTTTAAATCAGATATAGTATTTCATGTAAAAATATTGTAGATGATAAAAAATTTATATATTTTTACAAGTTTGAACCTCTGTGAAAGTAATTTAGTTTTTGGGACAACCTGTACATACAGGTATCTACAGATTTCCCAAAACACTTACATCAAGCCGAAAACAGGTTATAAAGAACATTAAAAATCTCAGTTCTGTACTTTTAAAATAATAAGCATTTTCAAAAATGTTTTTTTGAAAATACGCGAACACTACACATGATTAAAACTACTTTTACGGATTTTATCGCGTTTATTTTTACTTTTAATTACTTTTATTTTAAAGAAATACACAGTCGACTTTTGTCTACCTGATGGTAAGTGGTTGCTGAGGTCCATAGACATTTACGTCTATTCTCGATTAAGAATCAAAATGCAGACGGTTTGTCACCCCTGAGGACTAACATGAAATGCCTCGCTTCCAGTAATAAGGGTCTCCGGTTCTATACACCCACTATACGAAACACATCAGCATTGAACTTCCATTTTACACCGATATTCTGTGAGAGGGATCTGGGGTCCTTTCTCAGTCGAGCCGAACCATGCTACAACTATACTATAGCTGCAGCATTGCTCTACCACGTAATAGCACCATACAGCTCGAAAAATTGACAATCATTGAGAAGGAAAGGTTCTCGTGTGACAGCCTCGTACCGGTAAGCGACTTGTCATTATCATCATTGTTATCATGAGCTTATTTAACAATAAAACTTTTATGGCAGTTGCATGACGTTGTAACAGCAAAACATGAAGATAATCGTGTCAAACCATTTTTATTATTTAATATAATGCAATATTCAATAAATACAGGTAATCAAATGAATTTCTATATGTATTAAGGTAAAAAATTGGGTGTAACAGGTGAAGGAATAGAAGCCTATGGCACTGATATTTTTTTTTGTTTTACATTAACATATTATGAAATTGATCTATCAATAAATACTACTACACCCTATTTTTTCCAGACGGTTAAAAATCATCTAGTATATAAAAACTTTGTTAAAAAGCATTAGCATATTAACAATGAACTATAAATGTAATAATTCAGTACGCATAAAGCTATTATTGCCAACTCTTTTAAATCAGATATAGTATTTCATGTAAAAATATTGTAGATGATAAAAAATTTATATATTTTTACAAGTTTGAACCTCTGTGAAAGTAATTTAGTTTTTGGGACAACCTGTACATACAGGTATCTACAGATTTCCCAAAACACTTACATCAAGCCGAAAACAGGTTATAAAGAACATTAAAAATCTCAGTTCTGTACTTTTAAAATAATAAGCATTTTCAAAAATGTTTTTTTGAAAATACGCGAACACTACACATGATTAAAACTACTTTTACGGATTTTATCGCGTTTATTTTTACTTTTAATTACTTTTATTTTAAAGAAATACACAGTCGACTTTAGTCTACCTGATGGTAAGTGGTTGCTGAGGTCCATAGACATTTACGTCTATTCTCGATTAAGAATCAAAATGCAGACGGTTTGTCACCCCTGAGGACTAACATGAAATGCCTCGCTTCCAGTAATAAGGGTCTCCGGTTCTATACACCCACTATACGAAACACATCAGCATTGAACTTCCATTTTACACCGATATTCTGTGAGAGGGATCTGGGGTCCTTTCTCAGTCGAGCCGAACGATGCTACAACTATACTATAGCTGCAGCGTTGCTCTACCACGTAATAGCATCATACAGCTCGAAAAATTGACAATCATTGAGAAGGAAAGGTTCTCGTGTGACAGCCTCGTACCGGTAAGCGACGTGTCATTATCATCATTGTTATCATGAGCTTATTTAACAATAAAACTTTTATGGCAGTTGCATGACGTTGTAACAGCAAAACATGAAGATAATCGTGTCAAACCATTTTTATTATTTAATATAATGCAATATTCAATGAATACAGGTAAACAAATGAATTTCTATATGTATTAAGGGAAAAAATTGGGTGTAACAGGTGAAGGAATAGAAGCCTATGGCACTGATATTTTTTTTGTTTTATATTAACATATTATGAAATTGATCTAATCAATAAATACTACTACACCCTATTTTTTCCAGACGGTTAAAAATCATCTAATATATAAAAACTTTGTTAAAAAGCATTAGCATATTAACAATAAACTATAAAAATGTAATAATTCAGTACGCATAAAGCTATTATTGCCAACTCTTTTAAATCAGATATAGTATTTCATGTAAAAATATTGTAGATGATAAAAAATTTATATATTTTTACAAGTTTGAACCTCTGTGAAAGTAATTTAGTTTTTGGGACAACCTGTACATACAGGTATCTACAGATTTCCCAAAACACTTACATCAAGCCGAAAACAGGTTATAAAGAACATTAAAAATCTCAGTTTTGTACTTTTAAAATAATAAGCATTTTCAAAAAAACAATCGATAAAAATTTACCCTCTGTGATGATATTTCTATTATATAATTTGATTACAAATCTTTAATTTATTAATTTGTTTTCTGATTTTACCTTGGGATAACCCTTTTGTTACATTAATTTTTGGGACGATCGATATATTTTGTTTGGAATTATAGTATTCAGACCTAGGGGTGTCAACACTATAGTAAGATACTATATTATACAGTAGGGTTGGCAAGCCTTTTACATCCTTTGTCACAAGTTCTCTGATGCATAACGACCACGTCCACGGTCAGTCTACTAGTCTACTTCAGCTACTTGCATCCATCTATTCCCTGCATACCCTATCAGATCACTTTAATTATCAGATTATTTACAGTAAGTACATTTTTAGCAGAATTGAACGTTAGTTTATTCACTTCAAAAACATCAACCTTCGAACCCAAGAAATAAATCACCCTCTTCCATATTGGTTTCGGAAGCTAGTTAAAAAAATTATATATTATTACAAAGGAACTTGTTTACTAACCACAGTTAGAATGGCCAGCCATTCTAACTGTGGATAACTAGGATTATCTGGGCGGTAAGACCTTTAAAGAATACGTTTAAACAGATCTATCGCTGTCGCGCTGTGCCCGAACAATTGAGCTAGACAACCAAGAGAAACAACTACAGCTCAGATTGGTTATATCTATGAAAAACTGGACCAATATAAATTTTATTTTTATTAACAATTTAAGGTTTGTAGCAGGTTAAGTTTGTATGTTTTTTTTATTTTTTATTTTTGTTAAAAGGCGATACCACAATAACTTTATAATATTCCCAGTTTAATAAATAATTCATTTACGGAAAAATTGCTGTAGTAGATACATATTGTATCGCAAAATACTACGAAACACCTCCCGGATCCCGGAAAACCTTTTAATATCAGACAAAATAACCCGTAAAAATCTCCATTACTTTCTCTAGTAAAGTAAGTGCATATTTTTTACCTTTACGTATACAATCGACTGTTTTAGTTATGAATGATGTAATAACGCTTTGTTTACTTTTTTAACAAATTTCATTAAAAAATTGTTTATTAGTTTACAGAAACTTTCGCGATCTAACCTGATCTCTGGGCTCTTAGACCATATTATAATAAAGCTGAGGCCCTCAGGCCTTTACCTCCACTGTTCTGAACAATTTTGCTGCTGCTTTATCCAAGACGCCCCGGGGCGATAAACACATACTCTCGTCGGTGTTCCCCACCACCTGAGACGGGGTTAGCAGACCATGTTGTATCTCCGGATCCGACAGAAGCCACAAACATACGTCCCGCTAAAAATATTGAAACATTAGTACTTCTAAACTCTATTACTGGTAATAACTGTTTATAGCACGACATAAATATTTAAAAGAAGCAAGTTAAACAAAATTTTATAACAAATACAGTTAGCGAATGTAACAAATCAATGAAAATAAATATGTACTATCAGCAAAAAAGCAATTAAATCGAAAAAAAATCAAAATAATACTTAACTCTGTTACAATCCGTCTGCAAATAATTCAGTGTGCTTCGGTCACCCTATTTACTTATTTATTTGTAAAAATTGTAAATATTTTTAATGTTTTTACTTTATTAAATTTATAACAGCGGTCTTCAACCTTTTGTCTGGATACTCTCACACCGGTTCAACTTGAACCCTGCGAAACTATGATAACATACGGTGGTGTGTCAGCCAAGTTCGGAAAATAAAATGGCATATTATATTTAAACGAAACATTTCGAGCCATTTTTGAATAACACAAATCTAATCGACCTACACCTGTAAGTTTGCACGTCTAATAAGGACCCTTAAATACCTAAACTTCATGATTAAACTTATCTTAAGTTCACGAATTATTCAGGTCTGGAAGAGCTATTTTTCATCACTCACTAATTCAATGAGGCACTCATCAGATAACTGGGTTACTTACAAATTTTTAGGTGTATGCAAAGGAGAAAATCGTAAACTACAAAATATCACTATTCGGTATCGACAAGTGTTGACAAAGCTATTGTGAATGCACACACACGTGAATGCACAGCCTATAGTGCATTGGTAAATTAAAAAAAAATGTTAAAATCTACATTGAATAGAAATTATTCTACTCTAGTTTATATAGAAAATAGCGAACAGGAACAAAATGTTAAAGGTCGTTAAGTTTAATGAAAGAGTAAAACTTTAAAAAATAATAATGATATCTAACCAAAAACAGAAATGTGAAAAAGGGCCAAAATCGCTACTACAACGCTCAAGATTGCCAAGGGGGTGTCATAGTATTGGAATGCACAGCGATTGCTTGGCCTCCGCTGAGATCTCAACTATTTTATTGGCGAAATCGACAACGAACGTCCTTTGTATCGAAATTGGCCCCCTTTACACATTTATATTTATGGTGGAATTCAAATTACCTAAGCTACTCTAAATGTAAATTGGTAATATTGCTTTCATAAATTCCAAACTTTATTATAAATTATTACTTTTTTAGTTGGGATTTACAATCTATATCTAATCTAATTAGGGATCCTCTCTCGACTTATCTGTTGCGACCCGAAGTTAAGAACCACTGATATTTTATAAATTTGCGCAGCATATTATAATATCCAATAAATCGACTCAAAAATCTCTGAATTTCGCGGTCAGACGTTTTATACAATGCAAAATAAAAACCAACACAATCACGTGGTTCAAAAGAAAAGAAACAAAAAATTTAAAATAAAGTTTTAGTCTAAATAATTTAACCTAATTTAAAATAATAACCTAACGTTACGTAAAAAAATGTCAATCTCTTTAAAATTTATTGCCAAATACAATTTATAACTAAGGCGGTCGCGGCCGCCAACGATCCTATTTTGTGTGGACAGTACAATAGTAATCTCCAAAAAGTAAAAGAGATCACGCATGTTTCGCATGTGTCAACCTTGTCTTTGTATCATTCCGTCCATTCATTTACATACTATATTAACATCGAAAGAATTCGTCACTCTAATAAAACTTTATGGCTTTTGCTTTATTTAACAATTATTTATTAATTTGCTTTATATAACATTCGGAACTGAAATACAAAAGTAAATAACGTGACTTATGTAAGACTTTCCACAAAATTGGAGTCAGACTTCAATATTCCAGCTTGAATAGGCTAATAATCTTAGCTTCTACCATAGATTTTCGCTCCCACCTCGGCTTATTTTCGCAACGCTTTTGGTTAACTGTTTGGTAAAGCTTTCAAATAGTCAATATTTTAAAAACATACCGAAATGGTAGGAAATTTCTCTGCTACGGAACTAACCTCGAACTCCTCCACATTCAGAACATTGTCGCCATTTTTGTCTGCCAGAGACCACATCATCTTCTCAACGCGAAGCAACTGTAGACAGAAACACAACTATATAATGAACATGACTTTCATAATCATCATTCATTTATTATTGACAGCATCATAGGGGACATATTTGGTACAATTGACAAACCTGGAAAGAGGGTTGGCCACAGTTATTTATCATTTTCAGTTCTCAGTAGGAAGATGCTGTTGCTGATCTTAAACAAGCGACAGTAGCTTAACGGTACCAATCGCGAACGCATAAGGTCGTAGGTTCGAATCCGCCATTCGACTACTGTCGTGTTAAGTAATATTAGTAATGTAAATAGCATTGCTAGTTTATTTTAAAATTAAAAGGAAACTCGGTCTCGTTTCATTACCCTATGTCCGCTCTTTCTAGGGCACTATCACACGACACGGATTGCAAATAAAAATTTTCTTTGTCATTTTACTTTTAAATGAAAGTAATCGCAAAGAGATCCATATAAAATAAATAATTAATTTATACACTATTTATTATTATTAATACTCAATAACTTTATTGCATTCCATAGGTTACAAAAGGTGTTACATAGTTTTATTGTATCTCTATAGACCCTCATGGGCACAGCAATATTATGAAGGAGGAACATTTATTTTGTTTTATTATTATTATTGCTAAATAATTATTTAATATTAACATTCATTATATTATATAAACATACACACATTGAATATGGAATACGGCTATTATAATTGTTATTATTTATTAATTGATTTTGACATTTAATATATTATTATAGGTAGCACAATTGAATTTTTATTAAATTATTTGATATGATTATTATGAAAACAACACAATAAAAATTAAAATCGTTTGAAAGCGTTTTTATCGTCAGTTTTAATCAAAAAATTCAACATTCTGAAAACTTTAATAGCTTTAGAAATAAATACAAATATGAAATAAAAGCATGTACAAATATATAATTTTTTTATGGTTATAGCACGAATGGGTCGACTCAACCGGGAAAGGTCCATGCTCTCACAGAATACCAGTGTAAAATAGCAGCTTAATGTTGCTGTGTTTCGTATGGTGAGTGCGGAGACCGGAGACCCTTTTTACTGGATACGAGGTATTCCATATTAGTACCAGGGGTGACAACGCATCTGAATTTTGATTCTTAATTGAGGATAGATGTAGCTATGGGCCAGCATCCACTTACCATCAGGTGGGGTGAGTTGTGTACTCCCTTGTCACCTATTCTATAAAAATATGATATCTTCTGTTTATATTACTTGATTTATTTACATACAATCTACATTTTGGGAGGAATTTGATTGTATGATGATGAGAATACCTGAGAGTGAGGATGTTTATATGGGAGGAGATTTTAATGGACATGTAGGGAGAGTGAATGACGGGTATGAAAGAGTACACGGTGGATGGGGGTACGGAGTGCGGAACCGTGAGCTGGGAAGTTCTTCTGCAAGCAGCATGTGCTTTCGACCTGGCTGTAGTAAACACGTGGTTCCAAAAACGAGATCAGCATCTTGTTACTTATAAAAGTGGCCACCACGCGACACAGATCGACTATCTTCTGATAAGACGGAACCAAATCAAGAGTGTAAAAAACTGCAAAGTGCTTCCAGGTGAAGACTTAGTATCCCAGCACCGAATTTTGCTGGCTGACATCTGCTTAACTGTTCGCCTCAACAAACATAAGGATCGTCCCCCACCCAAAATAAAGTGGCATTTGTTGCATAAGGAGGAGTATGCAAGTGAATTTAGAGAGCTAGTTGTAAACAAGATGATAGAGATGGGTGATATGGAAGGAATGAGTGTGAATGAGTGCTGGAAGGAAATGGCTGATTGTATCCGAAATGTGGCAAGGAAGGTGTTAGGAGAAACAAAAGGGAAGCGTATGATAGATAAGGATGGGTGGTGGTGGAGTGAAAGTATTAGAGAAGTTTTGAGAGAAAAGAAAAATGCCTTTAAAGAATGGCAGAGCGTAGAAGACCAGAATGAATCAATAAAAGAAAGTAAGAGAGGGGCGTATAGAGAATGTAAGAAGAGAGCAAAAGAAGGAAGTTGCTATTTGTAGGGTAGAGGCGCAAGATAAATTATATCGGTCCCTTGAAAGCCCCGAAGGTCAAAAACGACTTTTTCAAAATTGCAAGAGCGAGAGAAAGGAATGGAAGAGATATTTCACATGTAAAATGTATAAAAGATGATTCTGGAAGGATTTTAACTGACGATGAAAGTATAAAGAAGCGATGGAAGGAGTATTTTGAGAAATTGATGAATGAGGAGAATGAATGGAATGGTAGGCTTGAAAACCCACCAGTGAATATGGGCTTAGTGAGAGAAATTAGTGTGGAAGAAGTAAAAATGGCTGTTAGGAATATGAATGGGAAGGCGGTCGGCCCAGATGGAATACCAGTAGAAGTGTGGAAGTTGCTGAGTGCGGATGAATGGAAATGGTTGAGTTTATTTTTCGGTAAATTGTTGCAGGAAGAACAAATACCTGAGGAATGGTGCAGTAGTATACTGGTCCCCATTTTTAAAAACAAAGGAGACGTTCAAAACTGCAGCAGTTACCGGGGAATAAAACTCATGTCACATACGATGAAAGTCTGGGAAAGAATAATAGAGAGAAGAATGAGAGAAGAGTGTGAGATAACACAAAACCAGTTCGGATTCAGGCCCGGTCGAGGTACGACAGATGCCATTTTCGCATTACGCCAATTGTGCGAAAAGTACAAGCGCGTGCATAAAAATCTGCACATGGTTTTTGTCGACCTTGAAAAGGCGTACGATCGGGTTCCCCGTGAGGTTTTGTGGTGGGCGTTAAAGATGAAAGGTATGCCTGGGAAGTATGTGAGGTTAGTCCGTGGTATGTACATAGCATCCCGTACATGTGTACGATCTGCCGCGGGAACTACGGGCAGTATCGATGTGGCTGTAGGGCTGCACCAAGGGTCGGCATTGAGCGCTTACCTCTTCCTACTGATTATGGACGCTTTGACGTCGGACCTGCAGGATGAGGCACCCTGGTGCATGCTCTTTGCCGATGACATCGTGCTTGTCGGGGAAGAAGGCATCGAGGTACAGAGCAGACTGACGGGGTTGCAACAGAGGCTGGAAAGTGTTGGCTTGAAGATCAGCAGATCCAAAACCGAATATCTGTGCTGTGATTTCGGCGGTCTTTCCAGTCCTGTACCCATGTCATTGGATGGCGCTATACTGCCTACCTGCTCAGATTTCAAGTACCTCGGTTCCCTCATTCAAGGCGACGGCGAAGTAGATAGAGCTGTGCAGCATAGGATTAACGCAGGGTGGATGAAATGGCGACAGGTCACAGCCACAACGTGCGATCCCCGAATGCCAATAAGGCTGAAGGGGAAAATTTACAAATCGATCATCCGACCTCTCGTCATGTATGGAAGTGAATGCTGGGCCGTCAAGAAGAAGGATGAAAATAGATTGCATGCGAATGAAATGAGAATGTTACGATGGATGTGTGGTGTGACAAGGATGGATAAGATAAGGAATGAGTATATAAGAGGAAGCCTGAAAGTAGCGCCAGTGGTAGAAAAGGTGAGAGGAAGCAGATTGGCATGGTTTGGGCATGTGATGCGGAGGGATGAAAGTCATGTCACAAAACGAGTGTTGAATATGAATGTGGAGGGACACACGGGCAGAGGAAGGCCGAATAAAAGATGGATCGATTGTGTGAACAGTGATATGAGAATGAAAGGAGTAAGTATCTAAATGACGGCTGATAGAGAGGAATGGAACAAGAAGATTTACTGCGCCGACCCGAGATAATACGAAATGGTCTAGAAAATGATGATGAATCTACATTACGTAACGTAAAGTAAAATGACAGACTATATAGGTCCCACTGCTGAGCCCAGGCCTTCTCTCACTTCTGATAGGGTTTTAGGGTAAGTGTCTGCCTTAATGCGAGGCAAACATATGGGGTGTTTTTGGCTGCATGAGAAGTTTCGATGGTTGTTGTCTATGGTTTGACAGTTGAGAATGTCAAACTGTGTTGACATTTCTGTTCAATAAGGTTTGGTAATTGATCATGAATTGTTCAACACCAGAACAACGTTTCCAAGTTGTCGAAATTTGCTTTGAAAAAAAAATCTGTTCGCGAAGTTCATAGAGCACTTCGTCCATTTTACGGTCTACATAATCGGCCTTAGTGAGTAAGCAATTCGTACAGTTATTGATCATTTTCGTACTAATTTTACTCATCTCGATTCAAAGCCATCAAAAAGGCAAATAAATCTGCGTACCGAAGAGAATATTGCTGCTGTAGCGCGAAGTGTTGAAGAAGACGCCGAAATGTCGGGGCATGGCAAATGACACCTCTCGATTACTTTTTATGGGCCTATGTTAAGACATTGGTTTATGCCGACAAACCAGCAACTCTCAAAACATTGGAAGCCAATATTCAAGCCACCACTGACGCCATACGGCCAGATTTATTGGAAAAAGTAGTGAAAAATTGGACTGATCGATTGGACTATGTAACTCGTAGCCGCGGCGGATATATGCCGAAAATCATATTTAAAAAATAAATGTCATGATATTATCTACCAGATTATAATAATAAAAAATGCATTCCAACAATATTTATATCTTGTATTATTATTTAAAATTCTCAAGCTCCTATAATAACAGCCTTTATTTAGAAATATTATTTCTAAATAAAGTATCACCATGTTATCTCTGTAATGAATTCAAGAAAATTATAACTGACGGTTCCGTGGCCCAGAGCCTTAGCAATGAGTTATAGGGCTAAGGGCCGCGGGTTCGAATCCCGCACGGAACAAATCCAGAGAAAAATCAGTATGTTTAAAAAAAATAAAAAAAATAAACCACCCTCCTTTTTCATCGTCTTAAAAAAATCGTTATCGTCCCTGGCTAAAAGTAGCCTTGTGCTACCTAGTGTCACACACAAATTTATTTAAAACCTGTTCATTAGCTTTACGTGAATCGTATTATACACATCGACAAAAATCTAAAAATCACACGTTTGTCTTCGACATAGTAAACCGGAGTTTTTGACATGGAATATTAGAATTACAGATGCAATGTTTCTACCATATTGAAAACGATTCTACATCGTTGACATTACGTAAGTTGCCATAGACACTTATAAATCCCTCTAAAATAGAATCGAAAGACATAGGTCTTTCATGATTAAGACTATTTGCTAAAATCGCTACGCTAATCAGGTGAGAGTTGGTGAGAGCCACTGAATACCGAGTTGCAGGTCCCTTGGTATCAACTTCAGTTGATAACTTTCAATAATATTTGGAAGATGCAGTCAAAATAACTCAGCCACACCGAATGATGTTGCAGTTGCGATTAGAGGAAAGTGTACAACTATGTAACACCTAACTGCAAGCAGACTGTACTGCAATTGAGTCTCATTTCGTGTGGCATTGACTAGAATATTATGAAATAAGTTAATAGCAGAATGAGTTCTGACAGCAGGTTAAATACCATTTCATTTATAATTATGTAATGGCTGGTGATCGAACAGCAACAGAGTACACACCAATCCCGTATCGCCGGTGTCATCTGGACCGACGTCTGCTTCCTGGTCGACACCAAATGTGTCCTGCAGGTACTCAATCCAGGAAACCGAGCCATCGCGATTCTCATCCGCCTCCGACATGCGCTCTTCAGATTCCTCGCGCGACAACTTCCTGAGGGAAAACATACGCCTCTTTAAACATAATGTACTGAAAAAGACATACACGACTACTACAGACATAGACGACTAGGACAGGCCTGTTGGTCTAGTGGTTAGTGATCCTGACTGCTATGCCGGAGGTCGTGGGTTCGATTCCCACCCAAATGTTTGTGTGATGAGCACGATCATTTGTTCTGTGTCTGGGTGTAATTTATCTATAATATTTATGTATTTAGAAATATATAAGTATGTTTATCAGCTGTCTAATACCGATAACACAAGCTCTGCTTAGCTTGGGACTAGATGGCGTTGTTTGATAGTTGTGGAATATTATTATTATTAATGGGGTATCTATATAATTTTCTCATCTGGTTGGGTTTAATAAATATATAATTAAAAATTAAAATGAAAAGATATATATACATAAATATCAATAAAATAAAATAAATACAAAAACTACATAAATAAATAAGATCCAACCAGGTGGGAGCCCTCGGCAGGGGAGACCAAACGGCCGAGGGTTAGGGGGAAAGGTAAAGAAACCGGCGGACGATGCGGGCGGTATCGAGGAGCACCGCCTTCTGCATTTGAGCCCGGAGCGGTCCGTCACGGAGTCCCAGTCGCCTCAGATGACCCGAGAGGCTGACTGGGATTAGCCCATTTGCAGAGACGACTACAGGAATAATTTCAGTCGGCAGACCACCCCACATGTCGGTCACCTCGTGAGCCAGGTCCAGATATTTTGTTCGCTTGTCTGTTTCGGCTTTCACGAGGTTCTCGACATACGGAATGGTAATGTCGACCAAAAATATCCTTGACTGTGCCCGGTTCATCAGCACAATATCAGGCTTACTCGCAAGAATAGTCCTGTCTGTGATGATGGCCCGGTCCCAGTAGAGCCTGGCGCGATCATTTTCGAGCACGACTTCCGGCAAGTACTTGTAATACGGCACTTTCCGGTCCACGAGACCGTATTTCAGAGCGAGCTCCTGATGTAGAATTCTGGCTACTAGGTTGTGCCTGTGCAAGTACTCAGAGTTAGAAAGCGCCGAACAACCGGAGATGACATGCCTAAGTGACTCCCCGGGATGGCGACAAGCTCGACAGACGTCGACGGTGCCATCCTTTAGGATGTATCTCCGATAGCCGTTGGTCTTAATAACCTGATCCTGTATTGCACAGACAAAACCCTCGGTTTCGCCGAAGAGGTCACCGAAACGTAGCCATTTGAGGGAGGCGACTGTATCTACGAAGGGCTCATGTAGATGCTATTATTATTATTATTATTATTAATTTCAATTGCAGCGAAAAAATGAAAGTGCGCCTCACTCTAATTTTTTCTTTACTTTTTAATACTTATTAATATATTAATACTGGCAACCGTGTAGTCGCCACGTAATGGCGGCGTTAGAGAATTCACCGCCCTATAATCTCATAGGGCAACCCCTAAGTGGGAAGCTAAACAGAAAATGGTCAGCAGCATTTTCCTAATAACAACTCAAAATGGTGTAAAACAGTGATAGGTTTTTACATATTTGATGACATTTAATGAACTTATACCGGATGACCTCTTTTACCATCTGGTAAAAAATAAGGTGTAACATGTGAACGGAGTAGAAACCTATGGCACTGATATTTTACAAAAAATAAAAACCAAAAATTTTTGAATTAAATAAATAAATGATGAATTGAATTTTGATAGATTTTACTATCGAAATTTAAATAATATCCACCCTACTTTACGAACGGCAATAAAACAATAAATTTTGTAGGCATCTTTGACCTTGTTACTTCGCAGGGTCACAGGCTCAAGGGCAAAATAATTGTTCAAAAATTTTTTTCAAACAGTTAATATTTTTTTGTTTTTATTTTTTGTAAAATATCAGTGCCATAGGCTTCTACTCCGTTCACATGTTACACCCTATTTTTTTCCAGACGGTAAAAAAGGTCATCCAGTATATTTATGGCATTACAATAAAATCATGGTCACGGGGAACGAGGTGTTCAACATCCTAATATCATAGCTAACAACTGTTAACTTCAGCTTAAAATTATTGTTTTTACTCCAATCTATAATTTATATGTCCCAGTTTCATACCAGTAAGCGGAGTATAGTATGGCTCTACTAGATGTAGTGACAACCTGTTAAGACATGCAAGAATTCTATGGATCATTGATGTTCTGGACCATGTTTTATGATAATACTTGGGGGAAGCCTATTCAAGACGCATTCAAGAAACAATTGTATAAATTATATCTTTGCAAATTACTCACTTAAAAATCGTGAATGTGTTGCGCGGGTGAAGTTTGTGTGTTTTTGGTGAAATTGATTATCTAATTCTAATCGGCGGCGGCGGCGGTTCATCTGAATGACTGTGGAAATTTACCTTAATCTATGTACTAAGTCACACATATTTGTCTTAATGAGTAAGTACCCGGTTGACCGAGCTTTGCTCGGTATTTTTCGCTCGGTTTTTAGGGTTCCGTAGTCAACTAGGAACCCTTATAGTTTCGCCATGTCTGTCTGTCCGTCTTCGCTTAATCTCTGTGACCGTTAGCACTGGAAAGCTGAAATTCGGTACCAATATGTGTATCAATCACGCCGACAAAGTGGTAAAATAAAAATTGGAAAAAATTTCACCCTGACGTGTGATATATTGTTGGAAAGGTATTTAAAAATGAATAGGGGTTTACTAAAATCATTTTTTGATAATGTCAATAATTTCGGAAATAATCGCTCCAAAAGTAAAAAACAATGTGTCCCCCCCCCTCTAACTTTTGAACCATAAGTTTAGAAAATATGAAAAAAATCTGGAAAGTAGAACTTTATAAGGACTTTCTAGGAAAATTATTTTGAACTTGGATGGAAACAACAGTTTTTGTACAAACTCATAAGTGGGAACACTTACTGTGACGGACGGGAAACTACGGAACCCTAAAAACCGAGCGAAAAATACCGAGCAAAGCTCGGTCAACCGGGTACTTACTCATTAAGACAAATATGTGTGACTTAGTACATAGATTAAGGTAAATTTCCACAGTCATTCAGATGAACCGCCGCCGCCGCCGATTAGAATTAGATAATCAATTTCACCAAAAACACACAAACTTCACCCGCGCAACACATTCACGATTTTTAAGTGAGTAATTTGCAAAGATATAATTTATACAATTGTTTCTTGAATGCGGCTTGAATAGGCTTCCCCCAAGTATTATCATAAAACATGGTCCAGAACATCAATGATCCATAGAATTCTTGCATGTCTTAACAGGTTGTCACTACATCTAGTAGAGCCATACTATACTCCGCTTACTGGTATGAAACTGGGACATATAAATTATAGATTGGAGTAAAAACAATAATTTTAAGCTGAAGTTAACAGTGGTTAGCTATGATATTAGGATGTTGAACACCTCGTTCCCCGTGACCATGATTTTATTGTAATGCCATAAATATACTGGATGACCTTTTTTACCGTCAGGAAAAAAATAGGGTGTAACATGTGAACGGAGTAGAAGCCTATGGCACTGATATTTTACAAAAAATGAAAACAAAAAATTATTAACTGTTTGAAAAAAAATTTTGAACAATTATTTTGCCCTTGAGCCTGTGACCCTGCGAAGTAACAAGGTCAAAGATGCCTACTAAATTTATTGTTTTATTGCCGTTCGTAAAGTAGGGTGGATATTATTTAAATTTCGATAGTAAAATCTATCAAAATTCAATTCATCATTTATTTATTTAATTCAAAAATTTTTGGTTTTTATTTTTACACTACACTGAGCGTGGCCCGACACGCTCTTGGCCGCTTTTTTTTAATTCGTGTATTTTGGAAATTATATTTACAAATTACATACTGATGAAATACGAATAATATTTTTTGATCTTAGCGACATAATAGAAAAAACTGAACTGGTTATTTGAATAAAAAATCATGAGTGCAATTAGTTTAATTTAAATTTTCGTGTTTTTAAAAAATACTATAAAAGGGCTCGAAAAAATAGATTTTCTCAAAAAAGAAAGGAAATTTGAAAAAAAAATTAAAAAAAGTCAGCCGCTCGGTCTGGGCTCGAACCATGGTATTACAATTTTGTGACCACCCAATATACCAATTAAGCTATTTGTAATCATTAATAAACCGTCAAAATGTACCTTCTTATTCTAACGATATTGTGGCAGTTTTTCATTGCCTAAAACACGGACAAAAAGACATTTTCTAAAAATAAATCCTAGCTAGATCGATTTATTGCCCCCGAAACTCCCTGCACACAAAATTGTATGAAAATCATTGGAGCCGTTTCCGAGATATACAAGAATTGCTCGTTTAAAAGTATAGGATAAAGATCTTTAAACCTAAACCTGACCTATGTTCAGCTGGGGACATGTGAGGGACTTGTAAGGATTATGTGGATGATGAATTAGAGCATCAAAACGATTGAAGGTCTGCAGTTAGCAACGGAGACTATAACCATAGGTATCCATGAAGCCTGCAAAGGCAGTTGTCTGGTCAAAACCAATACTTCAACATGAAAAGTTCCTTTGTGGAACACTAAGCTAAAGGATTTTAGGGAAAAGAACAGAAACCTAGTTAATAAGGCCAAAAAAACTAAAGAGTGGGATCCTTATAGTGCAGCCCTAACCAAATATAATAACAAAATTAAAAAAGCTAAGAGAGCATTGTGAAGGAAGCTATGCGAGTGAGTTGTCTTTGCCTGGCAGTGCAAGACTACACAAAATCGTGTGTATCTGTATATCACTATTGTTACAGTATATAGTAGTAGTAGTAATAATAATGTCCTCCAGACCGAATTTCGGCCACGGCGACCTGCCTCAACGGAGGCTAGCCATCGGCGCAGGACAGGATTATAGTGCCCAAGCCCAAGTATATGCGCAAACACAAGTGCACTCTCTATTCCCTCACTCTCATAATCCGATGGGACGGTAAACCGACACGACCGGAGAGAGATCAGGCGCAGGACCAACGGCTTTACGTGTTTTCCGAGGCACGGGGTGAGACACCGCCAACTTCCTGACTTCGGGCAACTACTGAGAATTTCTTGACGGAAAAACTTAATAATTAATTTTTTGGTCCGACCCGGGATTCGAACCCAGGACCTCATAATCAGCAGTCGTACTACTACAACCACTAAACCAACGAGGCAGTAGAGTAGTAGTAGTAGTATATAGTATATAGTACTATCGTTAGCTAAACCTAATCTCCTAAGGCTTCTTAAAAAGCCTTATGCTAACTTCACTAGTAATGAAAAAGAAACATTGGAGTTGAATGAATGAATGCATTTATTCTCTCTTCACAATAGGTATTCTTAATGCTAAGTGTTTACAAAAGTGTCAGACAGGTACCTAACTTGTGAGAGACTGATGCCTGATGTAGGTATAAAAAAAACCTGTATTACAGGTCACCAGGGCTCCCCCGCGTACAAAGCAACGGTCTGAGGAATACAAATCAGAAAGGAGATTATAATTAAGTAACCAAAATGAACTGCAGTAATTACATCAATCAATCATCAATATGTGTGTGCAGTTGTGCATGTGAGCTAGTGCAGGCGCGTGCCTTTTGTGTGTGCGTGCGTGCGTGTGTGTGTGTGTGTGTGTGTGTGTGTGTGTTTGTGTGTGGGAATGTGTGTGTGAGTTAGGACTAACATATAATTGCATTTAAACCCAAATAAGGAGAAGAAAGTGTGAAGACTTCGACGACATTAATATAAATTATATGGACGACTTTAGTAGGTTTTCGGTCACTTCATAGTCTAAAGTTTTTAGATATTTTGTAAGAACGGATTTGCAGCTCAATTTAGGTAAGGGATAGAAGTTTAGGATATTGTTCAGTTTATTATACATGTATGGTCCTAGGAAACAGAAGAAGTTGTGCGAGGTGGCAGAATGAAAGGACTGGGTTCGACAAACAGAACCTTTCCTGCGTTTGTCTTTTAGGAGCTCCGGATCGTATTTACACTGAGAGTGTTTCATTAGGACAGTTTGTACGAAAAAAGACTGTCTCACTGTTAGAACGTCCCACTTTCTGTAGAGATCCACTGTAGGAAAGAAGAACGGGAGACCTGCACTGACTTTCAGGATGGCCCTTTGGGCTCTTTCAACCTCGATTAGGTGGGTTTTAGCCGCACCACCCCATGAGCTGATGCAGTAATCTACAAGTGATTGGCATAGAGCGTGGTAGACCATCTTGATGATTCGGCAGTCTGCTACGTGTTTAAGAGATTTAAAGATGTAAATGAGCTTGCGTAACCTAGTGACAAGTATCTCGATATGTGGCTTGAAAGTCAGGGTTTGGTCTATTATAATTCCGAGGTATTTGATTTTGTCTGTTCTTTGAATAGCGGGATAATTGCAAATAGTTGGCTCAGAGTTGCAAACATGTGTGGTGATGGAGAGGGAGTGAGGGGGACTTTGGTTCGACCTAAGTGTGAAGGTTATGTATTTTGTTTTATCAGTGTTTAGTGTCAACACATTCTTTTGTAACCAGAGGCAGCACTTAGTAAAACCTCTTTGTGCAGAATCAAAGACCTCCGTCCAACTATTACCACTGAAGAATAGTGCAGTATCGTCAACAAAGGAGAATATTTTTCCATTGTGTAACTGAAGCTGGCATAAATCGTTGACATATATCAAGAATAGCGTTGGGCTGAGTATGCTACCTTGGGGCAGACCAATTTTGACAGTTAACTCTTCACTTATCGTATTCTCTATTCCAACTCTCTGCTTTCTTCTACTCAGAAAGTTTGATATTAATTGCAGAGGTAAGCCTCTAACACCGATTTTTTCCAGCTTGGTTATGAGGTGTGGGATTGGGACTGTGTCAAATGCTTTCGCTAGATCGAGAAATATTGTTAGGCATTTTCTTCTTTCATCCAAGTTGGTTATGACTGAGTTAACAAGCTCATGTACCGCATTATTTGTTGACTTGCCTTGCCGAAATCCTAATTGCGCTGGTGAAAGGAGATTATTTCCCCCCAGGTAATTGATTAAGCGCTTATTTATTAGGCGCTCCAAGATTTTGGACAGTGTGGGTAAGATGGAGATTGGCCTGTAGTTATTGACACAGTCCCTCTCACCACTTTTGTAAATAGGTTTGATGAGCGCTGTTTTGAATGCTGTGGGAAAGATTCCCGTAGACAAAGACAGGTTGCATATATGTGTAATAGGGCGGGTAAGGATATGTATATATCTCTTGAGTATTATGCTAGAAATCTGGTCGAGCCCTACTGCACAGTTGTCTCTAAAATCCTGGATCAGCTTGAAAATTTCATCCTCATCCGTAGGTAGCATGACAAATGAATTGGTGGGGGATGGATACAAGACGTCAGGTTCAGTAAATTTTCTGTGTCCAGAACGTAATATAATGTCTTCAGCTAGGTTCCGTCCAATATTACCGAAGAAATAGTTGATGGAGTTACTAGCATCAACCCATTTCACAGGGTCACAGAAGCTTTGAACGCTTTCAGAGCCCTACGAAGGCCTTGTAATGAGGACTGGTGTAGGGCTACAAAGATAATAAGGTCAAACCTTTTGCAGTGGGCTGTTGACTCCATTCACAGATTACCCCCTAGTAGATTTCGCATACAGGGTTCTTGACAATTTAAAAATAGTCTTGTATCCAAAATACATTACAAATGGCTTTCTGTGCATTAAAATAATGTGGCAAGTCAGCAAAGACATCCAGTTATCAAAAAGATGGCATAACATTTCATCTGTAAGTAAATTCTATTCTTATCACATTAACCTATTTCAAATGCACCGGAGTTAAACTTATACTGGTAATTTAATGGTGCAAAGTGATAACAATTAAGCACCCATTGATGTCTTTTTGAAATGTCTCTTTCACTCATTACATAAATTACAGTAGTTGTCTTTGTCTAACGACAGCATGTGTATCAATAGTGTTGTGATTTATAAGTAGATATTTGTTTGGTCATTATTTACATTTATTTAAAGTCATTATTTTATAAAAATAGTGGTGTATCCGAAAAGGCTTCAGTACCATAGATCACACGCATACCCTGCGGCAGATTGTACAGAAGACCGAAGAGTACAATCTGCCACTTTGCCTGGCGTATGTGGACTATGAGAAAGCCTTTGATTCCGTCGAAATTTGGGCGGTGCTACAGTCCCTTCAGCGGTGCCAAGTTGACTGTCGGTATATCAAAGTGCTGAAGTGTTTGTACAGTAGGGCTACGATGGCTATCCAAGTACAGAACCAGAGTTCGAAACCTATCCAACTGCAGAGAGGTGTAAGACAGGGTGACGTTATATCCCCGAAACTCTTCACCACTGCGTTGGAAGACGTTTTCAAGCTACTGCACTGGAAAGGATACGGTATTAACATCAACGGCGAGTACATCACTCACCTTCGATTTGCCGACGATATAGTCCTTATGGCAGAATCGCTGGAGGACCTTAGCACTATGCTCAATGACCTCAATGGTGTCTCCCAACGGATAGGTCTTAAGATGAACATGGACAAAACAAAGATCATGTTTAATGTCCATGTCACACCTATGCCGTTAGTTTTTGGGAGCACTATGCTCGAAGTTGTTGACGAGTATGTTTACCTGGGACAAATAGTCCGACTAGGTAAGTCCAACTTCGACCCAGAGGTCAATCGACGGATTCAACTCGGCTGGGCAGCGTTCGGCAAATTACGACACATCTTCTCGTCAGGTATACCTCAATCTCTGAAAACTAAAGTGTACAACCAGTGCGTGTTGCCAGTGATGACTTACGGATCTGAGACGTGGTTCTTCACTGTTTCTCTGCGTGATAGACTCAGAAATGAGGATATCCGCAGTGAAAACAGAGTGACCGACATAGCCCAACGGATTAGTAAGCTGAAGTGGCAATGGGCCGGCCATATAGCTCGAAGAACCGATAAACGATGGGGAAGAAAGGTTCTCGAGTGGCAGCCTCGTACCGGTAGGCGTAGTGTAGGGCGACCCCCCACTAGATGGAGTGACGACCTGGTAAGACATGCAGGAAGTCGATGGATGCAGGTGGCTCAGGACTGTGCTTTGTGGCATTGCTGGGGGAGGCCTAAGTTCAGCAGTGGACTTGTGAAGGGCCGTAATGATGATGAATGATGAGTGGTGTATCATAGTGGTACCTATATGTTACAGGTTTCCAAAATGCCCCGAAAGGAAAAAGATGGATGGATGGATCGATGCTACTTGTCAAAGGGACCAATTGTTTCCCACCAAAAATAGCGTGCTATGCTCAAGACACTTCACAGAAGCCGTAGAAGGCTGTTGGATTCCATTATACCATCTCAAAACTTGCCAGTTTTAGTATGGACTTTTACATTTTTTTAAAGTATAATACCAATGTAGATTACACAATAAGTAATGGCATTAAGTTGTTGATTGAAACATGATATTCTAATATTTACGCAAATGTTACATGTCGAAATTAAACTATTTTTAACGGATTTATAAATCATAAAACAAGTGAATGTTATAATGTGATTATTGTTATGACATTGAGACGTCAAACATCTCAGTACCCCTCCCCCTCGTAACCATAAGTTAAGTTAAATGCGACTCAGTTTTATTCAATGTGTAGTGTTCGCGTAAATTTAAGAAATCATTATATTACATGTACAAATATATACATCATTTTGTTTTTAAATAAATTTCTAATAAAAATTGATCAATTTATTTAATTATCAATAATCAATAAATCCCAAATTTATCGATCAACATTCCAAAGCTGTCCCATCACTATGGTTCGGAGCGTTCTAAACTCAACCTTGAATTATCCAATCACAGCGCATTTGACACGTCCCCCGCAACTCATACATGCCGTGAAATTTGGTGAAATCGTAACAGAACAAATATTCCACGATGCGGTATCTATTAGAGGGTAATCTGTGACTCCATTAAACCATATAAAACAAGCAGGGGGATGGAATAATTCCCTAGTCCAATCCATCCATCCATCCAAGGGTATCAATATCTTTCTCCCTTATCTGGTGAAAATCTTCAGAGCAAGTTTTGTATGGGGATGCATTCCAGAACGATGGACAAATGTCGAAGTTCTATTTGAGCATAGTCCTTTCTACCTAAGGCTGGTAGAAAGGACTATGCTTTACCAAAGACCTTTAGAACTATAAGCCTATCTTCCTTTCTTCTCAAGGCATTGGAAAAGGTTATAAATAGATATATTAGGGATGTAGCTCTAGCTAAGAGGCCCATACATTACAACCAGCTTGCTTACTGCAGAGGCAATCTACAGAAACAGCCCTGACCAGTGTTATTTGATAGTAGCGAAAAAGCGCTGGAAGATAAAAAAATAGCTCATTATGTCTTTTTAGATAAGGTACCTTTGACAGTAGCCCCATATCACTGCTGGTTGGAGGCCTGACATCTAAAAATTTTGACCCCACGACCACCAGGTGGGTGAAGTCCATGCTCTCAAATAGAAATGCAAAAATAGTGCTGTTTCTTCTTCTTGTGAGAACTTCGATTGAGGTTGCAACTACAAGAGGCTCACAAGGAGGTGTATTGTTACCTCTCCTTTGGACTCTTGCTGTTGACCAATTATTGTACAAGATTGCAGACTTTCGCATTGACACACTGGGTTATGCTGATGACCTTGTGGTCATTTGTGCCAAAGTACTTTATCAATAATCATATAAAGAACCCTAAACACCATAAATAACTGGTGTAGGGATAGCAGTTTATCAGTTAATGCTGATAAACTGCTACATTAGGATACATTTCTATTAACAGAATAAAATAAAATTTAATGTTTATGAAATACAAACATAAGTGAAAAGTTTATATTCAATTGAGGCTTATTTAAATTTCTTATGTCTATACAACAGTATAAAACAATGTTATAGAACTTACACAAAGGAGTTCAAAATCCATTTTTTTAGCTCCTTACGGTCGACGAACTGGTCCCCATTGAGATCCATCTTCGGCAGCAAGAGTCCCAACCGGCGTTTAGACTCCTCCGGGCTTAGTTTGTCATATTCTTCGGCCTCCTTCACGCTACCTATGGTAAAATAATAAGTTGCGACAAGAATACCAGGCACGAGCAACAATAGAGCATGTTTCACAGACATATTGCGCCATACTATCGCATTTCTTATCGCAAAATAAACTTCTAGGCATTAAAATATTGAGCGCGGACGCAGTGCCGCGAACAACGAGAACGTAAAATTATAAGGCACCTAAGATCGCTTCATGGTCGAACTCCAAATTGTGACCGGCGTCGTTGTAGTGATCGAAATCTCTAGCGCGATAACTCCCATCCGATTCGCGCTCCGCTGTTTCAATATTGTGACTGTGAACTGCGGCCGAAGTGCAATGTATAACATACGGCACGATCAACAAAACGGGCAAAAAACATTTGTAAGCCATCATTATTCACTTCCCCCGTAAGGTTAATTTTAGACAACTCTTCAATGGTTTTGTTACGCTAAATACATTAAACGTTTTATTTATTTATTTTCTAAATAAAACATCAGGTTAAAATCTTTATTTATCTATGGTTAAAAAAAAATTATTGACAGCTGGTATAAAACATTCCATAGATAATAGTTGTTGTTGTTACAGGCGAAGGACCATAGAGCCTATACAATTTAAATTTTTTCTTAAATCAATTATAATTATAAAGGCCGTAGTCAATTGCCTTGTCTACCTTTCTCATACCTACATTGGTTTTTCCGGTGGCGGGGGGGGGGGGAGAAGTAGGGGGGCCATGGCTTCGGGTGGCAAACACCCGGCGCCCGGCCGGCCGGCGCGGCAGCGGCACCGAGTTTTCCCGAAACGAACTTATAAGCGATTACTAAGTTATTCAATTAAACAAAACCATCATCATCATCATAAGCAGCTCATAGCCATTCACAAGTCCATTCCTGACATAGACCTCCTCCAAGGAATGCCACCAAGCACGGTCCCGAGCAAAATTGCACCACTATAACCGGTTCAAGGCTTTCAAGGGTTTTACAAGTTCATTGATACTTATTCCACGTAAAGTAGGGTGCACATGATATGAGTTCTGTTGTATACCAATATTTATTCGCTTTAAATTTTTTCAAAATTAAGTTTATTTAAAAAATATTTTGATACCATCGGTTTCTACTCCGTTTACCCATTACTTAAACACAAATTTTTTCTTATATTAAGAAGAATACAACACAATTAATAAAACTAATTTTACGGCTTTCACCGCCTGTAATTCACTGTTGTATGTTAATTCCCGACGTTTTATGGATGATGTATTGATATCATAGTTAGCCCGGGTTACTTTCAGCTTTTTAATAAGTCTATAGTAATGACTCTCTCATCACCACAAGCTAATAAGAAGTACTACTGGTGCACCCATCACTTCAGATCTTTTACGCTGTATTCGACACAGGGATAATTCACACAAAATCAAAAAATTCGGCAGACAATGAAGTCTAAACAATATCTTTTACTAGGTACATCAACTACTGTAATAAGTTGTAAAAAATATTGTAATATGAAAAAAAATTATTAAAAAATCTGGGGAGCAATAAACAACATAACAAACAGAGCAAAAAAGAACGAAAATTCATCCCATCACTTGTTAACCTTATCATACACTCCGGAGCTAGGTATCTGTTAATTCAGTTAATGATTTTTTTTGCTAACATAAGTAAAAATCTTACGAAAAAGATATTGGGTGGAATTACAGTCAACAGAAAGAGCCTTTAACAATAACTCGCAGTCAATGGTATTGTACCAACGGATGATGACTAGGTTGCAAGATTAATAATATCTCTTCGTAATGACAGTGAAGTGGGTTGGAATGGAATATCCTATCTACTTGCTCTCACTACCGGAAAATTCTCTAAAGCTTTTAAAAATCGATTATATACACGATTTACAAGGGTGGGGACAGAGACCGTGTCAATAACTATTGACCTATAGCTGTGCTTTCTGCCTTGTCCAAAATACTCGAACGCATAATGAACAACAGGCTCGTAAACTACTTGGAAAAAACCTACTTTCGCCCTCACAATATGGTCTTAGGTCAGGTAAATTTACGTCAGATGCTATTCATGACCTTACAAATTATATAGTTACAAACTTGAAAAATGATCAAAAAGTTCTTGGCATATATCTAGATTTCGCTAAAGCTTTCGACATGGTTGCTGTACCCATACTTTTACGTAGGATGGAGAGTATGGGAATTAGAGGTATCCAACTGCGACTTTTTGAAGACTGAGTGGACGTACTTAGTGCGTTCAGATGGATAAATTCATCTGCGTTAAATGCACAATTACCTATGGAACGCCTCAGTGTACTCTCTCCAACCATATTTCTCATATATATTAATGAACTGGGTATGCTCACTCGCCCTAAAGGACGGATCATAAGTTTTGCAGATGACACCGTCCTCCTATTTAATGCAGGTACATTACAAGAAGTCTATGCGTGCGCCCAGTTCAGCTACAACACGGTCTCAAATTGGCTTCGAAGTAACGTACTGACACTGACCGTAGATAAAAATTGTAATGTCCCGTTAAGATTAAAAAATAACACATTAACCTCATCATCACTAACATTGTAAGTAACTCGTTTTCCAATCCACTTAATAAAGCAGATATCTGCACACAAGTACGTCAAGCTGACAAAGTAAAATATCCAGGAGTAATAATCGATAGCAATCTACCCTTTCTTCAACACATTAATACCCTTAATAGCAGGTGGCTTAAATTAATATATGTATTCAAAACTCTGAGAACGCGGCTGATGAGAAAATAAAAAATCGGTCTACTTTGCTTTGGCCCAATCTATGCTAAGATATGGTATTACCTCCTGGGGCGGTGGTCCAAAATCTAGTGTTTTAATTGGAGAGAACGCAAAGAGCAATCTTAAAGGTCTCTTTTTCACTGCCGTTTCACTATCCTACAGAGCCCTTATATAAAGAGTTGAAAATATTAACTGTACGGTAACTGTTTATGCAAAGAACCTTACAAAAACAACATGCTCTATTAAAATTTTAACCCTCACTTTCCCGAGGTAAAGGCGTTTTAACTCCGTGGACCGCTGTCATATAACTCTATCCACCAAATTATTTAAACGTTTGTTTTGTCACCTTGGAGGTTTTTCGTACAATAAAGTCAATAAGATTATTCTTAAATGTAATGTTAATAAAAGTATATGCAAAAAGAAAATAACTATCTGGCTCCAAGAATGTAATTATGATGAAACTGAAAATCTACCTACTAATCGTTATATATAACATTCACTTGTTTTAAGCCTTATTAGAATTTATCCTATAAATGCATTCACTCACTGTCTTTTTCTCATACGTACATACGTACATACCCACACAAACACACACACGCACGCACGCACGCACGCACGCACGCACGCACGCACGCACGCACGCACGCACGCACGCACGCACGCACGCACGCACGCACTCACGCATGCACGCACGCACGCACGCACGCACGCACGCACGCACACTCGCCCGCACGCCCGCACGCCCGCACGCCCGCACGCCCGCACGCCCGCACGCCCGCACGCCCGCCCGTAATATTTTAAGCCGTATAAAATATAAGCGTAATACTTTAATATTATGTGCAATAATTCTGTAATATTATGGTGAGAAAATAAAACATTATTATATTTATGTTAGTACACCCCCTCACCCCTTCCTAGTCAACTGTCCTGTCAACTTCCTTTTACGTGGTAGAGCCACGCTGCTGCTATATTATGGTTGTAGCATGAATGGGTCGGTTCGGCCGGGGAAGGACCATGCTCTCACAGAATACTTGCCTAAAATAGCAGCTGGTTGCTGTATTTCATATGGTGAGTGTAGAGAACCGGACACCCGTTTTACTGGGATCGAGGCATTTCATCTTAGCCCTGATGGGTGACAACGCATTTGCATTTTGATTCTTAATCGAATGTAAGTAATCTATGGGCCACAGCATCCCCTTACCATCAGGTGAACTGTGTGCTCGTTTGTCACCCTTATCCTATTAAAAAAACTGGTTCTGTTGAGAAAATGAATAATATTATTTTTTTGTTTCCAAAATAAAAAAAATAGTAGGTACTTTAACATATTGGGTTTTAATAAGAAAAAAAAGTAATACATGCGTATAATTGTACATTAATCGTACGATTTCATTTAAGTAAATAATCAGCAGCCATAATAATTAATGTAACTCTTCTACTCGCTACGTGACTTGGATAAGATAATAAAAAATTTGTGAGATGCTTGCGAACTTCTGCAACAACCATAGGCAAATGACTTCGGGTAACAGAATCTAAAGTATTTAAATTTATTATGGCGTCTTCGAGGTATCTGTAATGAGACGAAAATATTAGAAAACAAATTAATTAATTATCGTATCGCATATTTTTTAATGTAATTAATTGTTCTTTACCAGATTATGTGTAAAATTTGACGGCCTAGATAAGGCCTTCTAGGTGATACAACAGGTGGCTCAGAGGTCTAAGCGTTTAGCTATAAATGATTGTGCAATTTATCTTTGTAAAACGCCTCCACGATACAGGTGAAAATCCTAGTGTAAAATATATCTAATAATGATGCTGTAGATTGAATGTGGGCTGATGGCTAAAATTTTATCTTTTACCTGCACTTTAATTGCGTATCGTGAACCATATCGGTTGCCAGTTGTTGTATAAGTGACAGCAACACCGACTGACGTAATTTGCACGGCGGTGAAAAAACGTTCACAGGGTCCGCCGCTCGACATGCTGCCATCACAAGCGATAGATCCGACGACGACAGTGCCTTTTCGAACGACCCATTGACGTTACCTTCTTTAATTAGCTTGTTAACTTCGGCTGACTTCATCTTGAAGAAATAAAAATTATTTTTATGGGTGCTTTATTTTTTAATATAAACAAATATAAAATATAATTATGAGATTACTGTTTTGATTGTTAATAAAAGCAGAAACCTCGAAGAAATAGTAATATTTATCTACAATCTACTAACTACCAACTACTCTGTAGAATACAGACTTCTGTCTATACTACAAGATGGGCTCAGCGGTATTAATAATAATGCCCTCCAGACCGAATTCCGGCCACGGTGGCCTGACTCAACGGAGGCTAGCCAATGGCGCAGGACAGGATTATAGTGCCCAAGTGTATGCGCAAGCACAGGTGCACTCTCTATTCCCTCACTCTCATAATCCGATGGGACGGTAACCGACACAACCGGAGGGAGATCAGGTGCAGGACCAACAGCTTTACGTGCTTTCCGAGGCACGGGGGTGAGACACCGCCAACTTCCTGACTCCGGGCAGCTACTGAGAATTTCTCGACAGAAAAACTCATTAATTGATTTTTGGCCCAACCCGGGATTCAAACTCAGGACCTCATGATCAGCAGCCGCACTACTACAGCCGCTAGACCAACGAGGCATACAAGCGATATTAATAAATACATTGCGCACTAAGTAATGCTCAATTCCTCGTAACTCCTTTAGTCGACCGTCCGTTACCATACACCTCAGCTTAACGCCGATTAGCTGTTGCGACGTCTATTCACAAGCAATTGGCATTCGACTTCTTTGAAAGGCCGTCGCGACGGCTGTTCACTTGCATTCATCAGTCGGTTCCCCAGAAGGCCCGTCGCGACGGCTGTTCTCTTACGTTCGGCAGTCGACTCTTCCGAACGGTCATCGCGACGGCTGCTCACATTCGTTCGGTAGACGACTCATCGTTCACCATCCGACTATTGTGCAACGCCGTTCAGCCGTCTCCAACGCCATTCGGCTGCCATCAGAAACTTAAACACATCGACGTGGGCGTTTGGCTTCTGTCAGCGCAGTACGTTAATCGGCAAACAGCTTGTTTAGCCGTCGGTCGACATCGCGACGCATTTTACGAGCCGAGCCGATGAGAATGGCATTAACAATACACGTATTTCGTAGAAATAAGGGTTTTTCTGACCGGCTGAAGCCGATTCCTCGTCGATAAATGTGGGGACTCCCTAATTCTTTGTTTTGTAAGCCGCGAATATGAATGTACATTCATGATCGCAAACGTTGTTTTCCACAATTTA
This sequence comes from Parnassius smintheus behrii, assembly GCA_036936625.1. NCBI lineage: Eukaryota > Metazoa > Arthropoda > Insecta > Lepidoptera > Papilionidae > Parnassius > Parnassius smintheus. Next base: position 51,823,798 of record JAUPFT010000005.1, read on the forward strand.
AATCTAATTTTGTTTAACCCCTCAGTCTCAGCTAAAATTCACAACTTCACGTGACGCAGCGTCGCTAAAAATAACCTAACATGGAATTTGTCGAACATTTATTTATTTATTTTTTTTTTTTATAGAAGAGGGGGCAAATGAGTATGCGGCTCACCTGATGTTAAGTGGCTACCGCCGCCCATGATCAACCGCAACACCAGGAGAATTGCGGGTGCGTTGCCGGCCCTTTAGAAAGGAGTAAGCTCTTTTCTTGAAGGTCCCCAGGTCGTATCGGTCCGGAAAAATCGCCGGTGGTAAACTATTCCACAGAGAGGTTGTACGTGGAAGAAAACTCCTTGTGAAACGTACAGTGGTGGACCGCCAAGCATCCAGATGGTGTGGATGGTATCGGGACGTTTGCCGTGTAGTGCGTTCACGAAATTTGGTGGCTGGGATTAATCCGAACAATTCCTCAGAGCACTCCCCGTGATAGATGCGATAAAATACGCAAAGAGATGCAACATCTCTTCGCAGCGCCAGTGAATCGAGCCGATCGGAAAGCACTTGGTCGTCGACGATTCGAGCCGCTCTGCGCTGGATGCGGTCAAGTGGAAGGAGCTTGTACTGGGGAGCCCCAGCCCAGAGATGGGAACAGTATTCCATGTGCGGCCGAACCTGCGCCTTGTAAAGTTGCAGGCGGTGTGCCGGCATGAAATACTGTCCCGCTCTGCTGAGCACGCCAAGCTTTTTAGAGGCCAATTTGGCCTTCCCTTCCAAGTGACCACGAAACTGCACGCCACTCGATATGTCGACGCCGAGGATTCCGATACTGGCTGAGGCAACAAGGGGAGTGCCTTGAAACTGGGGGGATACGACAAAGGGTTTCTTTTTAGCGGTTAACGCGCAAACTTGTGTCTTCTGGGGGTTAAACTGGACTAGATTTAGTCGTCCCCAATCCGAGACTCTGTTCAGCAAAGACTCGACTTCAGACACAAGTTTGTCCCGGCACTCGGAGACGTTTTCCCGAGAAATATTGGCTCGACCGGTGTAAAGAGCATCACCAGTGCTGTCATCCGCATAGCAATGAATGTTACGGGTATGCAACATATCATTGATATGCAGAAGAAACAGCGTTGGCGATAGCACGCAGCCCTGTGGAACACCAGCATTAATAGGCTTGCAATCGGAGCTTGCACCGTCTACAACGACCTTGATGCTCCGATCTGCAAGAAAGCTGGTGATCCAATCGCACAATTTCTCGGGAAGCCCATAGGAAGGGAGCTTCGAAAGAAGCGCTTTGTGCCAAACCCGATCGAAGGCCTTCGCAATGTCCAAACTAACGGCCAATGCCTCCCCCTTGAACTCTACTGACTCCGCCCATCTGTGAGTGAGGTAGACCAGAAGATCACCAGCTGACCGACCACGGCGAAAACCGTATTGGCGGTCACTAATCAGCTGGTGATCCTCAAGGTACCTCGTGAGCTGGCAGTTTACAATGGACTCCATTGTTTTGGAGAACAAGGAGGTGATGGCGATTGGCCGGTAGTTGGACGGGTCTGAGCGGTCGCCTTTTTTAGGGATCGGGTGGACGAAAGCCGTCTTCCATGATTTTGGGACTACGCCTAGGGAGTAGGAGTACCGGAAAAGACGCGTTAAAACCGGTGCCAACTCTGGAGCACACGTCCTCAGCACAATTGGGGGGATTCCGTCAGGCCCACTCGACTTGTGGATGTCCAGGGAGAGGAGTGCTTTGCGAACCGAGCGCTGTGTGAACTGCACTTCCGGCATGGAGCACTCACACCGCGGGATGGTCGGCGGCGTACTCCCCCCGTCGTCGAGAGTCGAGTTAGACGCAAAGAAAGAGCCTAAAAGATCGGCTTTCTCCTTTGCAGTATGGGCCAGTGAGTCGTCCTCCCTGTGCAGAGATGGAAGAGATGGCTGACAGAAATTCCCCTGGACAGCCTTGGCGAGAGACCAGAATGCACGGGTTCCAGAAGGAAGGCGAACTAGTTTCTCGCCAATTCTGCCTATGTGCTCTGACTTTGCCTTGGCAATGACTCTTTTGAAGGACCTAGAGGCGGAATTATACTTCTTTTTTAGAGCGCTGGTGTTTACATCCCGGGACGCTGATGCATCAACCCAGGCTTGGTAGCACTCCTGCTTATATCATGATGCTATTTTACAGGAGCGACCAAACCATGGCTGAGATTTGCCTCCAATGGGCACCACAGAGGAAGGAATAAAAAGTTCCATACCCTGAAGTACCACATCAGTAACAGAATCCGCAACAACGTTGGGATCATTTGGCGAGAAGGAAACCCGCCCCCAAGGGTAGGATGCAAAGAAAGACCGCATCCCATCCCAATCGGCTGACCTATAGTGCCAAACACGGCGGCAGCCTGCAGAATGCAACCGCGATTTCAGCGTGAGTGGCACAACACTCCGGACCAGACAATGGTCCGAGGAGCCTAAAGGGGCATCGATGGAAATCTGATATCCGTCCGGGTGAGAGGTCAGCAGAAGGTCCAACAGGGAAGGTGCATGATCCTCCACATCTGGAATCCGCGTAGGCGAAGTAACCAGTTGTGTCAGACCATATGCCAAGGCAAAATCATGAACAGATCTCCCCGCATGATCGGTTAAACGTGAACCAAGCCATTCGGCGTGATGGGCGTTAAAGTCGCCGAGGATCACGATCTCTGCGGAGGGGATCTGCTGTAGCAACGAATCTGCAGCCATTTGGACGTGGTCGAAAAGTCGGTCTGTTTCGGCATTACCGCTATGGGACCTATAGAGGCACCCGTAGACGCGCGGATGGTCGTCGCTGTCTACGCGTAGCCAAAGGATGGACAGGTCCGAACCTTCAAGTCTGCCGAGGCGTCGAGAACAGATGTCCTCTCTGACGTAAACGCAAACTCCAGCCCGAGGCACAAAGGAGTGTTCCAGTTTGTACCCCGGGTAGGAGAGATACGAGACATCAGCCGGAGAGGACACCTGCGTCTCGGTCAGAAAGAGCAGAGCCGGCCTCGACGTCTCGAGATGGTAGTGGACGGCGTTTAGGTTAGAGTGAAGTCCCCTGATATTGCAGAAATTCACGGACAGCGTGGCAGGGGTCGCCATGGTTTTGTTGCTCCGTTTGCCCCGAGCAGTTGTAGTCTTGAGCGGAATTTTGCCCCCCCCAGAATACGCGGGGCAGCCTGAGCACCCACGCTCAGAAGTGGAGAAACATGGTCGTGGATGCTCAGCGAGGGATTCTCCAGGGGTGCTGGTACCCTCCTGGGGTAGTCTATCATTATTTAATTCCGCTACCATGTTGATGGGGGGGGGGGGATTTGGGCCTCCGGCCACCTGCACTCACCAGACGAAACGCGGAAGCAGAGCTTCCACTTCACGCCGGTATTCTGTGAGGTCGTGGTACCACCCCGGTTTGAGCCGGCCCATACGTGCAACAGCAAAGCTGCCGCGTGGCTCTACCACTGTTAAAAAATATTTTTATATAATTTTCAATAAAATAAAATTCATTATAAATTTCAATATAATACTTGTTTCTGTTTATTTATTATGTTATATTACTTTTTTTAGTGCTTTTACTTCATTACAAATGGAATTTAGTTGTATTATCATAGTAAAAAATGTACATACCCAGCGCATGACAGCAGCGTTAATATCACAATTAATTCTATATATTACTCGAAATTATTTACGTCAAAAGATAAATTGTATTCACACAAAAACTTTTATAACAGTTTTATAATAAAACACTATACAAAACACTAATACCACACTAGAAAAATCCAAAAATCAACACAATGATACGCCACACCTAACAGGCGTACTATGGAGTGTAGAGGTAAGGAAAACAATCTCTCATGGGAGAAAAGTTAAAAAAGTATCCATCTGTAAGCAATAAATAACATTTCAAAAACTCTCCACAACTGCGCTGGAGTAGCTACAGTAAACAGCTACATGAAATGAACTTAGCAATTGTCGACGGTGTGAAGTGTGCTGCTAAACCGCTCAGTAGCTCTAAAATCTAAAATAATTTTATTTAGTAAATATAACCTTGAAAAAGTCGTCTATCCCATCAATATTTTTCGACGCATTCTTTAAAATTTACCCCGTAGCTATAGTGGCGCCACCCTTATTTAACGATTTTCCACGGACACTTTTTAATACAGTCTGTACTCCTTACCTCTACACTCCAAAAGGCGTACGTAGATTATAAATAAATACTATAGACTAACTGAGTTTTTATTGCATTAGAGCAGTGATTCCCAACGTGGTCTATATCGACCTCTAGGGGTCTATGACAACCTGCAAGGGGTCTACGTCAGTTAAAAAAAATTTGGGGGTCCATGAAATGAAAATGGGGGTCCACGATTACTTACATCATACTATCTTATAATATCAAAACACATACATTATTTATAAAAGTACCTATGAAGTAAAAAATTTATTATATATGTTTGTAAAATTGTGTAAGTTGCAGGATGTTGGTATTCGCTTTGTGGTCGCAATACATTTTGAACTTGTAAAAAACTGAGAGTCCCAGTCTCAGAGCTTCGCTACCTTGCACTGACTTGTTCAATTCGTCACTCTATAAATACGAATGTGGGACAAATACGTTTATTCGTTTCCTGAATCTTGAAAAGGAAAGTGCTAAGAAAATATTTAAAAATATATAAACAGATATCACACAAATTATAGTGAGTCAGTGTTATTTTGTTTGAGAGTGCTGGAGAAAAGTAAGTACATTTTTATTAAATTTTAGTTTTGTACTCGTAGTTAGCAAAGATAGATAAATTACGCCAATCATGACTTTAGTTATTAGTAGTTTAATATTCAATCATGCAAAATTACACGAGTACTCCTTAATAGTTTCTTTTTGAAAGTTTTAGCAATCGGTATTATAATTACAGTGCAATCTCCGTAATTCGAGCCAATTGTTGCAAGAAGATGTTCGAATTATGGAATGTTTTCGGAAAAATCAAAAAATATTTTTGATATACAGCTGCTGGATTTTCTGTCTTATTTAAATAATTTAATTTTGCCCACAGATGACTGATGCCATGTCCGAATCTAAAAAGAAATGTAGACAGGACAGTGTCGATTATTTGAAATTTGGCTTCATTCCATCATTGCCGGACAAACAATTGCCTATGTGCCTTTTATGCAACAAAGTTTTGGGCAATGACGCTATGAAACCAACTAAACTGCAAGATCATCTGAGAAGATGCTACGCTGATAAAACAGAGAAAGATTTGAAATACTTTCAAACACTCAAAGATAAACTTCAGAAGAGACCTACACTGGAAAGAATGTTCGCTTCGACGTCACAAAGAAATGATGATGATTTACGGGCGTCTTACAATATCTCGTTACTTATAGCAAAATCCGGAAAACCGCATACTATCGGAGAGAAGTTAATTTCTGCCAGCCGTTGAAGAGGTTTTAAAAACTGTTTTACAGAAACCTGCATCTGATATCATTAAAAGAATTCCCTTAAGCAACAATGCTGTTGAAAGACGTATTGATGAAATGAGTTCTGATATTGAAAGCTTCTTATGTAATTATCTGCAAACGACCCATTTCTCTATACAACTGGACGAGTCAACTTTACCTGATAATGCAGCATTATTATTGGAATATGTTCGTTTTATTATGAATCAAGAAATCTACGAAGAACTGCTCTTCGCAAGAACTTTGATAACCGACACTAAAGGTGAATCAATATTTCATGTTTTGAAGGATTACTTCATTGAAAAAGCAAATCCGTTATCAAATATAATATCAATAGCTACCGATGGAGCACCTGCCATGGTTGGACGTTATCGTGGATTTATAAGCTATTTAAAACAAAATGTGTCAGGCGTGTTAGCAATACATTGCGTCATCCATCGACAACATTTAGTTGCTAAAAATTTGAGTGTTAGATTGCATGAATCACATCATTTAGTCATTGATACAGTAAACCGAATCCGAAGCAACGCGTTGAATACGCGGTTATTTGCACAGTTGTGTGAAGAAAATGACGAACACTTTCATCAATTACTCCTTCACACTGAAGTACGCTGGGTGTCGAAAGGCTTATGTTTGACAAGATTTTTTGCACTTTTTGAGACTATTTTAGAATTTCTGGATACTAAAGATAAAATTTTAAAAGAAAATTTAATGAAGAGGAAAACAGACATCGCCTATTTAACAGATTTGTTTACAAAATTCAATATGGTTAATTTGCAATTACAAGGCGACATTTTAAATTTGATTAAAACAAAGTCCATCTTATCAGCGTTTCTTGCCAGAGTTAAACTAATGAAGCAAAATATTGGACGGGGCGAATTTTCTCAGTTCCCCAATTTGTCACAGACAAGCTGCCAGGAAGACGACGTTTCAACTTACGTTCAACATTTAAATGCCCTCTATTCAGATTTTGAATCTAGGTTTGAGCATATTTTGACTATGGTAATACCACCGTGGATAATTAATCCATATGGTGACATAGAAGAAACGAATGTCATAATACGAGAGGAACTGACTGAACTAAGTACAAATGAAGAACTTAAGGTTCTGTTTAAAAACGGATATCAGCAATTCTGGCTGCAAAACAACATACCCGTTACTTATCCCATATTATGGAATATAGCGAGGAAATTTTTAATTTCCTTTCCATCGTCATACCTAGTGGAAAGGGGGTTCAGCGCTGTTACCAATCTCCTAACGAAAAAAAGAAACAGACTGGACATCATTAGCGGAGGAGATTTAAGATTAACCCTTACAAAATTGACGCCAAATGTTGATAATTTATTATTAAAGCATCAGGTTCATCCTTCTCAAGCGCTTATAATACAATTTTTATAAAATCTAATTACGAACCTAAATTGGAAGCTAGTGATCACATTACACTAAATTGAATTCTAAATCGTGATGAAGCGCATTCGTAAAGAAGTATCGATGGGGTTGCACGTTTGATTGATGGCGCCGTATTTATCAAAGCAGCAGAAAATGGGACTTGTCTTAGCCGTGGTGGGAACAATGGATATTAAAAATAGAGAAAAGAGTACTTGTCATTGAGAAAAAAACTGTCCAATATGAACATAATTATATATTTTTAGATTCTAAGCAGTTTTTTTTATAGGATATGGTGGCAAACTAGCACCAGTCCACCTGATGGTAAGTGGTTGCTGCGGCCCATGGACATCTACATCTATCTCCGATCACAAATCAAAATGCAGATGCGTTGTCACCTGTGACGACTAAGATGGAATGCCTCGTTACCAGTAAAAAGGGTTTCCGGTTCTCTACACTCGCCATACGAAACACAGCAACATTAAGCTACTATTTTACGCTGGTATTCCGTGAGAGCGTGGTCCTTTCTCGGTCGAGCCGACCCATTCGTGCTGCAACTATACTACTAATATAACTGCATCATGGCTCTACCACTTATAAAACAGTTTGAATATTTGTTAAGTTTGGTATCCAAACATATTGAAAAAGAAGTCACGATATTTCGATAAAGTGTGAGTGCCAAAGAATGTTTGATGGTGACATTACGTTTTATAGGCACCGGAAATTAATATTAAGATTTAAAGTACTGCTCTCTGATATCAGAACCGCTTCTATCAAAACTTCAAGAGTTCAAGACATCCGCTTGTATCAAAGCACGGGCGCCTACTGGTTGTTCTAAATCGTAACGTTGCGATTACACTGTCCTAAATTGTAAACAATTTAGGAAGTAGAGTGGGACAACATCCACTGAGTTTTTTTCGGAGGAAGTGAGAGATACAAGTGTCGTGCCTTTTTTGCTTAAAATTTATTATTTTATTAAGTGTTGTTGAGTTACTATAGTAAATTTTTCTGTCTTGGTGGAGGTTTTAATATTTGTAAATTAGTAAGTGTTTGTAGTTGTGCCGTTTTTATGTAATTTTTTGTTGTAGTAATATAATGGAGGACGAACCTCCCGATCCCGGAAGGGGTCGCAATGATTCCTTTTCCTTACCCATTAACATTGATAATGTAGAACTAATTAACCGTAAACGTGCCCAAGTAAGTAACGAGTCTGCCCATCCACAAAAAATAGTTATTACTGATCCAAAACAACAGTTTCCTTCAATACAATCCTCATATACCCATCCTGATTTTATTAATAAAAAAGTTAAGTACTCTCAAGATGATGCCGCTCCTTTTCTAGTTCATGTAAGTAAAATCTCAAATGATCAGCTGTCTGGAGTAACTCTTAAACCAATTAAATTTGGTCACTTTCTGTATCATAACAATATTAAAAATATAGTCCATGATGGAGTCAAAAAAGTTGGACGAAATAGAATATCAGTGGAGTTTAAAACAGCTGCAGATGCAAACACCTTTATCGATCACCCAGCTCTCCAAATTTCCAAATATGAAGCAACCATCCCCTCATATAGTATCACTCGTATGGGGCTAGTTAGACAAGTTCCCATAGAGTGGACACTAGAAGAATTAATAGCAGCTATAGAAATTCCCTCTGGCTACGGTTCTATAATTAAAGCACGGCGACTTAATAGACGATCAGTTAGTGACAGCAATAGCGTTTCATGGGTTCCAACTCAGACGGTTGATCTAACTTTTTCTGGACAAAAACTTCCTCCCCATATTTACTGTTTTTACACTTCAATGCCAGTAGAAAAATATATTTTGCCACTAACTCAGTGTCATAAATGTTGTAGATTTGGCCATGTTACTTCCCAGTGTCGATCATCTCCTCGCTGCTTTGTGTGTGCACAGAATCATGAAGGTTTAGCTTGTTCTCGACAAACTCCTACTTGTCTATTCTGCTCAGGTCCCCACACCGCAAAAGACCCTACTTGTCCTGAACATCTAAGGCAAAAATCTATTAAACTTGTTATGTCACAAGAAAATATCTCATATTTAGAAGCTTCAGCTAGATTCCCTCAGACAAAAAGATCCTTTGCTGATACAACAAGAATCCAGCCTCGTAATTGTTCTCAACAGACCCCTTATACCATAACTGACAGTCTTTCAACCCCTTCGGCTCAGCTCTCACAAACTGCATCATACAAAAAAACAATTTTTATCCCTCAACGTACCTATAGCCAATCATTAAATTCTGGATATGATATGGCAGCCCATCAGGCAATTGTTGAGAATCCTAATTCTTCCCTTCCTAATGGGTGTGCTCTACTGGGAAATGACAACAACTCCTCTAGTAATGATAATTTCTGCGAACTTATGATATCAATTCTAATTAACATGATCTCCCCGTTTTAATGACACGGAACTTCCTCTCAGCTTACACCAAAAACTTACTCAGCTTTCCTCCTTAGCCCGTAACATTCGCAGTCCCGCCAATTCTTCAATGGAATTGTCGGAGCATTAGAAATAAAAAAAATGAACTCATTTACCTCATTAATAAATTTCATCCCTTCATTCTTGCCATCCAGGAGACATGGCTTAGACCTGAGTCTCATTTTAGGGTTTCAGGCTATGCATGCCTCCGGGATGATAGGAGTGATGGTCGTGCTGGCACCTCTATTTTAATTTCAAGAACAGTTACATTTTCACAAATTCCTCTCCCTTCTCATAGTCCAGCAGTTAATGCTGTTGCTATTAAGGCCCTTGATGTCTCTATTCTCTCTGTTTACATTCCTAATCCTGATGCAAATGTTTTAACAGAACTTGCAACACTTATTTCTTCTCTGTCACCTCCTATGGTTATTTTGGGAGATTTTAATATGCATCATACTGTTTGGGGCTCCCATCTGTGTGATTCACTGGCTCCCTTATTCTTAGATCTTATTGATAATTTTAATCTCTGTATTCTAAATGACGGGTCTCCTACCCGTCGAGTATCCCCATTACAAAATGTTAGAAGTGCCGTTGACCTAACTCTCTGCTCCCCAGATATTGCTTCCCTTCTTTTGTGGCAAATATTACCTTCTAGCTATGGCAGTGACCATTTTCCTATATTCATCACTCCTCCTACTTCACCTGGAATAAATTTTACATTTTGCCCAAGACTAAAGTATAATCTATCCAAAGCTAATTGGCAATTATATTCTACAGTTTTGGAGCAAGAGGTTGCAAATCTTCCCCCAATTAACAATGATAATATTGCTCCTGTATATATAGAGTTCAGAAATGCAATTATTTCTGCTGCTAATAAGTCAATCCCCTTAAAAAAACCTTTCAAAAATAAGTATCCTTCCCCTCCTTGGTGGGACCAAGATTGTTCAGCAGCTTGTAGGAGAAGAAAAGAGGCTGAATTAATATACTCCCGTTCTATGACTGCAGAGAATTATATCTCCTATAAACAAATTGCTGCAGAAACCTTAAAATTACTGTCAGACAAAAAGCGAACTGGTTGGTTTAAATTCTGTGAGTCACTGTCACCTAGGACTTCCCCATCTTTGGTCTGGAGAAATGTTAAAAAATATCGCTGTGCAGTTTCTAGTGAAAATATAATTTCTAATGATCCTTCCCTGTGGATAGATGAATTCTCTAATAAACTTGCACCACAAACAGTCCCATCTTATGATGAATGCCTAGTTTTTAATTCTGCTTTTTTAAAAACAAATGATAAATTTGATTCCCCCTTTTCTTCTCAAGAATTGTTTACTGTACTTAATGGCCTTAAAGACTCCTCACCAGGTATTGATGGGATTCCTTATTCATTTATAATTAATAGTAGTGAGAACACTAAAACTGTCTTACTATCCATTTTAAATTTTATTTATATTACTGGTAATCCTCCTGCTGAATGGAAAACCCAAATTATTTTGCCCATTCTCAAACCAGGTAAGTCTAGCAATGACCCTTCCAGTTACCGACCTATTGCCCTTTCTTGTACTTTGGCAAAAATCTTGGAACATTTAATAAAAAATCGCTTGGAGTGGTTTTTGGAAAGGAATAATCTCTTACCTAAAAGCCAATTCGGTTTCCGAAAAGGTTTAAGTACCATGGATAGCCTAAGTACTTTGGTCACAGATATTCATATTGCTTTCTCAAAACATGAATTTCTCATAGGAGTTTTCTTGGATATTTCTTCTGCATATGATAATGTGCTACTTCCTGTGCTCAGGCAGAAAATGCTTAATCTGAGCATTCCAGTGAGGATAGTCAATTACGTCTCTAACTTTCTCTCTTCTAGATCAATATCTATAAATGTTAAAAATCTCCTGCTTCCCCCAAAAACTATATGGAAAGGACTTCCACAAGGCTCAGTTCTTAGTCCTCTCCTTTATTCTATATATACTCACGATTTAGAACTTTCAGTAAATTCTTTTTGTAATGTTCTTCAATATGCAGACGATTTAGCTCTATACATCTCCTCAAACAACTTCACAGTGGCATGTTCCCGTCTAAACTCATCCATGGATTATTTACAAGAATGGTTAACTAATCATGGCCTCTCTTTATCTGTGGCCAAGAGTAGTGTGGTGATCTTTTCCCGCCAAAGGCGAATTCCCGATATATCCATTGTATATGATAAGCAACCTTTTCCAGTTAGAGGCAATGTAAAATTTTTGGGAGTTATCCTTGATTCGAAATTGGCCTTTGGTCCATACATTGAATATATAACACAAAAATGCGAAAAAAACATAAATATTCTTCGGTCTTTGTCAGGTGTTTGGTGGGGGTCCCATCCTTTTTCTCAGAAATTACTGTACAATGCTTTAATACGAAGCCACCTTGACTATGGATGTTTTCTGTTGGAGCCTTGCAATAAATCATCCGTAAAAGTAATGGACAAAATTCAATCGAAATGCCTTCGCATTATTACAGGGGCAATGAAATCCTCACCAATAAATGTTCTTCAGGTTGAGTGCGTAGATCCTCCTTTAAGATTAAGAAGGCAATACCTTTCAGACAGATTCTTATTTAAGATATGCCAGCTTTCAGATCATCCCCTAATTCCTAAATTGCACCTTCTTTCAGAGTATATCTCATCTGACCGATACTGGACCCATAAGGACTCTCCCTGCTTGTTTAAAAGTTTTGTAATTTTTCTTCAGCTTCCTTACCCAATCTTTCAATGTAAAATAAATCCACTCTTTGATGTTCCTTACGAGGCTATTGTTTTCCAACCCGACATTCATCTAGATCTAGGTATAGAAAAGGATTCTCCAATGGCAAATTTGAAATTAAAAGAAATTATAGAAAACACCTTTAAAGATTGGCTTGTCATGTACACAGACGCTTCAAAACAGTCTGATGAAGACTATACTGGAGCTGCTGTTTGGATTCCTAAGTTCAAAATCATTCTTAGCTTTAAATGCCCCTCACTATCCTCCACTTTTACCGGTGAAGCAACTGCAATCAGTGAAGCTTTGTTATATGTAGAGTCACATAATCTTAATAAAACAGTTATTTTCACAGATTCAAAAAGTTGTTTGTTAGCTATTTTGTCCAATCAATTCCATAACAAACATAAATTTCCACTAATTCTTAAAATAAAAAATACCCTATTCAGATGCCATCTTAAAGGAATCCATGTTTCAGTGGCCTGGATTCCAGGCCACAGTGGTATCCATGGTAACGAAACAGCTGATGTACTCGCTAAAAATGCAATTGCTAATGGCATTCTACAAAATTTAATTTACTCACATGACCTAATTTTGCTAGCTAAAAGGAAACTGAATGAAAATTGGAATAAATTATGGGAAGTTTCCAAAAATGTTAAAGGTAAGCACTATGCTGCCATCCAAGAGGTTATTCCTCCCAAGCCTTGGTTCTTTAAATTTAACAAAGCAAATAAACATGCAACTTCAATCATTTGTAGATTAAGAATTGGACACGCCTGTACACATGCACATCTGGCAAAAATCAGAGTAAGGGATAGCTCATTGTGTGAATGTGGCTTAGATGAAGGTTCCACAAACCATATTTTTTTCAACTGTCCCAAATTATCCTCCTCCCTTTATGATTACCTTCCTCCTTATATTCCTCGACCTATAGATTTTAATTCTCTTTTAACATATACCGGTACTCCTTTTGTGTATATTTTATGTGATTTTATTAATACTAATAATATGAAACTTTAAATCCTTGTCACTTTTAACATACGGGTAAGAGTCTAACACCTGTGTTTGTCATATTTGTTCTAGGTAACTCAACAAATAGATTTGTCAAAATTCTCGGAGGAAAACTGAATCCTTGTATTATCACAGACTCTTATTTTAATTAAACTCATAAGCCTTCATTTTCTACTCTATACGTCATTGGCGAATTTAATCAAACCGCCACAAAAGAAAGAAGAAGAAGAAGAAGTAGAGTGGTCGGGACCTCCAATCTTAACTAAATCGGATCCTAACTGTTACGATTACACCTTCCTGCTTCCTAATTAGAGTTTCTAAAAATTGTATAATGTAATAAGCGCTTCACTAAAAATATTGACTTATTGCCTATGTTATTTTATTTATAGTTTTTTATTTTATGTTTATTTAATGCTACGTATATTTTACATAAAAGATACAAAATTTTATTTTGAGTAGTTTTAATTTAAATTCAATTAATAAATGTATAAATTAACATGTGTTTTTACTTTAAGTTTTTAACACTAAACTTCACTACAGTTAGAAATTTACAGGAAATCAATATCAGGTAAGTAGGGGGTCTACCCAATACGAAAAAACATGGCAAGATAATATGAATAAAGGAAAAATAAATAAATTTATGGGTCTACGACACAAAAAGTTTGGGGATGCAGAGTGCATTAGAGGATAGAAAATTTTACATGGAGCCTATAATACCAAACTTCTTCATAGACAAGTAGTCTCTAAATATAAGTTTTTATGGTTTAAAGTGCTGTGGGTGGGCATGGTCGGATCCGACCGCTTAGAATTTGACGGAATATCGCCTTGGTCGGATCAGACCGCTTAGAATTTGATGGAATATCGCCTTGGTCGGATCCGACCGTGTGCATATTGAAGGGTTAATGTGACTAAAAAGACGCTCTCATTATTAACGTGCGCAGATAAGTAGTTATATAACTTTATTTACTGTGTACCTAACTGCGAAAATAGAAATACAACTGGGTGTGACATATTTACCGTGCCAGCCAGCTAACTATCTTGTCACATGTTCGACCAGACTAATTACTAAATAAATAAAATTTTAAGTCAATCCAAGATACCTTACCAGTTGTTCAATAATCGATCGTTCGGGATCTGCGGGCTGCGGAGGGCTTATTGGTGTATAGTTTGAAGTGGAAGGGCTTGAAACATTATCTTCTGAATGTCTGTCATGTTCATCATGTTCTGGCATCAATAAAACTTGATATAAATTTTCTCGCCATCCTTTCAACTCCTTTTGAAGAATCCTTTAAAAGATATATTAATAAGGTAATTTAAAAGTTTTAATGGTTTTATTTATGAAGTAATGGCAACCTCGGCACCCTCCCAGTATGTAGAATGACTACCTTACGTGGCATGCAAGGCTCCCTTCTTTAAACTTCCATTCAAGTAACCGTAATAGCAATAGATACATTATTATTATGATTTCTTATATTTACGCGAACACTACACATGATTACAACTACTTTTACGGATTTTATCGCGTTTATTTTTACTTCTTATTTTTAATTCCCGACGATTCGGGCGCTTTCCAGCACCCATGGTCACGGGGGACTGAGATGACTGACGTCCCGATGTCATTGTTAAACCCGGAGTACCTTCAGCTTTTTTACCACCATGAACAATAATTAAAAAAGCTGAAGGTACTCCGGGTTTAACAATGACATCGGGACGTCAGTCATCTCAGTCCCCCGTGACCATAGTTGCTGGAAAGCGCCCGAAACGTCGGGAATTAAAAATAAGAAGTAAAAATAAACGCGATAAAATCCGTAAAAGTAGTTTTAATCATACATTATTATTATTACTACATACACCTTTAGATTTAATTGAAATTGGTCAAGAAGGCATTAACATAGAAACTATTAGTAAAATATTATTTGGCATACTCTTGTAAGCTCCGTTGCAGATGCTTTGTCAGGTTTCTGTTGTGATCCGCATCCTCCAGCAAGCTTTGATGACGTTCTAGAGCCTTACGGAGCGAGCTTTTCGAAGTCTTATGCACAGATTTAGTAAACATAGTCGAGTTTTCTTCCACTGTAGAAATAATTTTCAATTAGTACGCCTACCACTAACTTATGCGAAGATTAACTCTATTGATGACGTCTTGTTTGAAGGCCGAACACATGGTGTCGTTTTTTCCTAGGGTGGAGGTGACTGAATATAAAGTTGTTGGATGTAGTACTTACTATAATTTATTTTGTGGTAGTACTGTTGAGTGTAGTAATGTCAATAATAGTGTCGCGATTTTGGTAAGAAGGGATGTGATAATTTTTTTACATCAGATGCGTTTTCACCCTTGGGGACTAAGATAGAATGCCTTGTTTCCAGTAAAAAAGGGTCTCCAGTTCTCTACACTCACCATACCAAACACAGCAGTTTTAACTTGCAATTTAAGGCTGGTATTCTGTGAGAGCGTGGTTCTTCCCTAGTCTAGCCGACCTATTCGTGCTACAGCCATAATATACCTGCAGCGTGGCTCTACCACGTGTTACGTCACGTGTCTCCACTTCTCTACACTCAACATACGAAACAAAGCAGTATTAAGCTGCTATTTTATGCTGGTATTCCGTAAGAGCGTGGTCCTTCCCTGGTCGAGCCGACCCATTCGTGCTACAATCATAATATAGCTGCAGAGTGACCCTACAACGCATTAAAAACGAATATGTTAGATAAGTATTTTATGTAATCATAATCGCAAAACGGGCATGGTAGTTGTTTAATATGGTGTATAATGCAAATAGCTGAAATCTGAAGTTTTAAAAATTATATTTTTATTGCCTAAGTTTCGTCATCACACTTTAGCTGTAGCCAAGATGGCGTCTTTTTTGCGTCTGTGTATGTTGTATTTTATGATTAGTTATTGTTCTTAGATTTTATGGGCATATTACGTGAAAGGAAGTAAACCATGCAACAAGAAGAGTGTAAGCTATGATAGTGGATTGATATAACAATAGTAGAGGGAGGACTAAGAAAAGATGGACGGACTGTATTAGAGGAGAATGGAAGAGAAAGACATGCTGTGTTTACCCCAAATAACTTGGGATTAGGGTAGAAACAGGATAGTACGTTGTATTGTATTGCGTACGAAGAGATTATTACGCAATAAAAGATATCAATAAAAAAATAACTGACTATCTGTATTTGTAGCCAAATCAAAAAATACACAGGGTTATTTTGCAATAACCGGCTAAATTTGCAGAGAAGGTTCGGAATAAGTAATATAGACAAATGGTGAAGAAAAATTAATTAAAAATCCTTAAACATTATTTCCTTTTTATCTTTCAAATTCGTAATGCGTGGTAAGGCATTATTTTAACTGATTTTACTGCGCACGCACACATACGTAAGGTTCGATGGGTAGCCAAAAAAGTGGTTGCCCATACATTACATTCAATTTGTAATGGTTCCAAATAAAAGTAGAAGCCTTTTCTTTTACTCGTATTTTCAAAAACTTCAATAACGGTATATGATTATTTACACAACATGTAACAAAAACCCTGTGGTTGCCGTTTAAAGTGCGTTATCAAAATCATTATTGAAGCGTATAGAAATATTTTGTAAAAAAAAACACATTTAAAAAAAATTATTAAAATTAAAAAAAGTAATTTGCAAATTGTATCTGGTTTTGTTATCTCTGCATTGGCCGAGGAATAAGAGGATTGTCAAAGACCCTGCATTACCGATACTGTTTATTATTTATTTATTTCGTGTGAGTTACAGGAAATAAAACCACATACAATTTGCAAATTACTTTTTTAATTCAATTTAAAAAAAATAATTATGGTCGAGTTTCCTGAAAAAAAAATTATTTCTATACGCTTGAATACTGATTCTGATAACGCAGTTAACGGGAACTACGGGGTTTTTGTTACATGTTGTATATTTGAATTTGGCTACTTTTTGAAAAATAACCTTGTATGGACAGAAAACGGGATGTAGTGTCAAATGAGGCAGACGTCTGGTACCGGCATGGTCAATTATACTGCCAAGCTTCGCGATATGACATTTTTACTTTGAGAAACATATCCAGCAGTAGACTGTTTGTGCGCAGATTGGGACGAGATAATAACAGGAGAATAACAGGTCTTAAAATATGTGAACATAGAATTATGAAATAAAACAAAAAAAAAACATTTACACTCTTTGAAAGAATCCTCTACAATTTTAGTGACGTGTCTGAGCAGGTGACGATGGGATCGCTCCAGTAACGGCAGGTAGGACGTAGAGAAGCTCTGGGAGAAGCAGCTCCGAATCACATCCTTCACGCATTGTTTTGTTGCTGACACTATGCGCTCTTTTAAGGCCTAAAAAATAAAAACGAATTGATTCCTCGTTCGTGTAACGCAGCAAGTAAAAAAATAAAATAGCTTGCCCGCGTATGTCTTTCCATGCGATTATGATGTGGGGGTCTTCAAGCCAAGAATGAATAAGTTTTTGTTAATCTAAGCCAGCTAAGTAATACGCTTGATAATAATTGGCTGTATCCCACTTACTCTCAGGTGGGATGCTAGTCTAGCACTAATTTATAGTAGTAAAAAAATACGGGGAACAACGTGTAAAGATCTAATACTATTATCGACAATCTGACTATAGATTGCTTATCTGAAAGCGAGAATATTGAAAATAATTCCACCAGGAATTTTTTTGACAGGTTGCTTGATTTCGTATAATTCCTCGTCTATCTAAAAAAATATACAACACGTAAAAGTTAAAGCAACAGCCTATAATACGTCCAAAAACTAGGCATAGGCCTCCTCTCGTTTCGGAGACAGATTTACTGCAAGGAAATGTCGGCCGCGGTGCTCCAATACGCGTAATAGGTTAACATATAACTCGTGACTGTTTATTTTCTTAAGTACGTAACGCAATATTTTTCCTGAATATTATTTCGATCTAATGATCGAAAATCGAAAAGTAGTTTCGAAGTAGTGCTGAATAAATTATAACTATATTATAAATATAATGATAATTTGAATTTTTTTTAAATAATGATTTATGTTAGGAGCACATATGAGTAGTATAGAATTGATTATTTTGAATTCAACACATTATAAATGATATTAATAGTAGGACGTAATTCATACATTTGATGATAGATGATAATGATGAAAATATAACGTTAAAGTTAATAGGATATAAGATAATAAGTTCTAAGTTAATAAATCTCTCTCTCTCTCTCTCTCTGCCATCAGAGCGCGAGCTAGAGAGACAAATTTCATAGCGGGGAAGTTAATTTGTTAGAAAAATGTAGAAATAACTTTTTATTTCAGAAACACGAGATATGCATTATATTAATTAGATTAGAAATGGATAACCCAAACTACGGATTTTTTATAGGTTATTGTGACAAACGAGCACAGTCCACCTGATGGTAAGTGGTTGCTGTGACCCATAGACAACATCTTTCCTCGATTACGAATCAAAATGCAGATGCGTTGTCACCCGTGAGGACTATGATGAAATGCCTATTTTCCAGTAAAAAGGGTCTCAGGTTCTCTAGACTCTGCATACAAAACACAGCAGCATTAAGCTACTATTTTACGCTGATATTCTGTGAGAGCGTGGTCCTCCCCGGTCAAGCCGACCCATTCGTGCTACAACTATACTTCTAATATAACTGCAGCATGGCTCTACCACGTATTGAATTGTATTATGAATCATAATATTCCTAAAATTAGAAGAATAAACAAAAATTAAAGATGTGAATATAATTGAGGCAAACTGAGGCATTTTCTGTCTAACATTTCAATGATGATGACCATCTGCTTAACAAATAAGTTCACCTCAGTACCGAGCAGCTACATCTAGTGAGCGTAAAATTATTAGCCCTAACTGGTATGAATATGATAAAACGACAAAGGAATTGACCGCTTGATGTGAATGCCTGTAATGGACTGATCGATCAGTATTGCTCACATCACATACGGAATCCCGTTTAGCCTGCAAAATTTCGAACGAAAAACTTCCATAGGTGTGTGATGGGTTATTGATTTTATATGGACTTGCTACGTTCGGAATCCCGAATTGGATTTCCGAAACTGAATCCCGAATCGGATTTCTGAAACGGAATTACGTATGTATGTCATGTATGTGGCCGGCCTTAAAGTGCTACGTTAGTTATTAAATACGGAATATATATATATATATATATATATATATATATATATATATATATATATATATATATATATCATAGTATTCTTATTGAAAGTTATTCCTTACATCGTCCTGAAGAAACTCGGTTAGTGCGTCTTTAATCCCTTGTTCCAGACACCGCGTATGTTTTTGTTCTATGGCGTCAAATAAGCTCTTAGCTCGGTCATTGTTGTCTTCGAACTTCGTAGGTATAATTTCCATAAGTGTTGATCTAATGAGGTCCTTTAAACTAGATGTGTTAAAATTGATTAATACAATAGTTTATGACGCTAAGAGTCCTGCGTGATTATGATTAGCTAAGAACCAAAATGACTCTCTACTATCATTAACACTAATAGATAACTTTAAAAGAAATGAAATCAATGTAAATCATTTTTATAGTTGCCTAATAAACAATCGAAACCGACATTTTGTATATAAACACAAATTGCTTATTTTTGTTAGTATCGTATTTTGTGATTGTAGTGAATGTGATTGCATCATATACCTTTTTTGAAGAAGTAAAGTTGTCAAACGAGTACACAGCCCACCTCATGGTTGTAGATTCTGTGATCCTTAGGCATCCTTAAGAATTAAAATGTAGATATGCTGCTAACCCTGGGGAGTAAGATAGAATGCCTGGCTACCGGTAAAAGGGTCTTCGGTTCTTGCCCCACACCATACTCATCACAGCAGCATTACGGTGCTATTTCACGCTTTCTTTCTCGTCCCTCAAGCCCACGAAATACGAAACACAACAAAATTATGCTCATATTTCACGCTGGTATTCTGTGTGACCCTTCCCCGGTAAGTCGATACATTGGTACATACTGCCACAAATACGCTACAACGCACTTTACCACGATTTAAAACATACATACATCGATCACAGATAGGTAAGGAAAAGGACTGATTGAAAGATCAGTTATTAGCGTGAGCGCTTGTGACTCTATCTCAGTACAGATGACACAGCTTTTTTATACGATAAGATGACAAACGAGCACACAGTCCACCAGATGGTAAGTGGTTGCTGTGGCCCATAGACATCTACATCTGTCCTCGAATACGAATCAAAATGCAGATACGTTATCACACTTTCCGTTATATGCGTATCACGTTTCCGAATACCGCGTTTCCGGTAAAAAGGGTCTCCGGTTCTCTATACTCAACATACGAAACACAGCAGTATTAAGCATACCTACTATTTTAATCTGTTATCATGTGAGAGCGAGGTCCTTCCCCGGTCGAGCCGACCAATTCGTGCTACATCTATACTACTAATATAACTGCAGCAGAATTTGAAAAATGTAGCCGTTTAGAAGTGGTTGTCTTTATTTTCTGTCTAGGAGATTGTTCGGGTAGGTATCACCCGCTTATATATTACTGGGTGTAGAGAGTCGGTATATTTACAGTTACAGGCTGTGAGGCATTCCATCTTAACCCTTATATATGATAACGTACCTGCAGCCTACCTTTTTTGAAGTTAGCTGCAGGTATCCTGGACTACAGTAGTCGTTTACCATCAGGTGGACTGTAAGTTTGTTATTACAGTTTTATAAAAAAAGTGATCAGGCGTGAATCTAGAATCAGAGTTTCACTATCTTTCTTCTTTTGCTCATTGTAACATTTGAGTAAGATCAAAATTATGCTTTAAAATAAATCTTTGCAGAAGGGGGAGGGGGTGATCCATGGGCTGTGATTGAAATGGATCAGGTGTCCGGTCACACAGTCAATCGATTCGATTTCTGATTTTAGGTTAGGTTTTAAGTTCATACATCGAATTATTAAATATATTTTATTGAAACATAAGTATAAGCGGTCATTGGAACTAACGATATGTAAATAAGCATCATCATCATTATAATTATAGCCTATCAAAAGTCCAAAAGTCGTGTTGACCAAGGGTATCCTATAGATTATATATAGGGAGCAACCTCATATTTGACATAGTTAATACGTTTGGCAGACCAGAGCAACAACCGCAGTTCTTCTATCTTCTCTTTCAGTTTTCCTGACGCCTTTAACACAACTTACCGTGGGTGATACTTGGTAGTGGATTTTCATACGCTACAACTACGCGGCAAGATTAAGTATGAAATATTCTTACGTGAGATCTTCAAACGATTGGTCTGCTAGAGCCGTTTTTGATTCATCTATATCTCCATTAAACAATGAACCCTTTATATCCTCTTTGATTCCAACTAAGAGCTTTTGCTGTTCAAGTAGTAAATCTACGAAAAATGGATAAAATAAAAAAGGTTTATATACAATTACGCTTTCAAAGTTACTTTATAAAACAATAACTATCGTTCTCGATTTAAACAAGCATACGGATCACTGTATGTATGTACTATATTCAAGATTCAAGAATAATCTCAATAGACAAGTGAATTTCATTTGAATCAGTTTTAACTTATAATGAGGTGCTCAAAATTCCTCCAATTATCGGAGAACATGAGATCATCACGACATCCTTGCGACGATATAGTGATTAGTACATCACGTGGATTTATTAAAAAATAACCCTTAACGGTATAAAGCTAGAACTATTCTTTGTAAGGCATGATCGGTTTAAAGTGATAAGAAGTAGTTAAGTTACAATGTGGTAGACTCCTTTTCTACCTTGGAGTCTGTCTGGGTGGATACCAATCTGTTGCCACTCCCTCACCCTCATCCTTATCTATTTCTGGCGCCAAATTACAGTACCTGCTCTATCGTATTCCGGTCTGAAAGGTATAAAGAAGCAATATAGTTACAGGCTGGGAGGCATTCCATTTTAGTCCACAGAATTGACAACATATCCGTGGCCTCCTTTTTGTAAAGTTGTCCACGGCCTGTCATGGTCACTAACCATCAATTTTGCTCGTTTGACACTAGAAAAAGCAATTAAAAAATGAACATGTATGCACTCCAGCTCCTTTAATGTCCTCCAGACCGAATTCCGGTTATGACAGCCAGCATCAACGGACTATGTACACCTATTTCTTCACTTTCACTCTCATATTAATAATTATTATAACGTGGAATTACAATTGCTGTTACTATACTGTCCGAAAAGAATGCAGGTCATAATTAAGATATTAAAGTTCTTTATATTAATAAATATACTTATAATACCTCACCAAAAAAGAAACACTTCCAACCTACGCTATATTATCAATCTTACCGTTGAGCTTCTCAATTTTGCTTTCCAGTGTACATATAGATTCAACGTCCTGCGTCGAATTTAGCGCCGAAGTTTTTATTTTCTCGTAAATAAGATATTCCGGTTCCTCACCAAAAGATTCCTCCCATTCAAGCTCATTATCGGAGGCGTGACTTCTATCGCAATTGTCTTTGTATTGAACAAGTTGTTGTTGAAATACTTTCAGACCGTTACTCACATTATCCAAGAACTCTAGGGAGCTTAACGATTTTGAACGTATCAAATTATTAGTCACTTCTAATTTTAAGTTATTCATTACGTAGTATTTATGTTTTAGAGTCGAGATGCAGTAATAAACACAGAGGACTTTAGTAATAATTACAGCTGTGGATAATTTTTTGTTTTCCTACCCTCATTATTTCATATTAATTTGCGTTCACAATTCTAGATGTAGGTAATATGAATGTAAAAATATTTAAAAATTTTCCTTACTTTTTAATTAAGGAAAGATAACTTTTAAAACTGGGTAAATAAACTAATCACATCAAAAAAATTCTTCACTGTGCCGTTATACATATTATAATATAAGTATACTTAGTTCTCAGTCATTAAAATCAAGTGCAAATGTTTTCTTTTATATTTTATTTTATATGCTCCCATTTTTTGTCCGGAAACATTACGTATTTGTGGAAATGTAACAAAACACGCACTTAACCATATAGTCAGTAATCTATGCACTTAACGTCATTTCCAACCCGACGATAAATCATACATCTAACGATAAATAGGTATCAAAATAGTACCAAAAAGAGTTACAAGGTGGCGTTTTTGAAAACGACTCTACAGTAATTACAAAACAAAGATGAACTGTTAAGTACTGCTATAGATTTTAAAAGTGAACTGTCAAATTAAGTCTATAAAAATGAATCAAGAAATGTGTATTTATAATTTTATATTATATTAATATTATCATCATTAAAAGTTCGTAAAGCAATATTTTTTTCTTATTTTGTTGCATAAAGTTAAAGCACATGTCATCCCGTGCCCGCACTATGGAGTGTAGAAGTAAGGAGTACAGACTGTGTATTAAAAAGTGTCCATAAAAACCTTTAAATAAGGTGGCGCCACAATATAGCTACGGGGTAAATTTTAAAGAACGCACCGAAAAAAATATAGTGGGAATGACGACTTTTTCGAGGTTATATTTACTAAATAAATTTATTTTAGATTTTAGAGCTACTGAGCAGTTTAGCAGCACACTTCAAACCGTCGAAACTGTTAAGTTTATTTCATCCCAGTAGCTACTCCAGCGCTGTTGTGGAGAGTTTTTGAACTGTTATTTACTGCTTACAGATTACCACTTTTTCAACTATTCTATTAAGGAAGTTGGTACTCCTTACTTTTACACTCCATAGGCCGCACCTTCCTCAGTTCTAATCATAGAAAAGATAGTATAATCGGGAGGTTCTAGTCTTGGGCTTTCTTCACCATTGGGAACTCTCAATTTAGTTCGCAGTCCTGTCCTGTAGCGAACTTTAATTTTTGAGTAGATCAATAAAAAAAATGTATATTTATGATTATTACAAGTTCTGTTTATTTTTATTTAAAAAGTACGAAGTATTATGTAATGTTGTATTGTATGAAGATGTTAAGTGAACTATCTGAAAAAGAATGACATGCTCTTCGTCTCGCGTCCTAACAGTGATTAACCAGTTACTAATCCCCTTTCCTACGCCACACCTCGTTGGGTTCGGGAAGCAACGCGGTGAGAGTGACCACTGATAAGACGTTTAACTCAGAAACACGACCACCATCTCAAAAGAAAGTGGTTGACGACTGAGATTACGGGCCCCAGTGCATGGTCCCGGTCTAGATGTCAGATATGAACTTTGTGAACCGTGTATCTTCTTTAGTTCCCTACTTATAGGGTAGGCACGGGTGAAATAAAACAGCAATTACTTGTAAATGCCCCGTGGAAATATGATATTGAAGTTAACTACTTTCACTTTAATTTTCCTTAATCCTTTTAATTTCTTGATTTATAACTGGAAACTGCAGCTTTTGCCGCATAAAGTTACTATCAATTCTACTGCAGAAATTCTTTAGATTAGAATTATTACTCACTGGTACTATATAAGACCAAGCAACTGCAGTCATGGAGTTAGTGTATGGTCGTTTGACCGCAGTGGATCCATCAATACTACATTTGTTATACATATATCTATCAATACTAGATACTACATAGATCTATCAATACTACATTTGTTATACATATACATATTGTTACTTCAATGCATCAAAGGCCATGGATGTAAGTGTTTATTCTATTGACAAACTTACTTTTCTTTCTGTTATTTTCTTACGTGTGTATGATTTAGTGTTAACAAATTATATTTAAATATTATGTGTGTGTATATGATTAAGCTGTGGTAGCTCAGATCGTTAGCGCAAAATGTAAATTTCACAGTACGCGACCCGGGTTCGATCCCCGCCGGCACCAATTAAATTGTTAATTGCAATTTTAAGTGCTGATTTACCACGTGCTCAGCGGTGAAGGAAAATATCGTGAGGAAACCTGCATGTCTGAGAAAATTTCGAAGGCATGTGAAGTTTGCCAACACGCATTGAGGCAGCGCAGCGAACATTTCCTAGCCCTAAAACCCTCTCAGAAATGAGAGGAGGCCTATGTTCAGCAGTGGACTTTAATAGGCTGTAACTTTAACTTTTCTAACTTTTATGATTAAGTATTAACAAATTGATATTAACATGATAACTGTGTTGTTGCAGAAATCATTGAGCTTCGATTAAAATACCTATAAACAGTATTATTATCCCCTCGAGAAGAGAGTGATGACATCGTCATCATGCACACATGCGATGGTGGAAAAAGAAAATCGCAATCGATTGATCATTTTTTTGAAGCTGAATCAAAAATAAAAAAGAGGAAGCTGTTATCATCAACCGTAGCACGAGCCGCTAGAGATGGTGTATCATACATTTCTACTAATTCTGACGACGGAGACCAAGCGACGCATCTCATCAAAATTGAAATGTACGATATGAAGAAGCTATCCAAGATTCCAACTACTGATCATTGGAAACATGCTTCCACGAGGATTAAATATTACGTAAAGACTAATAAGGATAGCATCTACGACAACACAAACGTCCTCGTATACAATATTACAAAGACAATAGCAGAAAGTGAAAAAGTTAAAAAATACTTTTTTAACAATGACAGTCATTAGCTGATCATTAGTGAATGTGATTCTGTTTATTTAAATTACAGGAAGACAAGACCAGAAGGAAGAGATGAGTGTGGCATACGTGTACAGAACACATCATTGAATAACAAAACTACAACACTGTGTGGAGAAGAAAACGAGAAGAATATGCAGTACTCAAGAGCTGAATATCCATTCTTCGGTTCAAAATCTAGCCGGTTGAACAGTTTCGAAAACTGGCCTCTCGTTATGCGACAGAAACCTGAAGATCTTGCAGAAGCCGGTTTCTTTTATACTGGCCATGCAGACAGGACCAAGTGTTTCCATTGTGGTGGTGGTTTAAAAGATTGGGAAGATGATGATGATCCTTGGCAGCAGCATGTTCAGTGGTTTAGTCAGTGTGCTTATGTAAAATTTAAACTCGAACAGAATTTTGTATTAGATTAAATAGAATATTAATAAAGAAATAAAAAATATTATATTGCATACAATTTGTTTTATTTAATTTTATAATGTTTCACATAGTTACATACACACAAAATGCATTACACATAACTCATAAAATCTAGCACACAACACATATTATAACCTTAACTACTATAGTCTACAGTAACATTTCTGTTTTTATCTATCTCAATAATATTATCAAACTCAGCATAAACTATACAGTTAATTGTTTGTATTAGTGAGGATTCAAATCGTATTTCTAATCTTACACTACCATGCTTTATGAGATTCCAATGAGCTGATGAGTTGGCTGATAAATCAGGAGTTAAGTCAAATGCTAATAGACAGTAACCTTTGGCATACTGTTCACAAGAGATTCCATTTCCTTCATTAAGAAAGTGAATACCAGTTCCCGAGAATAGAGTATATGCTGATGTAAATATACTATTATTAAAAGATGGTTGCAAAGCTTTTGAAGGTATTTGTTGACCATCAATATATAAGCTGAAAGAATGAATACCATAGTTTTCAAAGTTAAATGGATTTTTAGTAAGGGAACCATTAAATGCAGATTTGTTCACAAATTCAATTATACATCTTTTGGGTATCTGACCTAAAATATATATTATCAAGAGTTTTTCCTTGAACACCCGATGGAATTGTTAAAACTTTTACTTCAGCTCGAGTAATAGGATATTTAGCAGTGGTAGAAGCTAAAACTTTTTGATGTGCGAGTAATACACTTGGATTAATTCGTGCTCGTCGAACAATAAGAGTTGCATCCGTAATGCAAACTTTAAACTTTACATCGTTTGACCTAGCAATTAAATTAAAGCTCTCTCTTGATCGAACCAATTTAACACTCATTTCAACATCATTTATTAAAAATTTATCTTGGTTGAAAATGTCACCGTGAAGATGACCAATCATTTCTATTTCCTTACTTTCACTAATCAATTCCTGTCTTTTAACAAATCCTATGTTTTTAACATCCGTAGAATCCATTTTTCCTGCTGTATCATCATACCAAAGACTACAAGTAAGATGAGATTGTTTAGCAGCAGGAGCATAGTTTAAAAGGGTTTCCATGTATGCTCGATATGCATAGGTATTATTAGGTGGTGATACAAGTTTTTGGTTTAAATAAACATAAAGTTGACTAAAAAGTGAATGCAGCCAATTATTTACAGGTGCTACTATTGTAGTAGATATCAAGTTAGTTGAATCTTGATTTAATACTTTTGCCTTTATGTGGAGTAATGTATGAGACAAATCTATTGTTACGCACTCCAGTCGACGACACAACTAGCGCCATCTAGTGTCAGGAACGAGAGCGAGGGGAGCGTTGCAGTTTATGACATCAAAAATCTTTCGACCAACAGCGCCACCCGAAGAACTAAGTTTCTAGAAAATCTATACTCGAACTCTCGGTACCTTACGCGTGTTTACTTGAACATTCCGGATATTTTGCTAATTTAAATAAATAGGTGGCGCAAGGTGCGATCGAGACAGAGTTGAACTCAGCGACACAAGCGACGCTTCGGAGCGGAATTAAGTGAATTAGTGTGTTTAATTATTAGTGTTTTAACTTTAATTTGTGTAAAGTAAATTAAAGTGTTAATTTAGGTAATTTTATCGGCAATTTTTATTGTCACGAACCTCAAGCTCGTAACAACTGGTGTCAGAAGTGGGATAAAATAATGCCGATTTTACCTAAGGAGGAAACGGAGGGTGTCCGTACCCGTAGTCAACGCCAGCAGGAGATGGACCAGAGGAGATTTGGTGGTGCAACGCCGCAGATGTCTGAGGGCCAGCCGCCGGCCACGGAAGCCGATCCGTCGGCAGCTTCTACGTCTGTGGCACCTGACTTAGGTGCTCTGATGGTGATGCTGCAGGAGCAGGCTCGCCGACAGGAGGAACAGGCCCGTCGGTTGGAAGAGCAGCTGCGGGGCGGACAAGAGGAACAGGTCCGTCGTTTGGAAGAGCAGCTGCGGGGCGGACAAGAGGAACAGGCCCGTCGGTTGGAAGAGCAGATGCTCCTCATGAAGGACCTTCACGCTACCTTCGGGAAGGAGATAAAGGAGGTGAAGGATAGGGTTGCTCTGCATGACAACCGCCTGTCGGAAGCTGAAACCCAAATCGCGAAAGCTGAAAACCGAATCGAGAAAGCTGAAACCCGAATCGACCAAGTAAAATATCGGGTTGACAACGTAATGTCTGACATGAAGAAATCACTGGACGAACTCAAACTTGGAGATGGAGCTACAGCTCCCGTAGTAGCTACAACACCTTCGCTACGTGGGTTCAAGGTGCCACCGTTCGACGGTACCTCTTCCTGGTCAGCCTACAAAATCCAGTTCGAGGCTGTTATGAAGGCGAACGGCTGGAATAAAAGTCAGGCCATGACTGCTCTCACACTAGGCCTGCGCGACCAGCCCTTAACAGTTCTGGAAGCTCTCGGTGAGGAAGTGACTTATGAGCAACTCCTTGAGGCATTGGAGGCGAGATATGGCGATGCTCACCTGGAACACGTCTTTCGTGCGCAGCTTAAAGATCGTGTGCAGCGCATCAACGAAAACCTGCAGCAGTGGGCTCTAGAAGTGGAGAAGCTGGTGCGAAAAGCATACCGGTCTGTACCTGCGCTCATTGAAGGGAACCTGGTGCAGACATTCATCGACGGCATCCGCGACCTGGAAGTCAGAGCTGCTGTGAGGCTCGGGCACCACGAGACGCTTAAGGACGCCTTGGCCCATGCACTGGAAGTGGAAGCCGTGCGGCAGGATCACCGTTCCCATCGCGTCAGGGAGGTTGCAGCAGCTATAGTTCGCGACCGCAACAAAGGATACAGCCCTAGGTGCTATGGCTGTGGGGAAAAGGGCCATCTTCGATCCAGCTGCCCTAAGCGAACCGTGGAAAGGAGAGTTGATCGATCTCGAGAGGGTAGTGCAGCTAACAGCACTGCCTGGCGGCGACAGGATCATAGTTCACCTCACGCTAGGTAGGTTACAGCAGTTACGGTTCGCGACCACAATAAAAGATACAGCCCTAGGTGCTATGGCTGTGGGGTAAGGGGCCACCTTCGGTCCAGCTGCCCTAAGCACACCCTAGGAAGGGAAGGTGAACGGTCTCAGAAAGGAATTGCGGCTAACAGCACCGCCCAGCAGCAGCAGGAATACGACTTTCCTATCAGACACTGCAGCGGGAAATCTCACGGCAACGCAGATGCATTGTCAAGAAGACCTTTTCCTGAAGATTGCAACCATTGGGGTAGGCAAGAGAGTAAGGAAGTGGTATCCGTGAGGATGCTCAGGACAGACTACCTCAGCAACGGGTGGAGGGACAGCCTACGACATGCACAGCAGGAAGATCCGGACATCAAGCCGATTCTGGGATGGATGAAGGCCCGTGCTACCAAGCCTAAGTGGAGGGACGTCTCAGCGATGAGTTCAACCACGAAAAGCTATTGGGCCCAATGGGACAGCTTGCTGCTTCAGGATGGAGTCCTGTGCCGTAAATGGGACAATGGTCGAGGAGACAGCTGTCGTTTACAAATGGTTGTCCCTAAAGCTAAAGTGCCGAATGTTCTACAGCTGTGCCATAATGGTCGTTCAAGAGTCCATCTGGGAGTTAAACGAACTCTACTGAAGGTCCGAGAACAGTTTTACTGGGTCCATTATCGTAACGATGTCGAGGATTGGTGTCGTACATGTACAAGTTGTGCGGCCGTGCGGGGACCTCAGACACGTAGTAGAGGAGCACCGAAATTGTACAATGTTAGGTAGGTGTAGTTGATGATAGGACATCCCTTGACATTGCGGAGCCGTTACAGAAAGGCGCAAGAGGGACTCCTAAGATCGTCCATGTGGATCGCTTGGCGCGTTATTATGGGACCGATAATGCTCGGGACGAGCATGTCTTAGGAGGGGGCAGTGTTACGCACTCCAGTCGACGACACAACTAGCGCCATCTAGTGTCAGGAACGAGAGCGAGGGGAGCGTTGCAGTTTATGACATCACAAATCTTTCGACCAACAGCGCCACCCGAAGAACTAAGTTTCTAGAAAATCTATACTCGAACTCTCGGTACCTTACGCGTGTTTACTTGAACATTCCGGATATTTTGCTAATTTAAATAAATAGGTGGCGCAAGATGCGATCGAGACAGAGTTGAACTCAGCGACACAAGCGACGCTTCGGAGCGGAATTAAGTGAATTAGTGTGTTTAATTATTAGTGTTTTAACTTTAATTTGTGTAAAGTAAATTAAAGTGTTAATTTAGGTAATTTTATCGGCAATTTTTACTGTCACGAACCTCAAGCTCGTAACACTATGTAGTCATCGCCTGTCCCAGGAACTTGAAACTCGATAGGTCATCATCACCAAGAGATGAAATTGGTTTATAATGAATCCACAATCCATTTTCAATGCTAGTTTGTGTAGACGGTAGTGCAAACAAATCCAATTCTGACTTAACGCACTCGCAAGAATGATTATGAAGGAAAGACATATTTAATTTGAAAATATATCTTTGATATTTTTTGGTTTTAGACCAAGTTTTTTCGCAGCTTTCACTTTAGAAGTTAATGGTGGAATGAACGAGGTCAATCGTTTTCTTTTAGTTTTATACCCAGATCCTGTCATGTTAAATTGATCAATTTTCTCACCAGCCTTTCGTTTTAAATTCGTACTAACTTGCTTTAGGCGATCTTTTATTGAGGCTTCCATAGGCCGCGCTTGAACCATATCCGATAAAAGTCCTACTCCAGCGCTTAATGCCTCCTTACCAATCACTCGAGCACCACTTGAAAGTAAAGGTAAAACTGATCTAAATAACCCCCCTAAGAAGCTCCCAATACCATGACCGCGTTGGTTGGTGCACCCTTATAAATTACTCCAACTCCTGACCCAGCTTGATGTGTATAATAATTTTCATATGGACATTTATGATGATCACGAAGAGAATTCATTATTATAATTTTCGGAAATGTAGTTTAATACACACGGTTCCAAACTGGAATGGTATTTTTTGTCCTGTGTTCGATCTTATAACTATTTCCAGCGTATCGAACTCTCTTCGCATTACAGGTAAGTAGGGAGGTTGAGAGAAAACGTGCATTTTATTTGCACCATAAATGTATTTTGTAGGATCTAATGAAATGACTCTTAGTAAAGGAGTCATAACATCACCCACAATCTGAGGATCGATAATGTCGCAATATAGAAAGAGTTGAGATGGTAACCCTAAGTGTAAATTAGCAGGACATTTTTATTTGGTTCATAACCTAGTTGTAAACTTAATTTGGGTGATAATGTTACGGATGTTATATTTTTATCCAAAACAGAAATAGACACAAATTTTGTTATTTCATCATAGCGAAATTTCAAGTTCTCTCCAATACCATTTAACACTCTTAAAATATGCTCAACGTTATCATAGTTGGTAGCTGGAATATGTTTTTTGTAGTACACTGTGGATGGTTTATCTTCATTAGGCATTAACATAGATTTTGTAATGTATATAACATTTTCATGATCTTGAACAGTAAACATGGTACGTGGATATTGAAACTCGACAACTCCAACCGACCATTCACCTTCTAATTTAATAGCTTTCGGTGATTTCGTTGAAAAATTTGTGGTCTTGTTATCAGAAAAGTATTCCATTGAACTATAGCTGATCAAAGTTAAATAAAAACTTTCTTTATTCATATTCCTTTTAAACTAGAAGCTATAATCCAACTGTTAAATTTATCTGGATAACCTTTCCACTTCACTAATACTTCTTTTCTGTTACCTGAGTAACGAGTGTCAATTATTTTATCTATTTTATATTGTGAGGTGGGGTTGTAAGTGATTTTCTGTAATTCTCTTTCATAAAAAGTACCAACTATTGGTTCATTTTGTAAATCTGTTATTGTATAAACAACCCATGGAGATCTATCAATTATTGAAGATTTAATAAATATTTCATCACTCCAATTTGATTCATATCCTTTTTGGAAAACATGTTTATATTTAGTTATTCGAACATAATCACCCACATTGAAATTTGGTTTAGGATTTTCTAAAGAAAGTTTGTTTGACCGTCTATCATAAAGATTAGTCCAAACTGTCTTAATATTGTTGGAATTTACATCACATGGGCACATCTTAATACTAGAGTGAAAGCTGTGATTATAAGAGTATATTAATTCTTGTAAAACATCTATATATCTATAAGTATTATTATGAGTGAAATAACGCCACATTTTCATTTTTGGTGTTCTTTGAAATCGTTCAACAATACTGGCCTTAATGTCAGGATTTTTAGTGGTATAGTAATTAATCTTTTTGGATTTAAAGTATTTTTGTACATCTTTTGAAACAAATTCTGTACCTTTATCAGATTGTATGTGAGTAGGTGTTAAATTACTTTCAGTAAATATACTTTCAAAACATTCTTTAGTTGTTTCTGAGTTTTTCTTTTTCATTGGTCTTGCAAAAGCATATTTACTAAATACATCAATAACACAAAGTATATACTTGAAATCATCATTATATTGAGAATAAGTTCGCATATCACTTAGATCAGCTTGCCACAATTCATTAATATTTGATAGAATGTACCTATTACGCGGGAATTTTTTTCGAATGGGTTTATGTAATGTGTATGTTTCTTGTGATTTTAACCATTCCTTTACTTGCTTTTTATTCATTTTACCCTTCACGGCTTTTGATAGTTTATGAATACTACCAAAACCAGCGGGATTAGATGGATCATAATAAAACCTGTTAATTTCTTCTAGTACGGGGTCCATTTTTCCCACTCAACCCTTTTACGTATTTTAGTTGTAGACTTTTTATCTCAACTGCTCGGTGTAGAAAACTCTTGAAATTCAATCTCAGAGGGTCTGTTCAGATCTTTTGCTTGAAGTTGGTTAATAAACTCACATCTCTTTGGATTTCCAATATAAGTAAGTGGTACTTTAATATCTTTTAATGCTTCAGCAAATCTATCCCACCCTACTGGATCACTTCTTTTTAAGGGTCTTAGTGAATCATTTATTAAATCAACAATATCACTTCCAGGAATTTTTTCATTATCAATTATGACTGTACCTTCATTATCCCAATGTATTTATTTTACCTTTACTTGTTTCAACTAAGTTTAATAATAACTGTCTTTTTTATTATAAGTTTTTGGTATTAAACTGAGTATTTGAGCTGGTGTGTAAAGTGGATTTTCAACATTTTCTTTACTTTTAATGGATCGATTCTCCTCCAACAAAGATTCAGCATCAACTGAAGTTTTTAGATCTCTATCTTTATTTTTAAAACCGTTTTTTTAGACTCGTTTGAATCTTCATTAGATGTATCAGAATAAATTGGTAATCTGAGTGGTTGACGATCCTCTTCGGTAAAATGAAGGTATCTTTGCAGTGTTTGTAAATATAACATCCATTTCTTTCAGTCTTCCGTCTTACTATTCATAATATTTTACATTTCAATATCTAATCGAGATGAACTACTATTAACCTTATTTTCTTGTTTTAATTTTTCAATCAATCCAGGTTCGATAAGTATCATTTTCTTTGCATTTTCCATGTTAACTGGCTAGTCCACTCATCAATCATCCACTCAATATTGCACCTAATATTATTGGTAAGAAAGCCTTTCTTTTTGTATAATTATATTTTTTCTCAGTTTATGTTTACACTTACACACTAGTTGACGGAGTATATTTTTGTGTTTATTCAATTTTTGTTTATCTTGATCTTTAAGAGGTACTTTTCCTTGTAAAACGTTATGAATACACTCACAAATACAGTTAATTTCTTCTTCATCACACGTTTTAAGTAATGCTCTTTGATATTTTGCTTTAAGCGTATGCAAAGCGTTTAGCAAATGTTTGCAATGATTTGAAATGTTTGATTCTTGGTGTATTTAAACTCTTTTGTGGGGACGTAGACTGTACAGAAACCATTAAATGGGAAGACATTTGTCTTGATACGACAAAAATCATTGGTATTCTGTTTTAAATCTACCATTAAATATCCATACGCCTCTAGAGTTGCATCCCTGTAGGCATCTTCAATGAATTTTGGGTTATCTGGTGACACTTGTCGTGCTAAATATCTTATTTGAGTTTTATCTCGAGGGTTTTTAAAATATACTATATAACTTGAGTTTAAGGATATGTCCCTTTGCCCTTTACCCTGATGAAATAAATTTTGTGTTAAATAAAATACACTAAGATTCCTGTGATGACTACCTTTTGTAAATATATCCACAATTCTTCTATCGGACTCTCTCATTAGACCATCAATAATAACAAGATGTGGGTTTTCACCATCAAACATATTAACATTTGGAATTCCTTGATGGTAGTTAACATTTGGTAAATTATATAAAGGTTGCATTTCATCAAAGCACCATGTGATCTGATTAAAATCACAATTACGTATTTCTGTAACTGATTTTATTAAATTTGTTACAAAATTTGACTTCCCACATCCACTTGGTCCCGCCACAATAGCAGTAAACGGATGAATAAAGTGAAACATTACACACGTCTAAAGTTCTAAGGGGTGAAATAAAAAATGAAAGTGTTGGTGTTAACAATTAATATATATTGCAAACATTATATAAAACAGAATGATCTGTATACTATTTCTAACACAATTAGTACATCATAATTTTACAATCAACTCAACCTCAAATAAATACACACACACACGCAAATATAAACAACAATTAACTTAAATTATTTACAATAAAACAACGATTAAATATGTAATAAGCTCTACGTCATATTATACTATTATCATTATTTTACAATCAATACAAATTTTATTTACATGCAGACATAAAATTAAAAACTATCAACACTTAACGCAGTTTATAATGACCCCAAGCTAATGTTTCAATATTATTATCTAAAATATGCCTCTTTGTGTCATTATATGATAAACCAATCTTATTCAATTTTTGTGTAAAAATTGTATGTTTAATTGATTTAAATCTAAGCATACTATAATATTGCACTTTTTTTATTAAATAGAGAAGACTTATAACTATCCATGGTCATCTTTTTAGTGATACATTTATTTACCCCTTTTGCCTTGGCTATAGTCTTATTCTCTAAGTTAAAAGCATACATTTTGGATCGTAAACCCACAAATTCTTTCATGATTTTACCATTATTTTCATCTTTAAAAAAAACCTAATTTCTTTTTATTTAATTTTGGATATTCAAAAATACCGGGTGGCCCATAAGTCCCTTGAAATGTAAAAAAATAATTTAAAAAAAACTAATGACATTATGAAAAAGGTTTTTATTTTGTCATAATCTTTATAAAATGGGTATTATTTTTTGAAAATTACATCATCTGAATGTAATCCGTTACGATCGCGGCACTCCTGTAAGCGACGTTTAAAATTATCCATCACTGCGCGGCAAGTAAGCTCTGTAATGTTTGCCATTTCTCTTTGGATATTTTCTTTCAGGACGTCAATTGTCCGCGGGTTGGTTTCGTACACTTTAGTCTTAAGATAACCCCATAAGAAAAAGTCCATTGGGGTCAGATCTGGACTACGTGGTGGCCAAGGAATATCTCCTCTTCGAGAGAGGCACTTTATTAGGGAAAAGTTGACGGACGACCGGCATAGCGACGTTAGAGGTATGGGCAGTTGCTCCGTCTTGTTGAAACCAGGTCCGCGTATTGAAGCCTGGAAAATTCTGCAACTCTGGTGAAAAAAGTCCTGGATCATAGCTACATATCGTTGTGAAGTAACAGTAAGCGCGCGGCCTCTGCCGTCCTCAAAAAAGTAAGGGCCTATAATGCCATGCGCTGACATAGCCGCCCAAACTGTCACTTTAGGGCTATGTAAGGGCTTTTGATGTTTGCGATTTGGATTTTCGCAACTCCAGTAGCGACAATTTTGCTTATTGACATGGCCATTTATGTTAAAGTGAGCCTCATCAGAGAATAACACGTTATTAAACGAAGTAAAGCGGTTCAACATTTCATTTGCGAAATTTAGTCTGTGGATAGTGTCAGTATCTTTTAATTCCTCTACTAACTGAATCTTGTACGGGTGAAGATGTAAATCTTTCTTTAAAATTCGCTGTAACGATGTTCTGGGTAAGTTTGATGCACTGGAACGCTTACGAGTAGACTGGGTAGGATTTTCACGAAATGAGTGTTTCACTACATCGATGTTTTCTTCCGTCCGTGATGTCCTTCGTCGACCTGACCGTTGTTTATCCAACGTCGAACCACTCTCTTCGAACTTAATAACCCAGTTTTTAATCGTTTGAACACTTGGAATGTCTTTAAAGTTGCGTAAATTCTGATATTCTCGAAATTTACGCCGCGCAATTGTAGCCGAATCATTGTTTCGATAAAACTCGCGCACACAAAATGCACGGTCCGCACCGGTGAAACGCTCCATGGCGCCTGAATTCCCAGAAACCGTCGGTACTCCCCCCGCACCGCGCGCGCCACTCATGCGCGCCTTTTGTATTTTATTCGAAACTTACATTTCTAACGACTTATGGGCCACCTTGTATTATTTGTATCATAAGCTGAGGTATCAAAGTATGATGAAACGTCAGGTTTTATATCAGAGTAAAAATCATCTGTAAATATATGATATATTAAACTATCCGTATCTGTATACAATAATTTGATTTTACTAAACTTTTTAACCATATAGTTATAATGAAAATCATACATTAATGTTTTTGAAATACCTAAAATGCAAAACCCTAAATAAATTGGTTTGTTATATATTAACTTTGTTTTTCGCAACTAAACCACAACTAGGTTTTCCGAAAATACTGAAAGACTATGAAATTGTGGTTTAGCGATTAGATCTTGAGCACCTAAAGCTTTGCCCTGGTTCTCCCAGTGTGTAACTAATTTTATGTTAACCCTTTTTTCAATATTCTCCATAGTCTTACCGAAGACTGAATTATTCATTAATTTATAAAAATCTTTTTCGAAATCTGATTTTGCTAACGTTCTTAATTTTGTGTTTAGATCTATGTACGTCTTCAACCAGCGAGACTGTTTAAATTTTAAAACTCTATGAATTTTAGTTAATTTAACCCCCATTTCTATGCACTGCTTTAAATTTCTGTAATGAATTACATATTTATCTTTATTATTTAAATTTGGGACTAGTTTATTTTCATTAATATTGCCTGCACAAATGTTTTCGGGGCATAAAGGAAATTCCGAATGTAAATCATGAAGTTCATCTGGATATTCCAAATCAACTTCTAAAATAAAACCGAAGTTCGATGTCTCAGACACATTAAATTCTGTATTCGGATTTACCCATTTGAATCCACCAGTAGGAAGACATTGAGACATAGCCCAACCATATAAATTGTTGGCATCAAAATATGTGATATATGAATTTGGTTTCCCTGCATCATAATCCCCCATATATTTGTTATTAGCTCTAGCACAACGATTGCTACATTGAGATACACCACCCCTGATACCTGATCTAATAAATGCAATTTTCTCATAATCTGTTAAAAGTTCTAATTCTATTTTTGTATATTTTAACATTGCATCCCAACTTAAACCGGGTGCTGTGTAATAATGGGCAGGGTCTAAATCATAAGTATTAATACATAACTTTCTAAAGTTTTTAAATACATCGGTTAAAAGTAAAACGTCTGTTTTTAAATACAGGTTTGAATAATCTAGCATATTACAACACCCAAAGTGTTCCCAAACATCTTTAGCATGATTATAATCATCATTTGAAATATGGGAATCTGTGAGCGAGCTATAAAGAAATTTTTGTTCGGGAAGCGATGTTAGGCTTAAACTATCATAATTAGTCATAAGTTCATATGGATAAACGCCTTTCCGTTTTAAACGAAAGAAATCTTCATCATTAGGATAATTTCTACGTAATTCTTGAAATTGATCATTACTGAGATTTTTGGCCAATTCTTCTAATTTACATGATAAAAACTTAAATGAATCTATGAATCTTAATATAATTTCGTGGTTATTCATTTTTAATTTTTTGGAAAAGGATATATATTTTTCTTTATTTTGAGGGATAACTTCGACTCACCATCACAAAAGTTTAACGCGTGAACAATAAAATGAGCATCATAGTGACTAAGGTTGTGTAAAAATATTGGTATATAACAAGGTTTTCTGAACTTCGAGCTACATGATTCTTGAGCAACACCTATAAAACTACCGGTGTACCAATCAAAATCATAAAAATGTTCTGCTAACTCTGTTTCACCAATATGACAAATGGTTGCATTTGAAATTTGGTTTTTGTCTTCATTTGTTAGCGGAAGTGGAGGATATTTTTGAAGTCTATTTATTTCTTTGAGATTGTTAGATAAACTTTCCATAAACACTTGTGCACAGTTGAGTCCGCAATATGTTACATATTTTGATAATTTATCATCATATGAACATTTTATATAATAACCAAAACTATGTACTTCATGTTTCTGAATATTGTGTGTGAAAGGTTTGGAAGGATCGTTAGAACATGATTCTATTGGGTTTAAAAATGCTTCAAAATCAGCATAAACTACGAATGGTATCTTTAACTTTTTTTCATAACTATCAAATTTAATTTTATCATTTGAAATAGGTTGACCAAAACAATTCTTTTTTTAAAATTTTCACTGTTTGGTAATTCTGTACAAATGTGGGCACAACCGTATTGTTCATGGTTATTTAAACTTTCCTGAGATGGAAAGCGAAGTAGACATGCTTTGCAAATGTACATGATGTGACCGTCTTTTGAAATTTGTTTACTAACTAACCGCGATAATTTTTTTATGTAACAATAATGATTTTTTGTATCCTTGGAAAAAAATAATAAATTGATGTCTATCTTTACGACACTTTGTTAAAAATAATGGACCTACTATAGAATTACATCGTTTTTCTTTATTATATTCTAACCCAAAAACATTAATACTATTATCATTTAATTTCTCTACTTTTGCTGTGTCAGAAATTTTAACTGGAAAGGAAATACAATCAAATTTAAGTTTATCTGCATGTTTAACGTACGATGATACACGATCCGCGTTTTTGTTTACGGGATATAACGCCGAGAGTAACGCCCATTTAAAACGAAAATAATCCTTGCTTTTTACATTTATAACAGCCTTTTTTAATTTTATGTCACGAGGAAGATCTATGTATGAAGTACCGCGTAGGGGGTTAAATTTATTAACATTTATGTCTATAGATTTTATGTTTTTTAGACTCCATCCACTATCTTTTTTTTCAAATGCTCTAATTTTAGTAGTAATTGTATCATTTAAAGATGAAAAAAAAATATTTAAGTCATCTCCCTGACAAATAATATAGTTAATCGAACGTATCATGAATATCTTTAGTTTGTTGAACAAAATCAGCATGCAATATGAAGTTTACTTTAAAAATTATGTGTTGATGAATACACTCCTGTATTAAAAATAAAATATCATCTTTAATAGAATTTAAAATAGTTCAGGAGTTTCAAAATTTACCAATGTTGAACTATCTACTCTACTCTTGATTTTATAAGTTAAAATCCTATTTCCAAAAGCAGATTCAATAACACTAACGTTTGATAAAGAATTATGTGAATTTAAAAGATTATTTTTGTGAACATTACTTTTAAAATGATTAGCTAAATACCGTTTCTTGATAAATATATGACACGTTAGACATTCCACTTGATCATCGTTACTGATACTGTTCCCTGCAGAGGTAGGCGCTTCTGCTTCCGTTGTTGGTTTTTTGATGATCTTGGGTTCTTTGCTGCTCGTTCGCTTCGTTCCTCTTCCAAGTTGTAGTGGTTGACTACTAAAATGTTTAAATTTATTAAAAACTGTACAAGACATTGTGTAAATTATGATCGAAATGAATGTTTATTTTACTTACTTAAACTGTGTTTCAACCATCGCACAGTGATTATACAACTCATCATCATACGATGAATCGAACAGTTGATCCTTCTACATTTCGTCACAAACTTTAGACAACTCCTGATTTAATTCGCTGTTGAATAGTTCCGTATTCTCTTCCATGGTTGTGGAGAAGAAAGCACTGGTGCACACTTCACTGAAGTTTGCCATCCTTATAGTAAAGAAGAAAATAGGTAGCAGAGTAAGTAACAGTTCAGTGTTGGTAGACCAACTGATACCCAAATTTCAAATAATGTCCGATATTTAAGTCTAACAAAGGATTAGAAATAAAATATAAGGAGTACACAGAAGTAATTTAAGTAAACAGAATCACATTCACTAATGATCAGCTAATGACTGTCATTGTTAAAAAAGTATTTTTTAACTTTTTCACTTTCTGCTATTGTCTTTGTAATATTGTATACGAGGGCGTTTGTGTTGTCGTAGATGCTATCCTTATTAGTCTTTACGTTATATTTAATCCTCGTGGAAGCATGTTTCCAATGATCAGTAGTTGGAATCTGGGATAGCTTCTTCATATCGTACATTTCAATTTTGATGAGATGCGTCGCTTGGTCTCCGTCGTCAGAATTAGTAGAAATGTATGATACACCATCTCTAGCGGCTCGTGCTGCGGTTGATGATAACAGCTTCCTCCTTTTTATTTTTGATTCAGCTTCAAAAAAATGATCAATCGATTGCGATTTTCTTTTTCCACCATCGCATGTGTTATTATTAATGACGATGTCATCACTCTCTTCTTGAGGGGAGAGTAGCGAGTAGTAATACTGTTTATAGGTATTTTCATCGAATTTCAATGATTTCTGCAACAACACAGTTATCATGTTAATATCAATTTGTTAACACTTAATCATAAAAGTTGAAAAAGTTAAAGTTACAACCTATTAAAGTCCACTGCTGAACATAGGCCTCCTCTCATTTCTGAGAGGGTTTTAGGGCTAGGAAATGTTCGCTGCGCTGCCTCAATGCGTGTTGGCAAACTTCACATGCCTTCGAAATTTTCTCAGACATGCAGGTTTCCTCACGATATTTTCCTTCACCGCTGAGCACGTGGTAAATCAGCTCTTAAAATTGCAATTAACAATTTAATTGGTGCCGGCGGGGATCGAACCCGGGTCGCGTACTGTGAAATTTACATTTTGCGCTAACGATCTGAGCTACCACAGCTTAATCATATACACACACATAATATTTAAATATAATTTGTTAACACTAAATCATACACACGTAAGAAAATAACTGAAAGAAAAGTAAGTTTGTCGATAGAATAAACACTTACATCCATGGCCTTTGATGCGTTGAAGTAACATAAATGTAGTATTGATAGATCCACTGCGGTCAAACGACCATACACTAACTCCATGACTGCAGTTGCTTGGTCTTATATAGTACCAGTGAGTAATAATTCTAATCTAAAGAATTTCTGCAGTAGAATTGATAATAACTGTAAGCGTCAACAAGCTTATCTTACATTCTGTTGCTTATCTCAACATTCCTTCGTCCTTCCTGTCGTGTCTTGACCAGTGTATTGATGACTCAAATACGTTTTGTATAACACAAAGAATGCAATTTAATATTTAGAAATCACTATAATTGATCATTCCTATATTAGTCATTGAGTAGATTGGTACTGTAATAATCTACTAATAGCAGTAATATCATGGATACACTAGATTTACAACAACATCTGAAAAAGATTCATCCCACTCTAGAAAATAATGTTTATGCTGCCAATAAACCGCCCATGTACACCCACGTACCAACGTATATAATATGCAATTTGGATACAGATGATAAACCAGGGTCACATTGGGTAGCTTTATATATCGATACGAATGACGTCGGTCAATATTTTGATTCATTCGGACGGGCACCTGTACGATATCATCAAGAGTTTTTAAAAAGAAATTGTAAAAGATGGAACTGGAATGTTGATAGGATTCAGAATGAGTGGACTTCAGTTTGTGGCGAATATTGCTTAATGTATTTGCTATATAAGTTTCAGGGATGTTCAATGCATAGTTTTACGAGTATATTTACAGGGAACACATTGTACAACGATATTTTAGTGGATGAGATGTTTCGCTCCTATTTTATAGATAATAAGTAATAAGATTTTGTATTTTGTAAAGAAAAATTTTAACAAAATTAGGTAATGTGTTTTATTGATGAGTCAGATTAGTGTAGATAAGAACAAAGGAGTATAATACAATAGCACCACGTCGAGGAAGAATAGATAATGACGGTATTCAATGAACAATAGATAAGTAGATAAGGACAATGGAGCGCTAATGACGGTAGAGGCCTTCACCGGATATCAATTAGATAAGAGTTAATTGATCAGCACATCACCGGAACCCTGCATCCTAGAAAAATGGACATGAAAAATGGACCGCAGATTCGTGATCAGAGCATGCCAAAACCTTTTTTTTTTAGGATCGTGAGTCG
Source organism: Parnassius smintheus behrii (assembly GCA_036936625.1). Taxonomy (NCBI): domain Eukaryota; kingdom Metazoa; phylum Arthropoda; class Insecta; order Lepidoptera; family Papilionidae; genus Parnassius; species Parnassius smintheus. The sequence goes on from JAUPFT010000005.1 coordinate 51,866,202, forward strand.
ACGAACGTCGTACTTGTACCACTTCTGACTTAGTGAGCTAGAACTGGTACAACGTAACTACTAACGTCCAAATGTCATAGTTGATAGCGGTTACCATATATTAAAGTTTAAGAGCCCTCTTACACTTCAGCGTTACGCAAATTTAGGTATTTTACGCTCGGAGCGGGTGACGTCATACGCGAGCGATACTTTATTTCATAATTATCTATTCACGTATAAACTTAATTGGTATTATACAAGATTTAAGAAAATAAAATGAGAGTCTGATAAAGAAGTTAAGAAAGATGACAATGAATAAATTACAATTGCTTTCAAAAAAGATAGAGAAACAGCGTATAAAAGAAAAAGCCAGGCGTACAACTCAAAAAACGAAACTTATTAAGAATTTCTTTGAACAAGACTCAAACAGCATAATTATTCCTGGCAAGAAAAAGTTCATCACTCGAAATAAGGTTCAAAAACAAAAAAGAGAGCTAATATTACCATCAAAACAATTAGAATTCGTATCAGTTACGCCTTCTCCTGTAGACATCGCCCATTTTGGGTAATCTTTCCTAACAAACCACTCGGGTAAACTTGTGCCTGCATAATTCATAGCAATAAAGATCTGGCAGTTCTATATCTATAGAGTAATATAATAAAGGAGATCACTTTTGAATAGCGCTTAGAATCCCAGTGTTGTCCTTAATATAACGATAATTGTTTAAAAAGAGATTGTCCTTAATAAAAGGATAATGTCTATAACATTATCCTTTTATTAAGGACTAAAAGGAATATGGAAGGATAATGTTATAGCTTATAAAGAATTTTCGATGGTGAAAGCCTTACACTCTACCGGTGGGTTCGTTGCAAAGAAACTGTTAATACTAAAAGGGTATGAAAACACAACATATTATTACGAAAAAGGCAACTGACATGACTCCACTACAACTGGTAAAAAAAGTAAGATTACCAGCTACCAAATTTTTTTAAACAAACGCAAAAAACAAGAAAAATAATTAAATTGTAACAGAAGCATTCATACATATAGATTTTTCAGAAAAGTTTGGGCTCAAATACGGCAGAGAAGTGCAGAGTCTTCATTTTGGACCAAGTCGTAAAGAGATTTGTTTGCATACTGGTGTAATATACGCCTAGGACTTCCATCGTAGTGCCAATGGCACGTCCTAGGCGTATTTGTAAGGATTCTCCACAACTAAAAGCCATAACCTGGAATTACAGTGAAGCTGGACATGAAAAGGAGACCTCAGATGGCATTAGAGGAATTCCAAAACGAACTGCAGACAATCTTGTGCTTATTTGTCTTGTGACTTTTGATAAAGACATCAATACATTTGCTCAGTTCATAGACGTTGCGACACAGAACATTGGAAATACAATGTATGAAATGTATAACCATAATGACTGTCAATGAAGATGATGTTTTAGCCAAAGAAGCTCCACTTCCCAAAAACTTGAAACCATTCCAGGGTAAATATTCATCAAGTATTATGGAAACAATGTTTGTTGATCAATGTTGATTGAATGATAATCTCGTGATTAGAAAAGCCAGCTGTTTTGACTGTGAATATATTTGTTTTCACGATAAACATTTAGGATTTTAGAATTTCTTAACTATTATGAAATAAAACCCTGGACCGAATTCTGGAGACCCAAATACTCCTGGATATTGTAGCACCTCTCGTTAGGACGTACAAATCTCGCCGTATTATAATTAATATTAAAAATGTAATGTTATGTATGATACGAAAACCGTAGCACCGTGTGAAACTAACTATCTTAAACAATTGTTTTAACTTTTTCTGGCCAGAAAATTTCTTCCTAACATTTATTGTTTTTTCACTTCAATGCCTGTTGAGCCCTACATTTTACCATTTATTCAATGTAGTCATCTTTCCGTTGTTTTGTGTGTGCTCAAAGTCATGAAGGAATATTATGCACAAGACAGTCTCCTACTTGCATTTTTGTTCATAATCTCACACTGCTGAAGACCCTTCCTGCCATGAACATTCTAGGCAGAAATCTATCAAACTTGCAATGTCCCAGAAAAATATTTCCCATCTAAAAACTTCTGCCCGCTTTCCTCAAGTCTGGAGAACTTATACAGATACTGCTAGATATCGATAGGGAGAGAGAGATAAGTCGCTCGCGTCCGTAGGCTTTGACCACCTAATCTTAGGCCCACCCTACACGTGTCCCGGGTGGTGCTAAATGAGCGACAAGCCGATAGCACATACTCGGCTCCTCGTCGTGGTAGCGGCGTAAAACATACCACCCCATATTTTGCACCATGAGGAACCAAACAAAAGAAATGGCCCCGAGTTCTCGGCGCCCCTTTAATGCGGCAGGGGTAAGAAGAATCTCCGAGAAGAAAACCGGTGACGAGGTTCGCCACCCGTCACGTTATGTCTCCCGGAGGGGCGAAAAGTGGATTTCGGAGGCCCGTCTGGCTAAGTTGAATGTTTGTGGAGCAATGAATGATAAAATGGATGAAGTATGCGATATGATGTATGATAGAGGAATAGATGTGTTATGGTTAATGAGACATAACGGAAGGGGAAGGATGTCACTGCACATGGCATGTATACCGCATACTGGTCTGGCGTAGACGAGATCGAGCGGGCATGCCAAAGAGTAGGTATCATCCTTTGAGAAAGAATGGGCAAATGTGTGAAAGAGTATGAATGTGTAAGCCCAAGTCTGCTATGTATACGAATGAAAGTGGATTAAAAAAGTTGTTTGTGCTAGGGGTCTACGCCTCAGACAAGTGTAAGCCCACTTGTATCCGAGAGCAGTTTTAGGAAATGGTAAGGATAGTGTTAATGAAATGTAAGGAAAATGAAAATCTCATTATGCTAGGAGATTTTAACGGAAGGGTTGGGGTGAGGAGGCTTGGTTATGAAAGGATATTGGGAACGTTTGGTGATAAAAGTATAAATGAGAATGGTGAAAGCCTCCTCACCGTATGTATGGAAAAGAATATTTTTGTGACGAACACTTTCTTTCGCCACAAGAGGATTCACATGTATACTTGGGAAAGAGGTGATGAGAAAAGCATGATAGATTTCATAATTGTGGATGAAAGAATAAGGGGCGCTGTGGTAGATACATCATTATTTGGTTTTATGCCGAATTAATGGTCTATTCAGGCGTTGGCGCCATCGGTCATCTGTGTCTACCACTGCGTTACAGCGTATTAGAACAGAAAGGTTACAAGATGAAGGTGAGAAAAACAAGTTCAAATGTAGACTGATAGAAAATATAAGTGGTTTGGATGAACTATGTATGAAGGAGTTAGACTTAGAGAATGTATGGCAAAATGTTAAGAAAGGTTAAGTGGATGCAGCAGAAATATGTGGTGTTAGTATGAGAAAGAATGAAAGGAAAAATAATACTGTTACGTGCGTAAGTCGACGGCACTAGCGCCATCTAGTCTCGAACCGAAGAACTAAACTTCTTGAAGTTGAAACTCGAAATCTCGGTACCTTGGGCGTGTTTACTTGAATATTCTAAATATTTCGGTGCTAATTTATATTTATAGGCGCTGCAAGATGCGATCGGGGAAGTATTGAAGTTGGCGAGACACGCGAAGCTTCGGTGCGGAATAAAGTGAATCAGTGTGATTAATTATTAGTGATTTTAACTTTAATTAGTGTAAAGTGAATTAAAGTGTTAATTTAGGTAATTCTATCGGCAATTTTTATTGTCACGAACCTCAAGCTCGTAACAATTGGTGTCAGAAGTGGGATAAAATCATGCCGACTTTACCTAAGGAGGAAACGGAGGGTGTCCGTACCCGAAGTCAACGCCAGCAGGAGACGGACCAAAGAATATTTGGTGGTGCAACGCCGCAGATGTTGGAGGGCCAGTCACCGGCTGCAGGCCCGTCAGTAGCTCCTACATCTGCGGCACCCGACTTAGGTGCTCTGATGGTGATGCTGCAGGAACAGGCTCCCCGACAGGAGGAACGGGTCCGTCGGTTGGAAGAGCAGCTGCGGGGCGGACAGGATGAACAGGCCCGCCGACAGGAGGAACAGGTTCGTCAGTTGAAAGAGCAGCTGCAGAGCGGACAGGATGAACAGGCCCGTCGGTCGGAAGAGCAGATGCTCCTCATGAAGGACCTTCACGCTACCTTCGGGATGGAGATAAACGAGGTGAAGGATAGGGTTGCTCAGCATGATAACCGCCTGTCGGAAGCTGAAACCCAAATCACGAAAGCTGAAACCCGAATCGAGAAAGCTGAAACCCGAATCGACCAAGTGAACAATCGGGTTGACAACGTGGTGGCTGACGTGAAGAAAACGCTGGATGACCTCAAACTGGGGGATGGAATTACAACTCCCGTAGTAGCTGCAACACCTTCGCTACGTGGGTTCAAGGTGCCACCGTTCGACAGGACTTCTTCCTGGTCGGCCTACAAAATCCAGTTCGAAGCTGTTATGAAGGCGAACGGCTGGAATAAGAGTCAGACCATGACTGCTCTCACACTAGGCCTGCGCGACCAGGCCTTAACAGTTCTGGAAGCTCTCGGGGAAGAAGTCACTTATGAGCAACTTCTTGAGGCATTGGAGGCGAAATGTGGCGACGCTCACCTGGAACACGTCTTTCGTGCGCAGCTTAAAGATCGCGTGCAACGCATCAACGAAAACCTGCAGCAGTGGGCCCTAGAAGTGGAGAAGCTGGTGCGGAAAGCATACCGGTCTGTATCTGTATCCGCGACCTGGAAGTCAGAGCTGCTGTGAGGCTCGGGCACCACGAGACGCTTAAGGACGCCTTGGCCCATGCACTGGAGGTGGAAGCCGTGCGGCAGGATCATCGTTCCCATCGCGTCAGGGAGGTTGCAGCAGCTACAGTTCGCGACCGCAACAGAGAATACAGCCCTAGGTGCTATGGCTGTGGGGAAAAGGGCCATCTTCGATCCAGCTGCCCTAAGTGAACCCTAGAAAGGGAAGGAGAACGATCTCAGGAGGGTAGTGCGGCCAACAGCAACGCCTAGCAGCAGCAGGGAGTAAAAGCCAGAACTGCGGGGCGGGTGCTGGCTGATGTTAAAAGAGCCCCAAGGATCTCGATCTCACAAACCCATGATGGGAACCGTCTAATCATCAAGGGCGAGGTCAACGGAATGCTGTGTAAACTGACCATAGACTGGAGCCTCCCGTAAGGTTGTTAGTTCCCAACTCATAAGTCAGTTCCTTGGGGACTCCGCATACAACCGAGAACGCATTAATTTGGTAACAGCCACCGGTCAGCGTATACCCGTCCGTGGAGAGAAGGAGATGGAGTTAAAGCTAGGCAACGTGGTCTACCTGCATAATGTCATCGTGGCTGATATAATGGACGACCGCATCCTGGGCCTAGACTTTATGAGGAATTTTTGTGAGATCGACGTTAAGCAAGGTGTTTTGAAATGTGGACAGGAGGAACTTTTTATGGAAGGTGCGTCACCAGGGAACGTGGCTCGAACTTTGGTCAGAACCACTGACATCTCAGGAGTACGTGTGCTGAACCTTTGTGACCGGGAACAGATTATAGAAAAAGGCACGCTGGTTGGTACTTCTGAGGAAGTGGATTGGTTACGTCGGTGCCAATATCCATCGGGTGAGATCCCCAGCAAAGATGGACAAACGAGAGTGACCACACTTTTGGAAGACTGTCGCAGCGTTCTCTCCCCGACCGAAATGGTCAAGGCGAAGAAGTTGTTACTCAAGTATGCCGATATATTCTCATCAAACGATGCTGACATAGGAAAGACTGGCTTAGTTCAACACAAAATAAACACAGGAGAAGAATTGCCTATCCGTCAGCGACCAAGAAGATTGCCGGTAGCACGTGAAAAGGAAGTGGAAACCATGTTTGAAGGAATGGTGAAGGATGGTGTTATTGAACCTTCCTCTAGTCCATGGTGTTCACCAGTGGTGCTGGTAAAGAAGAAGGATGGCAGCATGCGGTTTTGTGTTGACTACCGCCGTCTGAACGACGTTACGAAGAAGGACAGCTATCCCTTGCCAAGAATTGATGACACGCTGGACATGCTTACAGGAATAAAGTGGTTTAGCACGCTGGATCTAAAAAGTGGCAACTGGCAAGTTGAAATTGACCCTAAGGACAAGGAGAAAACTGCGTTTTCGACGGGAAAGGGTCTGTGGCAATTTAAAGTAATGCCGTTTGGGTTGTGCAATGCTCCAGCAACGTTTGAAAGGTCGATGGAACTTGTACTCACCGGGCTAATTGGCGATGCCTATCTGGTCTACTTGGATGACATCATTATCGTAGGTCGTACGTTTGAGGAACACCTTCAAAACCTGGAACGCGTGCTCATGAAGATTCAGAGTGCCAACCTCAAGTTGAGTCCGAAGAAATGTTCACTATTCAAACGGCAAGTTAACTTTTTGGGGTACTGTTACATCCCTATTTACGCTGTCACATCACTATTTGTTAAAATAAAATGCTGACTTGCAATTATTGCTGGTTTATTCAAATACAATATTAAAAATCAGCAATAATTTTGCTATAAATACACAAGACTTTCCTAAATTCGTTCAGTTGGTTGTTCTTCAGCTAAACTGCTCCCCAGCTACGGAGCTGGTTCTTGCCTGCCGGCTGGCTATCAGTGAAAGCTAAGAATACACTCCGGGTCTACTCTGCCCTTCGCCAGGGCTATCGCGCTGTTATAATCCAAGTCGCGTATAAGTTTTATGTAATAGTAGAAATTCTGTGTCCGAACTTGTGTATGAGTAAAACTTTTAATTAATAAATAGTTGTCGAAATTTCAGTACTGTTTTTTTTATAAGTGCTGAATAGAAGTAAGCTTATGGGTGCGAGCCTCGAAAAAGGAAGCAGTAGTGGTAGAACAAATCATCTCCGAGGCCCCTGTGGAAGTTGCTAATACGAAAGTGATCATACGACGCGCCCTGACCAAAGCCAATAAGTCGTTATTATGGCTAGCACAACAAAAACTAAGACCGGCCTACAAATACGTCTGGTTCCAAGATGGAAAGGTGCTACTACGTAAAGACGACAAATCCAAGCCTAAGGTCGCGCGAAGCGAAGCTGACATTGAGAAGCTCTCAGCACTAACGGAAATAATCGGCCAAAGTTCCAAGCGGTAATAGATTTCAAAATTAGTAACCCAAGTCCTCTTTTCTGATCATGAAGAAATATTAAATTGTGCAGATATTAACAACTTTCGCTTGCATATACCCCCTATTTATAAAATCTATCTTAATATTGTCCACATTAACATAAGATCTTTGATAAAAAATTTTTGCTATGTAACACAATTAATTAACTCTTCTAAAATGATTATTGATATTTTAATCTTAAGCGAAGTAAACATAAATAACAATATAGTTTCTATGTTTAATATTTATGGCTATAGAATGCACAGTACGTTGCACAAAAATAGAAAAGGCGGTGGTATAATTCTATATGTTAGAGATGTTCACTCATTCGCGCCAGTAAGTCACTCGTTAATACACTGTGAGATTATTATCGGTAAGATCACTACGCCTTACAAATACTCCGCTTACATCTGTGCTGTTTATAGACCACCAAGTGAGAGTAAGCACCTATTTGTAAAGGAAATAAGTAGCCTATTATCAAAATCTATGTTTCAACTATGTGACACTTATCTCTTAGGCGACGTTAACATAGACTTAAAAACATGCGACAACATCCGAGACTACTACATGAGTAGTATGTCCGAGAGCGGTCTAACAAGCGCGATATCCGATTACACAAGAATTGAAATACGCGGTAAGGAAACAACTCGCAGTTGCATAGATCACATTTTTACTCGTACGCGCTCGTTGGATCTGTACTCGGCCGCGCTCGGAACTGTATTGGCTGACCATCGCATGATTATACTTTCGTGCGTAGGATTCGACCAAACACAAATACAGAGTGATACAAAAATAATCCAACAGATTGATAATCATAAAGTTAAAAGTTTACTTAATAATCTAGATTGGAGCGAAGTCAGAGATACAGAGTGTCCAAATAAAATTTACAATTGCATCAAAAATAAATTCAATGATTGTTACAATAATTCAAAATATATCAAAAAAAGTAATAAAATAAGTAATAGAAATAAAGACCCCTGGATAAATAGTAAAATTAATAGCATGTGTAAAAAGAAGGACGAATTATACATTAAATGGAAAAATGATCCTACGGACAAATTACTAGGATTAGAGTATAATAAATTAAGGAATAAGACACGTAAAATAATAGAAAATTATTAATAAGGATTCCAAATGGGTACAGCATATACTACATAGAGAGCTGTAAATCCTTGGATCCATCTAAGGGGCCAGGCCCTGATGGCTTATCCGCTTATTTTCTAAGAAACACCGCCACAGTCAACCCCTAACTATCATCTATAATAAATGCATTACTGAAGGTGTTATGCCCACAGTATGGAAACCTGCTAACATCGCACCTGTGCACAAGAGCGGATCTAAACGTAGTGTAGATCAATATCGCCCGATATCAATTTTGTCCACTTTGTCGAAGCTTTTCGAGAGACTTGTGCATAACGAAATATATCCCATACTGCACAATATCATTATAATACAGCAACAGCATGGTTTCGTTAAACGTCGATCAACAACCACCAATCTATTAATATTTTCCAGCTTTTTATTTGAAAATGTTGATGATCGCGTACAGATCGATGCAGTATAGGTATAAGGTGGACCACGAAATGTTACTAAATCGAATAGCTTACAATGGCATTCGGGGTAATTTGTTACGATGGTTTACTTCTTATATCACTAACCGTTGTCAAAGGGTTGTAATCAATAGATACGACTCTAACGTTACGATGGTTACCTCCGGTGTACCTCAAGGATCTACTCTCGACCCTTTGTTATTTATGATGTTTATTAATGACATAAGTAACTGTTTTCTCAACTCAATATTTTTATTATATGCAGATGATCTTAAAGTTTATAAATCTATTCATACTACAAAAGACTGCATTCTTCTCCAAGAGGACCTAGATAGACTGACAGACTATTGTTACAAAAGTAAGCTTCAGTTAAGCATTCCGAAGTGTAAATATCTCAGTTTTACTAAATACAAGAATATTATTAAATTTTCGTACTCATTGTGTAACGTTCCTTTAGCTAAAGTGGATTCTATGCGAGACCTCGGTATACCGTTTGATTCAAAACTGTGCTTAGACTTACATATTGAACAAATTGTAAACAAAGCATTCAAACTCTATGGATTTATTATGAGATCAACTCTCGACTTTAAACGGACCTCTTCATAATATCTTTGTTTATATAAAACCCTAGTTCGCTCTCAACTTAAATATGCTGTGCCCATTTGGAATCCTTATTATAATAAATATATATACAAAATTGAAAATGTTCAACGCCGGTTTCTACGTGCAATGCATTTTAGATGTCATAAATCTTATTTACCGTATGACAAGTTACTCAGTAGATACAAGGTTCTAACCCTCCACTCTAGACGTAAGCAATTGGAGTCTATGATATTGTTTCATATAGTAAGATGCAAATTTGACAAAATTTGTTTTGAGTTAAACAATCTGTTATGTTATGTAGTTCCCAGAACTGTCCATAGACGACGGGTGCGTGCGGGTAAATTCTTTGCCGTAAGTACCTGTCGATCCAATACCGGTATTCGTTCACCGATTCGGCGTATGGTTGCCACATACGAGTATAATAAGACCTTCGAGCATATAGACATTTTTACATGCTCAAAGGAAAAGTTTCGTGGTCTTTTATACAAGACACTTTTCAGATAATAATTTTGTTATCTTACTCACATTATGTATAATATCATTGTGGACCATACCTTGACATTTGTATAATACCTTCTGTACAGCTGCGGGTCTCCTAGCGTCTTAATTATCTATCCCAAGAGGTAATCTGTGAACAGCACTGTGGGCTGCATTATTGCGTATATTAAGTTACTGTACTATCTATATCTTTGTTTTGTCCATGTTCATCTTAAGACCTATCCGTTGGGAGGCACTATTGAGGTCATTGAGCATAGTGCTTAAGTCCTTCAGCGATTCTGCCATAAGGACTATATCGTCGGCAAATCGAAGGTGAGTGATGTACTCGCCATTGATGTTAATACCGTATCCTTTCCAGTCCAGTAGCTTGAAAACGTCTTCCAATGCAGCGGTGAAGAGTTTCGGGGAAATAACGTCACCCTGTCTTACACCTCTCTGCAGTTGGATAGGTTTCGTACTCTGGTTCTGTACCCGGATAGCCATCGTAGCCCTACTGTACAAACACTTCAGCACTTCGATATACCGACAGTCAAGTTGGCACCGCTGAAGAGACTGTAGCACCACCCAAATTTCGACGGAATCAAAGGCTTTCTCATAGTCCACATACGCCAGGTAAAGTGGCAGATTGTACTCTTCGGACTTCTGTACAATTTGCCGAAGGGTATGTATGTGGTCTATGGTACTAAAGCCTTTTCGGAAACCGGCTTGTTCGGGAGGCTGGAAGTCGCCGAGTCTGCGTGCGAGACGATTCGTAATGACTCTCGAAAACAGCACGTAGACGCGGCTCAGAAGGTATATCGGTCTGTAGTTCTTCAAGAGGGCGTTGTCACCTTTCTTGAAGAACAAGACCACCGCACTTCTGCTCCACGCCTCCGGAGTAGTGCCACCATGGAGGACGGAATTAAAGAGCCTCTGAAGGACTTCAAGTACCGGTTTTCCACCCGCTTTCAGAAGCTCCGCTGTAATTCCATCCTCGCCCGGGGACTTGCCGTTTTTAAGGTGCTGGAGAGCCATTCTAACCTCGCTCAGACTGACGTCCGGGTCTATCGGAATAGTGTCGGTTAAGACCCGCTCGTGGATCGTTACTCACACTTGCGTGTGGCTCCAACGATGATGTGTACAGCTGTCCATAGAACCTCTCAATCTCACTCAGAATCTCAGGTGTCCCGGAAACGATGCTGCCACACTCAGTCTTCAGCTTTGACAGTTCGCTCTTACTGGCAGACAGATCTCTGGCAAAGACTTTGGAGCCTTGGTACCGCTCAATCGCTTCTTCAATACGAGCAGTATTAAATTTGCGTAAGTCTCGCCGCATGCATTTGGACATCTGTCTGTTCAGTTGCCTGTATGCTGTCTTGCAGAAAAAATGCAAATCTGTTGACGATTGCAGCCTCATCTCCCGTCTAACAGCCATGAGATTAAGAGTGTGATCGGAGAGCTTTTGTGTTCTTGTGCGGCCGGTCTTGCAGAACTTAGCTCCGACCGCATGGACAGTTTCCACGAACTTGTCATTCATATCGTCCACTGCATTGCAATCTTCTAGGCACTGAAAGTGGTTACGTAACTCGAGCTGAAAGGTTTCGGGAATCTGGATTAGAGCACGAGGGGGACGGAGCGTTGACTTCATTAGACGAGACCTCTCCAACTTAACGTTTAGGTTCAGTGTGCCTCTAACCATTCGGTGATCGCTGCCAGTTTTCACCCTTGCGATCACTGAGACATCATTGAACAGTTAGCGTCTGTCTGTCGTCATAATAAAGTCAATCTCATTTTTTGTCGAACCGTCGGGGCTCGACCAGGTCCACTTCCTGTGGGCCCGCTTCTGGAAGAAAGAGTTCATCATAAAGAGTCCCTCTTTCTCCATGAAGTCGGTCAGCTGCTGGCCCCTACGGTTCCGTTGCCCTACTCCAAATTTCCCTAACTTCAGCTCACCGCTTTCTCCTGTGCCTAGTTTTGCGTTGAAGTCTCCCATCAACACCGTGTAGTGGGTTTTGGAGGAATGCATAGCTCTGGAAATATCCTCATACTTTTCCTCCACCTCCTCATCGGGATGTGCCGAGGTTGGTGCGTAAACCTGTATGACCTTCAGCGAATACCGTTTGGTGATTCTGAGTATCAGGTACGCGACCCTCGTCGACACACTCCCAATCTTTACAACGTTGTTGACGAGAGACTTGTGAACGATAAATCCGACACCTCCTTGGGACAGATGGTCGCCCTCCCGGTGATAGAACAAGTTGCCGGACTCGAGGATTACCGTGTCCTCCCCCTCTCTTCGGACCTCGGATAACCCAATAATATGCCAGCGCAACTTGTCTACCTCTTCTTCCAACTCCAGTATCTTCTCGTCAGTCCTCAGGGTGCGTGCGTTATATGTTGCCAGGTCGAGTCGTCGTAGGTGGCAACCGAACCTCCACCGGAGATTCTTAGCACCCCCTGCCCCGCCGTTACCATGGTCGCCACCGTAGCCAGGAATAGCGGGGCCACCGGAGACTGGGGGCCGTTTGTTTGCGTCGTTACTCATGGGGGGATATTTGCCGCAGTTTTTTATTATATCATTGCTGTTATCAGAAACATGCTGCTGCCCATCTCCTGCCTGTCTCCCTCTGTCGCCTCTTACGACACCCACGGGAAGATATGGGGTAGTGGATATTCTCAACCGCCACTACACGGCAAGATCATGTTTAATGTCCGTGTCACACCTATGCCGGTAGTTGTTGGGAGCACTAAGCTCGAAGTTGTTGACGAGTACGTTTATCTGGGACAAATAGTCCGGCTAGGTAAGTCCAATTTCGACCGAGAGGTCAATCGACGGATTCAACTCGGCTGGGCAGCGTTCGGGAAATTACAACGCATCTTCTCGTCAGGTATACCTCAAAACCTGAAAAGTAAGTTGTACAACCAGTGCGTGTTGCCAGCGATGACATATGGAACTGAGACGTGGTCCTTCACTGCTGGCCGTATGAGAACGCTCAAAGTCGCTCAGCGAGCTATGGAGAGGGCTATGCTCGGAGTTTCTCTGCGTGATAAACTTAGAAATGAGGATATCCGCAGTAGAACCAGAGTGACCGACATAGCCCAACGGATTAGTAAGCTGAAGTGGCAATGGGCCGGCCATATAGCTCGAAGAACCGACAACCGTTGGGGAAAAAAGGTTCTTGAGTGGCAGCCTCGTACCGGTAGACGAGGTGTAGGGCGACCCCCCACTAGATGGAGTGACGACCTGGTAAGACATGCAGGAAGTCGATGGATGCAGGTGGCTCAGGACCGTGCTTTGTGGCATACCTTGGGGGAGGCCTATGTTCAGCAGTGGACTTGTGACTGTAATGAGTGACTTGGCTGTAATGATGATGACTATCTATATGTAATATATATATATATATATATATATATATATATATATATATATATATATATATATATATATATATATATATATATATATATATATATATATAACAGGCGGTCCCATAATGAACTGGCCTGATATAGTTCAACGCGACATGTCGCTACATGTTGTGTTGCGTTAAATAGTACTGTTGCTTCAATAAGTCAACGTCATACACTAGCGCCATCTAGTGTCAGGAACGAGAGCGAGGGGAGCTTTGCAGAAAATGACATCACAAATCTTTCAACCGACAGCGCCATCCGAAGAACTAAGTTTCTAGAAAATCTACACTTGAACACTCGTCGCTTTGCGCCCATTTACTTGAATATTTATTTATTTGTTTTAGAAAACCAACAGCTTTAAACTATTAAAATTTACAACAGATCGGATTATCTTAACATAAGCCTTATTACAGGTTTCCCTATATTATCTAAACACAATTTAAAAGAATGAGCGACGATTCCTTATCGGTATAAAGAATTATCAGCGGTACTACTATAAACATTGTATATACAACAACATAATGTGTGTGTGTGTGTGTGTGTGTGTGTGTGTGTGTGTGTGTGTGTGTGTGTGTGTGTGTGCGCGTGTGTGTGTGTGTGTGTATTCCGGATGCTTCATTGCTAATTTGTATATATAGGCGCTGCAAGATGCGATCGGGGATCCTACGCGGGCCCCGTCTTTGCCCACGCAAACCCTAACATTTTAAATGAACTCCAAATAGTTCAGAACCTCTTCTGTCGTCGAGCTGCGAACGCACCTTGGTACGTCCGTAATGCCGACCTTCATCGGGACTTAGAGCTCCCAACAATTCAACAATTCCTTAAAAAACTCTCTGAGAACTTCATCAAAGCCTCAGAGTCGCACCCAAACAATTTAATTCGTGGGGCGGCTTCTTATGCAGCCCCACCCCCCTCTCGCTATCGTGTCCGCAGGCCGAGAAACTCTCTCTCGGACCCGCCAAATAAACTGTCAAACGACCTGAACTGCCTCCTGGCGGCTCAGGCCGGCTCTAATTAAATTAGTTATTATTATATTAACTAATATTATTTTGCCTTCGTAGGCACTCCCTCAGCGGCTCTTAGCCGCCTGCGCCCTCTTTTCCCAAAAGAGGGTCGCTCATGATAAGGCACAATAGAGCTTAATCAGCCAGCTGCCTGTCCCCAAAGGCGGTTTTTAGGGGGTATCACTTAGGGTCCCCGGTAGGACAGTGAGTCCCCCATAACCACGATAGACCGGCTATCGTGGTATGCGTAATGCATTTTCCGCCTCCCTACGTACAGGGTAGCCCTTTAATTGCTTCGGGCGCAAAAAAAAAAAAAAAAAAAAGCGATCGGGGAAGTATTGGAGTTGGCGACACAAGCGAAGCTTCGGAGCGGAATAAAGTGAATCAGTGTGATTAATTATTAGTGTTTTAAGTTTTAATTTGTGTAAAGTAAATTAAAGTGTTAATTTAGGTAATTTTTTCGGCAATTTTTATTGTCACGAACCTCAAGCTCGTAACAATTGGTGTCAGAAGTGGGATAAAATCATGCCGATTTTACCTAAGGAGGAAACGGAGGGTGTCCGTACCTGAAGTCAACTGCAACGCGATAAGGAAGAGCAGATGCTCCTCATGAAGGACCTTCACGCTATCTTCGGAAAAGAGATACGGGAGGTGAAGGATAAGGTTGCTCAACATGACAACCGCCTGTCGGAGGCCGAAACGCGAATCAACCATGTGAACAATCGGGTTGACAACGTGATGGCTGACGTGAAGAAAACGCTGAACGACCTCAAACTTGGGGATGGAACTACAGCTCCCGTAGTAGCTACAGCACCTTCGCTACGTGGATTCAAAGTGCCGCCGTTCGACGGGACTTCTTCCTGGTCGGCCTACAAAATCCAGTTCGAGGCCGTCATGGAGGCAAACGGCTGGAATAAAAGCCAGGCCATGACTGCACTCACCTTAGGCCTGCGCGACCAAGCCTTAACCGTGTTGGAAGCTCTCGGTAAGAAAGTGACCTACGAGCAGCTCCTTGAGGCATTGGAGGCGAGATATGGTGACGCTCACCTGGAACACGTCTTTCGCGCGCAGCTTAAAGATCGCGTGCAACGCAGCAACGAAAACCTGCAGCAGTGGGCCCTTGAGGTGTAGAAGATAGTTCGAAAAGCATACCGGTCTGTACCTGCGCTCGTTGAAGGGAACCTGGTGCAGACATTCATCGACGGCATCCGCGACCGTGAAGTCAGAGCTGCTGTGAGGCTCGGGCACCACGAGCTGCTTAAGGACGCCTTGGCCCATGCACTGGAAGTGGAAGCCGTGCGGCAGGAACATTGTTCCCATCGCGTCAGGGAGGTTGCAGCAGCTACAGTTCGCGACCGCAACAAAGGATACAGCCCTAGGTGCTATGGCTGTGGGGAAAAGGGCCATCTTCGATCCAGCTGCCCCAAGCGAAGCGCAGAAAGGGAAAGTGAACGATATCAGGAGGGTAGTGCAACTAACGGCACTGCCTGGCGGCGACAGGAACGTCGTTCACCTCACGCTAGGGAGATTGCAGCAGTTACGGTTCGCGACCATAATAAAGGATACAGCCCTAGGTGCTATGGCTGTGGGGAAAGGGGCCATCTTCGGTCCAGCTGCCCTAAGCACACCCTAGGAAGGGAAGGTGAACGGTCTCAGAAAGGAAGTGCAGCTAACAGCACCGCCCAGCAGCAGCAGGAATACGACTTTCCTATCAGACTCTGCAGCGGGAAATCTCACGGCAACGCAGATGCATTGTCAAGAAGACCTTTTTCTGAAGATTGCAACCATTGTAGTAGGCAAGAGAGTAAGGAAGTGGTATCCGTGAGGATGCCCAGGACAGACCACCTCAGCAACGGGTGGAAGGACAGCCTACGACATGCACAGCAGGAAGATCCGGACATCAAGCCGATTCTGGGATGGATGAAGGCCCGTGCTACCAAGCCTAAGTAGAGGGACGTCTCAGCGATGAGTTCAACCACGAAAAGCTATTGGGCCAAATGGGACAGCTTGCTGCTTCAGGATGGAGTCCTGTGCCGTAAATGGGACAATGGTCGAGGAGACAGCTGTCGTTTACAAATGGTTGTCCCTAAAGCTAAAGTGCCGAATGTTCTACAGCTGTGCTATAATGGTCGTTCAAGAGTCCATCTGGGAGTTAAACGAACTCTACTGAGGGTTCGAGAACAGTTTTACTGGGTACATTATCGTGACGATGTCGAGGATTGGTGTCGTACATGTACAAGTCGTGCGGCTGTGAGGGGACCTCAGATACGGAGTAGAGGAGCATCGAAATTGTACAATGTTGGTGCACCACGGGATAGGACATCCCTTGACATTGCGGTGCCGTTACAGAAAGGCGCAAAGGGGACTCCTATGATCGTCCATGTGGATCGCTTGGCGCGTTATTATGGGACCGATAATTCTCGGGACGAGCATGTCTTAGGAGGGGGCAGTGTTGCGTGAATAAGTCAACGTCATACACTAGCGCCATTTAGTGTCAGGAACGAGAGCAAGGGGAGCTTTGCAGAAAATGACATCACAAATCTTTCAACCGACAGCGCCATCCGAAGAACTAAGTTTCTAGAAAATCTACACTCGAACACTCGTCGCTTTGCGCGCATTTACTTGAATATTCCGGATGCTTCATTGCTAATTTGTATATATAGGCGCTGCAAGATGCGATCGGGGAAGTATTGGAGTTGGCGACACAAGCGAAGCTTCGGAGCGGAATAAAGTGAATCAGTGTGATTAATTATTAGTGTTTTAAGTTTTAATTTGTGTAAAGTAAATTAAAGTGTTAATTTAGGTAATTTTATCGGCAATTTTTATTGTCACGAACCTCAAGCTCGTAACAGTACGTTTATCGTGCACTTAATATAAGAAACATGCATCGACATGAAATGCTTAGTCTTAGTTTAACAGGCATTTGAATAACGAGAGTCGCGTATTTTTTCAAAATGTCGAAAACTGAGTATCGAAGTGTCATAAAGTTTCTGTTTAAAGAAGGTTTATCCCCTGCCCAAATAAAAGAACGATTGGATGGCGTGTATAAGGAGTCTGCCCCCTCCTATAGCACAGTGAAAAATTGGGTGAAAGAGTTTCGCCTCGGGAGAGAAACCGTCGAAGACTTTGACCACGACGGTCGACCTGTGGAAGTGCTCACTCCCGAAACGATTGCTCTTATCGAAGAGGAGGTTCTGAGTGACCGCCGTTTGAAGATTAGAGAAATTGCAGCAAAGCTTCGGCTCTCTAAGAGTACCGTTCATCGCGCGATCCATGAACATCTTCACATGAAAAAAGTGAGTGCAAGATGGGTACCGAAACTTCTTTCAGCGGTACAGAGACAGGAAAGAATGCGCTGCGCTTCGGAGTTTTTGGATCTTTGTGGCGAAAATCCAAAGACTGTGATCGAGCGGCTAGTGACTGGTGATGAAACTATGATCTTGTATTATGATCCACAAAGCAAGCGCGAGTCAATGGAATGGCGTTATAAGGGTGAAAAGCCCCCTAGAAAGGCAAAGGTGCAACAATCGACTAAAAAACTGATGTGCACAATATTTTGGGATTTTCAAGGCATTTTGATGGTAGATTTTAAAGAACGTAATACAGTCGTGAACGGTGACTATTATGCTTCTTTAATATATAAATTACGAGACAAGATAAAGGAAAAACGAAGAGGCAAGCTGTCTAAAGGTGTCCTGTTGCTCCATGACAACGCCCCTGTTCATACCGCTGGTGTTTCGAAGGATGCAGTTCGTCAATGCGGGTTCACAGAAGTTCAACATCCATCTTACAGTCCAGACATGGCCCCGTCCGACTATAATTTATTTCCAAATTTAAAGCGGGACTTAAGAGGAAGAAATTTTTCAAGAGTTGCAGGCGACCGACTTCAGTCATTTTGAGGATAAAAAATGTGATTATTTTTATAAAGGTTTCGAGATATTGATTCACAGATGTCAGAAGTGTGTTAGTATTCATGGTGATTATATTGAAAAATAAAATTGGTTTCGTTTCATTTCCTTCATTGGTTCATAGTTAGGCCAATTCATTATGGGACCGCATACGTATATATATATATATATATATATATATATATATATATATATATATATATATATATATATATATATATATATATATAATGTAGTTGTTAGCTGTTCCACTATAATATATATATATATATATATATATATATATATATATATATATATATATATATATATATATATATATATATATATATAATGTAGTTGTTAGCTGTTCCACTTTGAATAAAAAAAACTCTCTTTTCACCCTCTCATTTCTAAATTGCACCCTCTTTTGGAATATATTTCCTCAAATCATTACTGGACTCATAAAGAATCTCCCTGCTTATCCAACAATTTGGTAGCATTACTCCATCTACCATACCCAGTATCACAATGCAAGTCCTGTCTCATCTGTGATATCTCATATGATGCAATTATTTACCATCCGAATAACCACCTTGATCTTGGTATTGAGAAAGATTCTAGTATAGCAAATAAGTATAGTATCTAGTATAGTAAAGTCATAGATAAACTATGGTAGGCCCGCTTATTATATACACTGATGGCTCCAAAGTCAGATGAGTTGTACTGGAGCTGCAGTTTGGATTTTCATATACAAAATAATTCATAATTTTAAATGTCCTTCTATATCTTACACTTTTATTGGTGAGGCCACGGCAATTCATGAAGGTCTGATAAATATAGAAGCACATGACTTAAACAAGTCAGTAATTTTTACTGACTTCAAATTTAGTTTGTTAGCTATTATGTCAAACCAGTTCCATAGTAAATATAAGATTCCCTTGATTTCCCAAATTAAACAAACATTTTATAGATGTCATCTCAAGGGCATTCGTGGATTCCAGGCCCTAGTGGCAATGAAACAGCTGATTTATCAAATTTAAAACTCAATTGAAAATGGTTTACCATATTATATAAGAGTAAATCTTCGGACATAGTGTTACTTGCAAGGCAGAAGTTAAATAATTGAAACAGCTTATTTAAAACCACTCAAAATATAAAAGCTAAACACTATGCTGCTATACAATGTTCCATCCCTCCAAAGCCATGGTTTTTCAAATTTAATAATGCCAACAATCATGCAACATCAATTATTTGTAGACTTCGAATTGGCCATGCTTGCACAGAAGTACATTTAGCCAAATTGAGGATCAGGGGATAGCTAACTCTGTGAATGTGGATTAGATGAGGGAACCACCGACCATATTTTTTTAACTGTCCTAAATTATTTTGTTCACTCTATGATCATCTCCCTTCTGACATCCCTCGTTCTTTAAATTTTGACTTTGCTTTATCCTACAGAAACACTCCTTTTGTATATATACTGTGTGATTTCATTAACACCCATAGCACAAAACTTTAATGTTTGTCAATACTTAGCTATAACAACTGTGTTTGTCATGAGTACTAGGCTTGAACTAATTAACCACGGTGGTTAATTCGTTCAGGGTTCTAGGTAATTTAACAGTACAATCATTAGAATTTTAAAAAAGAGGGATAAATTGATTCATAGAGATATAAGATATTGAGATATATAATCATATAATTATTATCACAATCTTCTTTTGTACACGGGCATAGTGACTGTGTCTGCTGAGCTATTCTACTTAATAAACACTTTCACGCTGACATTGACGAATGATCAAAACCAAAACAAAAAACAAAGAAAAACAAGACTTGGTATATGAAATAAGACGCAGTAAAGAGTAGAAAGTATACGAGTATTCTGACGAAGACGGATTAGGAGCCACTGGAGCTTAGTGCGGTATTCTGAGACATGGTTATATGTATTTACGAAGCCCAAATATAAACCGTATACAGAAATTTTGGAGTCGCTCAAGTTGTTAAGTTGCTCCTCGGTGATATCATAAAAAATATCAGCATAGTCGATGATAAGGAGTAATAAAGATTGTGCAAGCATACGTTTGGTGGTGGAAAAGGGTAAAAAGTAGTTAAGCTTCCGGAGAGATGCATCTGCCGCATGTGTCTCCTGGTGTTGCGATGGTTCATGAGCGGCGGTAGTCACTTTCCATCAGGTGAGCCGCATGCTCGTTTGCCCCCACTACTATAAAAAAATTACAGATTACTGAATTAATTTGGGGAGTCCAAAAAAGACTGGAATCCAAAAGGATACCTAAATTTTTAACGACGGCATTGACTTTATAGCGAGATATGAGCAAATATAAGAAAAAAGATAAGATAATCAAAAATGGTAAGAGCAACGAGATGGGCAAACGAGCATGCGGCTCACCTGGTGGTAACATGCCGCTCATGAATAACTGTAACACCAGAACTTCCAGATCAAATGAACATGATCACCAGAGCATAAAACAATAAATATACGGTACGCGATAAAGTCGCTCAGTGGTACACTATAGGACGAAAAATAAGAGAAAAACATTCAATATACACACATTTATTACAGATATGCCATACTAAACAGTAACATTTTCGACAAGAAACAACGTTGTAACCACTTACACTATACAACTATATGTATATATTTATATTACCATGCAATTGCAATAATAAATAAAAAAATGCCTTCGATAGTACCACGATAGCCTTTTAGGAGATCTATATATTATATGGCATTTCTAGTTTGTAGAAATGGTTACATACCCGATACCTGAATATCATGTTAATTTTATTATTACGTACTATATCATTGACTCCTGTTTAAGCCAAGTAACCGTTATCGTGCTATCTTCGAAGCGATAGTAATGTTTACAAACAACTGGGGATAAAAATGTGGTTCTGATGACGTCAACATTAAATATATACATAATTATATTAATATAATAACGGATTAAGAATAAAACCAGTAACAAAATTGATATGAAAAAATAAAATTTGATTTCGGACAGATTTTTTGTATTACTTAAAATCAAAAGTTTTATAATATTTTTATCTTTACAAAAGATACGTGTTTTAAATTTGATTTCGTTTAAAAATTAGTATCAATTTACACATGAAATTTTATTGATGATATATGAATAAATAAAAATTGATAAGATTTACATACTCGAGAGGCAATTAAATTAAAATGAAATTGATATAAAACAGTTCATTACGATATAAAAATTAAATAATTTTAAAATTATAAAGGACGCAAAAGCATACGCCAATCAGTCATACACTCAAGTTGCCAGTAACAAAAATTAATGGGTAAATTAAACTGGCAACGTTGACAAAAAGAAACAATCACATAAATGTTGGCTGTGTGAGCAAATACTAAACCTAATATTATCTAAAGACTAGGGTCTTTTACTATACACAATAATACTTATACCATCAGCCCATCCTCTTATACATAATATAAAAATATCTTGCTATAATAGTAACAGTGACACTTCATTTTGGATACAAATCTAATGCAATAGTTTTTTAAAGTTTTTATAAATGTCAATTATTTATTATTATGAGTTCTTCCACTTAGAATTAAATACAAGCAGCAAGTCTAATCATGAAAAAACTCTAATATGTATAATTTTATCGGGCAAAAACTATTTTGGAACTGGCTGAAGAATTACTTGGCCAGTTTGAAAAATTGTACGAATTTCAGCCAACAACGAAATTAAAGCAACTCAGTCGGTGTTCTATATTTTATTTACGACAAATAGTGATAAATTTGTTTTTTTTTTTAACTCGAAACTAAAATTACAAATTTTATACCAATATAGCAAGAAGACATATGGTATAGGGCGTATCGAAAATGTACGAAATTTTGAGACCCATTTTCAGTACAAATTGGAATGCATTACAATCTAAAATTACCTAAATTCAATATGTAACATGATTTTGGAGATGATGTTAGATAAAATTTTAATTTTATAAAATTTTATAGTCCGGCTTAGTCTTAAAGCCATTTAATATTTACAAATAATTTATAAATTGCAATCAACAATATATTAATAAACGGCAACACTGGATAACGGAGCGACAAATGCTATTGGCAATATTTTCAGTATACAAAAATTATCTCTACCAAATAATTTTTGTAAATACGGGTGTTAAAACATATCAATATCTCGTAAATATTTTAAGTAAACTATATTAAAAGTACGATTATATTCAAAATTATTATCACATACAAATAAATAGTAAATCTAGCGGGAAAGTATTTTTTTTAAACAAGACCTGCTTTATATTTTTAGCTTATTTTTGGGACGGCAACTTAACTATAAGTTTTATATAAAAAAAGCTGCTGAGGAACAAAATCGTATACTTAATCCAAATGTCAACTTAAAGAGTTACTGAAGCTAGACATAGGAAGTAGGATTTAATATAGATAGCAGAGTGAGCTGTGAGTACGGAGAAATGGTAGTGAGGATTACGTAGGCGCATGTACACTGCTCAGCCAATGTATAACCACATTCAATTTCTTTGTCCGTCGCCCTTCTACTTTTATTTAATAGAATTAGGGTGACAAACTAGCACACAGTCCACCTGATGGTAAGTGAATGCTTTGGCCCATAGACATCTACATATATCCTCGATTAAGAATCAAAATGCGAATGTCTTAGGTGTGTTAGAATATCTCTCAATACCTATGTCCTAAGCGTCACGGTGGCTGATATGATAGTTTTTTTTTTTTTGAAAATCACCCGAAATCTTGCCTTTAAATCGTCATAATTTTTTGTTTGATTGTAATACCACGGAATAGCATGAGCTGTATTGTGAAATGTATTGTTATTCTAAATAAATCATTACTTTATACAATTCACTAAAATAATAATACATCGTGATTTAAAAAAAAAACCTATTAAAAATCAAGCTACAGTGACACTAAGGTCATACGGTCTACCGGGGAAATGTAGCGTACAAACAACCCCCCCCCCCCCCTCTCAAAACTTATGATCTATACGCCCAGCATCCTGTATGTAAATGATTAACCGAATCTTGAAGATTAACAAACACAAAAAGTACTACTTGTTTAAACATGATTACAACCATTAAACAAATAACTGTAACAATCAGATATGTCTCACTGTCCCCTCTCAGATAACAAAATTAATTCAAACTATGAATTAGTTTAGTTTTCCTTATGCACATAAACGTGTAACATATGCCAAGTGCCAACATTTTACTGTTTTGACAAACATAAATATTTTTTATTATATTATGGTCAAAATAGCGTGACAAGCCTCCATCGTTGACAGTTCCGCGGTAACCAACTTATTTCATTATCTATAATAACAACTATGCTGCTACATGTTTCTCTATGATTAAATCTATATTTATATAATTGTATATTATAATATTTAATTTACATTACAAAATATTATCGAACAATTATCACTATCTACTAGCAAATTCAAGAAACACTTTATTCAAATTGCAATTCTATTTTATGGAGGACACTAGGTTTTCAATCTGGCAATGATAATTGGTTAGAAAATTAATTCGAAATTAAAAATAAAGTTCTTGAAATATTTTAAAATTATAATTATTTCTAACGTTTAAAAATACCAAGGCGTTTATTGTTTATGACTTAGATAAAAATGTGGTTTATCTAAGCGATATAACATACCTTGTTAAATTTAACTTTTAGAATTACTTAAACGAATTATGAAAATGTCACGAATTAATGGATTTGGAGCTGCTTTGTTAAAATAACTGTAATTATTAATGGTGAAACCCCTTTTCGATATACATTTTATTGCACTAAAATTAAAAACAGATATAAGTAACATACATTAGGTGCAAAAATAATAGCGCATTTATTTGCGTTCACATGCGTAAGAATATTTCAAATAAAACTGGCTTTAAGTAAAATAAAGCCTTATTGCAGGTCGCGTCGTGTAAAAAGAACGCTGGTGGTCAAGCTACGCATCAGGCGATGTATTGGTTTGTCTGGGCGGGCGGGTCACGCAGTCACGTGTTTTACGGTACTCTATTCGTTCGTCACTCGACCTTTGGCTTTTACGCACTGTGTCCACGTTACACGTTTAAACGTTCGTTATCAAAATACCATCGTGCAAAAAAGATTTTAATTACGAAATCGTTTTACATAGAAAAATAAGAAAATTATTTATGATGTATATTGCTTTATGAAGAGGAAGGCTAATAATAATGCAGCTGATAATTTAAAACAATATATGAAACGGACCGCAGAGGCAACAAAATGTTTCCGAGTTTACAATAAGACGAATTATAATAAGTTCAAAAGATTCAAAATTTCTTACTGTCTTTCCAAACTCCTTTCAAATAAAAGAATCAACCCAAAAATTAACAACTTTGACCAGGGTGTTATAAAAATAATCATCCACAATTTCGACGTCATTGAAAAAGAATTGCCTACCATAGGCCATTTGCGAAGGAAGTTACAGAATGACCTACATTTCTAACAATCTATAGCAAATCAGGCGAATATAAAAAAATTAGGTTTTAAGTGAAAAAAAAAACATAAACCAATAGAAAAAATTTAATTGAGCAGTCACACATTTGATTTCAAAGAATTGAACATTTAAGATAAAAAAAATATAGAGGAAGGAAGACTCATCATTTAAACTTTTGAACCATACGTCGATAGTTCCCATGCGTCTCAACATTCTTGGACAGAAGGTCCCACCAAACTACCAAAAAAAACCTCTATCTAAAGGCAGCCGCTTGATCACAGTGCACGCGGGTGGTGAAACAGATTTTGTGCCGAATGCTTTGCTGACGTTCAAAGACGTTATACAAAAGGCGGCGACTACCACGACATGGTTTCGAATAATTACGAGCGGTGGCTTCATACTAAGCTCTTGCCGAATTTACCGCCTAATTTAGTCTGCACCAGCTTCCAATACAAAGAAAGCAGGCATTCAAATCTGGCTCCGTCAAAAAGGAATTGAATTTGAAGAAACCATGCTAAAGCCGGAGTTGTACAACAAAAATACAAAAAGATACAAAAATACAAAGAGAAATTTAATATCGATGCCATATTAAACGAAACAGGCCATTTTGTACTTTGTTTTCCCCCATATCACGAGGACCTAAATCCTATAGAAATGCCTGGTCCTAAACAAAGGGATAAAGAAGGGCTGATTATTGTAAAAGCGATTATGTGGTCGACATGATGACAGACATTTATTATTCGCGTAGGGGATGATGATTCTGACCTAAATGAGGATGAAAGCGCAAGTGACACACCTCCTCCACTTTCTTCGATCGTTCTTTTTACAGGACGCGTACTATATTTTTAATATATCATAATTGAAGCCTGTAAATTAACTTTGACAATAATTATACATCTTTTTACGTAGTATATTTACTACATCTTTATACGTAGCTTGAACAAAATATAATAACAAATATTTAATTTGCGTAGAGCCTTTGTTGAGGCCTGTAGATTTGACAATTGACTATAAATCTATACATAATAAACATTATTAGTGAGACCTTTGTAAAGCGTCATGTTGGAGTTGTAAGGTAGTTGTATGTAAATATAGTATGGGCACAATGTATGCGCTTGAGGGTTAAGTAATGTTTTGATTAAGGTACCTCAGAAATAAAAGAAATATAGACGTAGCTCTGCGTACATTTTCTTAAATGCACTCACGCACACATCTTTCTTCCTCAAACAGCCCGTAAAATTCCACTACTGAAGGCACAAATACGCACCTAAAACAATGTTGTTGGTTGTATATGGTGTTACATATGCGCGTGTACGTGAGTGCATGTTCTTACAATAAGTTGAGCATGGTTTTGACTTGGTTTCTGCGTCACATATGAATTGTACACAGCGCTACGTCTTTTTTTTTGTTGGTCTGACGGTACAACCGAGTCAGCCTTTTTTACCTAGAACGCGACCGCAACGAGGCACAAAAACGTTAAAAATCAATTTACCCATTTTAAATGAATAGATTTGATACTAATAGGTAATCATTATGGTTATATCGATTACGTAGCCCATCAGAATATTAGGTGCGTACGCAAGTCAAGGGGCGTCCATTAATTGCGTTTTAGATTCGGCTTGACTCTTCCCCCCCCCCAATCCCCCCTCCCCCCGTTTGTGTATGGCGTTTAAGCCTCACGTAACTAATAGACAAACGCTCATAGGTGCGCGGGAAAAATTATTCATAAATTAAGATTTTTTAATTTAGTTAATGACTGATTTTTTCCGGATCGTTAGTGTCAATTGTTAAGAACTGGAAGTTTGAAGGGGTCTAAAGATTCATGGAAGGGATGTAAAGATGAGTTACCGGAGTGTAGCCGCGGGTACGTATGAGTGCGGTCAGTTCGGCAAGGGAAAACCGGTGAAGGAGACGGGCTGCTCGTTGGCGACCAGGTTGGCGCGCGGCGCGGTCGTCGGCTGCCCCAGCCCAGCCTCCAGCGTCGCCGCCGACGTCCTCATCTCCTCTGCTGACGCTCTACAATATCACAATACTAATGTGATGCATATTTCTAGTACGGTTAACAAAAACAACATTTATATTTAAACGTTAGAATGTGAAATTAACAGATATTGTAGATTTCAAAACTAGAATCAGGCGTTAATTTTTGGAAATCCCTTATGCTATAGATCTTAAGAAGAAAATATTAAAGATCCGGTTAAAAAAACGCGGATTATTTACTTAAAATTTTATTTATAGAATAAGGTTGATAAGCAAGCATACAGTCCACCTGATGGTGAGTGCATATAGTGGCCCCTAGACATCTACATTTATCAGAAGTGTTGTCACCCTTGAGGACTATAACTCACATTGGCGAAATTAGCTCCATAACATACCGACATTTATTGTTTTTTGTATTGTTTGTTGTAATACACACACAAAATAGAGACAGTAATCTAATATAAGATACAGATAAAAAGGCTATTCTATATGAGTGTATATATAGAATAGCCTTTTTGTGAGTTGAATGCCTTTCTATCTAAATGTATATTTAAATATATATAAAAAGGAAAACATAAATTAATTCTTTGGCGAGGATACCAAAAATGTTTTATTTTTCCTTAATGGAGAAGCAAAACGTTAGGACATGCTTATTATTACAGGTGTATGGGCACAGAAAATATTTTTAAATAAATAAAAAATACAAAAAAGTCATAATTAAATTATAATAATATAATAAATTAATAAAAGAATAATAAATTCAAAATATAATGAAATTTGCAACAGGATTAACACCGAATATGTTTAGAATTTAAATTAAATTTTGTGTCATGCAAGTGCAAACATATAGAACCTAGTCTACACATGTACAATTAGAAGGTCTACGTATCTATCAGCCCAATAGTTATATTTGACTAAATAAGGATAAATTTTACCAAAATTTTTAAAACATTTTATTTCCATGAGTAAAATTATTACAGTAATTAAAAGCATCTTGCGATATAACAGCTAGCGGCGCAGTGGCAGAAAAGTATTAATAATTTTAACATGTTCTTCTCGTGATTCAGGATCAATTATACTGGAAGTACTACCTTTGGTTAGTCAAAACGAATTATTATAATTCGACCAAAGCTTAGTAATTTAGTTAAAAGCTGGCATTTAACCACTTCAATTGAATGGCTTATCTTTAAAATAACTGGCTGATCAAAATAATATACACAGTGGAGTTATGATGAGCTGTGATCATTCTTAAATATTTTATGACTAGCGATAACGCATGTTTACAATTGGGCCGTGTTGTGCAGAAACATTTCAACCCACAAAAACATTAGATTTGAAAGATAAATGCACTTTTCTTGTGGCATAAACCCTATTATATCATATTATGTATTATTTTATTTGTTACTTTTCAGAAGTTTTTCATACTTGAAAGTAAATTGTGAAAATTACCACTCGATCATTATTTTGGCCAGTTTGTGGGTCGGATCATTTCTGCACAACGCGGTCTAAATTATAACTGTATAAGTAAAGAGGACAGAAAATTATAACACAGAAAAGGTTTTTGAGGTGTTTGGAGCAAGTAAGATTCCACTACGCTATAATGCGAGTAAGCAGACTTCTCGTCCCCAGAATATGTTTCTCCTTAAGAGGATACCTTGAAAATAAACCTAAAAAGCAAAGTTTAAATAATTAATAGAACCAGGCGTTACTTTGCGGAAATCCATTATACTAAATATGTTAATAATTAATAAGCTAAGTATGCAGCAAACCAAATTGCAAAAAAGTAAAGTATGGAGTTTGACAATAAATCGTTGCTAACGCCGCAAAGGGGCGACACAAAATTTTTCAGAAATTACAAGAGAGCAAGAAAACATTTATTATTCCCCAATTACTAACTTCTTTCTTATAGTAATAAAAAATATCTTGTTCGATAAACGTTTATAACCTACAAGTATGTAGGTAATGTAGATAATTATAAGTATTATAATATCCAAAATGATTTTATTTCCATTTTTGTGACAATCCGTACACGCTGGCCGCGTAAATAGCTACATGGGCGGCGGCATAGTCTGACATCAAAGGCGTTTTACAACTATAAGGTCTAAACTTTAATTAGACTATCAACAAGCTACCTTTTGTAATAAGACCGATAACGTTCAGCTTCTCTCTTCTTTAGGTTTAAGATAGAATATAGTTGCATATCAAGCACATTCAAGCGAGAAAACAGAAAACTAAAAGTACATGCACTACGCAAGCGTGTCTAGCATTCGACTCCGATGAGGATTTGCCTTTAGTTAGGGCGCCACACGTCGGGGTCCTCCATGAGCGTGACGTTGTGGTCGGAGGTCGGCAGCGGGGCGCCGGTGGGCGAGCCGGCCGCCGCCATGGCCGCCATGTCGTCCCGCGACCCCCTGCCCCCCACCGCACACACAGCATATTAGCACCCCTCACACACACACATGGACTGAGCGACCGCTTTATAAACTCAGACACGATTTAGAAAGAGAAAACGTACTACGTGACCAGTCTTTTTTCGAATCCGCTTGTAAATTCAAGATATGTGAAACGATGGTCGGGAATTAAAAAAAACGTAAATTCAGTTCAATTTAATATTAAGTATTCGCGTAAATAGAGATCATTATAACAATATTATATCACAGAATGCCCCTTTTAGTAAACTTCTAAATAAGGAGATTTTTAATTCACTTGCATGTTACTTGTTTTGTATGTTTGTTATGAGATATCTTCGTCAAAAAGGGCTAGAGTAGGTAAAGTAGTTGTACACAGTAGTAATACACAAAATAAATCCTCAGTGGTTGCTTTACAATTTTTTGCATTAATGATTTTTGAATTTTGTTTGATGTTTTTGAATGTTGTTGGTGATGTTTAATGAATTGATTTTTGCATTGATTCCAATACTTTCAGTTTTAGGAAGTTGGTTTATCTATTTTAATCTATTAATATAAAATATATCTAATATTTCATAAAGAAACATCAAACTTTACAATTTCCTAACAACTGAACCTCCCCACGCCCATGAAACTTGTTAAATATTTCACCTTGTTCCAGGTGGCGCCGCCCTGGTGGCAGAAAAAAAAAAGTTGTGGGTGCCCACATTGAGAACCGAATTTAATGATTCTATTTTATTTCTATTGGTAATACTTTAGGGATCGTCTCATAAATTTATCGAAGAAAAAATTACACTCATTTTGCATGCTTAGGAAAATAGGGACGAAATTTTTAATATGACTATTTAGAAGACATTCCGACAGTTTGTAATATTCCTTAGTACAACACTCAAAAGGGTAAAAAAAAATATCACTTTTAATAAAAGGTAAAGACCAATTTTAAAGAAACAAAAGAGAACAAAATAATTTCTACATAATAACTTCTCAAATCGGGCTTTTCATACCACCATACACTATTTCTTAGCACCGACTTCTGTAGCCATTATGCGGCAATCATTATATTATTTTTAGTTTTTTGTATTATTTTTTGTTTTTCTTTTTATTAAAAATGTTTGTTGTTTTTCTATTGTTTTTCAACCATAATTAATAAGTAATAGTAATTTGGTAACCCATAATCCGGGGGGGGGGGATGATTCAAGGGGGAAAAAGAATGGCCGCGGATATTATCATATTAAGATTACAGAATGATACGGGGCGCTCAGTCCATTTTCTGTGAAACCCATACCAGTTAGTCAACCCACACAAAGCAATGGCAAAATTAAATATTACAAGTAGACAATAGTATGTTAGTAATGTTGTTAAATCAATTCAAAGAACATTGACGATAATGAAAAAGGAAAGTATTTTTTAGGTTACAATTCATTCATTCTATTCAATTTGTTCTTAAAATATATTTAATGTAAGAATTATAATACTTTATCATCTATATCATTTAACATTAATATCTTTATATACTTTATATCAAACGGAAATACGAAATCAATATTCTTCAAATGAAGTCCCAATATCGTATATTATTAAATATATCAATACATAAATATTATTTCAATAAGGCTTTTCAAATGACTAATAAAACCCACAAAATATGGTCTTTATATCATATCAAAAGTATACTTACATAGCAACTTTGTTTTCTCAACAGTAAGCTTTATCGATTAACATTTTAGGTACTTTCCCTCTCACCTAAAGCAGAGTTAGTCGTCAACTTGACTGCTTCTACAATCTTCAACGCTAATAGAAATCCATAACCTTAATTAGCAAAATGTAGTCACATGACTGATCTCATTAAAACATAAACATAAACACTCACGCCTGTCACCCAGAGGGGTAGGCAGAGGCTACGGACTTCCATTTGGCACGATCCTGACATACCTCTTTCGCCTCCTTTACATTCATATATCTACGCATACATGCTCGTCGGTTAAGGGTACTTCTAACGTGGCCCATTTTCAAAATATATAAACTTTTTTCTAGGGCATCCCTTCCCGACTCGGCCTTTCACATCTGCCATATAAATTTGCGTTGTCACTCTTTCCTCATTCATTCTTTATACATGACCAAACCACCGAAGCATTCTCATTAAAAATGAGTACAAATTATATGTATATCTCCACAAAGAGTCACATAACTTAACTTTGATTTCATTCAAAAATGAATATTAAAGATGTCGTTTATTTTCATAGTTTTCTATTAGCGTTACGGATTGCATCAAGCCAACTTGTCAACCCTGCTGATGTAATATATATATATATATATGTATATATATATATATATATATATATATATATATATATATATATATATATATATATATATATATATATTCTCACATAAATAGCAACACACTATTCAGTACATCTGCATTCTACACTAAGGAACCATTCAAACATCGCAACCGACACAACTCTTCAACCATGTATACAAAGCAATTGTTATTCAAGAAAATTTTATAAAACAACATAATATAAATTAAATCTTTGAGAATCTTTTTAAAACCTTTATTGCAACATACTCAACAATTTGTACATATATCAATGTGGACCCCAGCTCAAATATACTCACTTTCTGCCTAGCGCCATCATGCCGTATACGACGCCGGTAGCAAATATTATACCGCTTCCAAACCAAGTGCTGAGGCTCAAAAAGCACAGAAAGAATGGAGGCAGCGCCAAGCTGAAAATAAACGAGAAATTATAAGCGTGATACAGCATGTTCTTTCTTACATCGCGGTCAGAAAAATATTGATTTTAAGGCTCTAGAATTAATACTTCTTGAAATAGTATATTACGTTCGGAAAAAAAATGCGCATACATGATATACTACTCCATTAAATTCTTAATCGAATGGATTTTGAAAATACTTTAGTTTAATCGAGTATAGTTATTCTATTTCACGATGAAGGTTTCGCCTTGATTGTAGTAGTGACGTGTATCTACAGGCGCGTTTGTGTGTGTAACCGCGATTCCTTCGACTCGCGATCGTAACTGAGCACTCCCGAGGCCTACGCACACTAACACAATGTGTATGTGCACGGCTAACAATAACCAAAGTCAAACCTTCATCGTGAAATAGAATAATTATAACAATATATATATATATATATATATATATATATATATATATATATATATATATTGCCAATTGATGGTGACGGTGCAAGGGACACGGCAAACGGTTATAGTTATGATTCCACTTAAAGATTTTTTTGATTTAATATCTACTTAAACTTATGTTTTCGGAAACGTAACGAAATTTTATGGTAAGTTAAGGTGAAAATAACTCTGAACTAGTTCCGGAAAATATGGTGGGTGCTGCATCAAATGAAACCTAGCAGTTCGGATAGCAGATCAGATCCGGCAACATCAGATCGATGGGCAGAGCAATTATCATGATGAAAAAGCACTCCAGCACGCAATTTTCCTCGACGTTTATTCTTTAGTTCTTCGCGTAGTTTTTTGATTACTGATGTGTGGTAATCTCCGGTTATTATCTCTCCCTTACTTAAATATTCGATTATTATTATACCTTACTCATCCCAGAAGGCAGTGGTCATTATTTTTCTGGGGACGCAGACACCTTGAAACTCTAGGCTATCGAGAAAGACAGTCTTTTCCACACCTTGCTTTGATTTCTTGTCCTAGGGTCAAAAGGTTTCAATAGAATCAGGCGTTACTTTGCGGAAATCCATTATAATAAAGATATTAATAGTTATTTTGCAACCCTCCGCTCAATTAAATGAAATGATGTGTCTTACCTAGTTTTAAGAGCACCCACTCCCAACACCACTCTTCTAGGAAAGACACACCATCGACGATAATACGACACGTGTTTCGCCTCTACACGAGGCATCTTCAGGTGATGTAGACTCTAGGGCGGTTGACCGCTAAGACTCTCTTCAAACTAGGTAAGACACATCATTTCACTTAATTGAGCGGAGGGTTGCAAAATAACTATTAATATCTTTATCAAAACGTTTCATCTACGTTATTCTTGCGGTGCAGCCGTTGTTGCTCGCCCGAAGCGAATGCCTTCATTGCAGACAGTTCTGCCGCATTTAAATTCAGCGCACCAGTAAGCCACTGTAGAATGAGAGGGAGCATTGTCTGCCAAAGTTAACTACAGTTTTTCAAAAACACTTTTTGTAGAACATTTTTCAAGCAGAAATGTTAAATAACCGCACGAAGTTCGAGTTTTTCCATTTTGCATTACAAATCAAAATCTCCTCAAATGTGAAGTTTAAAAAAAATTTGGTATAGTTTTTAATTTAGTTTGTTTCTGACCTTGGTAGCCAACGGAGATTCATAGAACGCATTTCTACAGCTCATTCATAAGTCCTATTTCGAAAACTTATTGATCAACACAGTACCTATACAACACGTAACATAATTAACTAACTTTGTGAAAGTAGTTTGTTCAGAATCATTTACTGAATCGATTCCTATCATTTTTAATATAGGTAATTTTTTATCCCAAAAAGAATTAAATCTACGTAAATTACAGTCACACTAAATCTGTACAGTCAAAACAAACTGAAATGGACCGTAACTTAAGGCAATAAGACTTTTAAGAGTGCAGTTTTATTTGTATTATTACTAACTCTGTCATTCAATAAAAATCTTTGCGTTCGTGGATTTGTACTGTGACCACAACATTCTTCTGGAATTAGTATAACTAATTTGATAAATAATCAGTGCATAAAAATGTTTAACTAAAAATTCAGTGTATGTTATTATGATTATAACATAATATACTAATTGGGGTGTCTGAGGGTGTGCGTTAATTACGTTACATATTGTATAAATAAATATTGAACACAAAAAAATAGTTTTGATTCACCATAGCTTATAATAACGCACACAAGCGCCTGTCTTTATCATCAGGTCTACAACTCGCCCGCCTTCGTGGATTAAAACATTTACAACTAAACTAATAGATTTTAACGTACCCAACATAGAACGCCGCTTTATTCCAATATGGCCGCGTCTCCATTTTATCAGATAGGACCTGCACATAATCAATGAAGAAGCAGCAGCAAGGCGCCTCGCACACGATCACTATGAAGCCGGCGAGCATCTGCCAGATGCCGGCGATCAAACAGGACACGTTCAGTGTGAACAGGCCCAAGCAATTGATGATGCCCGCAAATATCGCAACTGAAATCAAACAATGCCCATTGAAGTCTAAGGATACTTCAACATAATATAACGCCACTGTAAGCGTTTAACATTCTTGCGGTTTGGTAAAGGTGAACGCACATTTCCTAGCACCGTACGCGCTGTACACGTCATACGTGCCCCATTTTAGAATTCGTTGTAAGAAACCTCGCACATTTCACGTATCCGAACATTGAAGGAGGAAAGGAGGCATGCTGATGACGTCATATAATACGGCGAGTTTGGCGCGTGCTGGTACTCGGTGTTGCCTAATTTCGCAAACATAGTGGATTTTCCACTAAAACTGGTGGCCTTCTAGGAGAAGGCGATTCGAAAAAAAATCCAATTCTCCACTAGGACAAACATTGCTTTTAGTGGTTGGTATTTTTTCTAGTTGTTCAGTAAAATTAAGTTTTAATTAGTGGTAAGATGACCACTCCACCATTACACATATTTCGAAATATATTTTTACATCATTTCAGGAGTATTTACTTTAACTGCCTTTTGAAATGAATACTGTGAATCCTTTTTTTTTGGAATTTTATTTTGTTCTTCCTCTGCCAATAAGCAGGCCATTACAACATTTTTTCCGTAGCTTAATCAATGTTACCGGACCGTTTCATACCAGTGATTAGAAAGAACTGCAAAAGTTGTTGGCAATACTAAAGATTTGCGTACGGCGGGTATTAGCGCAGTGAGATGCTATCAGTAAATGCGGCGCGTACGCTGCGTGCTGCGAGTACTCGCAAGTTGCTGAGTAATGTGCGTTCACCTTAATGGACTAAGAGAATCCATCACATTATTTTGTCCTGAGATTGTTGTAAGGCGCGACTATGGGATATACCAAAAAGATATTACATATTGCTTCTGATAGCTGACCATATAAAACAACTTTTTTTCGATAGACTTCGATTACCCAGATCGGTGACGGGATGAAGCATCAACCGGGTCATGATGGAGAAGAGGAGCCCTTAACGATCCTCACCTATGACATAGGTCTCTCTCAAGTTTGTGTTTTACCCAAATCTACGCGCTTGGCAATAAACAGGCAAGAAAAAATCTTAAATATAATCATACCATCATTCAATTATAATATAGTGACTTAATATCATACCTGAATCGGCAATAAACCGGCCATGTAGTTCTAATAAATGACAACCAATGGGGAAGAAAGGTTCTTAAATGCTAGCCTCATACCGGTAAGCGAAATATAGGATGGTCCCCCATTAAATGGAGTGACGAAATAATAGGGGATACAGGAATTCGATGGATGCAGGTGGCTGCGGGCCGTGTTTTGTGATATTCATTGGGGGAGACCTATCTATGTTCAGCATTGAATTTGCGACGGGCTGTATTGATAATGATGATGAATACAGACAGCCCAATGGTTTTAAATGATGGTCGCCTTTTCAAAATTCTTTGCGGACCTATAGCAAAATCTACTGCTGACCTTTAAATGAGAATTTGCGAAAATTTTTGATGATAAATGAACAAAATACACAAGTAAAATTATAACCTATTATTATTATGATAATTACATTATTATGTTATTATTTTGACCTTATATTATTATGAAATAACTTAAAAATGTGTCTGTTAAGACAGACCAATTGTTAATTTTCATTTCAAACGTGTCTTTAACCCTGTATAAAACGTAACCGAAGGTGAAAGTGATTGCATTCCATATCGCTAATCAGTCACACAACGTTGCGCGAACAAAACAAGTTGTGATGCTGACGAAAAATGACCAAGTTTGCGCTATACTGGACTATACGTGGTAGAGCCACGCTGCAGTTATATTATGGTTGTAATACGAACGGGTCGGCTCGACCGGGGAAGAACCACTCTCTCACAGAATACCAGCGTAAAATAGCAGCTTAATTCTGCTGTGTTTCGTATGGTGAGTGTAGAGATCCGGAGACCCTTATTTATTGTAAACAGGGCATTCTATCTTAGTCCTCAAGGGAGACAACGCATCTGCGTTTTGATTCTAAATCGAGGATAAAAGTAGATGTCTATGGACCACAACATCCACTTAAAACCAGGTGGACTGTGTGCTCGTTTGTCACCTTCATTCTATAAAAAATACTGGACTTCAATTAATTCTTCTTCATTGATTCTAATAGTATAATTTATAAATAAATGCAACCAAAGTGTACTATTATCGAAAGATTCGTACTGAGGATAACGTCGATCAAATTTCGTCGCTTAAAATACCTATGTTCTGGTCATTTTAAAATAAGTTTGGCAATAGAAATAGGTAAGAAGGTGGTGGTTTTTTTTTATAGGAGAGGGGGCAAACAAGCATGCGGCACACCTGACGGAAAGTGATTACCGCCGCCCATGAACAACTGCAACACCAGGGGAATTGTAGGTGCGTTACCAACCTTTTAAAACGGAATAGGCTCTTTTTTGAAGGTCCCTAAGTCGTATCAGACCGGAAAAATCTCTGGTAGTAGTCGATTTCACAAGGAAGTTGTGCGAGGAAGAAAACTTCTTTTAAATTGCACAGTGGTGGAACGCCAGTCATCCAGATAGTATGGATGATATCGCGAGTTTTGTTCGCGATGTGGTTCCTATCTAGACGAAATTCTAGGCGGGAAATAAGCTTTAGGCAGAAAAATAGTCCTGCCACCGAACCGAAAATACCAATCACCTGAATTTGAAATAGCATTAAAATCGAAAAATACGATTTCTAAAGAAATTTAAAACATAGTGGAATCCCGATGCCTTAATAAGTGAAATTTTACTAATTGCGTCTCCATTAGCCAATGAAGAGTAATATTTTTTCATCTCAATTCTCCGTTAACATTATACATTTATAGGTATTAGAATATTTGGCACTCCTTGAGGGAGTCCCAGTTGAAATTTGTAACAGTGTAGTGGCGATGTAAGAATATATACTACCCTATATCATCCCGAGGGTGTCGTAAGAGGCGCCGGAGGTAAATGTAAGAGGCGATGGGCAGCGGCATCTTCCTGATAACTCAAAATAATAAAAAAACTACGGTTGATAGCCCGCTTGCAAAGCGTTGGCAAAATCCCCCCATGAGGCTATTTATGAGGGACGTCTATGTTCAACAGTGGACATGTAAAGGGCTGTAATGAAAAAAAATGAATTAAATTAGGTACGTATATCTTATTTAACCTACAAATGTCTTATCACATGTACTAATGTAAAATTAATGCAGTTTACCTTATCGTTAAATAACAAACCTTTGCATAAATGCCGATTAAAATAGCGACACCATTAAATTAAGTACTTAATTTTGTTATTTTATATTCTAACGCGATTCTTTAAAGATAATTAATACATAAAATCGCGTTCTTTCCACACGATAAATATTTTAAAACGAAATCAATTTTTCTGGACTGTGTGTTCATCATAGCTAAGATTCATATTTTTGTACGGGTTTTCATAATTTAAGATTGTAACGCCATCTAATATCTATATCTAATGTCATGTATAAAACCATTCATCATCATCTATCCTTATATAAACTTGTTTAATCTTGGTTCACCAATTCATAAATAAGTTTTGATACACGGTGACCTAAAAATGAAAATGGGCATTCGCGTAATTAAGGACCGAGAATGAAACACACATTTCAGATTACTGAGTGAGATTACACAGTGATTTAATTTCGCGCTCATCTTATTAATATCTCACCATCATCACTTTATTATTGATATTCCACATATTCGAACTTCGTTTGCGTCATATTCCGTAATGCGAACAGCAAAAGGAGAGGCGCCTTTTGCCGGTAAGAATGGATAGGATAAATTTAAAATAATATTTTAAAAAGTAACTTTTAAAGAGAAATTTATTTTCCATTCATAAGACTCCATGTCTACGAATAACATCAATAAATACTCCTGTAGTGGCGGTGTATCCACTGCCTCATATCATTCCGAGGGCGTCGTAAGAGGCGAAAGAAAGTAACAGATCAGAACATGGCGGCAGCGTCTTCCTAAAAAATTTTCGTCTTCGTCTTAAAAATAATTTAAAAAACTAAAGTTGCCAACCTGCTTGCCAAGTATGGCAACTATGACAAATATCCTGCTCTTATGAGGCATTTTACATGTGAGGCCTATGTTCAGCAGAGGACTTTAATAGTCTGTAGTGGTAATAAATAATTATAGATATAATATCGACATGGACAAGCCAAGGATTATTACATATAGACATTTTTTTTTCATTTTACTACTTTAGACACATATGACACATGCAGTAAAGCAAAATAATTTTGTTAATTGGTCACATGAAATTGTCCCCACAATGACAATGCTTATCAATTTACCCAAAACAAATTTGGAATGTGTGTTGTTATATTAACAAACATTTTAATCCCTTAATACAAAAGGCAACATTATATAAATAATATCTTGACAGTTTAAGGTCGCCCGCTCATTTCGGTGAAGTGCTATTACACAATAGCACTGTTGATGCTAGACTGATAAACTTTTTAGTGAGAATTGCAGTTTTCTACTTTTTAAAGAGGTTTCCTTTTTTAGTATTGAACATATTTTTTAATATAATATTAAGGAATTTATGGATGATAATAACCCCTGGGAAGGGTGATCGCTACCAAGCTGTTTCTAATTTGTCTTGTGTTATTAATTGTAAACATGATTGTAATTTGTAAGCTATTATTGGAAAAAAAATAGTCCCGCTGGGTTTCTTGCTGGTTCTTCCCAGGACAAAGGTTTTTGGGTGGGTACAAATATTCATGAATAAAATATTTGCACCTAGTGGAATGTCAAAACATAAACATGGCTGAAATGAACATGAAATTATTTTTTCGATAGATGCGTGGAAGGAAGTGAGAGATACAAGTGTCGTGCCCTTTTTGCTTAAAATTTATTGTTTTATTAAGTGTTGTTGATTTACTATAGTAAATTTTTCTGTCTTGGTGGAGGTTTTAACATGTGTAAAGTAGTAAGTGTTTGTAGTTGTGCCGTTTTTATGTAATTTTTTGTTGTAGTAATATAATGGAGTACGAACCTCCCGATCCCGGAAGGGTTCGCAATGATTCCTTTTCCTTACCCATTAATATTGATAATATAGAACTTATTAACCGTAAACATGCCCAAGTAAGTAACGAGTCTGCCCATCCACAAAACATATTTATTACTGATCCAAATCAACAGTTTCCTTCAATACAATCCTCATATACCCATCCTGATTTTATTAATAAAAAAGTTAAGTACTCTCAAGACGATGCCGCTCCTTTTCTAGTTCACGTAAGTAAAATCTCAAATGATCAGCTGTCTGGAGTAACTCTTAAACCAATTAAATTCGGTCACTTTCTGTATCATAACAATATTAAAAATATAGTCCGTGATGGAATCAAAAAAGTTGGACGAAATAGAATTTCAGTGGAGTTTAAAACAGCAGCAGATGCAAACACCTTTATCGATCACCCAGCTCTCCAAATCTCTAAATATGAAGCAACCATCCCCTCATATAGTATCACTCGTATGGGGCTAGTTAGACAAGTTCCCATAGAGTGGACACTAGAATTAATAGCTGCTATAGAAATTCCCTCTGGCTACGGTTCTGTAATTAAAGCACGGCGACTTAATAGACGAACAGCGAGTGACAGCAATGGCGTTTCATGGGTTCCAACTCAGACAGTCGTTCTAACTTTTTCTGGACAAAAACTTCCTCCCCATATTTACTGTTTTTACACCTCAATGCCAGTGGAAAAATATGTTTTGCCACTAATTCAGTGTCATAAATGTTGTAGATTTGGCCACGTTACTTCCAAGTGCCGATCATCCCCTCGCTGCTTTGTGTGTGTACAGCATCATTGAAGGTTTATCTTGTTCTCGACAAACTCCTACCTGTCTATTCTGCTCAGGACCCCACACCGCAAAAGACCCTACTTGTCCTGAACATCTAAGGCAAAAATCTATTAAACTTGTTATGTCACAAGAAAACATCTCATATTTAGAAGCTTCAGCTAGATTCCCTCAGAAAAAAAGATCCTTTGCTGATACAACAAGAATCCAGCCTCGTAATTGTTCTCAACAGACCCCTTATACCATAACTGACAGTCTTTCAACCCCTTCGGTTCAGCTCTCACAAACTGCATCACACAAAAAAACAATTTTTATCCCCCGACATACCTACAGCCAATCATTAAATTCTGGATATGATATGGCAGCCCATCAGGCAATTGTTGACAATCCTAATTCTTCCCTTCCTAATGGGTGTGCTCTACTGGAGAATGACAACAACTCCTCTAGTAATGATAATTTCTGTTAACTTATGATATCAATGCTAATTAACATGATCTCCCGTTTTAGTGACACAGAACTTCCTCTCAGCTTACACCAAAAACTTACTCAGCTTTCCTCCTTAGCCCGTAATATTCGCAGTCCCACCAATTCTTCAATGGAATTGTCGGAGCATTAGAAATAAAAAAATGAACTCATTTACCTCATTAATAAACTTCATCCCTTCATTCTTGCCATCCAGGAGACATGGCTTAGGCCTGAGTCTCATTTTAGGGTTTAAGGCTATGCATGCCTCAGGGATGATAGGAATGATGGTCGTGCTGGCACCTCTATTTTAATTTCAAGAACATTTTTATTTATTTTATTTTATTTATAGGATAGGGTGACAAACGAGCCCACAGTCCACCTGATGGTAAGTGGTTGCTGTGGCCCATAGACATCTACATCTATCCTCGATTACGAATCAAAATGCAGGTGCGTTGTCACCCGTGAGGACTAAGATGGAAATGCCTTGTTTCCAGCAAAAAGGGTCTCCGGTTCTCTACACTCACCATACGAAATACAGCAGCATTAAGCTACTATTTCACGCTGGTATTCTGTGAGAGCGTGGTCCTTCCCCGGTCGAGCCGACCCATTCGTGGTACAACTATACTATTAATATAACTGCAGCATGGCTCTACCACGTAAAAAAGACTATGAGAAGGGAGAGGAATTTGTGAAAAAGAACAGTTACATTTTCACAAATTCCTCTCCCTTCTCATAGTCCAGCAGTAAATGCTGTTGCTATTAAGTCCCTTGATGTCTCTGTTCTCTCTGTTTACATTCCTAATCCTGATGTAAATGTTTTAACAGAACTTGCAACACTTATTTCTTCTCTGTCACCTCCTTTGGTTATTTTTTTTTTTTTTTTTTTTTTTTTTATAGAAGAGGGGGCAAACGAGCATGCGGCTCACCTGATGTTAAGTGACTACCGCCGCCCATGATCAACCGCAACACCAGGAGAATTGCGGGTGCGTTGCCGGCCCTTTAGAAAGGAGTAAGCTCTTTTCTTGAAGGTCCCCAGGTCGTATCGGTCCGGAAAAATCGCCGGTGATAAACTATTCCACAGAGAGGTTGTACGTGGAAGAAAACTCCTTGTGAAACGTACAGTGGTGGACCGCCAAGCATCCAGATGGTGTGGATGATATCGGGACGTTTGCCGTGTCGTGCGTTCACGAAATTTGGCGGCTGGGATTAATCAAAACAATTCCTCAGAGCACTCCCCGTGATAGATGCGATAAAATACGCAAAGAGATGCAACATCTCTTCGCAACGCCAGTGAATCGAGCCGATCGGAAAGCACTCGGTCGTCGACGATTCGAGCCGCTCTGCGCTGGATGCGGTCAAGTGGAAGGAGCTGGTACTGGGGAGCCCCAGCCCAGAGATGGGAACAGTATTCCATGTGCGGCCGAACCTGCGCCTTGTAAAGTTGCAGGCGGTGTGCCGGCATGAAATACTGTCCCGCTCTGCTGAGCACGCCAAGCTTTTTAGAGGCCAATTTGGCCTTCCCTTCCAAGTGACCACGAAACTGCACGTCA
The DNA here is from genome assembly GCA_036936625.1 of Parnassius smintheus behrii. Lineage (NCBI taxonomy): Eukaryota > Metazoa > Arthropoda > Insecta > Lepidoptera > Papilionidae > Parnassius > Parnassius smintheus. Next base: position 51,908,176 of record JAUPFT010000005.1, read on the forward strand.
CTCGATATGTCGACGCCGAGGATTCCGATACTGGCTGAGGCAACAAGGGGAGTGCCTTGAAACTGAGGGGATACGACAAAGGGGTTCTTTTTAGCGGTTAACGCGCAAACTTGTGTCTTCTGGGGGTTAAACTGGACTAGATTTAGTCGTCCCCAATCCGAGACTCTGTTCAGCAAAGACTCGACTTCAGACACAAGTTTGTCCCGGCACTCGGAGACGTTTTCCCGAGAAATATTGGCTCGGCCGGTGTAAAGAGCATCACCAGTGCTGTCATCTGCATAGCAATGAATGTTACGGGTATGCAACATATCATTGATATGCAGAAGAAACAGCGTTGGCGATAGCACGCAGCCCTGTGGAACACCAGCATTAATAGGCTTGCAATCGGAGCTTGCACCGTCTACAACGACCTTGATGCTCCGATCTGCAAGAAAGCTGGTGATCCAATTGCACAATTTCTCGGGAAGCCCATAGGAAGGGAGCTTCGAAAGAAGCGCTTTGTGCCAAACCCGATCGAAGGCCTTCGCAATGTCCAAACTAACGGCCAATGCCTCCCCCTTGAACTCTACTGCCTCCGCCCATCTGTGAGTGAGGTAGACCAGAAGATCACCAGCTGACCGACCACGGCGAAAACCGTATTGGCGGTCACTAATCAGCTGGTGATCCTCAAGGTACCTCATGAGCTGGCAGTTTACAATGGATTCCATTGTTTTGGAGAACAAGGAGGTGATGGCGATTGGCCGGTAGTTGGACGGGTCTGAGCGGTCGCCTTTTTTAGGGATCGGGTGGACGAAAGCCGTCTTCCATGATTTTGGGACTACGCCTAGGGAGTAGGAGTACCGGAAAAGACGCGTTAAAACCGGTGCCAACTCTGGAGCACACGTCCTCAGCACAATTGGGGGGATTCCGTCAGGCCCACAGGCAGGTTATTTTGGGAGATTTTAATATACATCATACTGTTTGGGGCTCCCATCTGTGTGATTCACTGGCTCCCTTATTTTTAGATCTTATTGATAATTTTAATCTCTGTATTCTAAATGACGGGTCTCCTACCCGTCGAGTATCCCCATTACAAAATGTTAGAAGTGCCGTTGACCTAACTCTCTGCTCCCCAGATATTGCTTCCCTTCTTTTGTGGCAAATATTACCTTCTAGCTATGGCAGTAACCATTATCCTATGTTCATCACTCCTCCTATTTCACCTAGAATAAATTTTACATTTTGCCCAAGACTAAAGTATAATCTGTCCAAAGCTAATTGGCAATTATATTCCACAGTTTTGGAACGAGAGGTTTCAACTCTTCCCCCAATTAACAATGATAATATTGTACCTGTATATATAGAGTTCAGACATGCAATTATTTCTGCTGCTAATAAGTCATTCCCCTTAAAAAAACCATTCAAAAATAATTATCCTTCCCCTCCTTGGTGGGACCAAGATTGTTCAGCAGCTTGTAGGAGAAGAAAAGAGGCTGAATTAATATACTCCCGTTCTATGACTGCAGAGAATTATATCACCTATAAAAAAATTGCTGCAGAAACCTTAAAATTACTGTCAGACAAAAAGTGAACTGGTTGGTTTAAATTCTGTGAGTCACTGTCACCTAGGACTCCCCCATCTTTGGTCTGGAGAAATGTAAAAAAATATCGCTGTGCAGTTTCTAGTGAAAATATAATTTCTAATGATCCTTCCCCATGGATAGAGGAATTCTTTAATAAACTTGCTCCACAAACAGTCCCATCTTATGATGAATGCCTAGTTTTTAATTCTGCTTTTTTAAAAACAAATGATAAATTTGATTCCCCCTTTTCTTCTCAGGATTTTTTTACTGTACTCAATGGCCTTAAAGACTCCTCACCAGGTATTGATGGGATTCCTTATTCGTTTATAATTAATAGTAGTGAGAACACTAAAACTGTCTTACTATCCATTTTAAATTTTATTTATATTACTGGTGATCCTCCTGCTGAATGGAAAACCCAAATTATTTTGCCCATTCTCAAACCAGGTAAGTCTAGCAATGACCCTTCCAGTTACCGACCTATTGCCCTTTCTTGTACTTTGGCAAAAATCTTGGAACATTTAATAAAAAATTGCTTGGAATGGTTTTTGGAAAGCAATAATCTCTTACCTAAAAGCCAATTCGGTTTCCGAAAAGGTTTAAGTACCATGGATAGTCTTAGTACTTTGGTCACAGATATTCATACTGCTTTTTCAGGACATGAATTTCTCATGGGAGTTTTCTTGGATATTTCTTCTGCATATGATAATGTGCTTCTTCCTGTGCTCAGGCAGAAAATGCTTAATCTGAGCATTCCAGTGAGGATAGTCAATTACGTCTCTAACTTTCTTTCTTCTGGATCAATATCTTTAAATGTTAAAAATTTCCTGCTTCCCCCAAAAACTATATGGAAAGGACTTCCATAAGGCTCAGTTCTTAGTCCTCTCCTTTATTCTATATATACCCATGATTTAGAACTTTCAGTAAATTCTTTTTGTAATGTTCTTCAATATGCAGACGATTTAGCTCTATACATCTCCTTAAACAACTTCACAGTGGCATGTTCCCGTCTAAACTCATCCATGGATTATTTACAAGAATGGTTAACTAATCATGGCCTCTCTTTATCTGTGGCCAAGAGTAGTGTGGTGATCTTTTCCCGCCAAAGGCGAGTTCCCGATATATCTGTTGTATATGATAAGCAACCCATTCCAGTTAGAGGCAATGTTAAATTTTTGGGAGTTATCCTTGATTCAAAATTGGCCTTCAGTCATCACATTGAATATATAACACAAAAATGCGAAAAAAAACATAAATATTCTTTGGTCTTTGTCTGTTGTTTGGTGGGGGTCCCATCCTTTTTCTCAGAAATGACTGTACAATGCTTTAATACGAAGCCACCTTGACTATGGATGTTTTCTCTAGGAGCCTTGCAATAAATTATCCCTGAAAGTAATGGACTAAATTCAATCGAAATGCCTTCGCATTATTACAGGCGCAATGAAATCCTCACCAATAAATGTTCTTGAGGTTGAGTGCGTAGATCCTCCTGTGAGATTAAGAAGGCAATACTTTTCGGACAGATTCTTATTTAAGATTTGAGAGCTTTCAGATCATCCCCTAATTCCTAAATTGCATCTTCTTTCAGAGTATATCTCATCTGACCGATACTGGACCCATAAGGACTCTCCCTGCTTGTTTAAAAGTTTTGTAATTTTTCTTCAGCTTCCTTACCCAATCTTTCAATGTAAAATAAATCCATCCTCTTTGATGTCCTTTACGAGGCTATTGTTTACCAACCCGACATTCATCTAGATCTAGGTCTAGAAAAGGATTCTCCAATGGCAAATTTGAAATTAAAAGAAATTATAGAAAACACCTTTAAAGATTGGCTTGTCATGTACACAGATGCTTCCAAACAGTCTGATGAAGACTATACTGGAGCTGCTGTTTGGATTCCTAAGTTCAAAATCATTCATAACTTTAAATGCCCCCCACTATCCTCCACTTTTACTGGTGAAGCAACTGCAATCAGTGAAGCTTTGTTATATGTAGAGTCACACATATCTTTATCACATATCTATCTTAATAAAACAGTTATTTTCACAGATTCAAAAAGTTGTGTGTTAGCTATTTTGTCCAATCAATTCCATAACAAACATAAATTTCCACTAATTCTTAAAATAAAAAATACCCTATTCAGATGCCATCTTAAAGGAATCCATGTTTCAGTGGCCCGGATCCCAGGCCAGAGTGGTATCCATGATAACGAAACAGCTGATGTACTCGCTAAAAATGCAATTGCTAATGGCATTCCACAAAATTTTATTTACTCACATGACTTAATTTTGCTAGCTAATAGGAAACTGAATGAAAATTGGAATAAATTATGGGAAGTTTCCAAAAATGTTAAAGGTAAGCACTATGCTGCCATCCAAGAGGTTATTCCTCCCAAGCCTTGGTTCTTTAAATTTAACAAAGCAAATAATCATGCAACTTCAATAATTTGTAGATTAAGAATTGGACATGCTTGTACACATGTACATCTGGCAAAAATCAGAGTAAGGGATAGCTCATTGTGTGAATGTGGCTTAGATGAAGGTTCCACAAACCATATTTTTTTCAACTGTCCCAAATTATCCTCCTCCCTTTATGATTACCTTCCTCCTCATATTCCTCGACCTATAGATTTTAATTCTCTTTTAACATAATAGTACAAGTACTCCTTTTGTGTATATTTTATGTGATTTTATTAATACTAATATTATGAAACTTTAAATCCTTGTCACTTTTAACATACTGATAAGAGTCTAACACCTGAGTTTGTCGTATTTGTTCTAGGTAATTCAACAAATAGATTTGTCAAAATTCTCGGAGGAAAATTGAATCCTTGTATTATCACAGACTCTTATTTGAATTAAACTCATAAGCTTTCATTTTCCACTCAATACATCATTGGCGAATTTTATCAAACCGCCACAAAAGAAAGAAGAAGAAGAATTATTTTTTCTTTCATGTTCATTTAAGCCATCTTTAAATAAATCTGTCTAATGATATCATTGATTTATAAATAATAATTCTTTAGTTATAAATTAGTTGAGCTGTATAAAGTTCATTCACATAGCAAATAAATATTCTTATTTCATCTTAGTTCATGATCTTAGTACCAAATTTTTTTTATGTTTTGCAAAAAGTTTCTACAAAAAAAAATGTTGAATTCAAAAAAAGACTGCTTCTAACATGTACTTGATATAGATAAATGTACTTTAACAATACATGTTACACTACTTGTCCAAATTTATTACTAATAATTTCATTGTATATAATTACTAGTAACAAAATGACTAAAAGGGTTTATTTTTAATGTTACACTAAGATTTTCTCCCGTATCATGGAGGTAGTTTACATAAATAAATTGCACAAGGACACAAATCTAGAACTAGAACAATTACTTGTAGGCCATATAAATACTTGTTCTGATTCAGATATTGCAAAATAAGTCACCAACTTGTGGCATTTTTTGAGAGAGGTCTATCTTTAGTAGTGGAGATGTAAAGGGCAGTAGTGATGTTGATAATGGTGAGCTCCCCACTTTTAGAAAAACAAAATAGGCAGCATGTTTGCATTGTCATTCAAATCTAGTACTTCTTTTATTGATATTTCATAAACAAAAAGCGTTTTAGTAAAAGAAATTAGCCTCATAATAAAATACCCTGAATTTCACTTAAAATTCACAGTTTTACACAAACATCAAACAAAAAGTGACAACTGTGTATTTATTCTATCATATATACCAATACTGACATAAGTTATCATTTATCAAGTACACCAAGTAAACAATCAAATTTTAATGGAAAGTTTAAATGTGAATGTAACATTTGTATGTGGCAGAACCATAATGCAGCTATACTATGATTGTAGCATGAATGGGTCAGCTTGACCAGGGAAAGACTATGCTCTCACAGAAAACCAGCATAAAATAGCAGCTTAATGCTGCTGTTTCATATGGTGAGTGTAGAGAACCGGAGATCCTTTTTACTGGAAATTAGGCATTCCACCTTAGTCCTCATGGGTAACAATGCATCTTCATTTAGGTTAATAGAGGATAAATGTAGATGTCTATGGGCCATAACATCCACTTACCATCAGGTGGACTGTGTGCTCATTGTCCACCCAATTCTGTACAAAAAAAAAGAATGTTACATCTTTTATTTTTATTAAGGGTAACTAATTTATATAACCAGAAAAGTGAACTGGTAAAACAAGATCCACTAAAACATACTTTAAGCAAACACTCTGATAAGCTGACAACGAATTACAAAAAAATATTACGATTTTTATATTTCATAATAATATGACAAAAAGTTACGAGAAATTCACTTTAATACTTTTATATTTATATTTAAAATCTATTGATGATTACTTTCACAATATATTTAGATATATAAAAATGCAAGAAACACTTTAAAACAGACGGACTTTTCATTTAATATAGCTTATTGGTAACAATAAGTTTTAATACCACCCACTTCGATAAGATAAACATTGTTTATAATTCTAACAAACTATCTTCTGGTCTTTGTGTGCAGATTTTAATAAATTATTTTTCAACAATTATATACATACTAAAACTGCCAACAGTGCCCAGGACTCGTCCAGCGTAACGCATCCACCAGGGGACGTCGTCTTTTTGGACATTGTCGCCGCCCGGACGCGACATAAGCATTGTAATCTTGTCGGCAAACGACTAGAATTTCAACACACATGGTTACTAAAAATTATTTACAATAAATAAATAAAGATTACCAAGAATTTTAAATTAAATCTCACCATTTTCGAAAAAATCAATTCACTAGTACACTACCACTACTTTGCTCTGTCACTCTGTCAGCTGTCAGAGTCAGACCATAGATAAAGTATGTATCAGACTGACGGACAAGAGCGTAGGCAGTAGGGATTAGGTTTTGGGAGGAAGTGAGAGATACAAGTGTCGTGCATTTTTTGCTTAAAATTTATTATTTTATTAAGTGTTGTTGATTTACTATAGTAAATTTTTCTGTCTTGGTGGAAGCTTTAATATCTGTAAATTAGTAAATGTTTGTAGTTGTGCCGTTTTTATGTAATTTTTTGTTGTAGTAATATAATTGAGGACGAACCTCCCGATCCCGGAAGGGTTCGCAATGATTCCTTTTCCTTACCCATTAACATTGATAATGTAGAACTAATTAACCGTAAACGTGCCCAAGTAAGTAACGAGTCTGCCCATCCACAAAAAGTAGTTATTACTGATCCAAAACAACAGTTTCCTTCAATACAATCCTCATATACCCATCCTGATTTTATTAATAAAAAAGTTAAGTACACTCAAGATGATGTCGCTCCTTTTCCAGTTCACGTAAGTAAAATCTCAAATGATCAGCTGTCTGGAGTAACCAATTAAATTCGGTCACTTTCTGTATCATAACAATATTAAAAATATAGTCCGTGATGGAATCAAAAAAGTTGGACGAAATAGAATTTCAGTGGAGTTTAAAACAGCAGCAGATGCAAACACCTTTATCGATCACCCAGCTCTCCAAATCTCTAAATATGAAGCAACCATCCCCTCATATAGTATCACTCGTATGGGGCTAGTTAGACAAGTTCCCATAGAGTGGACACTAGAATTAATAGCTGCTATAGAAATTCCCTCTGGCTACGGTTCTGTAATTAAAGCACGGCGACTTAATAGACGAACAGCGAGTGACAGCAATGGCGTTTCATGGGTTCCAACTCAGACGGTTGTTCTAACTTTTTCTGGACAAAAACTTCCTCCCCATATTTACTGTTTTTACACTTCAATGCCAGTGGAAAATATGTTTTGCCACTAATTCAGTGTCATAAATGTTGTAGATTTGGCCATGTTACTTCCCAGTGCCGATCATCCCCTCGCTGCTTTGTGTGTGCAGAGAACCATCAAGGTTTATCTTGTTCTCGACAAACTCCTACTTGTCTATTCTGCTCAGGTCCCCACACCGCAAAAGACCCTACTTGTTCTGAACATCTAAGGCAAAAATCTATTAAACTTGTTATGTCACAAGAAAATATCTCATATTTAGAAGCTTCAGCTGGATTCCCTCCGACAAAAAGATCCTTTGCTGATATAACAAGAATCCAGCCTCGTAATTGTTCTCAACAGACCCCTTATACCATAACTGACAGTCTTTCAACCCCTTCGGCTCAGCTCTCACAAACTGCATCATACAAAAAAACAATTTTTATCCCGCAACGTACCTACAGCCAATCATTAAATTCTGGATATGATATGGCAGCCCATCAGGCAATTGTTGAGAATCCTAATTCTTCCCTTCCTAATGGGTGTGCTCTACTGGGAAATGTCAACAACTCCTCTAGTAATGATAATTTCTGCGAACTTATGATATCAATTCTAATTAACATGATCTCCCATTTTAGTGACACGGAACTTCCTCTCAGCTTACACCAAAAACTTACTCAGCTTTCCTCCTTAGCCCGTAACATTCGCAGTCCCGCCAATTCTTCAATGGAATTGTCGAAGCATTAGAAATAAAAAAATGAACTCATTTACCTCATTAATAAATTTCATCCCTTCATTCTTGCCATCCAGGAGACATGGCTTAGGCCTGAGTCTCATTTTAGGGTTTCAGGCTACGTATGCCTCCGGGATGATAGGAGTGATGGTCATGCTGGCACCTCTATTCTAATTTCAAGAACAGTTACATTTTCACAAATTCCTCTTCCTTCTCATAGTCCAGCAGTAAATGCTGTTGCTATTAAGGCCCTTGATGTCTCTATTCTCTCTGTCTACATTCCTAATCCTGATGCAAATGTTTTAACAGAACTTGCAACACTTATTTCTTCTCTGTCACCTCCTATGGTTATTTTGGGAGATTTTAATATGCATCATACTGTTTGGGGCTCCCATCTGTGTGATTCACTGGCTCCCTTATTTTTAGATCTTATTGATAATTTTAATCTCTGTATTCTAAATGACGGGTCTCCTACCCGTCGAGTATCCCCATTACAAAATGTTAGAAGTGCCGTTGACCTAACTCTCTGCTCCCCAGATATTGCTTCCCTTCTTTTGTGGCAAATATTACCTTCTAGCTATGGCAGTGACCATTTTCCTATATTCATCACTCCTCCTATTTCACCTAGAATAAATTTTACATTTTGCCCAAGACTAAAGTATAATCTATCCAAAGCTAATTGGCAATTATATTCTACAGTTTTGGAACAAGAGGTTTCAACTCTTCCCCCAATTAACAATGATAATATTGCTCCTGTATATATAGAGTTCAGAAATGCAATTATTTCTGCTGCTAATAAGTCAATCCCCTTAAAAAAACCTTTCAAAAATAAGTATCCTTCCCCTCCTTAGTGGGAACAAGATTGTTCAGCAGCTTGTAGGAGAAGAAAAGAGGCTGAATTAATATGCTTCCGTTCTATGATTGCAGAGAATTATATCTCCTATAAAAAATTGCTGCAGAAACCTTAAAATTACTGTCAGACAAAAAGCGAACTGGTTGGTTTAAATTCTGTGAGTCACTGTCACCTAGGACTCCCCGATCTTTGGTCTGGAGAAATGTTAAAAAATATCGCTGTGCAGTTTCTAGCGAAAATATAATTTCTAATGATCCTTCCCCGTGGATAGATGAATTCTCTAATAAACTTGCACCACAAACAGTCCCATCTTATGATGAATGCCTAGTTTTTAATTCTGCTTTTTTAAAAACAAATGATAAATTTGATTCCCCCTTTTCTTCTCAGGAATTCTTTACTGTACTCAATGGCCTTAAAGACTCCTCACCAGGTATTGATGGGGTTCCTTATTCGTTTATAATTAATAGTAGTGAGAACACTAAATTTGTCTTACTATTCATTTTAAATTTTATTTATATTACTGGTGATCCTCCTGCTGAATGGAAAACTCAAATTATTTTGCCCATTCTCAAACCAGGTAGGTCTAGCAATGACCCTTCCAGTTACCGACCTATTGCCCTTTCTTGTACTTTGGCAAAAATCTTGGAACATTTAATAAAAAATCGGTTGGAATGGTTTTTGGAAAGCAATAATCTCTTACCTAAAAGCCAATTCGGTTTCCGAAAAGGTTTAAGTACCATGGATAGCCTAAGTACTTTGGTCACAGATATTCATATTGCTTTTTCAAAACATGAATTTCTCATAGGAGTTTTCTTGGATATTTCTTCTGCATATGATAATGTGCTTCTTCCTGTGCTCAGGCAGAAAATGCTTAATCTGAGCATTCCAGTGAGGATAGTCAATTACGTCTCTAACTTTCTCTCTTCTAGATCAATATCTATAAATGTTAAAAATCTCCTGCTTACCCCAAAAACTATATGGAAAGGACTTCCACAAGGCTCAGTTCTTAGTCCTCTCCTTTATTCTATATATACACACGATTTAGAACTTTCAGTAAATTCTTTTTGTAATGTTCTTCAATATGCAGACGATTTAGCTCTATACATCTTCTCAAACAACTTCACAGTGGCATGTTCCCGTCTAAACTCATCCATGGATTATTTACAAGAATGGTTAACTAATCATGGCCTCTCTTTATCTGTGGCCAAGAGTAGTGTGGTGATCTTTTCCCGCCAAAGGCGAGTTCCCGATATATCTGTTGTATATGATAAGCAACCTATTCCAGTTAGAGGCAATGTTAAATTTTTGGGAGTTATCCTTGATTCGATTTTGGCCTTCGGTCCATACATTGAATATATAACACAAAAATGCGAAAAAAACATAAATATTCTTCAGTCTTTGTCAAGTGTTTGGTGGGGGTCCCATCCTTTTTCTGAAATCCTTTTTCTAAAAAATACCCTATTCAGATGCCGTCTTAAAGGAATCCATGTTTCAGTGGCCTGGATTCTAGGCCACAGTGGTATCCATGGTAACGAAACAGCTGATGTACTCGCTAAAAATGCAATTGCTAATGGCATTCTACAAAATTTAATTTACTCACATGACCTAATTTTGCTAGCTAAAAGGAAACTGAATGAAAATTGGAATAAATTATGCGAAGTTTCCAAAAATGTTAAAGGTAAGCACTATGCTGCCATCCAAGAGGTTATTCCTCCCAAGTCTTGGTTCTTTAAATTTAACAAAGCAAATAAACATGCAACTTCAAAAATTTGTAGTTTAAGAATTGGACACGCCTGTACACATGCACATCTGGCAAAAATCAGAGTAAGGGATAGCTCATTGTGTGAATGTGGCTTAGATGAATGTTCCACAAACCATATTTTTTTCAACTGTCCCAAATTATCCTCCTCCCTTTATGATTACCTTCCTCCTTATATTCCTCGACCTAAGTATAGATTTTAATTCTCTTTTAACATATACCAGTACTCCTTTTGTGTATATTTTATGTGATTTTATTAATACTAATAATATGAAACTTTAAATCCTTTTCACTTTTAACATACGGGTAAGAGTCTAACACCTGTGTTTGTCATATTTGTTCTAGGTAACTCAACAAATTGATTTGTCAAAATTCTCGCAGGAAAACTGAATCCTTGTATTATCACAGACTCTTATTTTAATTAAACTCATAAGCTTTCATTTTCTACTCAATACGTCATTGGCGAATTTTATCAAACCGCCACAAAACAAAGAAGAAGAAGAAGAAGACATGAGCGTATTGTCTATGGTTAAGACCTACAAGCGTAGACAGAGAAATCAACCTACAAGGTCTACAAGGCCATCACCATAGACTTTGTTGTCGTTGCTAAAGGCTGCAGTACACTACTCGCGGATTTCCTCGCACGAAGTATTCCCGAGGTCAGCCGAGGTACGAGGAGCCCCTGTACACAATCGTGCAACTTCGTGAGAAACTAGTCGCTCACATGCTAGGTGAGGTGGAGGACGTCCAAGTAGCAGCTGTGTTTGCTTTGTGCACTGTTGCGTATTTTAACTATGAGCGTATATTGGATGTAAAAGAAATAGTAATTTCCAGGGTCCCATATTACCGTTTTCCCCTGGAGCAACACCAAAAGCAATAGTATTAGCTTTTTTTTATAGAAGAGGGGGCAAACAAGCATGCGGCTCACCTGATCTTAAGTGACTACCCCGCCCATGATCAACCGCAACACCAGGGGAATTGCAGGTGCGTTGCCGGCCCTTTAGAAAGGAGCAAGCTCTTTTTTTGAAGGTCCCTAGGTCGTAGCGGTCCGGAAAAATCGCCAGTGGTAAACTATTCCACAGAGAGGTCGTACGCGAAATAATTCTCCTTTTAAAACGTACAGTGGTGGACTGCCAAGTATCCACATGGTGTGGATCGTATCGGGACGTTTGCTGCGTAGGGCGTTCACGAAATTTGGCGGCTGGTATTAATCCGACCAATTTCTCAAAGCACTCCCCATGGTATATGCAAAAGAAAATGCAAATAGACGCAACATCTCTTCGCAGCGCAGTGAATCGAACCGATCGGAAAGCAAAGATCGGTCGTTGACGATTCGAGCCGCTCTGCACTGGATGCGGTCAAGTGGAAGGAGCTGGTACTGGGGAGTCCCAGCCCAAAGATGGGAACAGTATTCTATATGCGGCTGAACCTACGCCTTGTAAAGTTGCAGGCGGTGTGCCGGCATGAAATAGTGTCCCGCTCTGCTGAGCACACCAAGCTTTTTAGAGGCCAATTTGGCCTTCCTTTCCAAGTGACCACGAAACTGCACGTCACTCGATATGTCGACGCCGAGGATTCTAATACCGGCTGAGGCAACAAGGGGAGTGCCTTGAAACTGAGGAGATACGACAAAGAAGTTCTTTTTAGCGGTTAACGCGTAAACTTGTGTCTTCTGGGGCTTAAACTGGACTAGATTTAGTCGCCTCCAACCCAAGACTCTGTTCAGCAAAGACTCGACTACGGACACAAGTTTGTCCCGGTACTCGGAGACGTTTTCTCGAGGAATATTGGCACGGCCGGTGTAAAGAGCATCACCAGTGCTGTCATCTGCATAGCAATGAATGTTACGGGTTTGCAACATATCATCGATATGCAGAAGAAACGGCGTTGGCGATAGCACGCTGCTTTGTGGAACACCAGCATTAATAGGCTTGTAATTGGTGATTGCACCGTCTACAACGACCTTAATGCTCCGATCTACTAGAAAGCTGGTGATCCAATCTCACAATTTCTTGGGAAGCCCATAAAATGGGAGCTTCGAAAGAAGCGCTTTGTGCCAAACCCGATCGAAGGCCTTCGCAATGTCCAAACTAACGGCCAATGCCTCCCCCTTGTACTCTACTGCCTCCCCCCATCTATAATTTAGGTAGATTAAAAAATCACCAGCTGATCGACCACGGCGACAACCGTAATGGCGATCACTAATCAGCTGGTGGTCCTCAAGGTACCTCATGAGCTGGCAGTTAATAGACTCCATTGTTATGGAGAACAAGGAGGTGATGGCGATAGGCCGGTAGTTGGACGGGTCTGAGTGATCACCTTTTTTAGGAATCGGGTGGACGAAAGCCATCTTCCATGATTTTGATCTGATCTTCATGACCGGAAAAGACGCGTTAAAACCGGTGCCAACTCTGGAGAACACGTCCTCAGCACAATTGGGGGGATTCCGTCAGGCCCACTCGACTTGTGGATGTCCAGGGAGAGGAGTGCTTTGCGAACCGAGCGCTGTGTGAACTGCACTTCCGGCATGGAGCACTCACACCGCGGGATGGTCGGCGGCGTACTCCCTACGTCATCGAGAGTTGAGTTGGATACAAAGAAAGAGCCTAGCAGATCGGCTTTCTCCTTTGCGGTATGGGCCAGTGAGTCGTTCTCCTGTGCAGAGATGGAAGATATGGCTGACAGGAATTCCCCTGGACAGCCTTGGCGAGAGACCAGAATACACGGGTTCCAGAAGGAAGGCGAACTAGTTTCTGGCCAATTCTGCCTATGTGCTATGACTTTCCCTTGGCAATGACTCTTTTGAAGGACCTAGAGGCGGAATTCTACTTCTTTTTAGAGCGCTGGTGTTTACATTCCGGGACGTTGATGCGTCAGCCCAGGCTTGGTAGCACTCCTGCTGCTGATGCTGATAATGCTATTTTACAGGAGTGACCAAACCATGGCTGAGATTTGCCTCCAATGGGCACCACAGAGGAAGGAATAAAAAGTTCCATACCCTGAAGTATCACATCAGCGACAGAATCCGCAACAACGTTGGGATCGTCCGGCGAGAAGCAAACCCGCCCCCAAGGGTAGGATGCAAAGAAAGACCTGAAGGGCGGAAAAAACCTGCCTGCAGTACACTGCTCGCAAAGTTAAACGTAGTTGGGCAAAGATGAGTGTGTATAGGGACACTTTGCTTCACTTCGGGCAACCTTGCCTCGCCTCGGCTGACGTCTGATCATTGTCGGTTTTTTCCACCCGAGTCAAAGGACCAAGTTTCGAGCACGTAGTGACCCTGCACATTACTCGGCTTACTTCTATAAAGTTAACGTTGTGATGTTTAATTTAAAAACTTTTTGATTCGATCCAAATTGCTTAAGCCTAGCTTAAAGATTAAAGTGTTTGAAGTTGCTCCAGGGGGAAACGGTAATATGGGACGCTGAAAATTATTTTTTTTTTTTTGCATCCAATATACGCACATAGTTAAAATACACATCAGTGCACAAAGCAAACACAGCTTCCGCATGTATTCTCGTCTAACGTGTGAGCGACTAGTTCCTCACGAAATTGAGCAAGTGTGTACAGAGGCTCCTTGTACCTCGGCTGACCTCGGGGAATACTTCGGGCGAGGAACTTCGTGAGTAGTGTACTGCAGCCTAGCGACAAAGATCGGGAGTCACCCGAGGCGAGGCGAGGTTGCCCGAAGTGAAGCGAAGTGTCCCTGTACACACTCGTCTTTGCCAACTTCGTTCAACTTTGCGAGCAGTGTACTGCAGGCATAAGAGTAATTACCATAGATATAGTTTACACAAACTAATAGTATAGTATAGTTTGGCGGTCGAGGCATTAACAAGGCAACACGAAAATTTAAATTAAACTAATTGCACTCATGATTTTTTATTCACTTTTCTATTATGTCGGTAAGATCAAAAAATATTATTCATATTTTATCAGTATGTAATTTGTATCTAAATATAATTTCCAAAACACACGATTTAAAAAAAACCGACCAAAGATTGGTCTACCAGGTACTAGAAACTTAAGAAAGTAAAAAACTGTGCATCTCAGTAAACAGCCATTGTTTAAATAGTGCCGTTGCGATGACGGCACGGCGGCATCTCCTCATCGAGTGATGGGCATGCCATAAGCTATTAGGACACCTGATAAACCATAGCATGATCTTTTTCATCGTGCGATGAAATCTCATTGTTTAATCATATGATCGATGACCAATTAGGACAATGCATCAGAATCAGAATATTCTCGAAATTACCGAAATACCAATAATCAACGAAATCACATTCCACCTGACGAAGGTGGGTGACTACTGCAGCCATTGGAAACTTGCAGCTAACTTTAAATATAGAAGGTGGTTGTCACCTTTGCTGAGATGGAATGCCTTATAGCCTGTATGTATACCGGTACTAGGTAAGATGGCGATACTTACCCAGATAACCATGACCATGACCTCCCAGATAGAAAATAAGGGACTTAGTTAATACATAAGATTCAAAAATTGTTGGTATAAAGTCGCTGCAAAAACGATGTATTTAACAAATTATATACGTGTTATGACGTGTATTATATAAAATAAAATGTTGATAACTGCAGACTGAATTACCAAAATTGACACTTTAATTACTGTTAGCGACGACAAGTGAAATTAATTATTTAATTTCAATTTATTCTTATTTGTGATCTAAAACTACGTAAAGACTGATAGTGTAAATAACAAAAAAGTGAATTAATTACTTATACTAGCTTCAATTCTTATTTGCAATCTAAAATTACGTAACGAAAGTTAGTAACGAAAGTCAGTAACGAAATGTGAGTCTAATTACTTATTTGAGTTTAATTAGAATATTAGAAACGAAATATGAATCTAGTTACTTATTGGAACTTACTCTTATTATAATCTAAAGAACTACATTAGAAACATTAGCATCTAAGTGTGAATTTAATTACTTGTTCAATTCTTTTTCTTTTTAGTGTAATTTAAAACTACGACAATACGTCAATTAACCACTTGTACAAATCTCGTTTCCTATTATAAAAATAGATTTACATAGTTCAATAAAAAGTTCTTATGTATTCTGCATAGTTTCTTAAGATTAAGCGTAATGTTGTTATCACGATAAGTATTTTGTATGTTATGCGAAAAAAAGCTTAGCTACTACGGAGCTATACCGTAGGAAGACCGCTCCAATATTTTTATTTATTAAAGGTATAAATTAAGGGTTTTATGAATGATTAATGTTCGAAGTAATAAAGAAGCTATTTATATTACCGGGAATGCATAAAAACATTGTAAGGGATGTTTTACCACAAAAATAAAAGAAATTTGTAAGTTTCCCTTAGAAAACGTTGCTCTGCGTTCTGATTGGTCGCCGGAAATCATTAGTGCCGTGTGCAAATTCGTTAGTGCCGTGTGCAAATTCGTTAGTGCCGTGTGCAAAATTTAACCATTTTGATTGCTCGAAATTGCCTATAAAAAGAGGCGTTTTTTGTGCAAATCCGGCAATGTAAGAATAAAGCATCAAGAAAATAAATAGAAGAAAAGCTCTGAAGAAGTGTTATTTATTGCTCATCTAACTGCTACTGCATGCTCTCCAGTTAACATCCCGCCAGCATAACCCGCTCCATTACTAACATTCTCACACACGAGCAACAACAATTACAGAACTTTAATTACATCTTAAACCCACACTTATAAAAAACACAATTGTACTACTGATCACCAATTCAACACTGACTCGGGTCACGGTCTATATCGTGGTTATATAGGGCCAATTCCAGGACCTTCTACCGTGGAAACATCTAGAATGTTCGAGTACATACCGGTCCCGACTGACTAGGTGTCGATAATTCTAGAAAGTTCCATGGAAATTTCTAGAAGGATCTTGACTCTCCTAGTTTTTTTAAATCGATACTAGAAGGCGTTAGTGGTAACTAGTTTCGCCATATACCAGGCATTAATTGTGGTGCGCAACACTAATTTAAACCAAAAATTTATCAAAACGGTATCAAACTAATTTATTGTAAAAATGTTGTAAGCTAGCCATGTTGCAGCTATATTATGGGTACATTACGAATAGGCCGGCTTGACCGAAAAAGGATCACGCTCTCACAGAATACCAGCGTAAACTGACTAAAAATGAGTGTAGAGAACCGGATACCCTTTTTGCTATAAACGAAGCTTTTCTTCTTAGAGGTGAAAACGCATCTGAATTTCGATTCTCAATCAAGGACTTATGTAGATGTTATTGGGCCCCAGCATCCACTTACCATCAGGTAGACTGTGTGCTTGTTTGCGATCCTTATTCAATAAAAAAACCTCTACTTAGAGATATTTTCAATGTTTCTGCATAATTTGTTGTAATAATAAAATAAGTTTCAACATGTTATTTTCATAATAAGTGTCAAAGATTGTATGTGTTGTAGTTTTACCTTAAATGCACCTCTATGTCATTGTAGCAACATATTAAAGTTCACTGCTGAACATAGGTCTCCCCATAGATTGAATCATAGGGGTATATTTTCCATAATTGCCACGCTTAGCAAGTAACAGACAGAACAGAAACAGTCGGACGATCCTCTTTTTTTTTATCCCACCCCATTTTTCTATCTTAACTCAATCCAAGGTGTCAAGTGCACCGTGCCGATGGAAGCGTGGCTGGAGGGAGTCCAGTCGCAAATGGTGCCTAACCGAGACCAGGGCGATTCGTGTAGTATTATAGCCCTTCCATCGGCATGCGGGGCTCTGTCGGGGGTGACCGAGTATTTCCCTAGCTAATCGTGTGAACAAAATGGACGAAAACCAACATTTTGAAAAAGATACAGAAAAATCTCCTTTAATGGAACTAGCTGTAGGTTTGGAAGAGGCTCTTTTAGCCTCACCAACAACAACAATACCCTGCAATATTGCGCCTCAACCTGGGACGAGCCGTGAAGTGGAGGGCACGTCTGCAGCCGAACCACAATCGGAAACGAACCAGGGAGGGGAAAAGAAAAAATTCGCTAGGCCTTATAAGCTTAGTGGGGCAGCAAGGAAAAGGTACCGAAGGCTTATAGCAGCTGAGAAAGGAGCCGAAGAGGCCCTCTCTCTCTCTGCCAGAAGCCCTGGGTTCAATTCCTCTGCCCAAACCTCCCCCAGTTCCGAAGGCGCAAAATTGCAGTCGGTATGAGGAAGAGTTCCCCAAAGACCAGCCCAGGAAGTCTGTGAAGCTGACAACGGGAGAGAAAAAGCTCAGCTTCAGTACCGTAGCGGACTCCGCGCGTATAGGAATTCACAATTCGAGTCCTATGAGTGTGGAGCAGATCGGCTGGTCCACCGGGAACTAACACAGGCCATCGCTAAGACGGCCTGTGGGGCACATCTGTGAATGAGTCCAAAATTTTCAGGTTTCACCCACAAGCCAGGTTGGATTCTGGTAACGTACCTGAATAAGGCAAGCCAGGACTGGATTGTGGGTGAAATCGGAAAACTGAAGCCCTGGCCGGAGGCAGAACTCTCGGTAATACCCGAGGGCGAACTGCCTAAACCTTAGCCGGAAATTACTTACTTGCTCCACAGCGAAGCCGACTCTCCAAAGGAGGCGGATGTGCTGTTGAGGGTACAAAATGAAGGGCGGGTAAGGCATGAAAAGAAGCAGAAATAACCCGAACATAACTTTACACCAGTACGTACATATATATTATAAAATAATGCATTTCAACATTTTATCGATTTATATTAATCGATAATGCTATTTTATGGTTCTTTATTGATTTTATGTTTTACTTTCAAGGCGACCTGCTAATAAAGGAAGAACGAAAATTTGACTGGATGCAAATGGTGTTGAAAATTTAAGATGTCAAGGTTATACTATAGACATCCGGTACTCGCGTACGGTAGTGGGAGTAGGAGGGGGAGGGGGAGGATTCAGAGGAAACCTCCCCTACCCTTTCCCCTTTGCGGAAATGTATAGTTTATGACTAATATTTTTTTTTGTAAAATCATAACCTCTCTTTTTTACACAGGAATATTGACACAAAGTTACTTCTGCAACAGCTTCGGCACTGCGGGAAGTGCAGTCTCTTAGCCATTGAGTAGCAAATCACGAGCACCCAAGCTCGCTTTCGCAGCTTCGGTATATTGGTCGCCTTCGGCGACCAGCCTCAGCCGCTACGGCTCACTCAGAGGCCTGCGATTTGCTACAGCGGGCGGGGGCTGCTCTCCCTACGCGCCTACGGCTTTACAAAAACACTCTAGGGGCAGGGCAGACAAGACTACGTGAAGTAGGGGCATGATAATTCGGTTTTAGAACCGATTCCACTAATCGTATCTATAAAGTCAGGTTGCCTAAACTCAATGTAATGTGAGTTGTTATAATTTTATTGTCTGAAAAACCTCTTAACTGCTCTCCACAGCGACTCAATTTGTTGTATATGAGTCCCGTCTTAATAAATTATATGGTTGACGTAGTGGTTTTGCAAATTGATTCGAGAGATCGCACACCGAAGTATGGGGAAAATTTCTGCCTGGAAGATAGAGGTGCGGTGAAAACCTGGTGCAGTGGGCTGTTTACTCCTTTACACCATTTAAATCAAGCGGGGAGGATGGAATAATTCCCATCCTTTAGAGAGGTATTGACATCCTTCTTCTTTATCTAGTGAAAATCTTCAGAGCAAGTTTTGTATGGGGATATATTCCAGAACGATCGACAATTGTCAAGGTTCTATTTATACTTAAGGCTGGTAGAAAGGACTACGCTTTACCAAAGTCCTTTAGACCTATAAGACTATCTTCCTTTCTCCTTAAGACTTTGGAAAAGGTTATAGATAGATATATAAAGGATGTAGCTCTAGCTACGAGGCCCATAAAGTACATACACCATGCTTACCGCAGAGGCAAATCTACGGAAACAGCAGTGTTTTTTTTTTTTTTAGAAGAGGGGGCAAACGAGCATGCGGCTCACCTGATGTTAAGTGACTACCGCCGCCCATGATCAACCGCAACACCAGGAGAATTGCGGGTGCGTTGCCGGCCCTTTAGAAAGGAGTAAGCTCTTTTCTTGAAGGTCCCCAGGTCGTATCGGTCCGGAAAAATCGCCGGTGACAAACTATTCCACAGAGAGGTTGTACGTGGAAGAAAACTCCTTGTGAAACGTACAGTGGTGGACCGCCAAGCATCCAGATGGTGTGGATGGTATCGGGACGTTTGCCGTGTCGTGCGTTCACGAAATTTGGCGGCTGGGATTAATCCGAACAATTGTGTCATTGACAGGGTCGAAAAAGCACTGGAGGGTAAAGAGATAGCTCTTTGTGCCTTTTTAGATATTGAGGGCGTCTTCGATAGTAGCCCCACATCACTGCTGATTGGGGGCCTGACATCTAAAAATGTTGACCCAACAACCATCAGATGGGTGAAGTCGATGCTCTCAAACGGTAAGGCAAAAATAGCGCTATTTTAAACTTCGATTGAGGTTGCAACTACAAGAGGCTGACAAGGATGTGTTTTGTCACCCCTTCTTTGTACTCTTGTGGTTGAACAACTATTGTACAAAATGGCAGACCTACGCATTGACACACTGGATTATGCTGATGACCTTGTGATCATTGCGAGGGGCTTTTGCCAAACTTCTTTATCGTCAATCATACAAAAAGCCCTAAACACCATAAATAACTGGTATAGTGATAACAGTTTATCAGTTAATGCCGATAAAGCTGTTATAATACCCTTTACCAAAAAGAGACGGTTGGACAAATTAGTCCTACAACAAAAGAAGTACCATTTTCCACGGAAGTTAAGTACTTGGGCGTAACAATCGATCAAAAAATAACGTGGAAGTCTCACCTTAACAACGTATGCCATAAGTCAAAAATTGCTTTAGATACGTGCAGTCGTTTGGTCGGAAACAACTAGGTCTTGCGTCCCAGTATGGTCCTATGGCTGTACAGCAGCATAGTTAGGCCGATTCTAACCTACGCCTCTATCGCATCTAAATTGTAACTAGAAAGCTAGAAGATAACAGCATGCCTGCTGAATATGCAGTATTATTCAAACATTGCCTGTCATATCTGGCTATCTATTGTGGAAGGAAGAGTTCTACAAGCAAGTAGATGGTGTGGCGATGGGCTCACCTGTATCTCCCATTAGTTAGTTAGTTTACGACGGGCTGTTTTCCGCAACTCCACGTCTAAGCGCGTATTTTGCGTGTGGGCAAGAATAATATGCTTATTCGAGCCATGATATCTCCCCGAAGAAGCTCAGCAGTCCCTTGACGTTGCAAGCAACTTCGGGGAGCGATCCCGGCGTGCCGAGATGTTTTGCCCTGTATGAAGCGACTTCTGGACATGTCAGCAACACGTGAGCCACCGTTTCTTCCTCTCCCATGCATGCCCTGCACAGAGGGCTGTCAGTAACACCTATGGTGAACAAATGTTTGTTAAAAGAGCCATGTCCTGTGATAGCACTTGTTACTATCCTGATCTGTGGCTTGTTCAGTCTCATTAGAACCTTGGTTAGACGACTGTTTATTTTAGGTAGGGCCTCCCTAGCTTGTCTACAGTCTACTAAATTTTTCCAAAGCTGAGCGTGTAAATTATTGAAGTATCTACGTACCAGTGAACGAACGTAGCCAAAGGGGATTGGTATTAATGGTAACGGCCCTATAGTTGCTAGGGCCGATCCCCTTCTGGCCAGTTCATCTGCTGCATCGTTGCCTCTAGATCCACTGTGTCCCTTGATCCATTGCAGAGTCACATTGTTGTGCTTACATACCTCATTCAATCGTTGATGGCACTCGTATATCAGTCCCGAGTTTGTCACGTTGCAACTCAGAGCTTGTAGTGCGCGAAGCTGTTGCAAAAGTAACTTGTGTCAATATTCCTGTGTAAAAAAGTGAGCTTATGATTTCACAAAAAAAAAAATATTAGTCATAAACTATACATTTCCGCGAAGGGGAAAGGATAGGGGAGGTTTCCTCTGAATCCTCCCCCTCCCCCTTCTACTCCTACTACCGGATGTCTATAGTATAACCTTGACATCTTTAAATTTTCAACACCATTTGCATCCAGTCAAATTTTCGTTTTTCCTTTATTAGCAGGTCGCCTTGAAAGTAAAACATAAAATCAATAAAGAACCATAAAATAGCATTATCGATTAATATAAATCGATAAAATGTCGAAATGCATTATTTTATAATATATATGTAGGTACTGGCGTAAAGTTATGTTCGGGTTATTTCTGCTTCTTTTCATGCCACATCCCGCATAGGTTATATTTAGCGAATAAAAAAGTTTCTGTTTCCATCCTTTTTCCCTTACACTAGATTAAGAAGCGGTTTTCGCCGTGGTTGATCAGCTGGTGATCTTCTGGTCTACCTAACTCACAGATGGGTGGAGGCAGTAGAGTCCAAGGGGAGGCATTGGCCGTTAGTTTGGACATTGCGAAAGCCTTCGATCGGGTTTGGCACAAAGCGCTTCTTTCGAAGCTCTCTTCCTATGGGCTTCCCGAGAAATTTTGCGATTGGATCACCAGCTTCCTTGCAGATCGGAGCATCAAGGTCGTTGTAGACGATGCAAGCTCCGATTGCAAGCCTATTAATGCTGGTGTTCCACAAAGCTGCGTGCTATCGCCAACGCTGTTTCTTTTGCATATCAATGAATTGTTGCGAACCCGTAACATTCATTGCCATGCAGATGACAGCACTGGTGATGCTCTTTACACCGGCGGTGCCAATATTCCTCGGGAAAACGTCTCCGAGTGCCGGGACAAACTTGTGTCTGAAGTCGAGTCTTTGCTGAACAGTCTCGGATTGGGGGCGACTAAATCTAGTCCAGTTTAACCCCCAGAAGACACAAGTTTGCGCGTTAACCGCTAAAAAGAACCCCTTTGTCGTATCTTCTCAGTTTCTAGGCACTCCCCTTGTTGCCTCAGCCAGTATCGGAATCCTCGGCGTTGACATATCGAGTGACGTGCAGTTTCGTGGTCACTTGGAAGAGAAGGCCAAATTGGCCTCTAAAAAGCTTGGCGTGCTCAGCAGAGCGGGACAGTATTTCATGCCGGCACATCGCCTGCAACTTTACAAGGCGCAGGTTCGGCCGCACATGGAATACTGTTCCTATCTCTGGGCTGGGGCTCCCCAGTACCAGCTCCTTCCACTTGACCGCATCCAGCGCAGAGCATCTCGAAGCATCGACGACCGAGTGCTTTCCGATCGGCTCGATTTACTGGCACTGCGAAGAGATGTTGCATCTCTTTGCATTTTCTTTCGTATATACCATGGAAAGTGCTCTGAGGAATTGTTCGGACTTATTACAGCCGCCAAATTTCGTGAACGCACTACGCGACAAACGTCCCGATACCATCCACACCATCTAGATTCTAGGCGATCCACCACTGTACGTTTCAAAAGGAGTTTTCTTCCGCGTACAACCTCTCTGTAGAATAGTTTACCACTGGCAATTTTTCCGGACCGATACGACCAAGGGACCTTCAAGAAAAGAGCTTACTCCTTTCTAAAGGGCTGGCAACGCACCTGCGATTCCCCTGGTGTTGCTGTTGTTCATGGGCGACGGTAGTCACTTCTATATAAAAAAAGGACATCGGCGTCGATTTAACTCATATTTTTATAGCTTTTTTTCTATACCGAGTCAAACATTTTAAGTCCAGATGTTTTATATACGTTTATGGTCGCATGAGAACCTTCGAACGAATTTTTTACGCATGGGAACCTTCGAACATAGACAATAGGAAGGAACGAACGAAGCATAGAGAGCAAAGAGAAAAGAAAAATCGGTTTTGATTCTGCAAAATTTTAAGCCTTATTAATTTCCATAAACCTCTTTTAAGCTTATTTGTATATATTATATTTTAAGTACAAGAATAATAGTACAACTGTTATTAAAATATAGTTTATTTAAATTGATACATGCGTTAGTTCAATTAAATTATCATCGACACAATTGTGAATAACTTAAGTTTACTCTTTCAAACTTCAAAACGCATTTTCCTAATGTCTGCTTGATGTCTGCTGTCGGCTTCAGCTTCAGTCGGATTTGTGGATAATTTTTTTTATAATTTTGCAGTAATTACGGTTTGTCCTTAACCGAAATCGAAAATTTTGTAATTTATGTTCATAGAACAAGAATAGCGTAGACATGCAACCGACGACAATGCTTCCGAAGTTATCAGATACAACTCAAACTATGTAAGTGGATGGTTATGAGTTTTGACATGGTTAAAGAGTACTACTCTTGGAGTTACTGTGAAAATATTGAATGGTTAAATCTTACAAAAGTTCACTATATATTACTTAAGTTTTGAAATTCTTAAATCTTTAAACATAGTAATAATAACCTGTTGTAAGCTTGTTCAAAATGTATCCCAATATCCTTAGACAATTTATATTTGTAGATTTTGGTGTCAATAAAGGAATTGGTCTATTTCGATATACAACTAATTACAACATATGCTATGTTTTATCTTCTATGTACTATTTCATTTTTTTCTTTGTGGATGTAGTAAACAGTTTTAAAGGAATCAATACAAATCCACAAATCTCTTCACTGCCTGTGATTGAATGACCCTGTGGATGTTTACATTTCAACAGCATTAGAAAAAAGGAGTTGATTTGATATAAAATCAGTAGGAAAAATAGATTGTTGGTTTTTTAGTCTTACAATGTTTTTACAAATTCTCGGGGACATGATTGAGTTATCTTAAATTTGTTATATTGTTATACAAACCAATTTATATCAAAAATAATAACCATAACCATTTTAGATCATTCTCTGAGGGGGATGGAGTGTGCAGCTCTGAGGTGTATGCATCAGATGTTATTGTCACTACAAATGCTGGCAGCCACAATCATGGGAGCTCGAAAGTTAAACTTAAAAATCTTGTTGACTATAATTGGGAGCCCAAGTTTTACCCTGGTCAGCTGCTAGCAGTACATATAAGTGGCAAATATTTGGCTTATTCAATAAAAGGTAATTTCTACTAATTGTGTGTGTAGTATAGTGGTAGACTTAGAGATTTAAGTTTTTACAGGGCAGGCGGGTTGGCAACTGCAGTTTTTTATTATTTTGGAATCTTGTCAGGAAGATGCTGTGTCCTGTTTCAGTTTATTTAAGTATTTTACACTTTATAGTAATCACTTCATATTATAAAGATAATCTTGGTTATAGTGCATTAAAATTCACAATTATAAGTGTATGAAATTTTAACAAAATGGTTTAAATTTTGAACTGCCCTCTACACTTGCACTTGTATAGCAATGATAATGTTATTATGGCATACCTATAGTTTTTAAAGAAAATGTAGAAATAATTTAAACATTTTCATGTCTCAGTAGAAAAAATTCAATAATTTGTGTGTTAATTATCAATTATACAAGCCGCTGTAGCTCAGGGGCTATGTGCTTGGTGTAAATTTCGCAGTATGCCAAAAAATGAACATATGTGAAGTTTGCCAACAAACATTGGGGCAGCGAGGCAGGCATTTCCATGCCCTAAAACCCTCTCAGAAATGGGAGGAGGCCAGTGCTCATCAGTGGAACATATATAGGCTATTTTGTTTATTTGTTAAAATTTATCTACTGTGACACTAAAAATTTTGGCTAATAAAAGTATACAATAAGACATTACATAAACAAAAATTAAGCTTAAGGAACAAAAGCAAAAACAATTTATATGCTTTTGTGGCTGCGCTGTCGGCGTGCCGCGAGTGAAAAACACCGAAGCCTTAATCATGCTATCAAAATTCCGAATCATAAACAGTATATATAGAACATCTCCGAACTATCACACGGAGTGTCGGCTGCTCCCCGGGCATAACACCTTGCCCGGCGGGAGATCTCCCCTTTTTCTTCCACGGCCACAGTGGTGACCACACAACGTGATCTGAACATGCAACCAACAACCTTCGCAAACTTCAAGCTTCATCATTGTCATACAGACAATCTCAGACAATTCATATCATGAAAGGATGCCCGCAGGGTGGGGTTCTTTCACCTCTCCTGTGGAATATGGTCATTAATGAACTCATCAGCAAATTAAACGCTAACCATTTCTACACAGTCGGTTATGCAGATGATCTGACAATACTGGTCTCTGGTAAGACAGCAAGCATTGTGTGCGACCTGACCCAAGCGGCTCTCCGTATTGTGGAGAGATGGTGCAGGGAATATGACCTAACCCTTAATCCAAATTAAACGGTTATAGTAATATTCACACCAAAACAAATGCTGAATAACTATCATCTTCCAAGTCTTTTCAGCACAAAACTCCAACTTTCTTCCGAGGTAAAATACCTAGGTCTTACCTTGGACAGTAAACTTAACTGGAACAAACACATAGAAAACAAAATCAGCAAAGCTAGTTTAAATTACTATCAATGCAGAAACATGATTGGCAAACGATGGCGTTTAATGTCAAAAATTATACTGTGGCTGTACAAAACTGTAATTCGCCCCATGATCACATATGGCTCTCTGGTATGGTTGACCAAAACCAATGAAGCCACCACTATACAAAAGCTTCAGCATTACCAGAGATTAGCTTGTATGGCTGCCACAGGCTGCATAAGGACTACACCAACAGCAGCTTTGGAGGCTATGCTGTAGCTAACACCGCTTCATATACATATACAACAAGAAGCAACTTTAGCTGCCATTAGACTCAAGACTCTAAATCTTTTAAGTAAGAGTAGAGTCCCCCATACAGAAATAATCGATAGAATTTACTCAAGAATCCCAAAATAATTTGTATTCGATAAGAAGTATAGGATACAATACAAGAAAACTGACCGGAAGATTGGGTCCAAGAGAGCTCAAAGTTTTCACGGATGGCTCTAAGACAAATGAAGGTGTGGGGTCTGGGACTTTCTCTGAAGACCTTAATATCCACATATGCACATCACTAGGTACCCAAAACACAGTCTTCCAGGCTGAATGCATGGGTATCATCCAAGCGGCCATAGCAATAGATGCTAGGAAGGTGAAAGACTTCTCCATCAGAATACTGACCGACAGTATGGCGGTACTACAAGCTCTGAGGTGCAATGTGACGAACTCGGGACTGATATACGAGTGCCATCAATGATTGAATGAGGTATGTAAGCACAACAATGTGACTACAATGGATCAAGGGACACAGTGGACATAGTGAACTGGTCAGAAGGGGATCGGCCCTAGCAACTATAGGGCTGGAACCAATAATACCAATCCCCTTTGGCTACGTTCGTTCACTGGTACGTAGATACTTCAATAATTTACACGCTCAGCCTTGGAAAAATTTAGTAGACTGTAGACAAGCTAGGGAGGCTCTACCTGAAATAAACAGTCGTCTAACCAAGGTTCTAATGAGACTGAACAAGCCACAGATCAGGATAGTAACTAGTGCTATCATAGGACATGGCTCTTTTAACAAACATTTGTAGAGCATATAGAACATCTCCCCTTTTCCTTCTACGGCCACAGTGGTGACCCCGACGTGATCTGAACACGCAAACAACAACCTTCGGAAACTTCAAGCTTCATCATCGTCATAGAATCCCCCACCCATTCGCTCCCGAGCAGATATTGTCTGCAGTCTTCATATCCTGCAAGCCAGCTAGCTTCACAAGATTCATCGCAGCACTGGAATAATAATGCTTCCTGTTCCTTCAAGCTACTCTATGCGCAGCAGTGTTCGGCAAGGCTCTGAACATTACTGCTCGCCTCTGCTTCACGGCACTCTCGCAGATTACTTGTCTTCTTCTCAACTCACCGCAGACTACAAGGCAATCTCTTGGCACTTGCACATTCGTCGACAACGAGGCTGCACTATCGACCTCCGGTCTGAGCAGGGGGGTGATGTGGCGGCGCCGCAAGCGAAACGCACCGAATCCTAAATTACGCTATCAAAATTCCGAATCATAAACAGTATATATAGAACATCTCCGAACTATCACACGAAGTGTCGGCCGCTCCCCGGGCATAACACCTTGCCCGGCGAGAGATCTCCCCTTTTCCTTCCACTGCCACACTTTCTATATTAAACAAGTGCAAATGAAAGTGATTTATGATGTAAAAGTAAAAGTAAAGTTACAGCCTCTATACATCCCACTGCTGGGCACAGGCCTCCCCTCATTTCTGAGAGGGTTTAAGGGCAAGGAAGTGTCCGCCGCGCTGCCGCAATGCATGTTGGCGAACTTCGCATGTCTTCGAAAATGTTTTTTTCCTTATTCCTCACACATGCAGGTTTCCTCACGATGTTTTCCTTCACCGCAGAGCACGTGGTAAATCAGCACTTAAAATTGCAATTAACAATTTTATGGGGATCGAACCCGGGTTACTCACATTCTGTTATATTTACAACGAGCATTAACCATCTGACGTACGGCACGGCTCTATTTATGATGTATTACCATGTAATAATGCTAAAAATACTGAAATAAAAACAAACTTATTTCAGCACCCAACCCAGCTAATCCTGGCACTTGGAATGGTATGGTGCGTGTGGTTTATAGTCCTGAACCTGGTACGGACAGGCGGACTCTTATAAAAGGAATGAAGGGAGAGGTTAGTATATTAAAGTTACCTTGTTAGTAGATTAAAGTTTAGGTTAGTACAGATGTTACGTCATGAAATTTAAACATAGAATGCTCTATAGATGTCTTGCCAACTGTGAAGACTGATAATAATACTATAAATCTTGAATCCTATACCTAAGATTATGTTCTATTTCTTTTTTAATTTATTATAAATTATAATTTAATGCATATGGTTTTACATACTTTTCTCTCTTGTCATACGTGGTAGAGCCATGCTGCAGCTATATTAATTGTATAGTTGTATCACGAATGGGTCGGCTCGACTGGGGAAGGACCACACTCTCACAGAATACCAGTGTCAAATGGCAGCTTAATGCTCCTGTGTTTCGTATGGTGAGTGTAGAGAACTGGAGACCCTTTTTACTGGAAAAGATGCATTTCATCTTAGTCCTCAAGGCTGACAACGCATCTGCATTTTGATTCGCAAATGAGGATAGATGTATATGTCTATGGGCCACAGCAACCACTTACCATCAGGTGGATTGTGTGCCCCTTTTTCACACTTTTCCTATATAAAAAAAGAAAACTTTTGTAAAGACCAGCTGCAGTATGAATGCGCTGGTTCTACTAAGAAATTACTATGCTTGACATTCCATTTTAGTCTTCAGGGGTGTCAGCACATATGTATTTTAATTTTTTAATTGAGGAAAGATGCAGATGTCTAAGGGCCATGGATGATGGCATCTGTTTTAGCTACAGTGTCTTAATTGGCAACCTTACAAAAGTATGGTCGGCTATCTCTGTGAATCCATGATACTAATTCGTTTTACATGTTTATCTGATATAGTATTTTGATTTGTTGTCATTGGACTGGTAATCCTAATCTGAAATTACTTTGCAGGTTCAAGACCTAGCTTTCGCCCACATTCAAAATCAAGTGGTACTGGCGTGTATTGATGAATTGGGAAATTTCTATGTTCATGAAATAGAGCCCACCGAAAGCGGTCTCAAGTATGTTATTGTAACATTTAAAGACAAACAGTAAACTTTTCAGGACAACATGTTTAAAATCTAGACCACCTATAAATTACCACAACTTCAGATAGGATCTTGGTCCAGCACGGGGCTATTATTGTTTCAAAAGTATTTTAAAAAATTGTTATTTTTAGTATGTAATGAAATTGTAAATGCAAAAACACAAGTCCAATTTGTTTCAAAAGAGTTGAATAAAATAATTTGCATAAGATATATAAATTGAACACCCAAACGGACAACAAGACAAGCTTCATCTTTTGTTATATAATTAAGTCATCTTTATTTAAATAATAAATGTTAATGAATAAAATCTTTTGGCCAAAATAAATTGCCGCAAGGTTTATATTGGCTCATACAAGACACATAAACAAGTCTTCATTTTCTGTTACCGCATCTCATTATTAGTATGAAAAGAAATTGTTTTTTTGTTTCAACAACACCAATCAATTAAATATTTGATCTTTTTTTTAACATATTATACACATGAAACATCAAGTTTAACACAGTTTGAGTTAAAAATATGTTTTAAATTCCGCATGATCTTTGGCTTATTGTGTGGCATCACAAAACCTGTCACTTCTGTATTACAGTGTCAACTTGGTGCTAGAAGTATGGGAGGACACTGGCGTAGAAGGGACTACACATCGTGTTGTGTGGTGCCCATACATTCCTGATGAAGAGGATGACACTCCTGATGATGATGTGGCTAGACTGTTGCTCACCACCCATGGCAATGTTGGTAAGTTAAAGCTAATGTTTTTACTACCCGTGCGATTAAAGAATGGAATTAAAATGGCGTCGCCTATATTCACCTTTCGCTCGCATGCAGACGCTGCATCTGCTAACACGGTTGCGATATGCGTTTTTCGTTTGTTCTATAGCTTCTGTCCTTTGAATTGACACTTGTCATTAGTAGGGCCCGGATTAATATGTATATATAATATCAAAATATGTACATTTAATATGGACTTAAAATCCTAAAATATGGAAAAAATATGTGTAATAAAAGATAACGACATTGTACATTAAAACGATTTCCTATTAAGAAAAAACAAAAAAAATACGATTTTACTTAGCTTAGGTTCATTATTATTTAAATTACAGTATATAATTACGTGTTTCCTTAAATTTTCTGTTTGGACGAAATAATGCTTTATTCTAGCTGAATGATTTTTCATCATAGGATGTGATTGGAGCTTATTTAAATTTGCATAATTCTGCAAGTGAGTAGGGCACATCTATGGTGCCTTCTAATGTTCCACACAGCATGCTGTTGATTTTCTTTAGGATCCTTTCCTAAAGAAAATCAACAGCATGCTGTGTGGAAATCCTTTGTTTTTTTTTCAGTACATAGAGTAATTTTTGCCTCGCTACTTCAGCAACGGGACCTTCTGATTCTAAAAATATTTTCGATAGTCATCAAATTATCATTTAGAGAAGTGGAAGAATTTTCGAGTGCCTTTATATGGTATGATAAAAAGCAATAATTAGTGTTTATGTACATAAAGCAAATAGTTACGTAGGGTAATCTTGGAGAAGTTCTTTTGAGATTGAAATATCAGCAGCTTTATTCTCCAATTCAAAGATAATCATTTTGATTTCAGTGTAATACTGGGCATAGTATTCATTTGCTCTCAGCTAAGTTCCCCAGCGGTTCAGCACTGGCTCTAGCGGTAAAGAAATGTCGGGATACCAACTCTTTAAATTTTAAGATCCTGCTTGCTGCTTTCAAAAACTTTTTCTTTACGTTTCATACTAAACTATCAGCCTTTTTAAACTGAGACCTTATTCATTCAGCAAATCTATTCATACCATGAGCCAAGCACTTCATATGAATAATTTTTGGATACAAAACTTGTAGGGAATCTACAGCTTTTACCATACAAGGAGCAGCATCACTAAGTAGCAAGACAACTTGGTCATGTTTAACTCCATAAGGCCACAAAACTCTCATTGCATCATTAAAAAGCTTTACTGACGTTTGGTGGTTGCATTAAAGAAGTTCTTCACGCGCCAATAAAAAGGATTTGCTGGCATTTTCGTCATCTAAAACTAATTTTTAGTCATTTCACATACCTTCTCATCAACCTAACATAAAATAATGAAGATATGGATAAATTTATTTAATTTCTTGTGGAATATGGATTTATACTTGAAATATGGAAAAATATGGAAAATAGAAATTGCATTTTCTTGATCAGAATATCATAATATATGTAGAAAACATATTCAAGAACAAAAACCATTTCAATTAAAAATATGGATTTACATATTAATCCGGGCCCTAGTCATTAGAATCAATGATAATTAAATTCCAGAAACTACAAAAAAAAAATCACTCTGGTTTCGCTTATTTGAGAGTTATGTGATGTACAGAGAGTTTTCTTCATAATCATTGTTGATATTGTTAATATTTTTGTATTAAATATTAAATTTTTTTTAAAGACAAGAGTAACCATTTTTTAAATTTTCGTTTCTTCGCAATGGCTGAACCGATTGTAATAAAACTTCATTAACAAATAAAGAGTTATATCAGAAAAAAAAAATTTAGAGATTTTGTTAAGGTAGAAATGTTGATAAGATAAAATAAATGGTCTTAGATAGTGAAGCAACAAATACTCCTTTTATGAATACGAATACGAATATCAGACCAAATGTCTACTATTCGGCGAATACAAAGGTCATTGAAAGAACAAAAAAATCTCTTCTTGTCCTATTAGTCTTGTTTGTTGCTTGTCGGCATTTTGTGATAATTAAACTAGTGTGTTCAGCAATTGGGGTATGTGTAAACTTGTTATTAGTGGTGTCTCTATTGTTGAATCGAATATTGCGTACAGCGCGCATGTGGAACGTGCGCGCGGTGTGCTTGGGTGCGGGCGAGGGTGCTGGGGGTTGCGCGGTGGGCGCGGTGAGCGCGCTGGCGGGGCGCGGCGCGCGCACGGCCGGCGAGCATGCGGCGCCGGTGCTCGCGGCCGCCTTCTCACCCGACGGCACTGCGCTCGCTACCGCCGCCGCGGACGGATACGTCATGTTCTTCCAGGTACGTACATTGTAGCGCGGGCGCGAGCACGCGGCGCCGGTGCTGGCGGCCGTCTTCTCACCCGACGGCATCGGGCTTGCTACCGCCGCCGCGGACGGATACCTCATGTTCTTCCAGGTACGTACACTGTACCGCGGGCGCGAGCATGCGGCGCCGGTGCTTGCGGCCGCCTTCTCACCCGACGGCATCGCGCTCGCTACCGCCGCCGCGGACGCATACGTCATGTTCTTCCAGGTGAGTACAGTGTAGCGCGGGCGCAAGCACGCGGCGCCGGTGCTGGCGGCCGCCTTCTCGCCTGACGGCATCGGACTTGCTACCGCCGCCGCGGACGTATACGTCATGTTCTTCCAGGTACGTACACTGTAGCGCGGGCGTGAGCATGCGATGCCGGTGCTCGCGGCCGCCTTCTCACCCGACGGCACCGCGCTAGCTACCGCCGCCGCTGACGGATACGTCATGTTCAAAAGAAAGCATGCGCACGTCGTCTATATATATAAATCAGCTTGCCGTACCAACGGAAGCCTAAACTTAATACGTCAGACATGCCTGACAGACAGTTTTCTCTGCATTTTTTACTTAGCCAGTAAAATAGACTTGTTTTTCTGCCCCATGAGTGAATTCACTAAATTAGCATTATACATTATTTATTATTCTATTCGATATTATGCTAAAAGATTAATGAGTATACAAAATACACTATTGTTTTGAAAGTACTGTAAGGAAAGGATATTCTCAATGTTGAAAGAAATAAAAAAATGGTAAAAAATGTACACACACACACAGTCTACTTGATGATAAGTGGGTGTTGTGACCTATAAACATCTACATTTAACGCCGTTAAGAATCAAAATGCAAGTACGTAGCCACCCCTTAAAATTAAAAAGGAATTCATAATTTTCAGTAAAACGGGTATCCATTTATCTACACTCACCACACGAAACACAGCATGTTAAGCTGCCATTTTACGCTGGTATTATGTGAAAACGTAGTCCTACATTAATATATTCACTCCATTACATCCTATTAAAGTTCACTGCCATCCTCCATGGATTGCCTCATAAAGGTTTGGTCTTTTGATCATAACGCACAACGCTGCGGTATGCGGCATGCG
Organism: Parnassius smintheus behrii; assembly: GCA_036936625.1. Lineage (NCBI taxonomy): Eukaryota > Metazoa > Arthropoda > Insecta > Lepidoptera > Papilionidae > Parnassius > Parnassius smintheus. Next base: position 51,941,527 of record JAUPFT010000005.1, read on the forward strand.
GTGCCGGACACATAATCGTATGCAAAACGTCTAGAATGGTCTCTTGTTCCGTCGCAATATGCGTCAGCGGTGAAGGGCAAGCGCGGTGAAGTGGGGAGCGGATACCCCGCACTGCGCGGCGTCGTTCTCGTTGCGAAGCGACGCCGCGGTGTGCGTCACGGGTTGACAATTGATTTGTTTAAAGATAATTTTTTTATAATTGCGGATTAATAAAATATTATTTAATAATATTTTATTAATCCGCAATTTATATAAAAATAAAGACAAACTTCTTTCTTCCTCCTCAAACAAAGCACAAATTTCATTTTTGTTCATGTTGACATGTCTGCTTTGGTAGCTGCGGTAAAATCAACTGACCACTTCTCCGCAGAGATGCTAAAACCTGCGTCGTTACGCTGCGTTTGAGCCGAATACCGCAGCGTTGTGCATTACAATCAAGATACTAAAGCTTAAGGGAGATTTTTACCATAGTTGCCACACTTGGCAAGCAAGTTGGAAGCTGCAGTTTTTATTTTTAGTCGTTATTACTAAAACGCTGCTGCCATCTATTGTTTTGTTTCCATCTGTCGCCTCTTACGAAATCCACAAGATATGAGGTAGCGGATATTCTTACACTGCCACTACACAGTAAACTACGCTCAATTCTCCGTAACTCAGTCGACTGCGAGCGGGTGCAGAAACTGGTACTTTGTTTTGTAAACCTCGAACGTTGTTACACATGCTATGATTATCTAACACTGATTTTGTTTAATGTGACTAAGAAAACCCTGTTATTGTTTATGTCCGCACTTTGTCAACGTAAAATTTGACGTTTATTTCAGATGTATGAAATGAGATTTAAAATTTCAGGTGTACATGGACAATGACAGCAACCCCAGATGCCTCCACAAATGGCAGCCTCATGGTGGCAAACCGCTCAGTTGTCTGTTCTTCCTTGATAACCACAAGAATTACAATACAGAGTAAGTATATAATAAAATAATGTCATAATTATAACTTCTATTCCAAGATGGTATTAATCTGGGGGCACGGCAGTGCCCCCTCCAAGTAGAGCAAAAAGCGGCACGGCCGTACCATACTTTTCTCGAAGCAGTTTAGGTATCAGAGCTTGGATGTTGTTTCATAATAGTGAGAAGAATGAACAGTTGGCGAATTGAGAGGACTTCACAAGATTGATACAGGAGGTAGGTAGGAAACAAATAGGGGCGAAAAGTGCTTACTTTAAGAATAGCTCTTTGAGCTATTTCAAGTGGTTTAATAGTGGTTTTTGGTGCACCTCCCCATACAGTAAGGCCGTAACACACTATAGATTGTACAAGAGCCAGGTAGATCTGTTTAACCAGTTTAGGATCTGCCACATTCCTTTTATTTTTAAAGACGTATATCAGATTTCTCAACCTTGTAGTAATTAAATTAACATGAGATTGGAATGAAAGATTGTTATCTATAAGGATACCGAGATATTTAACCATATTGGTAGTAATCAGTGAAGGGCAATGGCATACGTCAATATTGCAGCAATCATGCGCAATCAGAGAATGCGAAGGAGTTGTTGAGGTGGTGTTTCGCATAGAGAAAGGTATGTATACAGTTTTTTCTGCGTTTAGGGTCAGGACATTGAACTTTAACCAGTGACACACAGAGTTAAAGCCCTCCTGCGCCATTCTATAAACATCCTCCCACTTGTCGGCTGAGAACAAGAGCGCAGTGTCATCTGCATAAGAGATAACCTTATCACCTTCTAGAGGAAGATCACAAAGGTCGTTTAAATAGGCTAGAAAGAGAGTTGGCCCTAATATACTGCCTTGCGGCACATCATAAGTAATAGATAGGTCATCACTAATAAAGTCATCAATCTTGGTGCATTGACAGCGATTTGAAAGGTAATCTTCAATTAGTTTTAACTGATTTCCTCGAATTCCCATCCTGTCTAATTTATTAAGTAGTATTGGCACTGAAACTGTGTCAAAGGCCTTAGCTAGGTCAACAAATATACCTATTGTATTTTTGCCAGCGTCAATGTTCCTTTCCACATAATCCACAAGTTCATGGACCGCATCACAAGTTGATTTGCCAGTTCTAAAACCAAATTTATTTGAAAGTAAGTTATTTGCTTCTAAGTATTTTATAATTCTGTTATTGATAATGCGTTCCAGGAGCTTGGAGACAGAAGGTAGGATAGAAATCGGCCTGTAGTTTGTTACCTGATTTTTATCTCCAGATTTATAGATAGGTAGAATCACTGAATTTTTTAAGACCGTATGAAAAGTGCCTTCATGCAAACAAAGGTTAAAAATGTAAGTTAGCACTGGAACTAAGACGTGCCTGTTCTCTTTTAAGAGGTAGTTAGGGATATCCCAACCTACTGAACAGACACTTTTAAGGTCCAAAATTAAGCACTCCACTTCAGCTTCAACAGTGTCCAGCAAAACAAACGACTTTAAAGACCTATGAGACTGCATTGAGAATACGTTAATATGTGATGGGTTCCTACAAACTACCGTCTTCTCAGCCAAAGTCTTGCCAATCGACACGAAGAACTCATTAACGTTTTCCACACATTTTTTTGGACAAGCCCTGTTTATTAATTCCGTAGCCGTATTTTTTATTTTGGATGTGTTAGTGATGATTTTTATTGCGTCCCAAAGTTTTTATTGTCGTTGCCTGCTGCCCTTATAAGGTTAGTTTCGTATGCTGTTTTAAGTTTTTTAATTATCTTATTACAATAATTTCTATATCTTGTGTATATTAGCTTGACAGTTTCATTGTCAGGAGATTGTCTCACTTTTTTATGGAGATTATCCCGATGTTTCATACAGCGCAATAAGCCAGGAGTTATCCAGAGCTTAATAATTCTGTTTCTCCTAGATAGTTTTACAGTGACAGAGTTAATAGTTATGGCATGTTGAATAGATGTGACAAAGTATTCCATTGAAATATTGGCGGAGTTTGTACTTAGATTGGGTCCCAGTTAATATTAGCTATTTCTGCGGATAAATTTTCTTTATCGAATTTATTAAACGTACTGTAAGCGAAATTACGGATTTGTTTATATTTAAGACACAGCAGGACTGCTTGGTGATCCGTGACAGTAGTTTGTAATACAAAGGTTACAGCTGCGTTTTTAGTTTTTAACATCACATGATCAAGGCATGTCCTGCCATGTCTCGTAGGGAATGTATGTGCTGGTAGAAGACCGTGAAAGGAACAGAGATTTAAGCATTCGGATTGTGCCACAGAGATTTGATCAGGGCAGATATCAATGTTAATATCGCCAGTGATAACAATATTTTTAAAAAGAGATAATTCTTGTAAAATATTGTTGAGAGATTGCAAAAAGTTATCAATATTTTTGTATGAAGGGGATCTATAAATGGCAAGAATAGCTGTTTGTTTACCGATCTTTATAATTAAGCAATTTGAGTCCTGACAACCGGGTTCTTCTACAGTAACATTGAGGTTAGATTTAATGTAGGCGGTTACACCATCGTTTTGGGTAAACAACCTCTTAGTTGAATATGATCTGTATCCGTCAAGGTTTGGAACAAAAGGACAGCAAGATAACCAGCATTCCGTCAAGACAACAATGTCACACTCGATCTTAAGCCTATTGAACATGGTGAGTAGAATATCAAAATTAGCGGAGAGACTACGTATATTTTGTGTAATAAGAGTGAGGCTTGTTGCTGGGTGAGTAATAAATTTATGGCAGTCATCAACATCACAAACCATGGATTTAGAGACGGAGAGTTTATCTAATTCTAAGGAAATATTGTCCATTTAAGTGTGAGATATATAGAGCATATGCACATGTAAGATAGACCGAAAGATTTTTTTTTATATGCAAGGGCTGTATTATTATGTACAATATTTTTCAAGGTAGATGGACATAACATGTAATTATGAAGGAAACATTTTATGAGGATATTTGTTTGACTAGACTTCCTATAGTTAAATAATAAATTATGAGGGAAACTATTTTAAAACCGAATAATTATACTGATTTTAGTAGTGTGTAGTAGTTGAATGTAAATAAATTTTTTAAATTGCGTAAAATTAATGTAACATAGTTTAACGTAAATGAATGCTGTTGTAAATAGTATGCTTGTACTGATTGTGTTTGTGTGTAGTGTTTTACATGCATATTTTTCTGTGTTTTGATTAAAAATATATAAAGTAAAATTATGTCTATAATAGTAAAAATTACAAAGAAAAGACATTTTAAAAATATATGGTTAAAGAAAAATACTAAAAAATTAATAATTTTTAAACAAAAATATAGTCATTTTTTACTTTTTAGTTTGTTTTATATCACTTTCACTATTAATTCTTATTAGCGTGGATCCATCTTCTTTACGCAACGATATTTTGCCGTATGAAGTCCAACAGTATTTATAACCGTATGCCGACGCAAATTCTCTTGCCAGGAAGAATAAACGCTTACTTTTGGATGTGAGACTTTCCGATATATAGATAGGAGTTTTTGGAGCGTTTAGATTTAAATGACGGGTACTAAACTTATCATCCTTGTTAATCTTATTAAAAGTTTTTATTGATTTTTGAAATTTATCTTTTATTGAGGCATTTGAGAACTAGCAATTATTGGTTTATTGGTTGTCTTGGAATTGATTCGAAAAACATCCTTGATTTCTGACGGCTGGAACTGGACATTAATGGCTTTACCTAAGTTAATAATAATACCAGTCAAATCTTGCATATTTTCAGATGCCTGCTTTGGTATATTTCTTATTTCTAAACTGGTTGATCGGGATCCTCAAGATGACAATTTTTTTGTATTACCTCATCATATTTTTTAGACATGAATTCCACGGACTCCTGTAATTTGTTGTTTTGCGATTTGATTTCGTCGACGTTAGAATTAATAGATGCAAGGTATAACCGTTGTTCTTCTTTAAATTCAGTTAACATTTTTCTGAATTCCCTTTTAAATTCAATAAATTCTGATTGTTTTATACCTTTTTCCCTTTTCCTTTTAGGTCGGCTGGTTATTGTACAAGGTTCTGGTTCATTAAGCTTTGTGCAAATATTTGGGTTGGATCCGAGTGCACAAGCGTCTTAGGCGCGTACGATCGACAGGCATTGTGTTATAGTACCAGGGTCGCAGGAGGAAATAAATGCTTAATAAAGTCTGTATGGTAGCTCTGTTTGAGGAATTTGACCACTATTAGCGTTTAATTATAACCGAATACGCCGTACTATACACGGTGTCTGATAAGCAATGTGTTACCAGAAAGGTCTGAAATAAATGGCCGCAATCGACGAATTCATACAAATATTCTTTCCGTCTGGTTTATTTTGATCCACGCTCCAATAACATTGTTTATTCTTTTGGACTCGGGTTATTAGTGTAAGTAAACAATCCCACCAAAAACATTCTGTAAAAACTAGCCAAGTCTCGATGGAGCTGCTTGTTTATCTCTAAAAAGTAATGAAATCTATACAAAGTCGTGCCAAGTCTAAGCTTCCTTACTGCGATTTCTTTACTATTATAGTTAATGTTGTGTGACTTCGCCGTTGAAGGGTACACAAGGGTACAAAACCATGTGCTACATGACACTCTTGCACCAATCTGTCGCCAGAACCGACACATTGACTGGTTATTCAATCAACGTTTTCCAAGTGGCAATTTTCTATCGTCAATGGGTAGCGGTTCTGGCGACAGATTGATGCAAGGGTGTCATGTAGCACATGGTTTTGTACCCTTGTGTACCCTTCAACGGCCAAGTTACACAACATTAACTATAATAATAAAGAAATCGCAGTAAGGAAGCTTAGACTTGGCACGACTTTGTCTAGATTTCATTACTTTTTAGAGATAAACAATCAGCTCCATCGAGACTTGGCTAGTTTTTTACAGAATGTTTTTGGTGGGATTTCACTTCTTTTTGTAGAAACGTGGGCACGTCGATTTATTTTATTAGATTTTCTTATTCGACACATTCTTTTTCTTTTTAGGAGTAATTTTTTTTATTATTACAAATCTTTCTTTTCTTTTTTTTCGGTTCTGATTCTTGTACAGTAGCAACAGTTTTTCGTATTGCCCATTCGCGTTCATTATTTATTCTTTTAGACGGTTTAAAATCTGAAAGATCGGCGCGGTATTTACGCCTAAGCCGGTTGTATTCGGTGATCGTTTCATTTTGCGTAGAGTTTAAGTCATATAATGTACATATAGCAGTATCTGATGTTACAGAATTTAATGTTATGGGATCAAAGGGGGAAGAAGATGGAGAGGCATCTCGTATAGGAATTGAGTACATCGTAGTGGCCGCTTAAGTAACTACCGGTAAAACGTAAACACTTTTTTTGGCCAGCATCGCTAAAGGAACCTCTTAGTATACCGTTCTCATACACTTCAAAAATGAAAGGATAGATTTTTCCAGCAGCCATAAGCTCAGAAGCTGAGCCGTAAGTAGTGGGTTTCATCATATCGCTCCTGTAGGATTGCGCGCTCGTGTATACGTCACCATCAGCATCACACGTGTACACTTGCATTTCGTCCCAATGTTCAGCAACGTATGCAACTATAGCAGATCTGATACTGCAAGTTGAGTCAGTTCTACCATACAGCAAGAAAGATATTGAATGGAAGAGACAAGACCCGTCTTTGGGCATACCAACTACTTGGTAGCCACAAGTTCATCGTCGTCTCTTAATATTATCGACATTTTTTACGATATTATCTTGCGAAATCAAACACAAATAAACTCAACGACCTTTAGTATATGGACAACAAATCAGAAATACCGATAATATTTAGACTAACACAATAATAACCTATATCTTTAAGACTTCTTTTGTCTTAATATAAAAAACTCAAAGAAAATATTACTCAGTCTACTTAATCTATACAAACTATAAACAAAACGTTAACTCTTAATTATTAGATAAGTGTCAATATAATTAATTATCAATGAACTTTCTACCAAAGCTATTACCTCTACCTAGTACTAAAATACATCTAAATTAATGATATTTTTAAACGAAACGAAGGAATATCTAACTAAATAAACTATACCTAGAATACTAGAAAAGTACTTACTTACTATAAGGTTATCGCAAAAACAAAACGTAAGCGCGTTTTAAAATACTACGTGTGCAGGTATCACCGCCACTCTTAGTCCAATGCATTATATTTTGACCAAATTTTGAGCGAAATTAATATTTTAGTGTAATTTGTTTATTTAACCTTTCTCTTACTGCGCCCGCCGTAACAAAAAACAGCTTTGTCACCTCAGCTGGCGGCACTTGTTATAAATATTTATGTTTCTCACTTATGTTTAAAGAGGTTTTTGTTACAGTTATTTCAAGCCGATAAGATTTTCGATAAGTAGAAACAATAACCATAACATTTAAATGTTTATTTTATTATGTACAGCTCTTTGTTTCTAACGGATCTTGATAAAGTGTACTTACTGACAACAAATTTTATTTTATGAATGAAATATCATAAGTTTTTATTTTATTTTTATGTCCTTACAATCAATATAACATATTCTTCCTAAATGAACCGAAATTATGCATGTAATAATTATAATAATTCTACTTTTTCACTTGCAAACATTTGCTAAAAATTCGACAATAGACAGTTTGCGCGCGCTTTGTAACCTCATTTTCAAAACCTTTTTGTGTTTATATTATAGCGTTTTCCTTTATTTTTATTATACAATCATATAGATATAACATTTAGCAATTCCTAGTAAAAGTATTTACTATGGTATTCGAATAAGAAATATACTATTATTATCTTATTAGAAATCTTGACCGTTATGAATTGTTCGCGTAGAGGTTTTTTGATTCCACTTTTTTATCAATTGAAACATAAAAAGTTACTGTTGTTGTAACTTAGATCATTCAAAAACATTACGTAGTAACGATAAATAACATTACTTACAGTTTTTTGAAAGAAAATCCAACTAAAATCACAATCACAAAACATTTTCACTCTCACTAATATTTATATTTTAGAAATATCACTTTTTATCAAACAGAATGGCAACTATTTTCAGATTAAATCTAACGGGAATTCACGTCCAATACGCACTAAATACAAGTATAATTTATATACACCTAGAAGAAATAATTATATGTATTATAAGAGCACCTTTTGCACAGGTATTAAAATATTTAATCATCTGCCACCTCATATAAAAGCCATGGACTTGCCAAAATTTAAAAAACAACTAAAAAAATGGGTAATACATAATGTTTTTTATAATTTAGATGAATATTTTAATACCAAATAATTTAAATTAAGTTTTGTTTTTTTAATTATTGCATACTAATGTTTTTAATTATTTAAATTAAGTTCTGTTTTTTTAAATATTGCATACTAATGTTTTTATAATTTAGATGAATATTTTAATACCAAATAATTTAAATTAAGTTTTGTTTTCTAATTATTGCATACCCGATATGGGTAAACCGTGTAACATTTAATTGCAATGTCACCCGCAAATTGTACATACACAGTTTACTGGCAATAAAAATATTCTGATTCTGATTCTAGAAGGGGGCATTACCATATCTCTAATACAGCTGAGACCAGCTGAGGGTTCTTCATCAGATACTTTAGACCTTCGATTTTTGACATCAAATGAAGCGGCCCACCAAGTTGAATATTTTTTTGTAAAGGCGGTATGTCGATCTCTTCTAATAGTTTGGTTGGGCTCTTGTGTTTTCTAATCAGGGTCACCAGGTACTCCAGATGTTCGATTATCCTAGTTTTATAGTTTTCCCTTTATGTGGCCATTAAACCCTAACTCTGTACCAAATTTCAGCTCTCTGAGTTTATGGGAAATACTAGTTCTATTTTGATGATCATGAGTGAGTGAGTGAGTGAGTGTCTAAAATGCGAAACTTTGCTTTCGCTTAACTTCGGAACTAAATGACCTACAGACTTGAAATTTTGGATTTTAAGTATGTGATTATAGTTTACTGGATGACGAAAATTTCTGCGTTCTGGTATTATCCAGAGGTTCTCAAATAGAGGGCCTGAAAATGCGGCGAAATGGTTCCAGTAAAAGATGGTACGGCAGTGTTTGCTTCGCGATCGACTTGGCGGGGGCACTGCCGTGTCCCCCGATTTTCTGTCCTTTATTTTGATATAAATACAGGGTTACTCACATAGATACAGGCGTGACGTGTTCTTAAAGTTCACACTCGTACATTTTATCCAACACACAAGCGTTGTCATCTCAGTTATGCACTCCTATTATTGGAAGTAGATTTTTAACTTTACTTGATTGAATAAAATTAACACATAATTTCTTGAACACGTTTGCACTTCTCGGATGTCCGAGGGGAAGAGAATAGAAGCCTGAATTTTCAATAACCAAGTAGGCATTGTATAAAAATAGTATAATATTTCAAATTTCGTTCAATATCAATGTTAAAAATATTTTATGTTTTAAATAAATAAATTGACTTGGCCATCGAACCAAGCAATCTAACATAATATGTATTACTTGTGAGTTTCATTATGTTTTCATGCAATGGCCAAGTCAATCTATAATACATTTAAAACATAAAAGACTTAACATTGATATGGTCACTATAAGATGTTGTTAGGTTAGCTAATTACGTAATAAATTAAAACAGAAGGACCCTTAAGGAGGGACTGAATAAATTAACCGACTTGGTATTACATGAATCTCACTACCTTTTATGGTAGAAGAAATGAGTTGCGAGACTTGGTATTTTTTACAAGTTATGTTTTTGATGGCGTATAATTGTTTCATTAGGTTAAAAAAATAATGTTTATACTAAAACTTGTTATACTTATTTAATAATAATGTGAAAAGTAGTAAATTAAAGACCTAGAAGTGCTTAAATTATTTACTAAATTGATTTTTTTAGTTCCATCTGTATTTAGCTGGCTGTAATTTTCAAAGTTTTGTATTCTTATTTCAACATGTTTGGCAAACTATACTTTCATTAAATCTCTTATACTCAATAGAAATTTTAAAGTGACTAGAATATCGAGAATTTATTAACATCTGTATTCTGTTACAGTGTACAATTCTGGAAGTTCGCAGTAACAGGCGCCGAAAACAACACCTTAATCAAGATCTGGTCCTGCAAATCCTGGAATTGTTTGCAAAGCATCACCTTTTCCCCAGCCCCAGGCGCTGAACCTGCAGGGCTTGGTCTCAAGGCCATGTTGGACACCAGTGCTAATTATCTGCTGCTGTCTGACTTTAAGTCTCGGAGTCTATATGTGCTGAATATGGCGAGAGATGCTGATGACTCAATGGCTTACTGCAAAAGTATATCAGAATTTTTGCTGCCATATCCAGTGCTCAGTTTTTGTATTGTAGATGCTGGTAAGTGTAACTGACAAATTACTATTCTATGTGGTAGAGAGCAGATTTACTTTAAAATAAATTTTACCTGGTGTTAGTTCTAGGAAAGACCTGTATGACTAATCACCAACATGTTTATTAAACTACATTTTTTTTAAAGTTATCGGTATTCGGGGCTAAAAATTCATCCATATTTATCTTTTAATTTATTACCGTGCATCACAAGTCCACTGCATAACAAAGTCCTCCCAAAGGAATGTCACAAATACAATCCTGAGCCACTCGCATCCATCAACTTACTGCATCTCTTTCCAGGTTGTCACTCCGTTAGTGGCATTAGTGAAATTGTGAATCGAAATTTTAAGTGCTAATTTACTAAATGCTCAGCGGTGAAAGAAAACATCGCAAGGAAACTAACATGTCTGCAAAATACTATATTTTCTGGGTTATGTGTAATCTGCCTACACATACTGAAGCAGGAAATACTAAGTGAGCAGTTAGTCCTCCATGCTCTAGTACGGTATATCACTTATTGGGTTTTTCTGATAAGAAATTTTCAGTGTCAACCCAGAGTTCGGAATTTAGCAGTTTCACTGCCGTGGCTCAGAAAGCATGTAAAGCCGTTGATGCTGCCACTTATCTCTGGCCGTCGGATTGCCGTCTCATGGGACTATAGGATTGAGGGAATAGAGAGTGCACTTGTACTTGCGCATATATTGGGCCATTATAATCCCGTCCTATGCATCTGCATAGCCAGCTAGCTCAGTTCCTCTGGATGATGGATTCCCAGGTCTGCCCGGGTCTGCCCAGGTCAACCCTCACAAAACTGAACTAAGGGTCTTGCCATATGTACGTAGGCTAAAAATTCAATTTAATTTGTTACAGAGGAGGAGGAAGTGAAGTGCGAGTACAGCTGTGATGATCCCTTCCACCAACGCAACGGTTCCAGTGGTGATGTTCGGGACTCACCTGACGCCTTTGAATTGAATCAAGATGTAATTGCATTATTTACCTATATCACTTGTATTTATAATAAGGGTATTTGACTCATGACAATTGATATACATATTACGAGATGTCAAAATTAAACATTCTATAGAAATTTTTTGAAAACACCTAACTACGTTTTGTTTAATTGGTTTTTTTATAGAAATTGAGTGACAGATGAGCACACAGTCCACCTGGTGATAAGTGGATGCTGTGGCACGTAGATATTTATTTACATTTACCCTTGCTTAAGAAATCAAAATGCAGATGCGTTATCATTCCTGAGTACTACAATGAAATGTATCAGTCTGTAATTTTTTTCAGTATGTTCCTATGAAACGTAATTGAACTGAAAGAGGTTATGTTTTATTGGTATAAATTTTTTGAAAATTGTCTTATGTCACGATTTATTATTGTTTATTTTTTATTTTTAAAAATCCGCCTCATTGGTATTGTGTTAGCTCCATATTTTGCCGTTAAGTAATTTTTCTGTTGGATAATATTTGTCGATATCATCATCATCATCATTACAGCCCTTAACAAGTCCGCTGCTGAACATAGGCCTCCCCCAAGTAATGCCACAAAGCACAGTCTTCAGCCACCAGCATCCATCGACTTCCTGCATGTCTAACCAAATCGTCATTCCATCTAGTGGGGCTCGCACTACACTACGTCTACCAGTACGAGGCTGCCACTCGGGAACCTTTCTTCCCCATCGGTTATCGGTTCTTTGAGCTATATGGCCGGCCCATTGGCTTAGGTCCTCCAGCGATTCTGCTATAAGGACTATATCGTCGGCAAATCGAAAGTGAGTGATGTACTCGCCATTGATGTTAATCTTTCCGGTTCAGTAACTTGAAAACGTCTTCCAATGCAGTTGTGAAAAGTTTCGGAGATATAACGTCACCCTGTCTTACACCTCTCTGCAGTTGGATAGGTTTCGAACTCTGGTTTTGTACTCGGATATCCATCGCAGCCCTACTGTACAAACACTTCAGCACTTCGATATACCGACATATTTGTCGATATGTAACAGAGTATTAATAGATTTGTTTTTTCATTTAATATTGATTATAGGTGATTCTTATTGCAAGTCATTTGTAACTTTTACTACTGGTTCGGAATAAAACCTATCTACCTACCTATCTATCTACCTATAACGAATAAAAAATATCTTAAACCATAAACCATAAAACCTCTGTCCTCGGCAGTTGTCACTTGGTGTCCATGTTTTTGTTGCCAGCAAATGTGTTATTCTATTGTTTTTTTTTTTCTATTGAGTTTTATTGTATCGTATTGTGTAGTATAGTATTGTATTGTATGGTATTATATTGTATGGTATTGTATGGTATTGTATTATATAGTATAGTATTGTATTATATGATATAGTATTGTATGGTATAGCATTGTATTGTATAGTATAGTATTGTTTGTGAACGGCGTTAGGAGGACACGGGCGAGTGTGCGGGTGGCGGGCGGCGCGTGTGCGTGCGGCTGTACATCGTGCAGCCGCGCGGCCTGCAGGAGGGAGAGCTGACGTACGCGCCGCCTGCGCCGCAGCCCCGCCCTGACCCCGATCCCATGCGAGGTACTTACTGCTTACATTTATTTTTATACTAACATTGACATATGACCCTTATACATTCTCATCTATCCTCAATTAAAATCAAAATGGAGATGCGCTGTCACCCATTGGACTACAATCAAATGCTTCATTTCCAGTAGAAAGGGTCTCCGGTTCTCTACACTCCCCTTACGAAACACACTAACATTAAGCTACTATTTTACGCCGGTATTCTGTAAGAGCATGGTGCTACCCTGGTCAAGCCGACCCATTCATGCTACAACCATAATATAGCTGCAGTGTGACTCTCCTATGTACAAATGTCCAAACACGCACACTATTTGCAAAACATAATTCAATTTTTTTTTACTACGTTGCCAGTTCTGAGTTATATTTAGAAGTTCCCAATCTCTAGTTCATCGGAAAGTTAAATTAAAATTAATTGGATATGAAATAATAATTGATAATAAACTCACATTTAAAGCTTACATTGAGCACCTGTCAGAGTCCGTAAACTTATCTACATTTTTAAACAATTACATCAATCTGCAGGTTCCGAAATCATGAAGATGGTTCGTATGGCATCATTTTTTCATTCTATTTTATATCAATATTAATTGTGTCAATCAATTTTATCTTATTGCATATCCACGTGTGGTGGTGCGGCTAAAAGTAATTTTATACAACTTGAATGGGCACAGAGGGCTGTTTTAAAAGTATGTTGTTTTAAGCCGCGTATGTTTCCTACAGGCCAACTTTACGACTATTGCCAAGTACTAACAGTTAGACAATTATTCATTTTAACCACCGCTCTCAAACAACATGCCTCAACCAAATATATCCCTGAATTAACACGACGTAACCAACTAGTTGCAAAGTCTACTCAAGTTAAAACTGCATTTAGTCACAGATTCTTCATATTCCTTGGCCCCTATTTATATATTAAATTGCATAAAACCTTATCCCTCTTTTCTCGAAATAAATATGAGTGCAAAAACATTATGCTCAACTGGCCCCTTAAGCAAACCTATGCAAAAACAGAAGTCTTTTGGAGGTTGTCGTGTAAAATACACACACACACACACACACACACACACACACACACGCACACGCACACGCACACACGCACACACGCACACACGCACACACGCGCGCGCGCACGCGCACGCACACACGCACGCACACACGCACACGCACAGACGCACTCACACACACACACTCACACACTCACTCTCGCACACACGCACACACACACTCACGCACACACACACACAAATGCACACACACGCACACACAAATGCACACACACAACCGCACACACACATGCACGCACACACGCGCACAAACGCGCACACCCGCGCACAAACGCGCACACACGCGCGGACACACATGCGCACACACACACACACACACATTTTCTAAGGTTTCTTAACCATAACCAATTATTTCAATTAGGCATGATAAATAACGAAATAGAGTTAATTTTATGTGTTAATGTTTTAGATAATAGCATTCCTCGTAGGTGATCTGTAATACGGGTATCTTACCCACCATAGGCACCAGCGATCCACAGGCAAAGTTGTTTTGTTACTACTTATAACTCTAAATGTAACTTTGTTTGTGGTGAGAAATAAACGTTATTTATTTATTATTATTAATTCTACAATCTATCAAAGTTTACTTCCTAGTCAACCTCTGTTATTCTGTTTCATCCTCAGTCTTATAACACTTCCATTTAATGTTGTGGCCGTGTAATAGTGGTAGAAGAGAATCTACTATCACATGTTAACCCATAGATGTGTAGAAGTTGATAACGGAAAATGAAACGTAAGATGGCTAGCAGAATCTTTCTTATGAAATCTCCAAATAAAAAATAAAAAAGCGGTTGCTAACCCGCCCGCCAAGAGTAGAAACTATGGCAAGTAATAATGATGTCCTCCAGATCGAATTTCGGTCACGGCGGCCATTTTCAAAGAAGACTAGCCATCCGCACAATGCAGGTTTAATACTGGTTTTGATTATTGAATGCAAATCTCGAGAGATTGAGGCTCAAGCGAGATTCCGCGAGCTTATGAATAACAATACTGCGAGATCTCGCCAATTTCGAGTTCTCGCGAGATTGTCAGTTTTGTGCGTTTTCTTTGAAAATAATCAAAACATTTGAATAAATTAGGAAAAAAATAATAAGAATTATATATATATATATATAATCGGAATCTCGGAAACGGCTCCAACGATTTTCATAAAATTTAGTGTCCAGGGAGTTTCGGGGGCAATAAATCGATCTAGCTAGGATTTATTTTTAGAAAATGTCCTTTTGTCCGTGTTTTCAGTCAATAAAAAACTGCTACAATATAAGAAGATAAATTTTGACAGACTACTAACGATCGTAATAGCTCAGGTGGGATATCGGTCGGGCGTGATATCGGAGTTCCGTGGTACGCGTCCCGTCTTGGGTCCGACTTTTTTCCCTTTTTTTTCAAATTCCCTTCTTTTGTGAGAAAATCTATTATTTCGAGCCCTTTTTTTTAGTAATTTTTAAAAATAAGAAACATTTTAATTAAACTAATTGCAGTCATGATTTACAATCAAATAACCAGTTCAGTTTTTTCTATTATGTCAATAAGATCAAAAAATATTCATGTAATTTGTATCTAAATGTAACTTAAAAAAAAAAACCGAGTAAAGCTCACGCTCGCCATTAGATATTACAGATTAAGTGACAAAGTATACCAATTAGTCAGACTATTAGAAATGACAGATTAATTAACAAAATATACCAATCAAATGAATTATTTATTCAGTTCAAATCACAAACCATTATTACGAATTATTTTGAAAGTAGCACAAAATGTCCAAAGAATCGTCTGCTAAACGGCTTCTTATTTTGCTGGCCAGATAACCGACAGATCGCAACTCCGTCAGCGTCGTTCCGCGTTTTTATGCCCAAATGCAATCTCGTTAAACTCGCGAGATCTCGCCCCATTTTTCGTCCGAGATCAATCTCGCTAAAATGCCGAGATCTCGCGAGAACGAGATTGCATTCCCTAGTTTTGATACTGGTATTTCTACACCTGCATATATGCTTGCACATATAAAAAAACACGTTTATATTGCATGGGTGTGTGCGCAAATAGGTGTACTATCTATTCCCTCATTCTCATAGTCGGATGAGATGAAAACACGCCATGAGCAGAGAGAGATCAGGCGCAAGACCAATGGCTTTACGTGCTTTCCGAGGCACGGGGGTGAAACACCGCCAAATTCCCGACTCCAGTCTTCTACTGAGAATTTATTGATAGAAAAACCCGATAACTGATTTTTATTTAGCCCAAGATTCATACCTGGGGCCACGTTGTCAGCAGTTCCGCTTGACACCACAAGAGCAACGATTCAGGCAAATATAATGTATGAAGCATAAAGGCGAGAAACCTATGTTCAGAAGTGGACTTTTGATAAGCTGTAAAGATGACTATAACGACGTAAATGGTGATGTTGTTCTGCTATCCGATATAGTTTTAAGAAATTTAAAATATTTCGCAGGTCTGGAGGAATTGACCCTTGAGGATACTGAAGAAGAGGTGTCAACTGCAGCAATACCCTCCAGCATTCTACAACAACAAAGCCAACAGCTGAAAAACCTGCTCATGAGGAGTCAGGTCAGTTGCTTAAATAATTTGCTGTGGTGTACATTATGTGTGTGCTTGGGTGTTTATATTTTTTAATTACACTAAAAATGCTTTGAAACATATTATTTATGTTTAATTACCATAGTTGCTATAACAGCTTGAAAATATACCTGGTAGAGCCATGCTGCAGTAGTATAGTTGTAGCACGAATGGCTCGGCTCGACCGGAAGGACTACGCTCTCACAGAATACCAGCGTGAAATAGTAGCTTAATGCTGCTGTATTTCGTATGGTGAGTGCAGGGAACCGGAGACCCTTTTTACTCGCAAGGAGGCATTCCATCTTAGTCCTCACGGATGACCACGAATCTGCATTTTGATTTGTAATCGAGGATAGATGTAGATGTCTATGGGCCGCAGTAACCACTTGCCATCAGGTGAACTGTGTGCTAGTTTGTCACCTTATCCTATAAAAAAAGTAGTGATACGTGACTTGATTCATATTTTATAGCTATTAAAAAAGTTAGAAAAGTTTGCTGTTTTGTACATTAAATTTTACTTATACTATAATTTACACCAAAATTCAGAAGACTAGTAGAGTACAATTGAAAATATACATGGTTAAATAAAACTAGTTTTTACAGATTTTATCGCGTACATTAATTTATTTTATATTCATGACGTTTCGAGCACTACAACACCCATGATCACGGAGGGGACTGAGGTGTTCGACGTCCTAATGTCATAGTTAACCAGCTACCTCTAGATAAAAATTATTAATTTTTCTTATTTAAATGTGTTGTACTCGCGTAAATATAAGAAATCATTATATACAGGGTTAATTTGCTATATGCGCCCAAAGGGGAATGCCCACTGTTCATACACACTTCAGCCATGGGTGCCCACATATAAAAGCATATGGAAATGATAATATGCAATTAAAAGAATGAAATGGTTAAGGAATTGGTTTAAAAGAAGTCGGGATTTTTATGATATAAAAGTTTTTATTTTCACAAATACAGTTTTTTAACGACTACTTTTACCAATTTTATTGCTTTTAATTTCTTTAACTTTTAATTCCCGACGTTTCAGGTGCTTTATTGCACCTATGGTCATGGGGGGCTGAGGTGACTGCCATCCCAATTTCAGTATTAACATGGAGTACCTATTATTATTTTTATATGCAGATTGAATTTACTCTGTCTTTAAGTCTTGCAGTGGTATGCTTGGGTTTAGTTTTAATTTTATTAATTATAGTGTCCCAAGCAGGTGGTAGTACCCAGCTGCCTTCCCTATTGAAATTAGGATGTTTTTTTCATTTCAGTAGCCTCACAAATCATTGTAGGTAATAAAGGTTCAAACCTTGGTAGGAATTAAGGTCCTTTCGCGAGGATTTGTGTGTCTATCAAATCTGATGTATGTCTATCTGGTTGGGGCCGTCTATGATATTGTTACGAGCTTGAGGTTCGTGACAATAAAAATTGCCGATAAAATTACCTAAATTAACACTTTAATTCACTTTATACAAATTAAAGTAAAAAAACACTAATAATTAAACACACTAATTCACTTAATTTCACTCCGAAGCTTCGCTTGTGTCGCCGAGTTAAACTCTGTCTCGATCGCATCTTGCGCCATCTATTTATTCAAATCAGCAAAACATCCGGAATGTTCAAGTAAACACGCGTAAGGTACCGAGAGCTCGAGTATAGATTTTCTAGAAACTTAGTTCCTCGGGTGGCGCTGTTGGCCGAGAGATCGGCGATGTCATTCTCTGCAAAGCCCCCCCCGCTCTCGCTCCTGACACTAGATGGCGCTGATTTGAGCGCGGCGTAACACTGCCCCCTCCTAAGACATGCTCGTCCCGAGCATTATCGGCCCCATAATAACGTGCCAAGCGATCCACATGGACGATCTTAGGAGTCCCTCTTGCGCCTTTCTGTAACGGCTCCGCAATGTCAAGGGATGTCCTATCCCGTGGTGCACCAACATTGTACAATTTCGATGCTCCTCTACTCCGTGTCTGAGGTCCCCTCGCAGCCGCACAACTTGTACATGTACGACACCAATCCTCCACATCGTCACGATAATGGACCCAGTAGAACTGTTCTCGGACCTTCAGTAGAGTTCGTTTAACTCCCAGATGGACTCTTGAACGACCATTATGGCACAGCTGTAAAACATTTGGCACTTTAGCTTTAGGGACAACCATTTGCAAACGACAGCTGTCTCCTCGACCATTGTCCCATTTACGGCACAGGACTCCATCCTGAAGCAGCAAGCTGTCCCATTGGGCCCAATAGCTTTTCGTGGTTGAACTCATCGCTGAGACGTCCCTCCACTTAGGCTTGGTAGCACGGGCCTTCATCCATCCCAGAATCGGCTTGATGTCTGGATCTTCCTGCTGTGCACGTCGTAGGCTGTCCTTCCACCCGTTACTGAGGTGGTCTGTCCTGAGCATCCTCACGGATACCACTTCCTTACCTTGCCTACTACAATGGTTACCATCTTCAGGAAAAGGTCTTCTTGACAATGCACCTGCGCTGCCGTGAGTTTTCCCGCTGCAGTGTCTGATAGTAAAGTCGTATTCCTGCTGCTGCTGGGCGGTGCTGTTAGCCGCACTTCCTTCCTGAGACCGTTCGCCTTCCCTTCCTAGGGTGTGCTTAGGGCAGCTGGACCGAAGATGGCCCCTTTCCCCACAGCCATAACACCTCGGGCTGTATTTTTTATTGTGGTCGCGAACCGTAACTGCTGTAACCTCCCTAGCGTGAGGTGAACGATGATCCTGTCGCCGCCAGGCAGTGCCGTTAGCTGCACTACCCTCTCGAGGTCGATCAACTCTCCTTTCCACGGTTCGCTTAGGGCAGCTGGATCGAAGATGGCCCTTTTCCCCACAGACATAGCACCTAGGGCTGTATCCTTTGTTGCGGTCGCGAACTGTAGCTGCTGCAACCTCCCTGACGCGATGGGAACGATGATCCTGCCGCACGGCTTCTACCTCCAGTGCATGGGCCAAGGCGTCCTTAAGCGTCTCGTGGTGCCCGAGCCTCACAGCAGCTCTGACTTCCAGGTCGCGGATGCCGTCGATGAATGTTTGCACCAGGTTCCCTCCAATGAGCGCAGGTACAGACTGGTATGCTTTACGAACCATCTTCTCCACCTCAAGGGTCCACTGCTGCAGGTTTTCGTTGCTGCGTTGCACGCGATCTTTAAGCTGCGCGCGAAAGACGTGTTCCAGGTGAGCGTCACCATATCTCGCCTCCAAGGCCTCAAGAAGCTGCTCATAGGTCACTTTCTTACCGAGAGCTTCCAACACAGTTAAGGCTTGGTCGCGCAGGCCTAGGGTGAGTGCAGTCATGGCTTGGCTTTTATTCCAGCCGTTCGCCTCCATGACGGCCTCGAACTGGATTTTGTAGGCCGACCAGGAAGAGGTCCCGTCGAACGGCGGCACTTTGAATCCACGTAGCGAAGGTGCTGCAGCTACTACGGGAGCTGTAGTTCCATCCCCAAGTTTGAGGTCGTCTAGCGTTTTCTTCACGTCAGCCATCACGTTGTCAACCCGATTGTTCACATGGTTGATTCGGGTTTCATGTTCTTCGATTCGGGTTTCAGCTTCCGACAGGCGGTTGTCGTGTTGAGCAACCCTATCCTTCACCTGCCTTATCTCTTTCCCAAAGGTAGCGTGAAGGTCCTTCATGAGGAGCATCTGCTCTTCCGACCGACGAGCCTGTTCCGCCAGCTGACGGGCCTGTTCCCCCTGCCGGCGGGCCTGTTCCTCCTGCCGGCGGGCCTGTTCCTCTTGTCCGTTCTGCAGCTGCTCTTTCAACTGACGGGCCTGCTCCTCCTGTCGGCGAGCCTGCTCCTCCTGTCGGCGAGCCTGCTCCTGCAGCATCACCATCAGAGCACCTAAGTCAGGTGCCACAGACGTAGAAGCTGCTGACGGACCGGCTTCCGTGGCCGGCGGCTGGCCCTCAGACATCTGCGGCGTTGCACCACCAAATCTCCTCTGGTCCGTCTCCTGCTGGCGTTGACTTCGGGTACGGACACCCTCCGTTTCCTCCTTAGGTAAAATCGGCATTATTTTATCCCACTTCTGACACCAATTGTTACGAGCTTGAGGTTCGTGACAATAAAAATTGCCGATAAAATTACCTAAATTAACACTTTAATTCACTTTATACAAATTAAAGTAAAAAAACACTAATAATTAAACACACTAATTCACTTAATTTCACTCCGAAGCTTCGCTTGTGTCGCCGAGTTAAACTCTGTCTCGATCGCATCTTGCGCCATCTATTTATTCAAATCAGCAAAACATCCGGAATGTTCAAGTAAACACGCGTAAGGTACCGAGAGCTCGAGTATAGATTTTCTAGAAACTTAGTTCCTCGGGTGGCGCTGTTGGCCGAGAGATCGGCGATGTCATTCTCTGCAAAGCCCCCCCCGCTCTCGCTCCTGACACTAGATGGCGCTGATTTGAGCGCGGCGTAACAATATGATCACAAACTGCAGATTGCCCGGAACTTTGATGCTTAACGTTAGCTCCCACATGCTCTCTGTAACAAAGATTCGCTCACGGTAACTAACTGTGAAGGATGATGGTGAGATTCACCGTTTAAATATAAGTTTGTAAGGGTCTCTTTTCTATACACAGTGTGACCTATGATGTTGTTAGGATTTTGGATGAAAAAAACATCTAGGAAAGCTAAGGAATTATTTGCCTCTGATATAATATCATAATTACTGAATGGAATTTAGTAGCTCAAAATACAACCCTAGGTTGGGTTTTATCAGGAAATATGTCACGAGAATGCACTTTAGCAAACGGAAATTTCACAAGCTTGCATGTTCAGCATAAAGAAGATGAGATGCTTAAGTTATTTTGGGAATTAGAAAATGAGCCAAATATTTTACAGAAGAAATTGTCAAAGGAAGAAGAGAGTTGCGAAGAATATTATGAGGCTACAACAGTCAGAGATAAAGAAGGAAGATTTGAGGTGAAATTACCATTTAAAACAGAAAACACAGATTATAAAAATGGTGGAATAAGAGAAATAGCTGCTAAAAAGTTTGAGTTGTTAGAGAAGAAATTAACAAAAAATTATACATTTCTTGAGAGATACCATAAGGTTATGAATGAGTACATAAATTTAAATCATATGGTTGAAGTAAATTCTTGTGATATTAACAATCCTAAAGCGGTGTATCTTCCTCACCACGGTGTGCTAAGAGAAGATAAAGACACTACGAAGCTTCGAGTGGTTTTCGACGCTTCGTGTAAAGACGCTAATAATGTTTCCCTGAATGATAATCTGCTTGTAGGTCCTAAGCTACTACAAGATTTACGTCACATATTAATGAGATGGAGAACTCATAAAATTTGCATTACTGCAGATACAATAAAAATGTATCGAATGGTGCGTGTGGCAGAAGGAGACACAAACTTTCAAAGAATATTATGGAGATCGTCATCAACTGAGCCAATTAAACACTACAAACTGGTGAGATTGACCTTTGGTACAGCATGTGCACCACACCTTGCCGTGAAATCACTAAAAAGATTAGCGGATGAGGAGAAATCAAAATTTCCTGTTGCTGCTAAAATAACAAAGAGTGACTTCTATATGGATGATCTATTATCGGGATGCGAGACTGAAAATGAAGCTATTAGTATTTACACGGATATGAACAAACTACTGAACTTAGGTGGCTTCGAGTTACAAAAGTGGAGTAGTAATAATGAGACCGTGTTAAAATATATAGGTGAGAACAAACGAGATGATCATGAGGTCCCTCTTAAAGTCAACAGTTTGATAAAAGTACTAGGAGTTAGTTGGAATCGAGAAGCCAACAGTTTTGTATATTCACTTAACTTACCAGAATTAAAAGAAGAGGTTACAAAACGTCGAATTCTTTCTGAGGTAGCCAAATTGTACGACCCGCTGGGGTGGATGGCTCCTGTTGTTGTCATAGCAAAAATGATGATACAAAAACTATAGAAAATGGGACTAGAATGGGATGATACTATAAGAGGAGAGTTTTTGACAGAATGGTTACAGTTCAGAAAGAATTTGATTCACATTAAAAACATCAGTATACCAAGGTGGTTAAGCTGTTCTCATGCATCTAAAAAAAGAGTTGCATGTTTTGCAGACGCGTCGCAGGCAGCATATGCAGCAGCAGTATATATTAGAGTTGTTGAAAATGGTAAGGTGTACGTGCGTTTAATATCAGCAAAAACAAAGGTCGCTCCCATCGAGAAACAAGTTTCAATACCTAGATTGGAACTTTGTGGTACGGCATTATCAGCCAAATTGATATTTGAGACATCTCAAGTGATGAGCATACCTAAAGAAAATTTATACGCGTGGACAGACTCAACCATAGTTTTAGCTTGGCTGAAAGGTGGGTCAAGTCGATGGAATACATTTGTGAGTAACAGAGTGTCTGATATACTGAACATTTTAGATTATAAGCAATGGGCTCATGTTTCAACTAATACAAACCCGGCAGATTGTGTCTCAAGAGGTTTACAAGCTCCGGAATTGTTAAATAATTCACTGTGGTGGAATGGGCCAGATTGGTTGTCTGCACTGGAATTAAACCTGGAATCAGTTGATATTCTAAATACTAGCTAGAGTTTTAACTGTTTATTTAAAACTGAAGGGGAATTAATTTGGACTAAGTTTTCTGATTTATCGAAAATGTTAAGAGTTATTTCATACTGTAGAAGATGGCTTAATTTAAAAGTAGATAAAAACAAACATCAAGGTTTCACTAAATTTATTACAGCTCAAGAAATAAAGGAAACATTAGAAAATTGTATAAGGCCAGTTCAAGGTATCGAATTTATTGAAGAATTAAAGCAGCTAAAATCTGAACGATGTGTTCCCAAAAAGAGCAAACTACGCAATCTTTATCCCATTCTCGATGATATTGGAATTCTAAGAGTTGGTGGACGTATTCAACAGTCTCAAACTGTGTATGACATGCAGCATCCTATAATTTTACCTTCTAGGAGTCATCTTAGTAGATTAATAATTATGGATGCTCATCAGAAAACGCTACATGGTGGGCCACAAGTAATGCTAAATTACTTGAGGTCAAAATAATGGATACTGCGAGCTAAGGATCAAGTAAAAAGATGTTACCGAGAGTGTGTAATTTGTATTAGATATTCGAGAAAGAATACCGTGCAATTAATGGGCCAGTTACCCGAGGTGCGATTAAAACCCAGTAGACCTTTTAAATCAGCTGGTGTGGATTATGCAGGACCCATTAATTATAGATTCTCGCCAGGCAGGGGAGCTAAATCCTACAAAGGATATATTTGTCTGTTCATTTGCATGGTAACTCGTGCTATACACCTGGAAGCTGTCACAGATATAACGGCTAAAGGATTCATCGCAGCCTTCAGGCGATTTACGGCAAGAAGAGGCCATTGTTATGAGCTTTACAGTGACAATGGCACAAATTTTATCGGAGCAGATAAGCAGCTAAGAGACATGTTTGATAATGCCATGTCTTCTATTCCGAGAGAGGTAGCAGGGTTGTTAACTCTGGAGCGTACTACATGGCACTACATACCTCCACATGCGCCTAATTTTGGGGGTTTATGGGAGGCTGGAGTGCGCAGTACAAAAATACATCTTAAAAAAGTAATTGGTAACAGTACACTTACATACGAAGAATTAACTACTGTATTAGCACAAGTGGAAGCTTGCTTAAATTCACGCCCTATAACAGTATTAAGTGATGACCCCAATGACCCACTACCACTGACACCGGGCCACTTCTTGGTTGGTGAGCCTCTATTAAACTTAGCGGATGATAATCTTACACTTTGTAAAAATGTCACTAACCTAGAAAGATGGAGGCTAACCCAAAAAATGGTCAACGATTTCTGGAACAGATGGTATAAAGAATATCTCGTGAATCTCAATCAAAGACATAAATGGAATACAAAACGACCTGAACCAGAAATCGATGACATAATTATCTTAAAAGAAGATAATGTACCACCTAGTAAATGGATATTAGGAAAAATAATAAAAAAACATGTTGGACCTGTTAATGTCACTCGCGTTGTAACAATTAAATGTAAGAGCGGCGTCCTTAAACGTCCTGTTAATAAAATATGTATGTTAACAAAATAAATATTTCCGTATAATTTATTTACCTAAAAACTGTATATGTAATTAATAGTTAAAAAAGCCCATACTTACCGTGTGTAATAGTAGTATATGAACAAGTGTAGATGAGTTACTTACCTTATATAGTTGTTAGAAAATATACATGTATTGATTACCTAAATAACCATATTGCAGTTATGTAAAATAATTTATAGTCGAAAATAATGCTTGTGTTTATCTTTCCTTGCATTCACTTTAATTTATGTTGTAGTTTTATATCCATTGTAATAAGCGTGTTGTTGTAACTTATTGTGTAATCTTGTTTATATTTATATTAAAGGACTGCGTCCTTTGAGGGGCGGAATGTTAAAGCGAGTACTTACCTAATGATTGTTACCTATAACTAGCTATCGATAGTAGTAAAATCATACAGTCCGCTTAGAAATGTTATCTGTAAAGTCAGTGCAAAATAAAACCTCGTACCATCCTCACGTCTATTTATTACAAAATTCTGCTTAATTAAAAATCAACCTTAACGCTTTGAACAGTGCCTTTGATAAGCCTAGATAATAATGTATATATGATGGTATATATTAACTTATAATATATACCATCAATGTAGCAAAATCTATAATTTGTGCTACACTAAATGTTTTAATATGGTTATATATTGATTCTAAAAGTAAATCCCAAGAGTTACTATTTAAATGGTAGTTACTGATTCTACGTTCTGGAGGTAAAATTGTATTCGTAAAAAGACATACTCGCAATGCTGATGGAACAGTGAGTTGATAATTGTTACAACCAGGAAAAAACATTGATTTAGTGTTAGTGGTGCTCTTACATAATTAGGCAGCAGTATATTGTATGATGTATGATCTAAGCTTTGTTGTTCTGGGTGCAATACATTACTCACTTCAGATAGCTTATCTTCAAGAACCGCAATTACAATTTTGTACTTTATACAAACACTGGGAAAAACAAAGTAACTTTTTGCTGGCGATAATGTTAGTGGTATTTTAACTCGATGTAGAATCTATGCTTGTTACTTCGGAACTCTTCATAGGCTTGCGAGTCGGATTCACATTGGGCCACTTTTTCCAACTTTTAGTTATATTTTATTAATTATTTTTTCGTTTAGGTGGAGCTCTCTTATTTTAGATTTATTACCTATATCTAAAACAATCAACCTAAGTAGGTAAAGTGTGTAAATACGATTGTTAAATTGTAAAAATAATAATAGGATTTGATTTTTTTTTTGGATTTGGATCATCTTAGCTAGATATTTACTTAGCTAGATATTTATGATTTTTATTTGTTTAGAATGTATTAATATCACAAATAATTATTTTCAAAATCGGTCAAGTATTTTTCGAGATTAGCTAATAAAAACATATTCGTAGAAAGTAGCGCCCTCTATAATAAAATGTATCCGACATTAGATGTCTATAATTATACATAACATTCTAGCGGTGAAAGTACTTTACGAGTTTAGCTAAATAAATATATTGGTTGAAAGTAGCGTCCTCAATCATAAAATGCATTCTCCGTTTTACAGTCATGATAGAATTCGAATGGTGAAAGAATTTTTTAAATCGGTCAAGTAGTCTTTAAGCACCATTGCAAAAAGTGGTTCAGCTTAGCCACCCGCACACACAGTAAAAACATAACCATCCTTTTCGTCTGTAGTCGGATAAACAACTGGTTGACTACGGTTGCGTATCGGCTGCTTTGGATAAATATTCGTTGTCAACGGTTGCTTTACACCTATATCATAACATCATAATAATTCGAATTCATAAGAAAGCGAAGTTATATTAGCATTGTAATAATGACAACATAAATAATCGATTGAAAAAATTGGAATCGATTTTTTAATGAGATTTGTGATTGGCAACATTTTTTATTTCATCCACAAACTAATGAATTACGCATTTACCTAATTTTATTTTTATCATTTCAGTACCTTTTTTGTGCAAAAATATTCCCATCTTTTTAGGATAAATGAATACCGCGATTAATAACCATAAATAAGGATATTTTTTTTTAACAAATGCATATTGTTGGGCGTTCCATGGCCGAAAATGGGCATCACCCTTTGCAGAGAAGGTTCGGAATAAGTGAGAATGGTAAATAAAAATTAATTAAAGTAAATCTAAAACATATTGTCCATTTTTTTTAAAGAAGAATATTAACAATGCTATAAACATTACTAATATTCCACTTAACCACTCGTGGTAAGCTTAAATTGCTTGTGTTACGAGTGGTTCACGCCAGTAGTCGAATGGTGGATTCGAACCCACGACCTTTTTGAGTTTGCGGTCCGCGCCCTGCCATTAGGCTACTGTCGCTTATTTTATCTTTTAAATTCAGAACGCGTGGCAATGCATTATTTTAACTGATTGTCATTCATAAATATCTAACGCCTACTATTTTATTACGCACGCACACATTCTTTAGGGTCGCTCGGTCGGCAAAAACGTTATGAATTGAATCGCACACAGAGAAGTGCGTGCTCGCGTAGTTGTTGCCCTTAAATCACATTCAATTTGGGATGATTTCAAATAAAAGTGGAACTCTTATTTACTCGTATTTTCAAAAATTGCAATAACGATATATCATTATTTATATACTTAAACTTAAATATTTTTTTTTAAAACGTTACCCCCTACACTAAGATTTTCTCCTGTATCGTGGGGGCAGTTTACAAACATAAATTGCACAAGGACAAACATCCAGACCCGGAACAACTATGTGTGGGCCATACAAATACTTGTTCCGTGCGGGATTCGAACCCGAGACCCCCAGCGCAGCTACTCATTGCTAAGCCACTGCGCCACGGAGTCGTCGATATATAAATATGAAATTTGGATACTCTGAAAAATAATCTGGTATGTGAAAGCGACTGTCTACTAAAAGTGATCTCTTCTAGACAACCTTTGCTATGCTATGTGTCATTAATTTATTAAACGCTTTCATCTCTATGTTTCTTTACAGACACAGCCGGGCAGTTTGATCAGTCAACGTGCCGAGTCGCCGCCTCCCATACCGCCGCAGTTGAATCTCATGACGCCTGATGCTTTCAGGTATAATGTTACATTCATTTATTCGGAAATTAACTTCATTATAGTTTAAATCTATAGTAAAAATACAGATTATATAGTCCAACTAAAATGTGAATCTTCAAAAAAAAAACTACTATTTGTATATATTCAGTAAAACCATAAAATAACAGACAGGCATTAAAGTCTCTGTATAGGGACTCGAGTGCTTGTGTTAGGATCAAGGGGCCTACTCGGACTGGTTTGGCATCCATAAAGGTGTCAGACAGGGCTGTGTAGCTTCCCCGTGGCTGTTCAACCTATTTATGGACAGTTGTTTGGAAAATTTGAAAGTTGAAGAATGCAGATTAAGAATGGGTGAGTTAACCGTCAAATGCCTTTTGTACGCCGATGATCAAGTTATTTTTGCGTCGTTGGCGGCCGAATTGCAAATCATGGTTACATTAATGAACAGGTCATTAAAAGAAAGGGGAATGAAAGTGAACGCAAGTAAGACGAAAGTGATGGTTTTTGAAAGAGAAGAAAGCAAAACGGTATGTGAAATAAGAATAGAAGGAGAGTTAATTGAGCAAGTGGATGAGTTGGTATATTTGGGATGTGTATTCAGCAGGGATGGGAGATATGATAAGGATATTGAACGACGAGTGAATACAGGAAATAAAGTAAATGGGGCTCTACACTCTATTGTGAAAAGTCAGAATGTGTCAAAAAAGGCACGTATGGCAATTCACAATGCTGTATTAGTCCCTACTTTAACGTGTGGTAGTGAAAGTTGGGTGTGGCAGAAGAAGCACGAGAGTAGAATAAATGCAGTAGAAATGCGGTCGCTAATGAGTACGTTAGGGCTGAATCTGAGTGACAGGGTGGGAAACTGTGTGATAAAAGAAGGGTGTGGTTTGCAAGATGATGCGGGGACCAGCATTAAGAAAGGAATGCTTCGGTGGTTTGGTCATGTAGAAAGAATGAATGAGGAAAGACTGACAAAGCAAATATATGTTGCAGAAGTGAGTCGACCAAATTGACGATATACTAAAAATGGATCAAATTAAGAGTACCCTTAACCGACGAGCATGTATGCGTAGGTATATGGATGTGGAAGAGGCGAGAGCGGTATGTCAGGATCGTGCTAAATGGAAGTCTGTAGTCTCTGCCTACCCCTCTGGGTGACAGGCGTGAGTGTTTATGTATATATTATAATACCTTCTTCTACATAACCAAACTGTAAACAGATAGTGAGCAGGCGGTTAGCAATCGGGTTGTCGATCCCTGTAAAATATTTGTTTTTCATCTAGTGAAGTGGGGGGGGGGGGAGGTATGTGTTGCCCTACATACTTTGCTTAATGGAACAAGGCCAAAACCTATCTTGGAAACCGGTTTTGTAATTCTTTCCAGGAATTGAAACAAGTTAGAATTTGTTTCACTCTAGTATTAGTAAAATCAAGGTGCCTAACGGTTTTCCTTTACGTAATTTCATGAAATCGCTAAATATTAGTATTTTTGCAACCTATTTAGTCATTACCCATGGGACTTGAGGTGACGATGGATTCCTCGCGCCGTAATAGTACGTAGAGGATATACAGATATTTATCAAATGTTTTAAAAACGTTTTCAGCTCTCCTGGCAAACGCGAGGAAGAGGACCCCCCTCTGTCAGCCACACCTGATGTTGCCAACAAACCGCGAACATCCACTAGCGGTAAGTTTTCTCTAATTATGTATATGAAGCTATGCTTTTGAAGCAAAACGTAGACATACAAGCACACCGTCCAGTTGATGGTAAATGGATTCTGTGGCCTATAGAAATCGACATCTATTTTTATTTATTGTATTTTATTTGAAAGACCAATAGCTATAATAATTAAGGTAGATAATAATATAATAACTACAGTAAGCCAATCAAAGGTTGATGAAGAATCAAAATGCAGACGTGTTGTCACCCATGGGAACTAAGATGGGTAAATAATGAATGCTTTTCTGCACTCATTATGCGAAAAACAACAGCATTAAACTGCTATTTTACAATGCCATTACCAGTCAAGCTGACCCACTCGTGCTACTACCATAATGTAGCCGCAGCAAGGCTCTACTGCATATAAAATTGTCTGAGGCACGCTCGCACTCATTTGTGCACGCACACACTTGCACGCTTCCTTGATAATACTTAGCGATCCGGTATCATGTTTTCTTTTAAGTTATATATTTTACAGGGCAAGAGGAAGTAGTGGCAGTGGCAGGTGAGGTGAAACCGCCATCAGGGGGTTCGAGTCCCAGCCGTGAGGTGCAACAGATTATGTCGCATAACGACCAACCTTATTACAAAGACGAAATGGTATGTGTAACAAATAGTTAGTTTCAGTATTTGATGATCTTATTTGTCTCTTATTTTTTCTGTGACAAGTCGTAAAAGTTGTTGCTCCCAAATAATCTTATGTATTTAAAACCGTAAATTGTTTTTGTTCACTTCAATTTCATTTCGTTGTTATTTTGTATTCATTTATATTATAATAACCTTTTTTTATAATGTTTTTGTTTAATTTAGTATTTAAACCTGGTAATAGAGAGACCATGTATATTTTCTGGGACTTTGTTGTAATAGCGTCTACATCGCCCAATTAATAAATTACCTGACTCTGTGGAGTCTAGAAACTCGTAACACTATCTTGTATTTATGCCTGGTATTTACAGAGTCTATATAAGAAATTTCTTTCTTGTTGAAATGCATTTTATTCCGGTTTAAGCACGAATAATAAGCATAAAAAGTAATTAAATGTCAAAAGATAAATAAAACTAAATTAAAAGTAATAATAATTTAACAACATTATAAATTTAAGAAAAAATATTTAAAAAATACTGTGTTGCAGCATGAAACTGCGAAACGGACCGGACTCAGTGATAGCACTAGTTTTCAGTCTAGCCCTTACCCAGAGGTAGCTCGGGCGGCTGAGTGCACGCTCGCGCTTGATGTCCGAAAGTTTATAATAAACAATATACATATAAATACGCGTACCTGCATTTTTATCTATCTTTTTTATTAAAACTACTTTTGTTTTCGTGGATTTTTGCCCAAGATCATGATCCCGGATGCGGCTGGAGCTCTTGGATAATGAATACATTGATTTAAATGAAATCAATAATAAAAAATTGCTTTTAATCGTGTTTGCATATAATTTAAGAACTTAATGATATGATCAAATTCTATGTTGAAAGATAAATGCAAAGCACTAATGTGTAATGTTACACTATAATATTGTGTCTTGAACCGTTATGAACGGTTGTGTTTGTAAATTCAAATTTTTGATAGGCCCTGGCTATTTTGTCACTGTTGCGTTTTATTTTACTGTAGAACGCAACAAAGAGCATACGTTATGATCGTTCTCTGTGTATGGTTTGTAGGAGGAGGGTGAGTCGAGTCAGACGGCGGTGATTGGGAAGCAGGCTGCGGTGCCGAACGGCGGCGACTCTCTGTTCGCGACCGAGCTGTACGTCGCTCCTGAGAAACACTCACCGCCGGCCAAACTCACGCACACCAGTGAGTTAACGACGTTTTCTAATAAACTACTTTCACTAAGAGCTAGCATTACAGTGGTTAAGCTTTTCTCCACTGTACATACGACGTTTTCTAATTAAACTACTTACACTAAGAGCTAGCATTACAGTGGTTAAGCTCTTCTCCACTGTACATACGACGTTTTCAAAATAAACTACTTACACTAAGAGCTTACATTACAGTAGCTAGGCCATTTGGATTTGGATGTTTTGGGCCTTTTCATAAATCGCCTTTTATGATATCCATTGGATACGATCGGTTAATCGTTTCTCTTGTGCTGCCTCCATATGGTTTATACTACGGCTACATTCGTAAGATTTGCTTATTTATTTATTTATTTATTTGCTTCTTAGTATGTATGTTACATGATATACTGTTAAATACTATGCATACACACTAAGTCTCTAATGGAGACATGCAAATTTATTTATTCTTAGAAATTATATTTATACAAAATTAACACATCAAAATCAATCATTATTAAATCATTAAATTAGCAACAACAAACAATCCATCCAATTATATTCTAAAGATATCAAAAGTACAACTAAAAAATAAAAAAAAAAAATAAAAAAAAAATTATAATTAACAAATAAAGTAAATTAAATTAAACAATATTATATACCATGTCAGTTAATAACAAAAAAATGTCAATTATGAGCTATAGTCCTATAAAAGTTTTCATCAGTAATTTAAGAGCTCGTTTACGGAGTAAAATGTTTTTTGAAGAAGCCACTGGTATAATTTTTTTTGAAATGTTTTTATAGGAAGATCTTTGATTATGTTTGGTATTTTATTATATATTGTTTTACCCATCCAGTAACAATTTTTGCTAAAGCGTTTACTTTTCGGTATTTCGCTAATTACTATCCGATCTGGGTATCTCGTGTT
Source organism: Parnassius smintheus behrii (assembly GCA_036936625.1). Classification (NCBI taxonomy): domain Eukaryota; kingdom Metazoa; phylum Arthropoda; class Insecta; order Lepidoptera; family Papilionidae; genus Parnassius; species Parnassius smintheus. The sequence continues at coordinate 51,973,661 of JAUPFT010000005.1, forward strand.
CATGGATACCACTTCTTTGTTAAGTTTATAAAAACTTTTCCCGTGTTGTTTTACAAATTTAGCAACTTCTAATATATACAAACAAGGCACGGGTAAGATTCCCAGTGTCTTAAATAGAGGTCGACATGAAACATCTGGGCCCACACCATGAATGGCACGAACACATTTTTTTTGTGCAATAAAAACTTTATTAATCTCTGCACTGTTGCCCCAAATTATAATTCCGTAGCGGATAATCGACTCAATATATGCAAAATAAGTCATAATTGCAGTTTGTTTTGTTGCCACTTTTGTTAGTCTATAAAGCGCATACGTGAACCTGTTTATTTTATTACATATTTTACAAACTTGTTCTTTCCATTTTAATTCTTTGTCAATAAATATACCTAGGAATGTCATATTAGTTGCACTACAAAGAGTTTGTCCATTATAATTAATATTTATTAAATTATTATTTATATTATTGAAATTTATATATTGAGTTTTACTTAAGTTTATTGTTAAATTATTATTACTTAGCCATTTAGTTACGTCAAATATTGTTTGATTAATGTCAAAATTATGTTTTGTTAGTGACATATTTTTATTTGTTGTGACTATTACTGCGACGTCATCTGCGAATAAAATACTTCTATATTTAGTAATTTCAGGTAAGTCGTTTAAATTTTACCCCAAACGCATTTTTTCTAAATTTGGATCTATAACTTTGACTTACATGTCTATTGTCAAGTTTTAGCACCTCATCACATTGATGCCTGTTTTGTATGAATGACTTAGACCTAGAACGATTTTTGAAAAATGTCATAGAATGATTTGTTATTTTACACCACCACCAAATGGTAAATTGTCACTAAAATAATTAATTAGTTTGCAATGTTACAATGTATGTGAATATAGTGTAACTTTTTCAGACAGCGACACGTCGTGGCCGCAGATTTCGCTCGCGCAAATCACAGAAGCGAACCAACGCAAGGCGTCCAGTGACAAATGCAGCAGCCAGAGTGTTAGCGCGCCGCTGAGTACACCGCTGAGTGTGCCACTCGCTCCGTCGCTGAGTGCTCCACTCAACGCTCCGCTCAGTGCTCCGCACAATGCCCCACTCAGTGCCCCACTCAGTGCCCCTCTCAGTGTCCCACCCAGTGCTCCGCACAATGCACCGCTCAGTGCACCTGAGCGTAACGCCGCCGATGAAGCTTCTCGCATGCGACTTGAGGCGGTCGAACAGAAAATTGATAAACTCACGGGTTAGTGTTTTGTTACCTTTTTTCTTTGTTACTGTTTTGAATCCTATAAACAATAAAAATTGGCCATTTATAAAAAATAGAACTTGCTTAATATGCCTGGGGTAGTAAGCTGGCGAGCATAGGATTAATACCCTTGTATTTAGTTTCATCATGTCTAATATATAGAAATTAAAGTGATATTAATTTTCCCTTACAACAGTGTATACTAGTATTTAGTTTAGTTGTTGGATAGTTCTGATAGATCTGTAATAAGACACATTCGGCACTGGCCTGGAGTATCATCGTAAAGTTAAACTTTTGTAATAAAATTATGTTTCATTTAAAAAAAAAAGCAGAAATAAATCTCCAGCTATTATCAAAATGCATATGTGTTTAAAATTAATTTATGGTGAAATATATTCAAAATAAAAAAATATACAATAGTTTTTGAAAATGAAGCGATCCATAAATTTGTTTAAGATATTAATGTAATTTTTTCATATTTCATATTACTTGTATTTTCATTTATAACTATGCAAATTTATAGTCAATAGCATATCAATATAAAATGAAAAACTAGGGCACCATTTGTTATGCTTCAAAAGGCTCACCTCTGAACACAGAGTAGCTTCATTTGTGACAGTTTTATAAAGTAGGAAAGTATTCGCCATGCTGCTCGTATACGAAATGTGCGAACTTGGCATGTCTTTAAGATATTTTTAATTACTGGGACATTCGTTTTTATCATGACACTTACTTTCATATCTGAGCACTTAATATTGAAAGTAATAATTTTAGTGGTGGTGCTGGAAAAATTAGTTTATATATAGTTATATATATATATATATATATATATATATATATATATATATATATATATATATATATATATATATATATATATATATAGCGTATGATTTGTACGGAGTGACGCGTGTTGCGCAGAACTGGTGGTGCAGCTGGGGCGTGAGGCGCGCGCGCTGCGCGGCGAGGTGCGCGCGCCGCGCGCTCTGCTGGACGAGGCGCTGCACGCGCACACGCAGCGCACCAGTGCCGCCATCGACTCCGCGCTCGCTGATGGGTCAGTGTCGATACATTTTGCTCCGTATTCCTATGTAATTACAGTTTATTTTTGTGCACCACAGACTGATGACCTTGTAACCTTGTGATCGCGTACTGGTGGTGTAACAATATTCACCACCCCATATCGTCACGTATGTGTCGTAGGAGACGCTAGAGAGAAATAAAGCAGGGTATGGACAGCAACATACTATTAACTACAACTAAAAATAATAAAAAACTGCAGCTACCCACCCTTTTGCCAAGCGTGGCAACTATACCAAATATCCCTATATGATGAAATCTATGGGGGGTGTCCTATGTTCAACAATAGACTTTTAATATGATGTAACAATAACGATAACCAAATATGGTCTTGCAGTCCAAATGGTGTGGCTTGCGGTGTTAGAGAATCCATCATCCAATTTCGTCCCGTGATTGTCGTAAGCGTTGATTATGGAATACGCAATAACATACTATGGTCATCCGATAGATAGCCTCATATCCATCTTTCTAACGTTACGCCAAGCTTTAAATAACTAATCAAGTTATGGGAACAACGTCAAAAGTCACGCTTAAAGCTGATCGCCGAATACGAATAATTTCATCTAATGACCCGTCATTACTTATTACTCATAACAACAAGGCTTGTTTTTGTAAACATATTATTGCGCGAATTACGTTAACTGCAGCCGAAGGACCCAAAAAAAACCGAAACTAATATAAAATACTTTATTATAATATAAAAATTACAATATAATTATTACAACTAAAAAAGAAGTGAATCAGATCGATGCTAGATCTAGAATGATTTTTAATTATTACATTAAAATAAGGTAAAGTAATATTGCAGAGCTCCGATTGCATCCGTTGACGTCAATGCTCATGTTCTGCTGAGTTGCGCCTCGTGCCGCTGCAATGTATCGGGGTCACTGCTGTGTAGGCTCTTTACCTATGAGGTTATGCTATAACTCCGCCACCCTCAGATCAGCAACTATTTTAGAACTTTGAGAGAAAAAGTTCCTGGTAATGTCTTTTCGACTTTTGTTCCTTCGGGGTTTTCATAGCTGTGTTGGGTGTTATCATGGGTCTGTTCTTGCTTCCTAGTCTTGTAGTAGTAACGAACTGAGATTATGATAGCAAATACTACTAGGCTTGATAACACGGCGTAAAAGGGAATAGTAGTATGATATAAGGTTAGGGGGTGCATCTCTCGCAGATGAAGTGGTGGTTGCATCATGAGTTGGTCCTGGGCTGCGTGGAGTCCTTTCAGGTTGATTGTATTAATGCTGATTCGTGGTACTGCTGGGGTATCTTTTGCGCTTATATCCATCGGTATTTTCATTAGTTTCAGGGGATGGCCTTCTACTTGATCATTGATATTAGTGATGTCGAATTCTTGTGTTCGCAAGAAGCAATTGATTGGTATTGTGGCTAAGTAGCTGCCCTGTAATGTAGTAATGTCTTCACGCCCGCATACTGTGTGGACCTTAGTTGGTTGAGGGAAGGAGATGGTATAGTGCTTGTCGTCAAGACGTTCCATGGCTTCTTTTGATAGTGCGATGTCGGTTATCTTACAGGATTTTGCTATAGACTGATTGATGATGAGGTTCTGAATACAGTCGGATTGTGTTCGAATTTGGGTGTTTGTTTCCTTTTCGCATAGGTACCGATTACTCAACTTCGGACATTCTGTCTCCATGTACACGAATTTTTCTCTATTGGTTGCTATTAGAGGATAGGGTGGAATAATAGATTGGTGGTTTTTGTTAGGTACAATGGATAAGCGGAATAGGTCGAAGGTGTCTTTGGAAATAACGGGGAATTTCAGAACAATTACTATTTGATTCTCCGTGAAATAATAACCTGACTTAATGATATCGTAATATTCTCTAGTCTCTAAATTTAATACATGTTCCTTATCATAAATTTGCCTTAATCTTACTAACATGGACTTAATTATTTTAACACTTAAGGTAGAATGGTGGGTGCTCGATGCACGACTAAATGCTAATATATTTTCTATCCTATTAAGCTCATTGAGCACATCATCGATATTTTCGGTTAAAATTGTTAGGAGTTGGGCAAACTTAGCATATTTGATGAGGCTACTATCTCTATAAGCGGCTCTATCTAATAACTGGATAAGTGTTGAGTTAATTTTGTTTTGATTTTCAATTATCTGGGATATTACACTATTGTGTTGAAACATCCACTCCTTACTAATGCTAATGTGACTATTGAATTCCGATTCGATCCTATTTTGGTTATCCTTTAAAACTTTTATGGCATTATTATATTTCGCGGCATCTAAATAATCTAAATTAACGGTTACGCTTTTGATTACCGAGCCTAAGCCGTCTACTAGACCTCTCTTAGTGCGACTAGGCTCTAAGCTATTTAGTTGTATTAAAACTTTATCTAATTTACTATAAAGATAGTCCATTTGCAATTCGTACAGTATGGAAGCTGTCTCTGCGTATGTAAGTTAACTTCTATTTTGGCTTTTTTGAAGAACGAGCCTTTTGAAAATCCTGAGTTGTACTGCTTGTAGAAGGTTGACAGTCTACGTTATCGTGTTCATCTATCTCAGTCGCGTCTTGGTAAGGGTAATGCTGTGTGTCGTCACAGTCATAGGTCACAGTATTGGTATAGTCATAATTATCATCATAGTTGTAATAGTCGTATTGGTATTCGGGATAATAGTAACTATTGTAATCCGCACATTCGTTAAAATTCATTTCCCTACTTTTGAAATAATTTGAAGGCGGTGGGTTACCGTATCTACGCCAATCGTGACCAGTCAGACCTGATGGAGGCATTGGTTTAGGTACGTAATGGCTAACGCCACTCATAGGCTTCGGACCTGAGTCATGGGGTTGATTCCTATTTGGTAATCTAAACATATTACTATGGGGTGTGTATTTAGGTGGCAAAGCACGGAACATTTGTTGAGTTCGCGTAGGCATGTTAAACTGTGGTGGCACGTTAGGCCTAAAGGCATGTTGCTGTGGTACATGTTGAGGTCGCTGTAAATTGGGCATTGGCATCGGTGCAGGAAAACTGAATGGTTTTTGCAAAGGTAAGGTCATATGACTAGGTTGGAGAGGCTTAGTTGCTTGAGGTTTCATCTCAGCGAAAGATTCACCGCGTTGTTGTAGGTACATGACATTCAGTTCTTCCTGTACAAACTCCAAGGCTTTTTCAACTGTATCAGGACGCATGCAACGTATTCGTGAGCCAAGTGGCTCCTTTAAACCGCGTACGAAAGCTTGCTTTGTTAAATTTTTATACAGTACACGTTTGGCTTCTATTGTAGTAGGCAAGGTTTCATGAAGCGTAACATACGTCATGATAGTGCTGAATAATATCTGACATCGTGCATAAAATTCTTGGGGTGAGCTGTTTCCCTGAGTAGCTAACGAGAGGTCATTGTAGAGTGCCGTTTCGTCTCGTTGGTCAGAAAAGTTATTGACTAAGGCTGTGCGTATGCCATGCCAGCTTTCAGGAATACCATTTGAATTTAAAGTGGTCGCGGCGGGTCCAGTTATCTTATTTAATATCCCGTTAAGCAGACATAAGTTTGATAGTTCACTGCCAGGCTCATTACTTAGGTATGCCCCACATATTTGGTCACATAAATTTATAAACCTAGTCAGTACATTAGGGTTACCGTCGAACTCTGGCACTAGGCGTAAAACCTTGAAAATGGTGTCAGGGTCGTGGGCCATTTTTGGTTCCTCGGTGATTATATCTAACTCTAAATAACAACCTAAATCTCTATTATAGTCTAAACTTTGTCTACGTGGCTGCCTACGCGATGTAGGTTCGCAGTGGGATGATTTCCTTGGATGGAAAATTTTGACGGGAAAGATTTACACTAGAAAAGAGGAAGCAACACTAGATAAAATTCTGGTGTACTTACATAGATTTCATCTCGGTTTTCTCGGGATCGATGTCTTGATGTATCCTCTTGGCTTGCAGTTGGTCCGTAGTAGATTCGGATACTCGGTTAAAGCTTGAAAGCTACGATAGTCTAACTAACTTTTGAGTATCCTACCGACTGCGCCAATTACGTTAACTGCAGCCGAAGGACCCAAAAAAACCGAAACTAATATAAAATACTTTATTATAATATAAAAATTACAATATAATTATTACAACTAAAAAAGAAGTGAATCAGATCGATGCTAGATCTAGAATGATTTTTAATTATTACATTAAAATAAGGTAAAGTAATATTGCAGAGCTCCGATTGCATCCGTTGACGTCAATGCTCATGTTCTGCTGAGTTGCGCCTCGTGCCGCTGCAATGTATCGGGGTCACTGCTGTGTAGGCTCTTTACCTATGAGGTTATGCTATAACTCGCGCCTAAGTTGACGTCTGGTACCTGGCACTAGCGCCATGTAGTGTCGGGGATCAGAGCGAGGAGGGCTTCCTAGAAAATGTCAATTTTGATCTTTAGACCAACATCGCCATCTAGTATCGAACTGAAGAATTAAGCTTTCTAGAAGTCCCACACTCGAACTTTCTGCGCCTGGTCGGCGCCAGTATTTACTGGAATATTCCGGATATTTCGGTGGAAAAGGTGTATTTAAAGCAGCTGCAAGCCGCGGTCGGGGCAATATTGAATTTGGCGAGACAAGCGAAGCTTCGGAGCGAAATAAAGTGAATCAGTGTGATTAATTTTTACTGTCTTTTAAAATTTAATTGGTGTTCGGTAGTAAAAGTGTAAATTTTGGTAATTCAATCGGCAGTTTTTATTGTCACGAACCTTAAGCTCGTAACACAATTGGTGTCAGAAGTGGGATAAAATCATGCCGATTTTATCTAAAGACGAAATGGAGGGTGTCCGTACCCGAAGTCAACGCCAGCAGGAGACGGACCAGAGATGATTTCGTGGTGCAACGCCGCAGACGTCAGAGGGCCAACTGCCAGCCACGGAGGCTGACCCGTCAGCAGCTGTTACACCTGCAGCACCTCACTTGGTGCTCTGATGGCGATGCCGCAGGAGCAGGCTCGCCGACAGGAGGAACAGGCCCGCCGACAGGAGGAACAGGTCCATCGGTTGGAAGAGCAGCTGCGGGGTGGACAGGAGGAACAGGTCCGTCGTTTGGAAGAGCAGCTGCGGGGCGGACAAGAGGAACAGGTCCGTCGTTTGGAAGAGCAGATGCTCCTCTTGAAGGACCTTCACGCTACAGGGTTGCTCAGCATGACAACCGCCTGTCGGAAGCTGAAACCCAAATCGACCAAGTGAACAATCGGGTTGACAACGTGATGGCTGACGTGAAGAAAACGCTGGACGACCTCAAACTGGGGGATGGAATTACAGCTCCCGTAGTAGCTACAACACCTTCGTTACGTGGGTTCAAAGTGCCGCCGTTCGACGGGACTTTTTCCTGGTCAGCCTACAAAATCCAGTTCCAGGCTGTCATGGAGGCGAACGGCTGGAATAAAATCCAGGCCATGACTGCACTCACCCTAGACCTGCGCGACCAAGCCTTAACTGTGTTGGAAGCTCTCGATAAGAAAGTGACCTACGAGCAGCTCCTTGAGGCAATGGAGGCGAGATATGGAGGAGCTCATCTGAAACACGTCTTTCGTGCGCAGCTTAAACATCGGTTGCAATGCAGTAACGAAAACCTGCAGCAGTGGGCCCTTGAGGTGGAGAAGATGGTTCAAAAAGCATACCAGTCTATACCTGCGCTCATTGAAGGGAACCTGGTGCAGACATCGACGGCATCCGTGACCTTGAAGTCAGATCTGCTGTGAGGCTCGGGCACCATCTTTCCCATCGTGTCAGGGAGGTTGCAGCAGCTACAGTTCGCGACCGCAATAAAGGATACAGCCCTAGGTGCTATGGCTGTGAGAAAAGGGGCCATCTTCGATCCAGCTATCCTAAGCGAACCCTAGAAGGGGAAGGTGAAAGATCTCAGGAGGGCAGTACGGCTAACAGCACCGCCCAGCAGCAGCAGGGAAACGAGTGAAAGCCAGAACTGCGGGGCGGGTGCTGGCTGATGATAAAAGAGCCCCAAGGATCTCGATCTCACAAACCCATGATGGGAACAGCCTAATCATCAAGGGTGAGATCAATGTAATGCCGTGTAAACTGACCACTGGAGCCTCTCGTACGGTTGTTAGTTCCCAACCTATAAGTCAGTTCCTTGGGGACTCCGCATACAACCGAGAACGCATTAATTTGGTAACAGCTACCGGTCGGCGTATACCCGTCCGTGGAGAGAAGGAGATGGAGTTGAAGTTAGGCAACTCAATCTCTCTGTATAATGTCATCATGGCTGATATAATGGACGACTGTATCCTGGGCCTAGACTTCATGAGAAAGAATCGTTGTGAAATTGACGTTAAGCAAGGTGTTTTGAAATGTTGACAAGGGGAACTTTTCGTGGAAGGGGCGTTACCAGGGAACGTGTACAGCCGTAAGAAGATTGTTCTTCCGCCGAGATCGGAAACGATTGTGCCGGTTAGTCTTCCTCAGAATCCTGAGCAACCTCATCGTTGTGTACTCGTGGAAAGGTTAGACAATGACCTTCCATGGAAAGTGGCTCGACCTTGGCCAGAACCACTAACATCTCAAGAGTATGTGTGCTGAACCTTTGTGACCAGGAAAAGATAATAGAAAAAGGCACACTGGTTGGTACTTGTGAGGAAGTGGATTGGTTGCGTCAGTGCCAATATCTATCAACTGGGACCCCCAGCAAGGATGCATAAACGGGAGTGACCACACTTTTAGATGATTGTCGCAGCGTTCTGTCCCAGAATGAAATAGTCAAGGCGAAGAAGTTGATACTAAAGTACGCCGATGTATTCTCGTCAAACGATGCTGACATAGGGAAGACCGGCTTAGTTCAACACAAAATAAACACAGGAGAAGAATTGCCTATCCGCCAGCGACCAAGAAGATAGCACGTGAAAAAGAAGTGGAAACCCTGATTGAGGGAATGGTGAAAGATGGTGTTATTGAACCTTCATCTAGTCCCTGGCGTTCACCCGTGGTGCTGGTAAAAAAGAAGGATGGCAGCGTGCGGTTTTGTGTTGACTACTGCCGTTTGAACGACATTACAGAGAAGGACAGCTATCCCTTGCCAAGAATTGATGACACGCTGGACATGCTTACAGGAGTAAAGTGGTTTAGCACGCTGGATCTAAAAAGCGGCTAATAGCAAGATGAAATTGACCCTAAGAACAAGGAGAAACTGCGTTCTCGATGGGAAAGGGTCTGTGGCAATTTAAAGTAATGCCGTTTGGGTTGTGCAATGCTCCAGCAACGTTTGAAAGGCTGATGGAACTGAAAATGTTCGGGGAGACAGCTGTCATCTGCAAATAGTTGTCCCTAAAGCGAAAGTACCGGATGTTCTACGGCTGTACCATCATGATTGTTCAGGAGGCCATCTAGGAGTTAAACGAACTCTACTGAAAATCCGAGAACGGTTTTACTGGGTCCACTGTCGAAACGATGTCGAGGACTGGTGTCGCAAATGTACAAGTTGTGCGGCTGTAAAGGGACCTCAGACTCGTAGTAGAGGTGCATTGAAGTTGTACAATGTTGGTGCACCATGGGAGAGAATAGCCATTAACGTGGCGGGGCCGTTTCCGGAAAGTGAAAACGGTAACAAGTATTTCATGGTTGCGATGGATTACTTCACTAAGTGGCCAGAAGTCTTCGCCATTCCAAAGCAAGAAGCTTTAACAGGTGCGGATAAACTAGTTCATGAAGTCTTTTGTCATTTTGGAGTACCTTTAGAGATTCACAGCGACACGAACACCAAGGAAGGAATTTTGAGTCTCAAATATTCCAGAAAACTTGCCGAGTTATGGGTACTCATAAAACAAGAACAACTTCTTATCACCCGCAATCTGATGGAATGGTAGGACGATTTAATCAGACATTGGAGAGGTACCTAGCAAAAGTTGTAGAAATCGGCAACGAGATTGGGACAAGCATATACAACCGTTTTTGTTGTCATATCGAAGCGCTGTTCACGAAAGTACATCAGTGACACCAGCTTTCGCAAACTTTGGAAGAGAATTACGGCTGCCTGCAGACCTGGTCACCGGTATACCACCTGATGCCCCACGCAGTATAACCGATTATGCTAATGACTTGCGGAACAAAATGAATGACATTTATGAGCACGTCAGACAATCGGGCCAGCAAATATCCGAAAAGATGAAAACCCGGTATGACCGCAAAATAAACAACAAAGGGTTCGACGAAGGTAGTGTGGTTGCACAATCCAGTCCTTAGCAAAGGGAAATCTCCTAAGCTTCAAGCTAAATGGTACGGCCCGTACCGGATTGTGACCAGGATCAACGATGTTACCTACCGGATACAGAAAGGCGTAAGAGGGACTCCTAAGATTGTCCGTATTTAAAGCCTCTGTAAGCCGCGATCGGGCAGTATTGAATTTGGCGACACAAGCGAAGCTTCGGAGCGAAATAAAATGAATCAGTGTGATTAATTATTAGTGTCTTTTAAAATTTATTTATTTATTTATTTATTTAACTTCATATACACATTAGATGTATATAGGCGGACTTAATGCCTGAGGCATTATCTACCAGTCTACCTTAGAGTAGTGCAGAGATAAAAGAGGTAGGTGTAATAAGAAGTATGTACAATACATATATACATATATACATATACATATATACACATATATAAACTCATACATATATAAGCGTATAAATATATACATATATAAACATTATGTAAGTAAATACACATAAAATTAAACATATATATATATATATATATATACATATACATACATACACACACACATATATATTAAATATAATAAATACTGCTAACTACGAACGCTAAATTGATTCTGTCATTTTATTGACGAACATTTCTCGCACTTTAGACTTGAACGTGATCCGGTTTTCGGCACTCCTGATTTCGGAAGGAAGTGCGTTCCAAAGAAGAACAGATTGAACAAAGAACGATGATTGAACAAAGTTAGTACTAAAAGGGGGGCATTGAAGCAAAAGGTTATTACTAGAACGGAGAACTCTATCATGATTGGAGCTAAGATATTGAAAATGAGGAGTTAAATAAGATGGAGGATTAGGAGACATCAAGATAGAGTAAAGAGTAGTGAGTGCACGTAGACTACGGCGCTGACGAATGGGTAACCAGTTGAGTTGAGAGCGATAAGTAGACACATGATCATACTTTCGAAGATTAAAAATGAATCGAATGCAGTTATTAAAAAGACGGTCATATTTGTTCAAGAGTTCTGCATTCAGGTCAAAATAACACACATCACCATAGTCAAAAATGGGAAAAATTAAGGTCTGCACAATAATCGTCTTGGTCCTGGACGGGAGAAAGTTCTTCAGGCGGTAGAGAGAACGCAAAATACCTGTCACTTTCTGACAAACATTTGACACTTGAGTTTGCCAGCTCAAGGTGGAGTCAATGTGCAATCCTAGGTCATTCACGGAATTACTCAGTTCTAAAATAAAACCGCTAAAAATGATCGGTGGTAAAGCTGTGGGATCCAGTTTCTTTAACATCCGTTGGCTACCTATTATTATAGCCTGACATTTGGATGGGTTAACTTTAAGACCAAACTTATCAGACCAGTTCTTTATATACTCTAGGTCCCTATTAAGAGACTCAATTGCTGTAGATATACAGTCGACCTTCGCGTGTGAGTACAACTGCAAGTCATCAGCATACAAATGATACGCACACTGAAGATTTGGGGTAATGAGATTTATAAATATTGAAAATAACAATGGAGATAGAATACCGCCTTGAGGAACACCAGCATGCAAGTCACACCAACTTGATGAGGACTCGTCAATGCGAACTGACTGCTGGCGGCCTCGAATATAAGATGAGAACCACTCCAAAGCCTCAGATGAGATCATAGAAAGTGAAAGGATTGATAATAGGATGTCGTGACTGATGGCATTAAAGGCGTTAGAGAAGTCAACCAAAACCAGTACTGTGACTTTAGTTTCCTCCATGCCTGCCCTAATGTCACCAGTGACTTTGAGGAGCGCGGAAACAGTGCTATGACCCGGCCTGAAACCAGACTGTAATGAGCTTAACAGGTTATTCGAGAAGATAAAATGTGATAGCTGTTTGTGTACACAAGCCTCTAGCACCTTTGATAAAAAGGGAAGAATGGATATAGGTCGGAAGTGATTAGGTAAAGAAGGATTAGAAATTTTTGGGAGAGGTATAATGTAAGCTTTACGCCACAGCGACGGAAAAACTCCAGAATCCAGAGAGAAGTTAATTATATGGGAAATAGCAGGGAGGAGATGATCTATAATATTAATAATCATACGGCGACTGATATTGTCACAACCAATAGCATTAGACTTAATGGAGAGTATAACCTTCCTGATCTCATTCGTAGCTATTGGAGAGAAGCAGAAAGGAGCGATATTAGGACGAGGTAAACCCATTATCTGATTAACAGTTTGACACTTGGTTTGGTGATCCAGAGGTGTATGTGAAGAGAAGTGTTGATTGATATCATCCAAACCAATTGTCCTCTGAAACTCAGAATGGGACTTCTTACCAATACCCATGGTTCCAAGGAACTTCCAGATATCTGCGGGGGAAGAGGATATGATGTTGTTAAGAATATATCGGCGTTTTGCGTTGCGTATCATCTGGTTACACCGATTTCTTGCAGTTTTAAAAATGGACCAATTTTCCTCACACCGCTTTTTTCTATATTTCTGAAAGGCTCGGTCTCTACGCCTCATCACAACGCGGATCTCTGTTGTCATCCAAGGTGCTGGCAGCCGCTTTAGCTTTACTTTTTTAATAGGAGCATGCATATTATACAGATTAATTAATATGTTATTAAATGCGCTAACTTTTTCGTCTACCGTGGGAGCGGCTGTCACTGTGTCCCAGTTAATTTTAGAAGCATCCTGACACAACTTCTCCACATCCATACGGCCAAAACAACGCAAGTGCAGGATTTTAGGCGAGGGCTTAGGAGGTTTCAGGATATAGGAAAGGAAAATGAGATCATGATGGGAGAAACCAGACGCATAATGTTGACCATGAGTAGAGACAAAGGTGGGGTTTGATGTTAGCATTAAATCGAGCCATGTGTCCTCCCCGTCCGCATTGTGGTGAGTGGCTTGTAGAGGTAGAACATGAAGGCCAACCGACTCGATTATTTGAACTAACTTATAGGAACCGGATGAGTGCGAAGCCAGGAGATTTGTATTAAAATCACCCATGATGATGTGATGTGAGTATTCTGACCCTAAAGATTCCAGAGTCGTTTCGAGACTGGAGAAGTAATCAACAGAGGGGGGACAATATACAACACCAAGAACGGTTTTAGCTCCCTTCACACATACTTCAAGAAAAAGAAATTCAGCAGATGCGGAGTAAAAGGGCGAGGAGGAAGCTAGAAGTTTATAAGATAAGTCACTGCGGAGGTATATAGCAACACCACCCCCTCTCTTATTAACCCGATCGTTACGTATCAAAGTGAAACCAGAGAGGGGGTAAGTGGTTGAAAGAAGATGGGGCTTCAACCAGCTCTCCGAAATCAGGATGGCATGAACGTTCACGTTAGTAAAGGCTTCAATGAGATCACTGTAGTGGCTGGGCACACTTTGTGCATTGATATGACACACATTTAGCGAAGAGCTAGACTGGTCAAATGTATGACGTAGAAAATCACCCAGCGTATCAGTTATGGAACAAAAACTATCGTCAATAGATGTAGCAGTTTCGTTGGCAGAAAAAAAAGAATCATCATCAGCGTTCATAAAAATAAATATAGATTTATATATATATATATATATATATATATATATATATATATATATATATATATATATAGTATATGATATAAAATATATAAAATTAATTAAATTATTATTAAAACGTACCTAACTTAGGTTATAAACCAAGGCGTACCGTCATCTCTGCACCACCCGCCAGCTAACATACGCACCTTAAATTACTAACTTATCAAATAATAAGCAAAATGAATTAAAAAGATAATGTAAAACACGAATCATATGTACGTTAAACACATAAGTATCGAATTGGTTATTACAACAGATAGAATATAAAAAAAAAAACATAGACAAAATTATTTCATAGAGTTGATCGGTACACAACGTGTATAGACTATAAACTATAACACTACGTGACAGGTTACCGTAATTCGAAATATTACCCTTAAGTTGTCAAACGTCAAATTGGCATTACACTAGAATAGAAATGACAACGAGATCGCTTGGTGGGAGGAAGTGAGAGATACAAGTGTCGTGCCTTTTTTGCTTAAAATTTATTATTTTATTAAGTGTTGTTGAGTTACTATAGTAAATTTTTCTGTCTTGGTGGAGGTTTTAATATCTGTAAATTAGTAAGTGTTTGTAGTTGTGCCGTTTTTATGTAATTTTTTGTTGTAGTAATATAATGGAGGACGAACCTCCCGATCCCGGAAGGGTTCGCAATGATTCCTTTTCCTTACCCATTAACATTGATAATGTAGAACTAATTAACCGTAAACGTGCCCAAGTAAGTAACGAGTCTGCCCATCCACAAAAAATAGTTATTACTGATCCAAAACAACAGTTTCCTTCAATACAATCCTCATATACCCATCCTGATTTTATTAATAAAAAAGTTAAGTACTCTCAAGATGATGCCGCTCCTTTTCTAGTTCACGTAAGTAAAATCTCAAATGATCAGCTGTCTGGAGTAACTCTTAAACCAATTAAATTCGGTCACTTTCTGTATCATAACAAGATTAAAAATATAGTCCATGATGGAGTCAAAAAAGTTGGACGAAATAGAATATCAGTGGAGTTTAAAACAGCTGCAGATGCAAACACTTTTATCGATCACCCAGCTCTCCAAATTTCTAAATATGAAGCAACCATCCCCTCATATAGTATCACTCGTATGGGGCTAGTTAGACAAGTTCCCATAGAGTGGACACTAGAAGAATTAATAGCAGCTATAGAAATTCCCTCTGGCTACGGTTCTATAATTAAAGCACGGCGACTTAATAGACGATCAGTGAGTGACAGCAATAGCGTTTCATGGGTTCCAACTCAGACGGTTGTTCTATCTTTTTCTGGACAAAAACTTCCTCCCCATATTTACTGTTTTTACACTTCAATGCCAGTGGAAAAATATATTTTGCCACTAATTCAGTGTCATAAATGCTGTAGATTTGGCCATGTTACTTCCCAGTGCCGATCATCCCCTCGCTGCTTTGTGTGTGCACAGAATCATGAAGGTTTATCTTGTTCTCGACAAACTCCTACTTGTCTATTCTGCTCAGGTCCCCACACCGCAAAAGACCCTACTTGTCCTGAACATTTAAGGCAAAAATCTATTAAACTTGTTATGTCACAAGAAAATATCTCATATTTAGAAGCTTCAGCTAGATTCCCTCAGACAAAAAGATCCTTTGCTGATACAACAAGAATCCAGCCTCGTAATTGTTCTCAACAGACCCCTTATACCATAACTGAGAGTCTTTCAACCCCTTCGGCTCAGCTCTCACAAACTGCATCATACAAAAAAACAATTTTTATCCCTCAACGTACCTACAGCCAATCATTAAATTCTGGATATGATATGGCAGCCCATCAGGCAATTGTTGAGAATCCTAATTCTTCCCTTCCTAATGGGTGTGCTCTACTGGGAAATGACAACAACTCCTCTAGTAATGATAATTTCTGCGAACTTATGATATCAATTCTAATTAACATGATCTCCCGTTTTAGTGACACGGAACTTCCTCTCAGCTTACACCAAAAACTTACTCAGCTTTCCTCCTTAGCCCGTAACATTCGCAGTCCCGCCAATTCTTCAATGGAATTGTCGGAGCATTAGAAATAAAAAAAATGAACTCATTTACCTCATTAATAAATTTCATCCCTTCATTCTTGCCATCCAGGAGACATGGCTTAGGCCTGAGTCTCATTTTAGGGTTTCAGGCTACGCATGCCTCCGGGATGATAGGAGTGATGGTCGTGCTGGAACCTCTATTTTAATTTCAAGAACAGTTACATTTTCACAAATTCCTCTCCCTTCTCATAGTCCAGCAGTAAATGCTGTTGCTATTAAGGCCCTTGATGTCTCTATTCTCTCAGTTTACATTCCTAATCCTGATGCAAATGTTTTAACAGAACTTGCAACACTTATTTCTTCTCTGTCACCTCCTATGGTTATTTTGGGAGATTTTAATATGCATCATACTGTTTGGGGCTCCCATCTGTGTGATTCACTGGCTCCCTTATTTTTAGATCTTATTGATAATTTTAATCTCTGTATTCTAAATGACGGGTCTCCTACCCGTCGAGTATCCCCATTACAAAATGTTAAAAGTGCCGTTGACCTAACTCTCTGCTCCCCAGATATTGCTTCCCTTCTTCTGTGGCAAATATTACCTTCTAGCTATGGCAGTGACCATTTTCCTATATTCATCACTCCTCCTACTTCACCTGGAATAAATTTTACATTTTGCCCAAGACTAAAGTATAATCTATCCAAAGCTAATTGGCAATTATATTCTACAGTTTTGGAACAAGAGGTTTCAACTCTTCCCCCAATTAACAATGATAATATTGCTCCTGTATATATAGAGTTCAGAAATGCAATTATTTCTGCTGCTAATAAGTCAATTCCCTTAAAAAAACCTTTTAAAAATAAGTATCCTTCCCCTCCTTGGTGGGACCAAGATTGTTCAGCAGCTTGTAGGAGAAGAAAAGAGGCTGAATTAATATACTCCCGTTCTATGACTGCAGAGAATTATATCTCCTATAAAAAAATTGCTGCAGAAACCTTAAAATTACTGTCAGACAAAAAGCGAACTGGTTGGTTTAAATTCTGTGAGTCACTGTCACCTAGGACTCCCCCATCTTTGGTCTGGAGAAATGTTAAAAAATATCGCTGTGCAGTTTCTAGTGAAAATATAATTTCTAATGATCCTTCCCCGTGGATAGATGAATTCTCTAATAAACTTGCACCACAAACAGTCCCATCTTATGATGAATGCCTAGTTTTTAATTCAGCTCTTTTAAAAACAAATGATAAATTTGATTCCCCCTTTTCTTCTCAGGAGTTGTTTACTGTACTCAATGGCCTTAAAGACTCTTCACCAGGTATTGATGGGATTCCTTATTCATTTATAATTAATAGTAGTGAGAACACTAAAACTGTCTTACTATCCATTTTAAATTTTATTTATATTACTGGTGATCCTCCTGCTGAATGGAAAACCCAAATTATTTTGCCCATTCTCAAACCAGGTAAGTCTAGCAATGACCCTTCCAGTTACCGACCTATTGCCCTTTCTTGTACTTTGGCAAAAATCTTGGAACATTTAATAAAAAATCGCTTGGAGTGGTTTTTGGAAAGGAATAATCTCTTACCTAAAAGCCAATTCGGTTTCCGAAAAGGTTTAAGTACCATGGATAGCCTAAGTACTTTGGTCACAGATATTCATATTGCTTTTTCAAAACATGAATTTCTCATAGGAGTTTTCTTGGATATTTCTTCTGCATATGATAATGTGCTTCTTCCTGTGCTCAGGCAGAAAATGCTTAATCTGAGCATTCCAGTGAGGATAGTCAATTACGTCTCTAACTTTCTCTCTTCTAGATCAATATCTATAAATGTTAAAAATCTCCTGCTTCCCCCAAAAACTATATGGAAAGGACTTCCACAAGGCTCAGTTCTTAGTCCTCTCCTTTATTCTATATATACTCACGATTTAGAACTTTCAGTAAATTCTTTTTGTAATGTTCTTCAATATGCAGACGATTTAGCTCTATACATCTCCTTAAACAACTTCACAGTGGCATGTTCCCGTCTAAACTCATCCATGGATTATTTACAAGAATGGTTAACTAATCATGGCCTCTCTTTATCTGTGGCCAAGAGTAGTGTGGTGATCTTTTCCCGCCAAAGGCGAGTTCCCGATATATCTGTTGTATATGATAAGCAACCTATTCCAGTTAGAGGCAATGTTAAATTTTTGGGAGTTATCCTTGATTCGAAATTGGCCTTCGGTCCATACATTGAATATATAACACAAAAATGCGAAAAAAACATAAATATTCTTCGGTCTTTGTCAGGTGTTTGGTGGGGGTCCCATCCTTTTTCTCAGAAATTACTGTACAATGCTTTAATACGAAGCCACCTTGACTATGGATGTTTTCTGTTGGAGCCTTGCAATAAATCATCCCTGAAGGTAATGGACAAAATTCAATCGAAATGCCTTCGCATTATTACAGGGGCAATGAAATCCTCACCAATAAATGTTCTTCAGGTTGAGTGCGTAGATCCTCCTTTAAGATTAAGAAGGCAATACCTTTCAGACAGATTCTTATTTAAGATCTGCCAGCTTTCAGATCATCCCCTAATTCCTAAATTGCACCTTCTTTCAGAGTATATCTCATCTGACCGATACTGGACCCATAAGGACTCTCCCTGCTTGTTTAAAAGTTTTGTAATTTTTCTTCAGCTTCCTTACCCAATCTTTCAATGTAAAATAAATCCACTCTTTGATGTTCCTTACGAGGCTATTGTTTACCAACCCGACATTCATCTAGATCTGGGTATAGAAAAGGATTCTCCAATGGCAAATTTGAAATTAAAAGAAATTATAGAAAACACCTTTAAAGATTGGCTTGTCATGTACACAGACGCTTCAAAACAGTCTGATGAAGACTATACTGGAGCTGCTGTTTGGATTCCTAAGTTCAAAATCATTCTTAACTTTAAATGCTCCTCACTATCCTCCACTTTTACCGGTGAAGCAACTGCAATCAGTGAAGCTTTGTTATATGTAGAGTCACATAATCTTAATAAAACAGTTATTTTCACAGATTCAAAAAGTTGTTTGTTAGCTATTTTGTCCAATCAATTCCATAACAAACATAAATTTCCACTAATTCTTAAAATAAAAAATACCCTGTTCAGATGTCATCTTAAAGGAATCCATGTTTCAGTGGCCTGGATTCCAGGCCACAGTGGTATCCATGGTAACGAAACAGCTGATGTACTCGCTAAAAATGCGATTGCTAATGGCATTCTACAAAATTTAATTTACTCACATGACCTAATTTTGCTAGCTAAAAGGAAACTGAATGAAAATTGGAATAAGTTATGGGAAGTTTCCAAAAATGTTAAAGGTAAGCACTATGCTGCCATCCAAGAGGTTATTCCTCCCAAGCCTTGGTTCTTTAAATTTAACAAAGCAAATAAACATGCAACTTCAATCATTTGTAGATTAAGAATTGGACACGCCTGCACACATGCACATCTGGCAAAAATCAGAGTAAGGGATAGCTCATTGTGTGAATGTGGCTTAGATGAAGGTTCCACAAACCATATTTTTTTCAACTGTCCCAAATTATCCTCCTCCCTTTATGATTACCTTCCTCCTTATATTCCTCGACCTATAGATTTTAATTCTCTTTTAACATATACCAGTACTCCTTTTGTGTATATTTTATGTGATTTTATTAATACTAATAATATGAAACTTTAAATCCTTGTCACTTTTAACATACGGGTAAGAGTCTAACACCTGTGTTTGTCATATTTGTTCTAGGTAACTCAACAAATAGATTTGTCAAAATTCTCGGAGGAAAACTGAATCCTTGTATTATCACAGACTCTTATTTTAATTAAACTCATAAGCTTTCATTTTCTACTCAATACGTCATTGGCGAATTTTATCAAACCGCCACAAAAGAAAGAAGAAGAAGAAGAAGAAGAAATGACAACTGACAATTAAAAATATAACATACAAAAGCATGTTTACACTGTAGTTCGAGAGAATAAAAAGCGAATATTATCTTAGTAATTATAAATACGATATCAATGTTACAAGAACAAGAAAGGAGGATATAATTCGTTTAGAAAAAGAAAAAAAAAATACAACGCTTAGTACTACTTAGAAACCATTTTGGAGTTACGTACCTATACTAGAAATAAAGCAAAATAAAATTGTATACATTTCACATAAAAAAATTAAAAAAAAAATTGAGAAATTTTGTATTAAGGTAATGAAAAGTTAACACACGAAACTACAAACTTCAATTGTCGTCACTTACGAAGTTTTGAAAGAGGGTTCGTTGATCCCACAACTGCGGTCTTGCCCTCAACCAAGGATTCAGCTGCTGATTTGGGGTATTTCTGCTTTAAGGAGTTCAGCTCGTCTAGAGAAGTGATCTTATGCCGGGATCCATCAGCAGCTTTCACCACAATTACACCGTCCTGAGTCCAGCAATCACGCATACCAAAATGCTGCCGGGCTTTAGCATGAACAGCTTGACGGGTCTTTGTCAAGAATTCTTTAACTGCAATCGATGAACCTTTAAGCTTGGACTTTGACCTCCACACCGATGTTCTAGAGTCAATGTCAACAAACCGTACCAAGATTGGTCGTTGATGGTTTTTACTGGCTGCTCCAATCCTGTGACAAACTCTGATGCTAGAGGCTGTAATGTCTGTTAACTGCATCTTGCGAAAAATGCTCACAACAGTGGCTTTACAATCTTCCTTCTCTTCTTCAGTAACACCGAGAAAAATGAGAGCCTACGACGATGCCTGGTTTCGATGACATCTACCATACGAGAGCACTCAATAATCTGCTTGCGAAGCATCCCAAGCATTGAGTACATGAGCTCACGGAAAGTCCGGAATTATTCAGCCACCTTTGCAACAGTGTCTTTAG
Source organism: Parnassius smintheus behrii (assembly GCA_036936625.1). Taxonomy (NCBI): domain Eukaryota; kingdom Metazoa; phylum Arthropoda; class Insecta; order Lepidoptera; family Papilionidae; genus Parnassius; species Parnassius smintheus. The sequence continues at coordinate 51,994,672 of JAUPFT010000005.1, forward strand.
CAGGTCCCCCAGTATGCAGCTGTGCTTCCAACTCAGCCATCCTTTTGGAAAAGCATTCCTCTAGAGTATTTTGAGCAGTTCTTATTTCTTCTAGTTGAGACATTCTGTTGTAAAAATTATTCAAAGTGTGATGTGCTGGCAGGTGGTGAATTTTAAATCAGTTTACACGCATGAACATGTAAGTACTAACTAATAATGTATTTTTGCACCAAATAAATACCCGAATATTGTACTTTAATGTATTAATTACTTTAAAATATATTTTTGAAAACGTAAGAACGTGTACACTTTTTTCTTCACCTTCAATTTAATTGGTGTTGATAGTAAAAGTGTAAATTTTGGTAATTCAATCGGCAGTTTTTATTGTCACGAACCTTAAGCTCGTAACAATATTCTTTGGTGTGGCTTAAGAGGTGGAAGAAGAAAGAAACTTTATTTTGACCTTTATGAAGGACCAATGCCGCACAGAACAGTTACCAAACTTGTATGGAATAAACCAACTTTACGAATTTTATCAAGTTTAATTTTATATAAAATTTTAATTATGAGAAATCATTAAAGAAATTTATAATTTAAATATGTATAGGTAGATTTAACAAATTTGACTGTACGTCAAAGGCATGCCAAAAAGGACGTCATTTAGCATGTGTTATGGTGAAACCTCAATGCAGATTTTCAGTGATGACCGAAAATCTTGAATAATACAACCCCGAAAATAAATGAATTTAATGAGAAAAATAAAATCAATCAAATACTTCTCATACACTGAAATAGTAACTAATTCTAATAAAATTTTGTTTTAAAGAGAAGATTTGTCTTAATTTCATCTAAATGCTAAAGAGGTACACGTTTCAGATATGTATTAAAAATTTAATTCTCTTTCTATTTTTATTACTTCGCAAAATTTTCAGATTCGTACTTTACCATAAAATGTTTTTGACCACTGGCACTAGGCACAAAGCAACTACGAAATTCCTTGTGCTTGGTGACTGGACTTTAGTTGAGCAATCGTTAATTCACTTGCCGCGCGTGAAGACAAACCCCTACTTCTATAGGAAGTAATAGCAAGTATTACTACGCAAAATGCTGTGTACTCTTATTAAATCTAGATAGAGAATCGCGAACAAAAAAACGACCGGAGATAGATCAGGCGCAGGACCAACGACTTTACGTGTTTTCCGAGGCACGGGGGTGAAACACCGCCAACTTCCTGACTCCGGGCAACTACTGAGAATTTTTTGACGGAAAAACTCAATAATTAATTTTTTGGCCCGATCCGGGATTCGAACCCAGGACCTCATGATCAGCAGTCGTACTACTACAACCACTAGACCAACGAGGCATTCATATACGTCCTATTAGCGACTACTTAACTAAATAAATAATATTGCGTGGCTGTCGTTGCAAGTTTATTTTGATGAAGTGTCAAATGATATCTATTAGTGTGTATGCCAATAGAAACAGCGTCCGTGGTGGAGGTGAATGGAAGTTTGTTTTGTTTTACAAAATAACTCGATGTATCCAAATTTGGTACGATGAATAGCAACGCTTCGATGGAACAGCGAGTGTCTTGGGGCGCGCGTTGTTGCGTGTTATAGCGCGAACTGGACTGTAGCGCGTGCTGTACTGCGCTTTGTAACGTAGGTGGTAGTGGTGGCAGACTGTAACGCGGATTGCGGCGCGGGTGGTAGCACGGGTTGTAGCGCGGGTTGTGGCGCGGGTTGTGGCGCGGGTTGTAGCGCGTGTTATAAAGACCGGTTGCCGGCAGGTGGGAGCGCGTGGCACGCGTGGGAGAAGCGGCGGGCGCACGCGCGGCTGCGGCGGCGGGCGCGGGTGCGGCGCGCGCGCTTGAGCCGCTGGCCGCCGCGCTGCAGCACGAGCTGGCCGCCAAGCTTACCGCCACCGACCGCCTGCTACGCGACAACATCGAACGCCTTGCCACCAGCAAGGTACCTCACGTACATCCGCACACGCGCACACGCACGCACGCGCGCTCTCAGAACTACACCGCCGGGCTACTTCTTGACACTTTGCTCGCCTCGCCATCAGTAAGGTACCGGCCGAGCGCCCGCACACACGCACCAAGCATGCACGCAAACTTAACAGCACACCGTCGGTCTGATGCTCGACGATATCCACCGCCTCGCCACCAGCAAGAGATTGCATCACCCCGTTTTCCCATGTGCGTGTCATAAAAGACAACTTTGATTTAATAAATTTCCTTCTTTTTTTCCTCAGTTTCCGATAAACGTAAAACACCCAGACCGACAATGAGGTGCAGATTCGAAAGTGCGACACGTGACATGCATTGACAATAAATCAAATCAGAAAAGATTTAATATTAACGCGAGAGACCAATAGACAAGAAAACGATAGACTTTCACCATATTACATGCAGTCGCCCGATCTTGAACGAACGTGTTTGTATTGTAAACCACGCTTACATTAAAATAAAACTTGCTCTTATGTTTCGTGTTTCGCCTCTACACGAGGCATCTTCAAGTCGTACTATCGTATCGTATTATCGTCGATGGTATGTCTTTCCTAGAATAGTGGTGTTGGGAGCAGTGGCGTTGGGAGTAGTGGTGCTGGGATTGGTGGTGACGGGATTGGTGCACGCAATTGAGGAAGGGCGGGAGGTGCTCTTCAAACTAGGGAAGACACATAATTTTATTTAATTTAGCGGATGGTTGCAAAATAACTATTAATATCTTTATTATAATGGATTCCGCAAAGTAACGCCTGATTCTATCAATTATATTACTAAATTACTTTTTATTCCTTGTGACAAAATTCACTCTCTACACACACAAACGTATGTACAGCAGTAGACTTTTAATGGGCTGTAATAATTGAACATTATTTTTTGTAATCAGACAGTGACGGAGCGTCTAAGCACGGCCATAGCAACGTCTCTATCAGAGATGGTGCGCGAGTCCTTCCGACAAGCGCTGTTCGAAAGTGTGGTGCCCGTGATGGAGAAAGCGCACGCCCAGATTTTCCGACAAATTAATCAGGCCTTCCAGAATGGCACCAAAGAGTGTGAGTTGATAATCCTATTACTACCATGTACTCTGTATGTAAACTGTGTCTGTCTTATTAAAAACGTGGTTTATTGATAATCTTAGGTTAAAGGAAGGGTCTTAGTTACGGAAAATGTGTCTTAGCCGCGGCAAGACAGTCGTCGTGAAATTTAAAAGGTTTAAATCGCATATTTTCTGTGAGATTATTTAAACAGAGAGTTTAGACCTGTAAATAATCATAAACTACTTTTTGTAATAAGGCGTTTTTTCGTTTGTTTGCATCATTCAAGGGGTACTAGTGCCTCGGTGGTTATTGAGCTTTGGAGTTTTGCCCATGGTCTGGACTTACTCTCTAAAACATTCATTGTTTGCATTCATACTGCCAATGTCAAACTCATAATAATCTGTGTTCAAACAGTTACACAGAGTAGAGATTGTGGCCACAGAATTTTAAAATGTTGCCAATAAATCATTACTTTTATGTGGTTTCAAATGCTCCTTCATCAAGCATTGATTTTGTATTAGTGGTCCAGCCCGGCTTCGCATGGGTGATTTTTGGAACTCGACAACATATGTATCTATTTATTATACATATAAACCTTTCTTTTGAATCACGATCACATCATAATCCGTTGCGTAGTTTAAAAGATCTAATAATTTTGACAAAGTGTGAACATAAATAATGACAGCGCTATCTTAGGACCCATTAAACAAAATCGGTGTTAGATTAACGAAAATAACTTTGCTGTTTACAAAACTAATAACTGGTTTTCTCGGCCGTTCGCAGTCGACTAAAGGAGTTACGGAGAATTGCGCGTAACTTAGTGTACAATGTATTATAAGGAAACGTTTGGTGATGAAAGTATAAATGAGGATGGTAGGAGCCTCCTCCCATTATGTGTGGAAAAACGAACACTTTCTTTCGTCATAAGAAGATTCACATGTATACATGGGAAAGAGGTTGATAGAAGCATGATAGATTTCATAACTGTGGATGAAAGAATGAGGAGCGCAGTGGTGGATACAAGGGTTTACCGGGGGTCCAATCTAGGGACGGATCGTTACTTGGTCTTACGGCGAATTAATAGTCTATTCAGATCTTGGCGGCATCGGACATCTGTGTCTACCACTGCGTTACAGCGTATAAGCACAGAGAGGTTTCAAGATGAAGATGTGAACGACAAGTAGTTAGAGACAAGTTAGAGCACATAGGCAAAATTTTTCGAGAAACTAGTTCGCCTTCCTTCTGGAACCCGTGTATTCTGGTCTCTCGCCAAGGCTTTACAGAGGAATTTCTGTCAGTCATCTCTTCCATCTCTGATAGGGGACGACTCACTGGCCTATGCCCAAAGGAGCAAGCCGATCTGCTAGGCTCTTTCTTTGCGTCCAACTCGACTCTCGATGACGGGGGGAGTACGCCGCCGACCATCTTGCGGTGTGAGTGCTCCATGCCGGAGGTGCGGTTCACACAGCGCTCGGTTCGCAAATCACTTCTCTCCCTGGACATCCACAAGTCTAGTAGGCCTGACGGAATCTAAAATATAAAAATATAATCGAAAATATAAGTGGTCTGGATGAATTGTGTATGACTGAGTTAGTCTAGGAGAACGTGTGGCAAAATGTGAATAAAGGTTTGGTTGATGCAGCTACAGTATATGGAGTTAGTAAGAGAACGAATGTTAAGAAAAATAAAACGTTATGGTGGGATGATGTGGTACGTATGAAAGTTGAAGCAAAGAAGAGAACATGGCTAAGTTTACTAGCAACCAAAGCTGGTAAGTCTAGCAGTATGAATGAAGAGGTTGAAAGAAAAAAAAGGCAGAGTTTAGACGTCTAAATAAGAGAGTGAAAGAATTAGTTGAAAGGAAAAACAAGAAAGAATGGATAAGAATGTTAGAAGAATATCGGATAACTTCCAGGCAAATATTAAAATGTTATGGAAACTCGTAAGGGGACATTCAAAACAGCCTAGATTGAATGCTATACGAGACGGGAATGGCTGTATTTTGAATGATGAAGTTTTGAGTCTAAAGAGATGGAAGGAATATTTTGAAAGCGTATTTATGAGTGATGAGACGTGTGAACTGAATGAAATAGAAATTCCGAAAGAAGAGGAAAGAGATAGGGAGATAAGTATAGATGAAATAATGAAAGCAACGAAACGCATGTAAGTACGTAAGGCAGCCGGATATAACAGAATATCACTCGAAATGCTAAGGGTTGGAGAGGAAGTGGTGGCAGGCCTGCTGTACACCTTTATTAATTTATGCTGGGAACTGAAGCGGGTACCGGTAGACTGGTGCAAAGCCGTGATAGTCCCAATATGTAAGGGAAAATGGTCGCAGCAGGACTGTCAAAACTACCGTAGTATCAGCCTTCTTAGCATTGTAGGAAAACTGTATGCTAAGGTACTGATTGAAAGGGTTATGAAAGAATTTGATGCAAAATTTGGGATGTGCAAGCAGGATTAAGAAAGGGAATAGGGAGTATAGATCAAGTCTTCCATGCGCATGATCGCGGATAAGTTTTTGACCAAAAATCAAAAAGTTGTTTGCGTTCATGGACTTGGTGAAAGCTTATGACAGAGTGGACGGGGATGTGTTATGGCAAACGCTGAACTCATTTAGGTTGAGCGCTGGGTTGATACAGGTATTGAAGTTTCTTTATAGGGACTCTAGGGCTTGTGTTAGGATCACCGGGGCCTACTCTGACTGGTCTGGCATCCGTAAAGGTGTCAGACAGGGCTGTGTGTCCGTGGCTGCTCAACCTATTTATGGACAGTTGTTATTCACAATGCTGTGTTAGTCCTTACTTTAACGTATGGTAGTGAAAGTTGGGTGTGGAAGAAGAAGCATGAGAGTAGAATAAATGCAGTAGAAATGCGGTCGCTAAGGAGTATGCTACAGGGTGATAAATTTTGTGATAAAAGAAGAGTGTGGTTTGCAAGATGATGTTGTGACCAGGATTAAGAAAGGAATGCTTCGGTGGATTGGTCATGTAGAAAGAATGAATGAGGAAAGAGTGACAAAGCAAATTTATGTTGCAGAAGTGAACGGAAGAGTCGGAAAGGGACGTCCTAGGCGAAAGTTTATCGACCAAATTGGCGATATATTGAAAATGGGCCAAATTAAGAGTGCTGTTAATCGACGAGCATGTATGCGTAGGTATATTAATGTGGAGGAGGCGAGAGAAGCGTGTCAGGATCGTGCTAAATTGAGGCTTTGTGTCTCTGCCTACCCTTCTGGGTGACAGGTGTGAGTGTTTATCTATGTATGTATGTATTGTATTATAAGGCTGGAGAGTCCGTCTAGCCGTATACGTAGCAGTTTTTGTAGAGGTGACGGTCAAATTTTGAGCAGTGTACTAAAAGTATAGTAACATTAATTTTTAGAAATGAATAAATTTGAAGTGTGTTTGTAATGTCAAAATAACGGGTTTTTACGAAATGCGTATGAAAGTATATATTATGGTACTTATAATTAAAAAAAATTAAATTTTGTTTTGTCTTTCTATTTCCTTGTGCTGGCTAATCTCCGCAACGGCTAGACTGATTTTGACGGGACTCTCACTGGCAGATAGCTGATGTTATAACGAGTAACTAAAGCTAATTTTATTTTAGAAATATTTGAGATCCGCCCAAAAAATTAAAATCCACGAAACCCACTTGTAATAAATTCCACGCGGACGAAGTCGCGGAACAGTCAATAAAGCGGAACAGCAAGAATCGACTACCACTAGAGATTTTTCCGGACCAGTATGACAAAGGGACCTTTAAGAAAAGAGCTTACTCTTTTTAAAGGCTGGCAACGCATGTGCAATTCCCATGGTGTTGTAGTTGTTCATGGACGGCAGTAATTGCTTACCATAAGGTGAGCCGCTTGCTCGTTTAAAAAAAAGTAAAATACAATTGGTGTGTGCAGTCGCGGCGCAGACGGAGGCGGCGGCGCGAGCAGCAGCCGAGCGAGGCGGCGCGGCCGGCGCTGAGGCGCTGCGCGACGCGCTCGAGCGGCACGCCGCCGCGCTCGCCTCCGCGCACCAGCCTGCGCAGCTCGCTGCCGCGCTGCGCACTGTTGCGCACGGGTACGTGCACACACGCACATGCAAACACATGCACACACATATAGACGCGCGCGCGACGCGCTCGAGCGACACGCCGCCGCTCTGCGCACTGTCGCGCACGGGTAGGTGCACACATGCCCATGCACACACATACACACGCGCGCGTGATGCGCTCGAGCGGCACGCCGCCGCGCTAGCCGCCAGCCACCAGCCCGTGCAGCTCGCACAGCTCGCACACCTCGCACACCTCGCACAGCTCGCACAGCTCGCACAGCTCGCACAGCTCGCACACCTCGCACAGCTCGCACAGCTCGCACACCTCGCACACCTCGCACACGCGCACACGCACACACACGCGCACACGCACACACACACGCACACACACACACACACACACACACACACACACACACACACGCACACACACGCACACACATTCACACACACACACACACACACACACACACACACACACACACACACACACACACACACACACACACACACACACTCGCGCGCGCGCGCGCGCGTACGCACACGCGGCCGACTGTCTAACGACCGCAGAAAAATTTAATGTTTTCTAAACTGTATTTTGTAAATTATAGTCAACCAAATGTAAAAATTTTCACTTTCATTTTGACAGCTGTCAGACTTATTGCACCAAGCGTGCCAACCAAAAAATGGGAGCGTACAATATTCATTTCCTGAAAAAATCTATATCGATTATTAGTAAATGTTTACCAACTCGGTAATCATTTACAGTTTGGTGTTGACTATAGTTATAGATGCGTGGTGCCAGTTTATCGTTTTATTACGAATGCGTTTGTCCCGCAGCGTGCTGGAAAAGGAGATGACGTGGTGGCGCGAGCAGGCGCGCAGCGTGGCGGCGCAGCTGTCGCGCGCGCACTCGCCCGCCACGCCCGCCCCGCACCCCGCCGTCGACAGACAGGTAAACTGACTACACCTAAACTGTCGTCCACTCATAATGAAATTCAATTTGAGTTATCGGTTCGTTATATCACGGAGGTTAGAGAACAGGAGAACGATATTTCTCGGGAAAACGTCTCCGAGTGCCGGGACAAACTTGTGTCAGAAGTCGAGTCTTTGCTGAACAGAGTCTCGGATTGGGGACGACTAAATCTAGTCCAGTTTAACCCCCAGAAGACACAAGTTTGCGCGTTAACCGCTAAAAAGAACCCCTTTGTCGTATCCCCTCAGTTTCAAGGCACTCCCCTTATTGCCTCAGCCAGTATCGGAATCCTCGGCGTCGACATATCGAGTGACGTGCAGTTTCGTGGTCACTTGGAAGGGAAGGCCAAATTGGCCTCTAAAAAGCTTGACGTGCTCAGCAGAGCGGGACAGTATTTCATGCCGGCACACCGCCTGCAACTTTACAAGGCGCAGGTTCGGCCGCACATGGAATACTGTTCCCATCTCTGGGCTGGGGCTCCCCAATACCAGCTCCTTCCACTTGACCGCATCCAGCGCAGAGCGGCTCGAATCGTCGACGACCGAGTGCTTTCCGATCGGCTCGATTCACTGGCGCTGCGAAGAGATGTTGCATCTCTTTGCGTATTTTATCGCATCTATCACGGGGAGTGCTCTGAGGAATTGTTCGGATTAATCCCAGCCGCCAAATTTCGTGAACGCACTACACGGCAAACGTCCCGATACCATCCACACCATCTGGATGCTTGGCGGTCCACCACTGTACGTTTCACAAGGAGTTTTCTTCCACGTACAACCTCTCTGTGGAATAGTTTACCACCGGCGATTTTTCCGGACCGATACGACCTGGGGACCTTCAAGAAAAGAGCTTACTCCTTTCTAAAGGGCCGGCAACGCACCCGCAATTCTCCTGGTGTTGCGGTTGATCATGGGCGGCGGTAGTCACTTAACATCAGGTGAGCCGCATGCTCGTTTGCCCCCTCTTCTATAAAAAAGAGCTAATAGTATTGCTAAAAAAAAAACGATCGCCGTAGAAAATAGTGTCCCAGAAATATGGACACCATAAGTGAGGCGCTGCGATCGCTAAGTTCGCTCAAAAAAAGTCATTTTCAGCCTATTTTTCCGATCAGATGCTAAACCACTTGCACATCCACGCACAATAAAATATTTCTCCATTTTTTTAATGTTTCTTTTTGTCAATAATTACAAAATTACGGAGCATGGAAATTTTCTCACCAATGCCGTGGAGATAATTTGTACATTATTCAACTAACTTCATCCATTTGTACTCATAAACAGCTAACTTTGCAGTCACTACTCACCGACGTCAGCGCCGCTATAGATTCTACAATTTTCAATGACTGGCGGGCTATGCTTTAGTACGTAGTGATCGTTCTCCTGTTCTCTAAGCTCCATGCGTTATATTCTGAATGACATCTCGTTAAAAATTGCTGGACTCCAGTCACAATTCTCAACTATCCAGTTTATCCAAAATAATTTGAAACAAATGACGAGCGATATTGATGATCTAAAGTTAACTCTTAATTCAAGGATGGCTAAGATCTCAGAGCGCGTAACAACGATTGGAAGTAGGGTTCTGCTTTAGAGTCGTCTAAAACCGATCTTGATGAACTCAAGTCTATAGTAAAGGGATTGGTTGAAGACAAGTATAGAAATGAGCAATGGGTGCGCCGATCCAATTTTCAAATAAATGTTATTCCTCAAAAGGGAGTGAAAACTTGTTGCAAATAAACGTATACACTGATAATGACTTTGTTACGAGAGTTGCCGTAAGAAATGACACAGATAGCAACAAGCCAAAACCAATCATATTGAAATTACAGTCTCCTAATAATTAAAAATCGTTGGCTCACAATTACAAGGTTCTATGTTATAATTTCAGTACTTTTTGATTTATGAATACTACAAAGTTCTATTTGTCATTAGTTACACTTTTGCAAAACGAACAACTAGATGGCAGCTCTTTCTACAGAAAAATATAAAGTTTTACATAGTCGTATGTCGTTTTTTTTTACAAAAAGAAATAACAAAGTTCTATGTTAAACAATTTTATTTTTATTGTGTATTTCGTACATTATACTTAATGTAATATATGAAATTATTAAGGTAGGTATAAATTAATATATTTATAATAAATTTAGTATTTATTATTTCATTCTCTCGCAGACTAAATCTTATATTAATATTATGTTTGTCGCTTTATAGTGCCACTTTTTCGTTATATCAAGTGGCAATTCACAACGATTCTAAAGAAGTTTTTACTTCAATAATTTTATTTAATTTTAATTCGAGAATCCTGTTGTACAGATGCAGCTAGCGCAGGTGCAGGCGCTGCTGGCGAGCGGCGACGTGAACGGCGCGTTCCAGCGCGCGCTGTCGGCGTCCGACCTGGCGCTGGTGGTGGGCGCGTGCCGCGCCATCGAGCCGACGCTCGTGTTCGGCCCGCCCTGCCGCCTCGAGCAGCACGTGCTGTTATCGCTCGTGCAGCAGCTCGCCGCCGACATGCAGCGCGACACGCTCCTCAAGCACAGGTGCCTGTGTGTGTACTGTGTACTATAGCTGGTGGTGCCCTGCCGCCTCGAGCAGCATGTGCTGTTGTCGCTCGTGCAGCAGCTCGCCGCCGACATGCGGCGCGACACGCTCCTCAAGCACAGGTGCGTGTGTGTGTACTGCGTACTACAGCTGGTGGTGCCCTGCCGCGTCGAGAAGCACCTGTTGTTATCGCTCGTGCAGCAGCTCGCCGCCGACATGCAGCGCGACACGCTTCTCAAGCACAGGTGCGTGTGTGTGTACTGTGTACCATAGCTGGTGGGTCCCTGTCGTCTCGAACAGCACGTGCTGTTATCGCTCGTGCAGCAGCTCGCCGCTGACATGCAGCGCGACACGCTCCTCAAGCAGAGGTGTGTTGGCGTACTGTGTACTATATCTGGTGGTGCCCTGCCGCCACGAGCAGCACGTGCTGTTATTGCTCGTGCAGCAGCTCGCCGCCGACATGCAGCGCGACACGCTCCTCAGGCACAGGTGCGTGTGTGTGTACTGTGTACTATAGCTGGTGGTGCCCTGCCGCCACGAGCAGCACTTGCTGTTATTGCTCGTGCAGCAGCTCGCCGCCGACATGCAGCGCGACACGCTCCTCAGGCACAGGTGCGTGTGTGTGTACTGTGTACTATAGCTGGTGGTGCCCTGCCGCCACGAGCAGCACGTGCTGTTATTGCTCGTGCAGCAGCTCGCCGCCGACATGCAGCGCGACACGCTCCTCAGGCACAGGTGCGTGTGTGTGTACTGTGTACTATAGCTGGTGGTGCCCTGCCGCCACGAGCAGCACTTGCTGTTATCGCTCGTGCAGCAGCTGCTGGCGAGCGGTGACGTGAACGGCGCGTTCCAGCGCGCGCTGTCGGCGTCCGACCTGGCGCTGGTGGTGGGCGCGTGCCGCGCCATCGAGCCGACGCTCGTGTTCGGCCCGCCCTGCCGCCTCGAGCAGCACGTGCTGTTATCGCTCGTGCAGCAGCTCGCCGCCGACATGCAGCGCGACACGCTCCTCAAGCACAGGTGCCTGTGTGTGTACTGTGTACTATAGCTGGTGGTGCCCTGCCGCCTCGAGCAGCATGTGCTGTTGTCGCTCGTGCAGCAGCTCGCCGCCGACATGCGGCGCGACACGCTCCTCAAGCACAGGTGCGTGTGTGTGTACTGCGTACTACAGCTGGTGGTGCCCTGCCGCGTCGAGAAGCACCTGTTGTTATCGCTCGTGCAGCAGCTCGCCGCCGACATGCAGCGCGACACGCTTCTCAAGCACAGGTGCGTGTGTGTGTACTGTGTACCATAGCTGGTGGGTCCCTGTCGTCTCGAACAGCACGTGCTGTTATCGCTCGTGCAGCAGCTCGCCGCTGACATGCAGCGCGACACGCTCCTCAAGCAGAGGTGTGTTGGCGTACTGTGTACTATATCTGGTGGTGCCCTGCCGCCACGAGCAGCACGTGCTGTTATTGCTCGTGCAGCAGCTCGCCGCCGACATGCAGCGCGACACGCTCCTCAGGCACAGGTGCGTGTGTGTGTACTGTGTACTATAGCTGGTGGTGCCCTGCCGCCACGAGCAGCACTTGCTGTTATTGCTCGTGCAGCAGCTCGCCGCCGACATGCAGCGCGACACGCTCCTCAGGCACAGGTGCGTGTGTGTGTACTGTGTACTATAGCTGGTGGTGCCCTGCCGCCACGAGCAGCACGTGCTGTTATTGCTCGTGCAGCAGCTCGCCGCCGACATGCAGCGCGACACGCTCCTCAGGCACAGGTGCGTGTGTGTGTACTGTGTACTATAGCTGGTGGTGCCCTGCCGCCACGAGCAGCACTTGCTGTTATTGCTCGTGCAGCAGCTCGCCGCCGACATGCAGCGCGACACGCTCCTCAGGCACAGGTGCGTGTGTGTGTACTGTGTACTATAGCTGGTGGTGCCCTGCCGCCACGAGCAGCACGTGCTGTTATTGCTCGTGCAGCAGTTCGCCGCCGACATGCAGCGCGACACGCTCCTCAGGCACAGGTGCGTGTGTGTGTACTGTGTACTATACTATAGCTGATGGTGCCCTGCCGCCTCGAGCAGCACTTACTTTATCGCTCGTGCAGCAGCTCGCCGCCGACATGCAGCGCGACAGACTCCTCAAGCACAGGTGCGTGTGTGTGTACTGTGTACTATACCTGGTGGTGCCCTGCCGCGTCGAGCAGCACGTGCTGTTATCGCTCGTGCAGCAGCTCGCCGCCGACATGCAGCGCGACACACTCCTCAAGCACAGGTGCGTGTGTGTGTACTGTGTACTATAGCTGGTGGTGCCCTGTCGCGTCGAGCAGCACGTGCTGTTATCGCTCGTGCAGCAGCTCGCCGCCGACATGCAGCGCGACACACTCCTCAAGCACAGGTGCGTGTGTGTGTACTGTGTACTATAGCTGGTGGTGCCCTGCCGCCTCGAGCAGCATGTGCTTCTATCGCTCGTGCAGCAGCTCGCCGCTGACATTCAGCGCGACGCGCTCCTCAAGCACAGGTGCGTCTGTGTGTACTGTGTACAATAGCTGGTGGTGCCCTGCCGCCTCGAGCAGCATGTGCTACTGTCGCTCGTGCAGCAGCTCGCCGCTGACATTCAGGGCGACGCGCTCCTCAAGCACAGGTGCGTCTGTGTGTACTGTGTACAATAGCTGGTGGTGCCCTGCCGCCTCGAGCAGCATGTGCTACTGTCGCTCGTGCAGCAGCTCGCCGCTGACATGCAGCGCGACGCGCTCCTCAAGCACAGGTGCGTCTGTGTGTACTGTGTACAATAGCTGGTGGTGCCCTGCCGCCTCGAGCAGCATGTGCTACTGTCGCTCGTGCAGCAGCTCGCCGCTGACATTCAGCGCGACACGCTCCTCAAGCACAGGTGCGTCTGTGTGTACTGTGTACAATAGCTGGTGGTGCCCTGCCGCCTCGAGCAGCATGTGCTTCTATCGCTCGTGCAGCACCTCGCCGCTGACATTCGGCGCGACACGCTCCTCAAACACAGGTGCGTCTGTGTGTACTGTGTACAATAGCTGGTGGTGCCCTGCCGCCTTAGCAGCATGTGCTGCTGTCGCTCGTGCAGCAGCTCGCCGCTGACATTCAGCGCGACACGCTTCTCAAGCACAGTTTTTGCGAAGTTTGACATCTGGTGCCAAATTTCATACATAAAATTTTAGTTCGCATAGTTTCCGTAGGACTTCTTTTATGAAACAGACTCCACTAGAAACACAGGTACTTGGTTGTTTACAACAACAAACCTGCAGGCTCAAACTGAGTCTGTGCTATAAACATTGAAGTAATATGTACTTACGTACGACGGTACGACGGTACGTAATCGACGGAATCAAAGGCTTTCTCATAGTCCACATACGCCGGGCAAAGTGGCAGATTGTACTCTGTGGTCTATGGTACTGAAGCCTTTTCGGAAACCGGCTTGTTCAGGAGGCTGCAAGTCGTCGAGTCTGCGTGCGAGACGATTCGTAATGACTCTCGAAACCAGCACGTAGACGCGGCTCAGAAGGGAAATCGGTCTGTAGTTCTTCAAGAGAGCGTTGTCGCCTTTCTTAAAGAACAAGACCACCGCACTTCTGCTCCACGCCTCCGGAGTAGTGCCACCATGGAGGACGGAATTGAAGAGCTTCTGAAGGACTTCAAGTACCGATGTTCCACCCGCTTTCAGAAGCTCCGCTGTAATTCCATCCTCGCCTGGGGCCCTGCCGTTTTTAAGGTGCTGGAGAGCCATTTTAATCTCGCTCAGACTGACGTCCGGGATATCATCGGAATAATGTCGGGTAAGACTTGCTCTTGGATCGTTACTTCACACTTGCGTGTGGCTCCAATGATGATGTGTACAGCTGCCCATAGAACCTCTCAATCTCACTCAAAATCTCAGGTGTCTCGGAAACGATGTTGCCACACTCAGTCTTCAGCTTTGACAGTTGGCTATTTCTGGCAGACAGATCTCTGGCAAAGACTTTGGAGCCCTGGTTCCGCTCGATCGCTTCTTTAATACGAGCATTATTAAAGTTGCGTAAGTCTCGCTGCATGCATTTGGATATCTGTCTGTTCAGTTGCTTGTATGCTGTCAAATCTGTTGACGATTGCAGCCTCATCTCCCGTCTAACAGCCATGAGATTAAGAGTGTGATCAGAGAGTTTTTGTGTTCTTCTGCGGCGGGTTTTGCAGAACTTAGCTCCGACCGATGGACAGTTTCCACGAGCTTTTCATTCATATCGTCTACTGCATTGCAATCTTCTAGGCACTGAAAGCGGTTACGTAACTCGAGCTGAAAAGACTCGGGATTCTGGATTAGAGCACGAGGGGGACGGAGCGTTGACTTCATTAGACGAGACCTCTCCAACCTAACGTTTAGGTTCAGTGTGCCTCTAACCATTCGGTGATCGCTGCCGGTTTTCACCATTGCGATCACTGAGACATCACTGAACAGTTGGCGTCTGGTCGTCATAATGAAGTCAATCTCATTTTTTGTCGAACCGTCGGGGCTCGACCAGGTCCATTTCCTGTGGGCCCGCTTCTGAAAGAAAGAGTTCATCATAAAGAGTCCCTTTTTCTCCATAAAGTCAGCCAGCTGCTGGCCCCTACGGTTCCGTTGCCCTACTCAAAATTTCCCTAACTTCAGCTCACCGCCTTCTCTTGTGCCTAGTTTTGCGTTGAAGTCTCCCATCAACACCGTGTAGTGGGTTTTGGAGGAATGCATGGCTCTAGAAATATCCTCATACATCATATAGACCTGTATGACCTTCAGCGAATACCGTTTGGTGATTCTGAGTATTAGGTATGCGACCCTCGTTGACACACTCCCAATCTTTACAACGTTGTTGACGAGAGACTTGTGGACGATAAATCCGACACCTCCTTGGGACAGATGGTCGCCCTCCCGGTGATAGAACAAGTTGCCGGACTAGAGATTACCGTGTCCTCCCCCTCTCTTCGGACCTCAGATAATCCAATAATATGCCAGCGCAACTTGTCTACCTCTTCTTCCAGCTCCAGTATCTTCTCGTCAGTCCTCAGGGTGCGTGCGTTATACGTTGCCAGGTCGAGTCGTCGTAGGTGGCAACCGAACCTCCACCGGAGATTCTTAGCACCCCCTGCCCCGCCGTTACCATGGTCGCCACCGTAGCCAGGAATAGCGGGGCCGCCGGGGACTGGGGGCCGTTTATTTGCGTCGTTGCTCATGGGGTGATATTCGCCATAGTTGCCACACTTGGCGAGCGGGTTGGCAACCGCAGTTTTTTATTATGTTATTTTTGTTATCAGGAAGATGCTGCTGCCCATCTCCTGCTTGTCTCCCTCTGTCGCCTCTTACGACACCCACGGGAAGATATGGGGTAGTGGATATTCTCAACCGCCACTACACGGCACACTAATACATATTAATAACATAATAAATAATAACATAAATAATAAATCATTTTATTTTTCTCTTCACAGAGTTATATAATTTCACATTATTTCTTAAATAATACGGTTGTAGATAATTTTGACCTTTGTGAGAAACTGGTGTCCATACTAGGGTAATCTCTGTGTTATAGATCACCAGGCCCTCACCCTAACGGATAGCACGTATTACATTTTCAAATATACTACAAGAGAAATACAAGAATAAGAAATATTTCAACAATAAAATATTTGTAATAATTAATTGAATATTTATTACTGAGGGACCATCAATAAAATCGTCTCGCTTTTTCCAGATACCTTGAAGAAGCAATAATGAACCTGGACACAAGCAACCCAGTGACTCGGGAGCACTTGCCTGTAGTGGTGAGGGAGTTGCAGAAACAGATCACGGCCTACCTTGCAGCGAATCCGGGACACGCCCTGGCTAGGCAGTTCCGCATGTTGCTGATGGCAGCAGACTCGCTGGTCAAAAGTGCGGTCTGACAACGCTGTCGACATTGCGTCTGTATTAGTTGGACTACATAATAGTGATGGATGATATTATGCGAAAGTGAAATTACTGTTGTTATAGAAGTACCGGCGGCGCGTATGTTAATTATAAAAGAAAATCTACTGCTATCTTTGTTTGTTTGTTTTATAAATGATTTAGTTATAAATTAATGAATCGTTAGTTATAATCTGGATATGCCTCGCAATTTATTAAAGAGCGTGTTATCCGATTCGGTGGATAATTAGTTTTTGGGGGGAGTGGTGTATGTTTATTGTAATCAATAAACACCAAAACCTATGATACGAATTTTGAAGTGAAAGCTATCGTTAGATTCTCTTTTTTCTAAGAATTGTCAAAGACTTTATTTTATGGTAATAATTAATAGATTGTAGTTAAAGATCGGCTTATAAATAGTAAAATAAATACAATTAGCATGCCCACAAAAACAATGTTTGAACTAATTCTGCCAAATGGGTTATTCTATTAGTTTGTAATAGATCGATCGGGTTGGAGTCTTTTTTTTCCAACATCTGAAATATTCTCAGATCTAACATGCTGAAACAAAAAAAAGAAGACAGAAAGTTGTGGCAGAAATTAAACCAGTGGAAAATTCCTGTCGATTAATCTGAAAACTTGCGATATTAACGTTTTTCATGAGATAAAAAAAGAAATTTTTTGACATTCGCAGCAACAACCATTTTGTTCGTGTTGATTGAAAGAGAAGTTGTTGATTTGTAGGGCCATATTCATAGTAATTACAGCTGTGAGAAATCCACTCTCAAACTGATCATAAAGTAAATCTAGTATCATACCATATTCATGCATCAAATGTCTTCCGAATTATAAATTAATATCCCAAAAATTCACAAATAAAACTTACTTTCAAAAATTCATTTTTTTAAATTGAAATATTAAATTATCTATGTTTAAATTTCTTTACCTATTTGAATAGTGCTGTCATTGCTTATTTATGTAATTTTTTATACAGTAATCATAGTATGAATGCTTGTGTTAAATTTATGTGCGATTGCCTTGACTAAACCTCAGTAACTCAGGCTGATTTCTAAGTAATAAAAAGTGATTATTATATTAATGTTAAAATAAATTAGTGGTAAAGGATAAGATTTATAATAAGTGTTATAAATGAATATATAACGGACTGCCACTAGAAATGAAATAAGCTGTAAAGTGAATCTAATCCTGGTTCAGACTATCAAAGAAAGATAAACAGAAATATTACTGTTACAGTCTACAAAAAATACTCTCCTGAACTTTTTCTTTACTGTGATAAGGCTTTCCCCATATTGCTTCATGGGGCATGTAAAATGCCCGATAACACAGACACTAGGTGTAGATACACTTTAGCACTCCGTTAGTTCAAAGCACGCCGAATACGTCCGTACGACACCGCTGTCGACGATCGAATGCTCTCACCTTTTTATCTGCTGTGTATACCAGACAAAAAATATCTCCACCCCTGATATGCTGTATACCATCGGTAATATTTGCCACAGTTGCCATGCTTGGCAGCCGTTTTTATTTTTATTTTTAGTTATTAAAAACACGCTGTCCATATCCTGATCTGTTTCCCTCTGTCGCCGTTTACGACACCCACGGGATAATATGTGCTAGTCAATACACCGCCACTACACGTTAATTATTTTATGTTAATTATTTTATACAAAGTTAGTTTCTTTTAAAAGTTATTTTTTTTTAATATTAAGTTAAATTTAGCCTATCCATTCTTGCCGGCAAACTGCGCCACTGCTTTGCTGTTCGGTGTTCGCATTACGAAAGACGAACCAAACGAAGTTCTGATATGTGGAATATCAATAGTAAAGTAATGGAGACCCATAAAATGTTTGGTTGTCCGATGTTAAAAAGAGGAGAGCGAAATTCAATCACATGGTCACCCCATCTCCTGATTAGTTTCCATCTGTCTGACTGTCTGGAAGATTTGCAATAGTGGATATTCTTACATCACCACTATATGTACAGCAAAGACCGAACACTACCGTTTATCTTTCTCTGTTAGTCTGCAAATCCTAGATTGTATTTTTATAATGTCATTATAGTGTATTTATCTGTGGTCACTTTAGTTTCTTAATGTGTCATAGTATTAAATATTGTCATTTTCACTTTTAGTTAAATAGTGAATCTGTGTCAATAACCGATTATAAATGTAAGGTGATGTAAGGTATTGAACAGTCTTGTTTTCTTTTTGTTTCGCATTAAAATACTATTGATAAATAATCAACACAGGCTATAGTATTTATTTTTATTTTTACAATTTTGAGGGGATTGTATTTGTTTGTTTTTTGTAAAATGTGCCTCTACAATGAATAATACGTACTCTTTAGCATACAGATAGACTATGTAAGGGAGTCACTGATAGTTTTCTTTAGCGATGAACAATTTTATTGGACGAATTAGCAAAATTTTTGATTAACAGTGAATGTGTTTATTTTATGGTGCCTGCATCAATCCCAGTTTACAGATAAAACAAGTGGAGCGGCAATAGAGTCGTCGCATCCGCCCTTCATATCATACCAAGTAGACCTATTTACTGTGACTATTTGAGGCATATGAAAGGTACTGCTCTCAAATCGTGCCACTTGCGCTATTTATGTTGACTTGTAAATGTAGACGTATTTTACATATGTTTGCGTTGTGTAACAAAGCTCTAATTTCCTCTGCGAAACTAAGGTTTTGCTATATTATATTGGTTTTTGTTATGAAATAGGGGTAAATCTGACATAGTTTTCGTTTAATATGTATAAAGACTGATTTCAAAACCTATAGCTCTATGCACACTTAAGGCTATGCATATTTTTGGAATTCATAAAATTCATTACTTTAAGGTTTAATTCGTAAGATCTTTAGTTTGATTAGTGTTAATTTATTGGAGTGAAACTCATAAGTGTAACAACAGTGAATTATAGCGAATCTATTAATACAACAATAAATAAACAAGTTTAAAGTTACTTGCAATTTTTTTACATTTTGGCCGCTACTACGCGGCCAAGTGCTAATTAATAAACCGGACCTAAAATTACTCACGTAACAAAAATCATTACAGATTTAAGTAGCGGCACGAAAGCCTAGCGGTGACTGTTGTGCATAAGTCGAAAATAAGGTATCAGTCGTCGCGGGACGGGCGTGCGTATCGTTCCCACGCTCACGTTTCGTTCAGCGCTAGACTTACGTGCCGCGACTTGTACTGCTCTGTACTATTTGGTAACTAATATATATTATCCAAGATAAGTATTATGCAAGTTCAAAATTAAGATGAAAAAATTTCCACTACCCTATATCGTTACAGGTGTCGTAAGAGGCACAAAGGCTAACAAATAAGATAGGAAGCTGAGTCTTCATCATATTAACAACTTAAAAAAATCGTCATATTAACAAAAAAAAAATAGAAAACTGCTGTTGGCAACCGCCTATCAAGCGTGGTGGCTTTGGCAAATATCCCCCTATGAGGCACTCTTAGGGGAGGCAGTAGTGGACTTTTGATAGGCCATAAATTAAGGTAATAAGTAAATAAAAACTTATTAATTTGACTAAGTTCACTTTAGTAAAAGTTTATTTTGGACAAAATATATAAAAATGTTGACATAAGGTGTGTTAACAAAGACATTGAATAGACATACGTTACAGTATAGTTACATCAATTTTTAACAAATCTTACGTCCTTATAATCGTTGATTATCGCCGATTATCTCTATACTTGGCTCTTTCTATTGTCATTTAGTGAAAAGGGAGAGTGAAAGCAATTTTATGCAATTTTTAAATTCACGTAACGATTTTTATGAGTAAGGCTGTTAAACTGTAAATAAAAAAAAATTCTGAAAAAATTGTGTCCATTTAACACTGTCCCACTTATAGCCGTTATTGTACATCTATTGTTAATTAAAAAAATGATACAAATTATAAGACACCAAATTATCATTATGTAGGTGCTGAATATTATGTGTAAACTATGTAAAAGAAACTTTGATATTACAAGAAATATACCTAATACTTGGTAGTATTATTTTTGAAAATGAAACTCCAATTTCTAACCGACTGAAATAGGAGATTATAATCAAAGAATATATAATATAATCACTAATTATATATATTGACTATCTTTTTACGTAATACATATCTCAGTGGTTTGTATTGGTTTTATTTTCTGAGAGCATATGCTCTTTTTCTAAACTATGGCAGTCTATCTCTATATATAGATTGCTGTAGTTTACAACCAATCATACTACAGTAGTTGTTCACTTATGTGAACTTATAAACTCATATGGCGGCTCCACATTATCGCCCTGAAATCACGGCACAAGTAGTGCCTTCCTCATCCATGGGATGCTCACAATCGTTCGTGAAACCCACCGCGAAACGGACGTAGAAGCTGCTGCTGCAATAATTTTATTTGCTGTGGCAAAATATCACTATTTAGACATCCAAAACAAGAAATTCATCAGAAAGCGTTGGAAGAAAAGAAGATGGTGAATGACTAAAATACATCTTCCGTACGCCTTTGTAGTCCGAAACGAACTGGCACGGAGCCGTGAATATGGATGTGTACGCGTGAACGCCACGCGAAGGGTGCGTGAACCCTTTGTAGCGGGAAAAAATACCGACTCTGATCGGGGAACAGGCACGAACGCGCGTGAAGCCCGCGAAAACCATTCACCTGTTTATGGAGCTATACGGCGATAATATGGAGCCTCGGATACAAAACCTACCAAAATAGTTTACAAAAATATTGGACAAACAAACAAATACAAATGTAATCTGCCAACACATCGGAGTAGTGCAGCGAGCAATTGTTTTATAATCCTCTGAGAAATAAGAGGTCTGTACAAGCTAGAACATAATTCATAATTCTTTATTGCATGTCACAAAGTATAAAGTTGGAACAATATATTTACAGAACATCTGACACCCTGTACGGGCGTAGCATATTAAAACAGAGTTTAAATTTTAATATATATAGAATTCATTTTCATTTCATTCAAATTACAGTATTTATAGTACACAATATATAAATTATATTATAAAATGTCAGACTAAATAATACTTACACATTTGTTTTAAAAATTAAATTTCATTAAATATTGTCAACTGATCATTCGTCATTTATATTATGTATATAAAGTTTAAAAAATTTTATGAAAAATACTAACAATGTCAAATATGTAAATAGAAATAAAGAAAATTGTCAAATAATAAAAATTGATTTATAATTTACATAACATAACATAAACACTCACGCCTGTCACCCAGAGGGGTAGGCAGAGACTACGGACTTCCATTTGGCACGATCCTGACATACCTCTTTCGCCTCCTTTACATCCATATACCTACGCATACATGCTCGTCGGTTAAGGGTACTTCTAACGTGGCCCATTTTCAAAATATCGCCAATTTGGTCGATAAACTTTTTCCTAGGGCGTCCCTTCCCGACTCGGCCGTTTACATCTGCCATATAAATTTGCTTTGTCACTCTTTCCTCATTCATTCTTTCCACATGACCAAACCACCGAAGCATTCCTTTCTTAATCCTGGTCACAACATCATCTTGCATACCACATTCATCTCTTATTACGCAATTTCTCACCCTGTCATTCAGATTCAACCCTAGCATATTCCTTAAAGACCGCATTTCTACAGCATTTATTCTACTTTCGTGCTTCTTCTGCCACACCCAGCTTTCACTACCATACATTAAAGTGGGGACTAACACAGCATTATGAATTACCATACGTGCCTGCTTTGACACATTCTGGTTCTTCATAATAGAGTGTAGTGCCCCATTCACTCTATTCCCTGCATTTACTCGTCGTTCTATATCCCTATCATATCTACCATCCCTGCTAAATACACATCCCTAATACACAAACTCATCCACTTGCTCAATTAACTCTCCTTCTATTCTTATTTCACATACCGTTTTACTTTCTTCTCTTTCAAAAACCATCACTTTCGTCTTACATGCGTTCACTTTCATTCCCCTTTCTTTTAATTCCCAGTTCATTAATGTAACCATCATTTGCAACTCAGCCTCCGATGACGCAAATATGACTTGATCATCGGCATACAAAAGGCATTTGACGGTTAACTCGCCCATTCTTAACCCACATTCTTCATCTTTCAAAGTTTGCAAACACCGGTCCATAAACAGGTTGAACAGCCAAGGGGAAGCTACACAGCCCTGTCTGAAACCTTTTCGGATGCCAAACCAGTCCAAGTAGACCCCATTGATCCTGACACAAGCACTAGAGTCCCTATAAAGAGACCTTAATGCCTGTATCAAACCAGCGCTCAACCCATATGAGTTCACTGTTTGCCATAACACATTCCTGTCCACTCTGTCATAAGCCCTTTCCAAGTCCATGAATGCACAAAAAACTTTCTGGTTTTTAGCCAAAACCTTCTCCGCAATCATGCGCATGGAAAAGACTTGATCTGTACACCCCATTCCCTTTCTAAAACCCGCTTGCACATCCCAAATTTTTCCATCAGTTTCTTTCATAACTCTTTCAATTAACACCTTAGCATACAGTTTACCCACAATACTAAGCAAGCTGATACCGCGGTAGTTTTTGCAGTCCTGCTGTGACCCTTTTCCTTTATATATTGGTACTATAACTGCTTTACACCAGTCATCCGGTACCCGTTTTAATTCCCAACATAAATTAAACAAGGTGTACAGCAGGCCTGCCACCACTCCCTCTCCAGCCCTTAGCATCTCGAGTGATACTCTATCGTATCCAGCTGCCTTACCTGCTTTCATGCTTTTCATTGCTTTCATTATTTCATCTACACTTATCTCCATACCCCTTTCCACTTCTTTCGGAATTTCTAGTTCATTTAGTTCAGACGACTCTTCACTCATAAATACGCTTTCAAAGTATTCCTTCCATCTGTTTAAATTCGAAACTTCATCATTCAGAATACATCCATTCTCGTCTCATAGCATTTATTATAGGCTGTTTTGTATTTCCCCTGGCAGTTCTTACGAGTTTCCAGAACATTTTTATGTTAGCCTGGAAATTATCAGATATCCTTCTAGCATTCTTATCCGTTCTTTCTTTCTTTTTCCTTTCAACAACTTCTTTTACTCTCTTATTTAGACGTCTAAATTCTGCCTTTTTTTCTTTCAATCTCATCATTCATACCAGAAGAATTACCAGCTTTGGTTGCTAGTAAATCTAACCATGCTTTCTTCTTTGATTCAACTTCCACCCGTACCTCATCATCCCACCATAACGTATTACTTTTCCTTTCATTTGTTCTCTTACTTACTCCACATACTTCGGTGGCGGTATCCACCAAACCTTTCTTAATATTATCCCACACAATATTCAAGTCTGAATCATTCATACCCAACTCATTCAAAACTCTAATATTTTCTCTCAGTCTACATTTATACTTCTCTTTCACATCTTCATCTTGTAACTTCTCTATTCTTATACGCTGTAACGCAGTGGTAGACACAGATGTCCGATGCCGCCAACGCTTGAAAAGACCATTGATTCGACATAAGACCAAGTAATGATCCGTCCCTACGTTGGACCCCCGGTAAGCCCTTGTATCTACGACTGTGCTCCTCATTCTTTCATCCACAATTACGAAATCTATCATGCTTCTATCCTCACCCCTTTCCCATGTATACATGTGAATCTTCTTATGACGAAAAAAAGTATTCGTCACAAAAAGATTCTTTTCCGCACATACGGTGAGGAGGTCTTCACCATTCCCATTTATACTTTCATCACCAAAAGTTCCCAATATCCTTTCATAACCAGACCTCTTCACCCCAACCCTTCCATTAAAGTCTCCTAACATAATAATATTTTCATTTTCCTTACATTTTGTCAACACCATCCTTACCATGTCCCAAAACTGCTCTCGGATGTAAGTGGGCTTAGGCATGTCTGGGGCGTACACCCCTAACAGGAACAGCTTCTTTAAGCCCACTTTCATTCGTATCCATAGCAGTCTCGGGCTTACACATTCATACTCTTTCACACATTGACCCATTCTTTCTGAAAGGATGAAACTGACTCCCTGGCATGCCCGTTCGGTCTCGCTTACACCAGACCAATACGCGGTATATACGCTTTCCCCTTCGTTTCGTCTCATTCACACATAACACATCTATTCCTCTGTCATTCATCATTTCGCATACTTCATCCATCTTATCGTTCATTCCTCCACATACATTCAGCGTAGCCAGACGGGTTTCCGCAATCCACTTTTCGCCCCTCCGGGAGACAGAATGTGACGGGTGGCGAACCTCGTCGCCGGTTTTTCTCCCGGAGATTCTTCGCACCCCTGCCCCATTTAAGGGTCGCCGGGAACTCGGGGCCATTTCTTTTATTTCTTGAGTCATGGTGCGGAGCAAGGGGTGGTGGTAGATTTTACGCCGCTACCATACGGCGAGGAGCCGAGTCTATTTTTTTTCGGCTTTGTCGCTCGTTTAGCACCACCCGGGGGACACGTGTAGGGTGGGCCTAAGGTTAAGTGGTCGAAGCCTACGGACGCGAGCGACTCATCCCCCTATTTTAGATTTATAATTTATCATTAAAATATTCATTCAAACTGTAATATGTTTTTACAATAAGCATTCTCTTGAGTACTATTTCAAATTTACGACACTGGAGGGCTTTTATTGTATTAGGTAAATGATTGTAAACCCAGCCATGTAGTAGGGACCATTTTTATATAATGTGAGATGTGTGGCAGGAATAACCAGATTATAACCTCGGCGTGTGCCGTAGCGACTGGGTCTATCTTGAAATCGCTGGAAATACTGAGGATTTTTCCTAACAAATCGGCATAATTCATAAATGTAAATGCTCGTTACAGTTAGTAATAAGTTATATCTGGGGAACAACCTTCGACATGAATCTCTTGGAGCTGCGAATGTGATGATTCTAAGGCAGCGTTTTTGAAGCATGGATACCGCGTTTACCTCGGTAGAGTTTCCCCAGAATATGATGCCGTATCTTATCCAGGCAGCTGCGTGGCTGTGGTACGCAGTACGCGCACTGCTCATTAGTATCCTTACGTAGCTCACGCAGGGCATAGCAAAAACTGTTCAACTTACTCACAACTCTTTCTACATGAGTTTTCCATGAAAAAGTTGAGTCTATTATTATCCCGAGGAATGAAAATGTGCGAACTTCATCAATATTTATACCTTGGTAAGATATAGCGAGCGGGACCTCTGATCTCTGATATGGACGAAACTGCATTATTTTGGTCTTTTCAAAATTTAGTAATAATACCTCTAATTCATTTACAATTTTTCTAAGGCATTCTGTTATTTTTTCCTGCAAACTACTTAGATTTTTTTGTTTACAAGTAATTATAACTGTCGCGTCATATGCAAACAAAACGACTCTATGTGGTGTTACTGAAGGAAGTTCGTTGATATAAATAGAAAACAACAAGCATCCTAGAACACTACCCTGCGGTATAGAACCTGTTACTGTTGCAGTGGACGAATTTATGTCATATATCAGTTTTCGATAATGATTTAAATGTGATACCTGCACGTACTGTTTTTTATTCGCAAGATAAGAAGAGAGCCATTCGTGCGGTTTCCCTCTTATACCTAGTGAATATAGCTTTTCCAGCAAGGGTCCATGCAAAACGCGATCGTATGCTTTGGACATGTCCATAAAAATAGCTATAGCACATCTTCCTTCATTCATAACATTCTGAATTTCTAACATGCAGTCAAATACAGCGGACGTAGTGGAATGATTTTTTCGGAAACCATGCTGATATTTACTAAAAATTCTGTATTTTTCAAAAAAATTATATATTTTACTACAAATTATTTTCTCAAAAATTTTTGAAATTACAGACAGTAATGCAATGGGGCGATAATTGGATACAGCAGTTTTATCGCCTTTTTTAAAAATAGGTTTTATCACGGCTAATTTTAGATTTTCCGGAAAAACGCCATCCTTATACGATTGATTTATAAGAAAAGTTAAGGGCTTTACAAACTCATCTACGCAATATATGAGTAGAGCGGCTGGGATTTCATCATATCCGCAAGAATTGTTTCTTTTTAGTCCCATTATCGCTTTTTTTACATCAGCTTCTGTAACACTACTAAGATATAGTGAATTTGGCAAGGATACTCGAGATGGCCGCTTATTTAGAGAGGAGCAGTTATTTGAACCCATAGTTATATAATAATTATTGAATAAGTTTGCAACTTTACTTGGAGATGTTATATTTAAAACGTCATTACGTAAACAAATGTTTTACACTTTTAACTTTTTTAGTTTTTTTCATTTACCATAGCCCACATAGTTTTATATTTATTACGTGACGTTTGCACTCTTTTTATGTAAGATTTTCTTTTTTCTGTGACTATTATTCTTTTTAGTATTTTGCTGTAGATTTTTGTATAAGATTTTAAGGCTTCATTATTATAGTAGTTAGTAAGATAACGTAAAACACGTTTGTTGTAGCAACATTTTTTAATGCCTTTTGTTGCCCATCTTGTCTTTTCTTTATTTTGTAATTTATACAATTTTCGTGGAATATGTTCATCTAAAATAGACTTGATTTGGTTCTGAAATTTATTATAGTTTGTATTTATAAGTATCACTCGTTGGGGTCATTATATTAAACCAATTAATTTCATTTAGTTTAATTCTGAATTTTTTCATATTATTCTCATTAAAAAGTCGTTTGTTTATTTTATAAGTAATATTATTTCTATTTATGTTCTCTTGCACTGGTATTTGTCCAATTAATGCGTGATGGTCTGATAACTCATAATTTTGTACAAAAGCCGTCATATATGTATTTTTAGAAATTATAATTTGGTCAATGCATGATTTACTGTTTTGGGTCTCACGTGTAGGAGTTTCTATAAGACAGCGCAACCCGAATGATTTTACAAGATTGATAAGTCTACGAGATATTTTTGTATCCCTTGTGATGTCTATATTTATATCGCCCGCTATGATAATTTTTTTTATTATGAGCATGTTTCGATAAGTGGTTTAGTAAAGCTTGCATTTGAATGAAAAATGTTTCTATTTCTCTCTCACAGCGATAGATGGCCACAATCAATAAGTTAGATTCAGTAATCTCCAACGCACACAATTGCACGATAAATTCTATTGTGAATAATTGAATGTCTAAACGTTCTTTAATTTTCATGTTTTCTCTAACAAAGATACCAACCCCACCGTGGATATGTTTTTGCCGCAAATACTTCGCACGTAGTTCGTAGCCCTCTAATGTGTAAAAATGATAGTTAATAGGTAATAACCAATGTTCACTTACGATTAATATATCTATTTTAACTTCCATTAACAATAAGTTTAAGTCATCAATTTTGTTAGAAAGACATTGAATGTTTTGACACATAATTTTATAGCATTTTGGGGCGAAAGGAAGACTTCTCTGTAATAATTTTATTTTCTTGAAACATTATTACTTTTAGATCAGAGATATCTTCTATTCGTCGATTTTCACTCAATGTTACATCATCAAATGTTCTTATATATTCGTTTATGTCATGCAAAATTGTCTTTAATCCGCGTTTATTTAATTTTCCATTATACCCTGAGAACATATGAGTAGAGTAGTTTAAATTTTTGTTGGAGTCTAAAATGTAACAATATTCAAAATTAATGTTATCGGAGTATAAAAGGTTATTAAAGGTTTCAATTCGTCTATTATAAATATTAGAGTGGTAACAAAGTTTAAAAGTAGGCAGACATATCAAGATGTTTGTGTGCTGAACGGTCAAAAGAGTCTTCCTTATATTCGTAACTAAATCATTATAATTTTTGGAAACATCAAAATCATAATATATAGGTTGTAACCTTATTTCATTCACTCATTCATTTATAACTGCTCCCTGCAGAGATTGCATCAAGGGGGATGTTTGCTATAATATCCAAACTTTTTTAGTATAGAATAAGGGTGACAAATGAGCACACAGTCCAACTGATAGTAAGTGGATGCTGTGGCTTATAGACATCTACATTTATCCTCGATTAAGAATCAAAATGCAGATGCGTTGTCACCCCTGAGGCTAAGATGGAATGCCTCATTTACACCAAAAAAGGGTCTCCAGATCTCCTCACCATACCAAACAGTAGTATTAAGCTGGTATTCTGTGAGAGCGTAGTCTATCCCCGGTCAAGCCGACCCATTCGTGCTGTAACCATAATATAGCTGCGGAGTGGCTCTGCTATGTATAAACATACTTCTTATACAGGTTGGCATCCAATTCAATTTCAATATCTGCATCAGTGATTACAATGATATGATATGCAACAGTACATTATCATCACCATCAGCTTGTAATTTCCACTGCTTGAAGTTTAATTAAGCTGCATTTGACACACATTGGTTGTCTGTTCTTTGAGCTATAAGGCCAAATTGTTGCCACTTCAGTCTAATGATCTATTGAGTAATGATGGCTCTGATTGGACTGTGGAGGATATCCACATTAAGACATAATTAATAGGTTCAGACTTAGTAAAGTGCTATTGCTACTAAAGGTAAGGGACTTTTTAGATAAATTCATAGATTTCCTGGCTGTTTCAGGAGCTATAAATACTTAGTAAAATGAAAAGAAAGGTGGTGAAAATAGAAAACAAGCTTTATAAAATATAAGTATTTGTTTATTTTCTACATTTCCATGTACAAGCAAATACGTTAGAATTACTTATAAATTGTAGCACAGTCAGTATGTATAATAGTCTATACTTTTTACAAAAATATTATATGTAATTCAAACTATTAACTAAAATATATTTAGATATAGTATTAGATCTAGCCAGCTTTGACCGAACTAGAAGCTTTGACTGTTAAGGCCATATGCCTTAAAAGTATTCTATTGGAATTGAATGACCAGTGAGACAAATGATTAAAAAATTGTAAAAGACGACATAGGGAAATGAAACATCATCTTAGTAACTAAAAATAATAACAAACTGCCATATTCAACTGTGAGCATGGTAACTATTTTAATATCCTTGTCGGATATTATTATGTATTAGGTATTAGACTTATGTTCAGCAGTGGCCTTTTGATAGGCTGTGAAGAATACATGGCTATATACTATACTTCACTTCACTCACTCATCTTAATAGCATTTGAGTTAATTTATTGTTCACCCTATTTTGAAATCTGATAGATTTAGCTGACAGTCCATGTGTAAATACTTATGTTTACCATAAAGATATATTATGTATACATTTAAAATTAATTAACAATATAACAACTATAACAATGCTGATATATTGAACAAAATATAAAACAATGATTGAGAGTTACAAAGAGGGATTTTTACAGCATGCAGTTAGCTTTACAATTTTATAATATTTGAAAATAAAATTTTGAATTCTTATAGTACAAAATATAATTAAAGCTTCATCTCTATACTTTTTGTTTGTAAATTGCTCCAGTTATTGTGCCGTGTCTTTGTATTAAACAAAGCTTTTTGTCAGCCTCTAAACATACCGTAGGTGGCTTTAAATTTGGCTGTATTTTACACGCTTGCTCTGAGATTGCCACTATTATTCCAGCCGAGTCTACGTGAGCCGTTCCTTTTGCTGCTAAACAAAGCCCCTGATGATCAGCGACTAAACATCCATTTACATTAGGCATTGCCATAATTTCGTCTACTACTTTATTCAAATCCTTTTCCATTTTTATATTATCTTTAGGTTTTTAAGATTAAGCAATTGTTTCAGTTTCTCTACAATTTAATGCAATGCACAAAAATCCAAAACAACATAAACACTTGATATTGATAGTGAGAACCATAGAGAACTGTTATCTGTCAGTGTCACTATTAGTGACACTGACAGATAACAGTTGACACTCAGACTTTTTTGTTTAACTGGCTTTACGGCTCTAGGTACTAGCCCTGCTGAGCCTATAATTTCTTTCAGAATCTTCATATTATATATTTTTTCTTCACAATATGCTAAAGCGTCACATTGCAAAGTTTTTGGGAGATTTCGACGACAGCTCAACCCAGCGGACTGTTGATGACGACAGCCACTCAAGTTCATAAGGCGCCCAAGCGATCAAATTAACTTGAGGTTTATATCAACATCAAAGCACTTGTTTCGTCGTTTTCTCTAATAGTTCACACGTGCAAACACTTAATTCACAAAATCTCATCACTTTTACGAATTAAAATCCACTTCAAACCATTATTCAAGCGACAAAACAGGAGCGACAGTCCATCGTCGGCCAAGTCCCCGCTAAAACTCTGACCACTCAGACTCAGTTCTGCCAGAACCTAGAGTAAAGTATAATCAAAGATATTATAATATACTGCGTATAGAACGGTATGCTGTAACTCTTTAAACATTTTGTATAAGTTTTCGGTCTCTCCTCTTTGGTTTCCTATTTTTATTGCAAAAATCTATGAAGTGAATAAGGAACATAAAAATATAGAGATTAAATATTTCTTCGGCATTGTTATGTAATTAGCCATTGTTTCTTATGACATATAAAACAATGGGCAATTGGTTTAGAATGAGGCCTTGCTAAAAAATGTTCTATATTTTTTAGCAAGGCCTCATTTCATCAAGGCTGTGGCTCAAGGCAATGGCTTGGCCATGATTACCACTTTTTGGACAGTTCGGTTCACACAACGCCCAAATGCGTAAAGTACTCTCCCTGGACGGGCTTCAAGAAGACGATCGCTCCCTTTCTAGCCTGTGGCAAAATGTTCTATAATGAAAAATATAACTACGATTGTTTATGTAGCAATTACAATACAATTATAGTTACAATTATAGTTTGGAGCAATAAGCCAGGCTTTCGGTGTGAAGTGCATCGGGAGCGGGCAATACGTTTTCAAGTTCGCTTCACACTTCAATATTTACTCTGTGTGTTTACTTCAGCGAATGAATATTGCGAGTTTAAAATGTATGCTTTTTTACAGATTTTTAGTAAAAATGGAGGATATTAGTGTTCTTTGTGATAAATTGAAGTGTGTTAAATGCTAAAAAAATGTTAAATGCTAATCGGCGAGGAAAGGGAAAATCTTTAAACGTTGTTGAGAAAACCAACATTTTACGCGGACGTAATCAAATCTTTCCTTAAGAAAGAGAGATGATCCGATTTGGAATATAAATAACTTCTTTTTTTTTTAATTTTGTAAATGGTTTGTTTGTAGTTTTTTCATGCTTTTCTTTTGTTCGTGTATTGTATTGTATGTAAATATCTTCTTCTTTCGCTCAAGCAAACCCACTGAAGTTATGCAATTACTGATACGTCATACAATCCATCTAGCAGTAGTATGTCTTCTGTGTGCTTTGTTAAACACGTCCTCGACAGCACTGAATATGAAAATGAAGAGTAGAGACAGATCAAGATTGGTGTACTTTTATAAAACTGCTAAATACAACAAAACCATATCTTGGGCTCGCCCTAGTTTGAAGCCCTAGCTTCGCCACTGATGCAGAGATAGTAAAACCGGGGTGTAAGATTTTACATAGATATAATTTATATGAAGAAGGAGTGCAGTAATTTATATATCCTATACTATTAAACGAGCAATTCTTGTATATATATAAATATATAATCGGGATCTCGGAAACGGCTCCAACGATTTTCATAAAATTTAGTGTCCAGGGAGTTTCGGGGATAATAAATCGATCTAGCTAGGATTTATTTTTAGAAAATGTCTTTTTATCCGTGTTTTTAGGCAATGAAAAACTGCTACAATATCGTTAGAATAAGATGGTAAATTTTGACAGACTGTCAATGATTATAAATAGCTTAATTGGTATAATGGGCGGTCACAGAATCGTAAAACCCCGGTTCGAGCCCAGACCGACCGACCAACTTTTTTTAATTTTTTTTTTCAAGTTCCTTTCTTTTTTGAGAAACTCTATTTTTTCGAGCCCTTTTTTTAGTATTTTTTAAAAACACGAAAATTTAAATTAAACTAATTGCACTCATGATTTTTTATTCAAATAACCAGTTCAGTTTTTTCTATTATGTCGCTAAGATCAAAAAATATTATTCATATTTCATCAGTATGTAATTTGTATCTAATATAATTTCATATAATTTCAAAAACACACGAATTAAAAAAAAACCGAGCGAAAAATACCGAGCAAAGCTCGGTCAATCGGGTACTAATTATAATATGCTTAGGGTACACATAAGCAAGCAAATAATCAAATAGAAAATAGTAACTGTCGTACTGAGATTGTCGTTGATACTGCTAATGTCAAGCATACACGAAGGTCAATGTCAAATACCTAATAGTCTGTGGTCAAACAGCCGCACAGAGCAGAAATCGTCGTTAAAAAATTTTAAAATGTTACCAACAAAAATAATTACTGAGAGATTGACTGAATAAGCTGTGACATGAATTTTGTGTGATTTCTAATATTAGTTTTTCAATAATAGGTATTTGGAGTGTTAGTCAAGGTCATAAAGCTTTTACTTAACATTTTGTATATTAGATATCTGCGTTTTATATATTAATGCGCAGTTAATAGTGAAATACAGCTAGCTTAATATACAAACCTAAGAATTGTATGATGAATTACTAGAATTATCAATATTAGAAAGAGTCCATAAGAGCTATTTACAACCTAAAGCCGAGTGAGTCTCTGAGAGAAAAATTTAAAAATATGAATATATTAAATTTGACCTCTCGGTACATTTACGAAAATTTAACTCTGTAAGCACTATTGTTAGCAACGCGAGATAATGTTTCCTAGAAAATAGTCTAGCAGCTCCTTTTAATAGAACGTTTAATTTACGTCAATTAAAATATAATATAATTTTTTGAAAGAAAGATAATCTTGAATTAACTTAGACTTACGTTACGTAGTAATGGTCTACGTAGTACGAATAAAGAATTAATTGTTTGTTATAATTTAGAAGAATGTTGTACATAAATGGTAAGGATATATGGCACACGATAAAGGCCAGAAAAGGAAACAAATGTTAGAAAGAAATGGATATATACTAGACAAAGATTGCTATAAATGTTAGAAAGAGACAGCACTAGACTCCTGTATGTTTTTGGGGGTCGTACAGAACTGAGTTGTTCAACTCGCATAGGTAATTAGCATCGTTTAAATTTGGTTGAAAAATATATTATTTTTAATTCATTAAAGAAATAACTATTTCATGAAAGTATGTAAATTTATCTATCAAACATTTCAGGATGGTTTTATGAAATAATAAGACAAGAAATATGTAAAAAGTGTACAAAATGTGTATAATGTCGAAATAATTGTAAATACATGTAAGAAATTAAATTTCCATTTATATTGCTTAAATGGTTAATTTTTGAATAAAATTGTTACATTGTTTAAAACATTCATTACACACATTGCTTGAAATTGTATTAATAAAGTTTTCAGTCGACATTTAAAGTTTATGACTGTAAGAAATAGTTTGTAAAATTGCGACATTTTGTTTAATGTTTTATTATTTTTTTTAATGTGATGTTTATATTTTACTAATTATTGTAACGTGTCTTTATTGTATTTTATCTTCGATCAACAATACCAACTAGATAACGGGTCACGTACAAAATCATAGCTAAATACTGTCCGCATGAATATAAACTATAAAAAGACGTAAATTAAATAACATTTAGTGTGAAATCAACCTTAAGTTACTCTTTTTTACTGAGATGGATTTCATGCGCCGACCCGACATCTAGTTGGTATTGTTGATCGAAGTATTTCATGTAAAGCTTAATTGTATAATGATATTGTTATGGGTGGTAAAGATATTGGGTAATAAATGGAAATGTGATAGTGAAAATTAGCAGCTAGAGCTAGACCGAAATGTTCTCCTTTTTTAGTTTAGTTTAGTTTTCGACGGGCTGTTTTCCGCAACTCCACGTCTAAGCGCGTATTTTGCATGTGGGCAGGAATAATATGCTTATTCGAGCCATGATATCTCCCCGAAGAAGCTCAGCAGTCCCTTGATGTTGCAAGCAACTTCGGGGAGCGATCCCGGCGTGCCGAGATGTTTAGCCCTGTATGAAGCGACTTCTGGACATATCAGCAACACGGCTTCAGCTTCCTATCCCATGCATGCCCTGCACAGGGGGCTGTCAGTGACACCTATGGTGAACAAATGTTTGTTAAAAGAGCCATGTCCTGTGATAGCACTTGTTACTATCCTGATCTGTGGCTTGTTCAGTCTCATTAGAACCTTGGTTAGACGACTGTTTATTTCAGGTAGGGCCTCCCTAGCTTGTCTACAGTCTACTAAATTTTTCCAAGGCTGAGCGTGTAAATTATTGAAGTATTTACGTACCAGTGAACGAACGTAGCCAAAGGGGATTGGTATTATTGGTTCCGACCCTATAGTTGCTAGGGCCGATCCCCTTCTGGCTAGTTCATCTGCAGCATCGTTGCCTCTAGATCCACTGTGTCCCTTGATCCATTGCAGAGTCACATTGTTGTGCTTACATACCTCATTCAATCGTTGATGGCACTCGTATACTAGTCCCGAGTTCGGCACATTGAAACTCAGAGCTTTTAGTACCGCCATACTGTCGGTCAGTATTCTGATGGACAAGTCTTTCACCTTCCTAGCATCTATTGCTATGGCCGCTTGGATGATACCCATGCATTCAGTCTGGAAGACTGTGTTGCGGGTACCCAGCGGTGTGCATATGTGGTAATTAAGGTCTTCAGAGAAAGCCCCAGACCCCACACCTTCATTTGTCTTAGAGCCATCCGTGAAAACTTTGAGCTCTCTTGGACCCAATCCTTCCAGATGGTCAGTTTCCTTCAATTATATCCTGTACTTCTTATCGAATACAAATTGTTTTGGGATCCTATCATACTTGGCTTGTAAGATAGGAATTTTTGAGTAAATTCTATCGATTATATCTGTATGGGGGACTCTACTCTTACTTAAAAGATTTAGGGTCTTGAGTCTAATGGCAGTTAATATATAAATAAGTTGCTTCTTGTTGTATATGTAGATGAAGCGGTGTTAGCTCCAGCATAGCCTCCAAAGCTGCTGTTGGCGTTGTCCTTATGCAGCCCGTGGCAGCCATACAAGCTAATCTCTGGTAACACTGAAGCTTTTGTATACTGGTGGCTTCATTGGTTTTGGTCCACCATACCAGAGAGCCGTATGTGCTCATGGGCCGAATTAAAGTTTTGTACAGCCACAGTATAAGTTTTGGCGTTAAACCCCATCGTTTGCCAATCATGTTTCTGCACTGCCAGAAAGTTAAAATAGCTTTGCTGGTTTTGTTTTCTATGTGTTTGTTCCAGTTAAGTTTACTGTCCAAGGTAAGACCTAGGTATTTTACCTCGGAAGAAAGTTGGAGTCTTGTGCTGAAAAGACTTGGAAGATGATAGTTATTCAGCATTCGTTTTTGTGTGAACATTACAATAACCGTTTAATTTGGAATAACGGTTAGGTCATATTCCCTGCACCATCTCTCCACAATACGGAGCCGCTTGGGTCAGGTCGCACACAATGCTTGCTGTCTTACCAGAGACCAGTATTGTCAGGTCATCTGCATAACCTACTGTGTAGAAATGATTAGCGTTTAACTTGCTGATGAGTTCATTAATGACCATATTCCACAGGAGAAGTGAAAGAACCCCACCCTGCGGGCATCCTTTCATGATCTGAATTGTCTGAGATTCACCAGCAATCTTTATTGTTGGTGTACTGAGTATGTTTACTATCCAGTGAATCAGTGCCGGTTCAACATTATGTCTACTTAGGGCACCTTTTATGCTGGAGAAATTTGTTCTGTCAAAAGCACCTTCTATGTCTATGAAGGAGCCTAGACATATTGCTTTGTTTTGGATGGCCTCTTCAATCTTTGTTATTACCTGGTGAAGTGCCGATTCTGTTGATTTACCTAAGATATAGGCGTGTTGTTTTTCGTGTAGCGGTAAGTTAATTAGCGCCGACCCTCTCAACTCCCGTTTACACATTCTATCCATCGTCTTCAGGAGAAAGGATGTGAGGCTAATAGGTCTGTAGGATTTAGGGTCTGTATAGTCGTTCTTACCTGGTTTGGGTATGAACGTGACTTTCACTTCCCTCCATCCCCTAGGAACATATTTAAGAGGCAGATATGCTCTCATTATGGCAACAAGTTGTCGTGAAGCGACTATTAAAAACTAAAGAACTTAACCTAACAACGAAACAACCAAAAAGAAAATAATTTATTTCAAATTTGTAAAGATATTTACAGAAAAATGTAAAGTGACAGTTAAAAAACTAAAGAACTTAACCTAACAACGAAACAACCAAAAAGAAAATAATTTATTTAAAATTTGTAAAGATATTTACAGTTTCTTTTATATAAAAAAAAAGGTATGAAGGTGATGATGGGCTGTAATGATGATAGTGAATTACAATTTTTAAATAAAAAAAGTTAATAAAGATAAATGAGTACGGAAACAATGTATGCACAGGCTATGCCTGTGGTAGATGCACAACGCCTAATCTAGGTACACGCAGTGCTTGAAGTAGGCACACACAGCGACCAGAATGAGCACACACAACACCTGGAGTAGACACACACAGCGCCTGGAGTAGTCACGCAGCGTATTGAGCAGGTACACGCAGCACTTAAAGTAGGCACACACACACCGCTCGGAGTAAGCACACACAACGCCCGGAGTAGACACGCAGCGTCTGGAGTAGGAACATGCAGCGCTTGAGACAAGCACGCACAGCGGCCGAAGATAGCGCGGGCACTAGAAAGTGGAGGCGTAGGCGTGGCTAGGCGACGACTTCAGGAGAAGGCAGAGGCTTGCAAGATCCCGAGGCAGTGCGGATAAAGCCTTTAAGAAATGCTTCTCGTATGAAAGCTGAAATGAGAACCTCTATTGGCCGATTCTTCGGCTTTTTTTTTTTGACGGATCTGGGATAAGAACGAGAAATTATTTGAAATTATTTAAATTAAAAGCAAATTTTTGTAAATGGCCAAGAAGAAAAGAGTATTTTTGAAGTAAAAACATCAGGCCGGTAACGATATTTGAATAAAAATTGCCATGACAACCAGATAAACAACGATGTCAAAACATGTCAAATTTTGGTTTTAGGCTCGGAATAGAGAAACGGCAAGATTTAAGTGAAAAATGAGATATTATTGATATAGGGAAAAAGGTAGCGCAACAGCGCGCACTAAGCCCGAAATTGCAGAGTTACGGAGAACTAAATAAAAGACCGAAAAAGGTAGACTCCATTGACATCAATTTAAAAAGTGCTGATAACGTGAAAATACGACGTGAAAATGATTTGTTATTGTGTTCTTATGGTTTAAAAATGTTACAGGTTCCTATGGAAATAAAGGTGATGCAAAATATCTAGTTTTGAGATGAATGCAGAAAATAGAAAACAGAATGGAAAAATAAATTTAAAATAGTTAAAATGGTATGTAAGTAACATAACACTACAAAGTTTGACTATTAGGACTTCCCCCCCCCCCACTGAAGAAGTGCCGGGAATAAGTCGTCAGGTCCTGCTGCCTTATAGAGTTGGAAACTATGATTGGCCCAATGGATTTTGTCCATCGTCACCACTCTTTGTGCTAATTCCCAGTCTTCTTTTGTTGGTGTCAGTGCATCTTCATGCCGGTTCACCCTTTCAACTACACAGCAACCTGGGAAGTGAGTATCAATTAGGATGCGTTGGGTTTCATCCGGCGATGTTGAGTAGCTTCCGTCGGGTTTCTTTAAAGAGATAGCTCCCGGCGTGTTCTGTTTAGCTAGGATTTTCCTTATCCGATTTGCTTGTTCACAGGTTTCTATGCTACCACAGAATTTGCGCCACCCTGTTGAGCGTCGATACCTGATACATTTTTTGCATTCAGACTTAGCTTTCTTATATAGAAGCCAGTCTTCATCCTTTGAGGTGTTCATTGCCCTATTTAGGGCTTTCTTACCTTCTTACATTTCCTGTCTAGTTCTTTACCCCACCACTGTTGCTTTTGCTCAGCTTGTTTTGGTGGGGTGATTACTGGACATGATTTATGGTAGCTATCGATCATGGCTTTAGTGACAGCTGCTACCTGTTCTTCTAGGAGCGATTGATCTGCTATGGTATTAGTTCCCCCAACACCCGCGAGCGAAGACGTCAGCCTATTGAGGTATTTTGTTTTATCCGTCTTGCGGGGATTTCTCCATGGTGGTATAGCGGGGATATCGACCTGTAGTACGCAGCAGATCCATCTGTGATCTGAGCATGAGGCCTCTTTCGACACATGCCATCCCGTTATTAGCTTAGCTGCTCATTCTGTTGCAAGTGTGAGGTCGATTATTGTGCGATAGCGTTTATTTATGGAGGTTGTTTTAGGCTTAGTGTTTAATATGGTTAGGTTAGTGCTAAATTAATATTCAACTAAAACCTTAACTCGTTCATTAGGATTTTCCATTCCCCAAAAGGGATGATGCGCGTTGGAGTCCGTCCCGATCACAACTTCTAGTCCGGCCCTCTCACAGAAATTCACCTCTTCTGTCTGACGAGGTCGTGAGGGGGAGGGGTGTCTTCCTCAGGCATGTAGACCGAGGCGACGACTGACCTTTCCTCCTGTGTGTTTTGTAATGCTACGGCATACATGTCTCTGGAACAGAAATCTGTTAGTGGTTTTCCACAGATATCTTTAGTAGTATAAATCCACGCTCTAGGCTTGTCGTGCTCAGAGTTGTAGAATAACTTACCTCTTAGGTTGTTTAGGCCTTTAATTTTACCGGCCCCAACCCATGACTCTTGGATTAGGGCTATGGCCGTCCTTTGTGCCTCCAACCACTTGCGTAATTGAGCCGACGCTGTCCCACTGTGGTGGAGGTTGGCCTGCACCAGGCTAGTTTTGGATGAAGGGCACGCCATCATCGATCGCGTCATGCCCGTCCCCGCCTAAAAATAAGCCTGCCAGCAGATTTCGGGTTTCATCGTCAGCCACCGAGTTGGAATTGAACGGCAAAATGCAGTCCTCTTCGTCGCTCAGTGAGCTGCCGCTGGGCTCAGTTTCCACTGGGGGCTTCGGCTCGGTTGTGCAGGCAGTTTTTTAACTGGACTTGACATCCAGTGATTTCTATGTACCTGCAACCATGGCCATGACTTCCGGGTTCTTTTCTGCCTCTTTGCTAGGTGGGGAATCAACGAATTTTCCTCCACGACCCTGGAATTTAACGTATACCGCCCCACATACACATGCGAGACGGCGCCCGGCTTTCATCAGGGTTGGGATATGATCCTCCGGCACCGAAACAACTAGGAACCACCCGTCCGTCTGTTTGTCCGCTTTGAGTAGTAGCCAGTCCTTGATGTTTACGCACGCACACACGACCAATGTCGCGTGAGTCCTTCCAGGCACCTTGGGCATCAGGGATAAGGATACCACATTTGATTCTTTGTGATATCTCTGACTGTTTCTTAATAGTCAGCGAGGTGTTGGATTTGGGGTCAAGGGTATTAATATTCCCCTTCAACCAGTCCAGAGCCTTCCGGTCATCGCACCACAGCTTTAGGACACCCTCCGTTTAAACAAGTTTGCCTTTAAAAACCGGGCCCGACGTATCAGGGTCCTGGTTACTCCAGGCCTCGCTGATCATCTTCCTCTGTATGGCCACGAGGATGTCATCAGCTATCTCCTTTGTTATGTGACCTGAACGCGCACACGTTAAGGCCACACCCAAATCTGCTTTAGCAGCAGAAGCGTAGCTTGTTCGTGCAGCCTTTGTTTGCTGTTCGAGTCGCACTTTTTTGTGCTCTCCTCTCGGCGAGGTGGACTCTTCTAGCAATCTTTTGGGTGCTCTTTCCTTCTTTCCAGGACGCTTGGCTGCTCTCTGGTTCCTGGCGTATTTCTTAGAGCTGGTTCCAGCGGCCGTGCCTACTGCTCGGGCTGGATTTTCATCCTTCCCAGTTTCAGCACGACTACTGGTTCCAGCCCCAAGCACCGCAGTAGCAGTAGCTTGCCCAGCTCCCTGAGTCTTGCTCTTGGAAGCAGCGATCGCGGCTCTTTCTCTGCGGCCTTTTTCTCGCTGCTTTTTATTCTTCTTTTTGACCTTTGCGCTACTGTCTGCTAGGATAGACCCACCTGATGGTGCGTCGGGTCGGCAAGTCACCATTTTGGGTGCCTTGCGCTTCCCCTTACGGCTTACCACTTGCCAGGCAGCGGAGAAAAGGTCTTCGGTCCTTTGGAGCTCCGCAGGAATTTTGCTACTTACGGCCCCCTGCTCATTTTTCTTGTCCAGCTCCTTGGATTTGGAACTGGATTTAGATATATCCAGCGCGGAATTTGCCCCCTTGGTGGGGCCACCTACGCTGGGTGGTACAGTCAGTGGAACGGCCGGTTTAACGGCGGTTCCTTCTAGTTTATCAGTGTCTAAGGTAAACACCTCCGACACTTCTCCTTCTCTACTAATGGGCCTTCTGTTGTCCATAGTTTTTGACATGTGTAATAATTCGTCCCCCCGGCTTCCCACCCTCCATGGAGCCCGCACCTTTGGAAACGTGTTTCTTTATTAAAAGAATTTCAGGCGTTAGGATTACCGGGGGAATATAGGGACGCAGAGTTGGCTCACAGCGCGACATCGGGAGCTCGATCCAGCTGGCAGATAGGCCTGAAAAGGCCCATCCCCACTGCTGAGTTGACTTTCACTTGCCCCGTCAGCATGGCCTTTACCACCACCTAGCCCTTTTCAGGGAGACTAGGCAGCCCCCACATCCCTAGCCTGCGACCCTCTGACGGGACGCTTGGCCATTTCCTTATCTGTGGCTAGCAGATAAGGCCACCGTTTAGCTTGAAATCCGGACTAAAGAGGGCGTGTTGCCTCTCGACACTATATACCCCAGTGACGATCGGCTCAACCCTCCAGGACTCCTTCATCCCCGCATACGGCGCTCAACTGCGCAGGTTCTAGCGCAGGTGGGTGTGTTAGTCCACCGGATATACTCACTCTCTCTGGCGGAACCGTTCCCTCCTCTTTTCCGGGCTTGGGACCGGCAGCAACAAAAAGCATTGACAAAGTTAGTTGCCCTTGCTTCCTGTTGCAGGCAGAGTTTAATGTTCTCCTTACGGCTTAACTTCCAGAGTAGGCGAGAAAGTTGCTAAATTTGCAATTCGTTCGGGACCAGAGACAGTTTCAGGAATATAATCAAGAAATACAAAGTGAAAGTTGGGAAAGCAGTTAAACTTCAGTATCACATTTCCAAGGGGAAGTTTATTCAGGAAATTGCTATTTTATTTCAAGATTCTTCAGTGTTCACCATAATAGTAGGGTTAAAAAGATACAATCCATATAAGCACATACAATTGGCAATAAGATCATTTCCATAGGGGCCCGTCATCTTAATCTCCTGCCCTTGTGAACGGGATCGAACGTCACCGTCTAAGGCCTCCATACCTCGTTGCCCGAAACCAGCGTAATTTAGTATTGATCTATGACAATAGGAGGCCAATAAGGTGTTGTTTTGTGATCGGGGAACAACGTCTAACACTAAATTAGGTCGCGCGCGATGAATAGCGTGCTACTAGATCAAATTTGCATCACACGTCCTCTCCCAACGGCGCTGCTGCTAGAACTAGTTGCCGCTGGATATTAATACTTATAGCGCAATAGCGCCATGGCAACTACTTACGTAGCACGCGCTATGTGATATGGAGAGATAGCGCGCACCATTAAAAACGACGCAGAATTCCCTACTACCCGCGTGCCCCTCCCTGTAACGGGTTTTGAAAAAGCAAGTGTTGTTATTTGAAAAAAAAATTGGCTCTCCTGTATATATGTATATATAATTTATATTGTGTAGAAGCGACAGTAACTGAATGGCAGGGCGCGGATCGATAAATCAAAAGGTTGAGGGTTCGAATCCGCCATTTGACTACTGTCGTGAACCACTCCTAACACAAGCGTTTCAAGCTTACCAGGAGTGGTTAAAAGGAATATTAGCAATTGAATAAAACTAAATTTACGGATAATATATCGCGTTTATTTAACTGATTTTACTTATTTTTAATTCCCGACGTAAATTTAGTTTTATTCAATGTGTAGTGTTCGCTTAAATTTAAGAAATCATTAATATTAGTAATGTTAATTAATAAGATTATTAATATTTAAAATATGTCAATTACAATAAAAAATAATTTATTTTATTTTGTTTAAAAAGCACATGCCTTAAAAATATTTTTAGGATTATAGAAAGTCAAAAAGTTTTAAAGAAGTCAGAAAAACAAGTCAGAAAGTTTTATACGTGGTAGAGCCATGCTGCAGTTATATTAGAAGTATAGTTGTAGCACGAATGGGTCGGCTCGACCGGGGAGGGACCACGCTCTCACAGAATACCAGCGTGAAATAGTAACTTAATGCTGCTGTATTTCGTATGGTGAGTGTAGAGAACCAGAGACCCTTTTACTGGAAACGAGGCATTCCATCTTAGTCCTCACGGGTGACAACGCATCTGCATTTTGATTCGTAATCGAGGATAGATGTGGATGTCTATGGGCCACAGCAACCACTTACCATCAGGTGGACTGTGTGCTCGTTTGTCACCCTATCCTATAAAAAAAAAGTCGTAAGCCCGAAAAGTATGAAAAAGCTTTATTTTATTTTAGTCTAAAATGCGTCTTATTACGAAATAATGCTCTTATATAGCACGCGGTCCATCCAATGAAGAACACGTAATCTAACGTGCTAGAGATATAGCGTGCTGCAAAACTTAACGCGCTTGTCGGCTTCCTACACGCATTCTTATAGATAGCGCGCTATAACGTAGCGTATTTAATAGCGCGCTAGAAATTTATTTTTTATAGCGTGTATATTTATTGTCTTTAGCGTGCTATTGATTTATAGTCGTTTTGAACAACTTTAGTCGTTTTACTCAATTTTAGTCACAATGGCGTTCAGGGGACAACAGCGTGCTTTTTGTGTAAAACAATTTTACAAAAATAACGATTCCTACGTTACTGTACGACGCCTATTTAGATTTGAATATGGACTACGCGGTTTAGGTAAGTGTCCAAATGTCAATTTAATTAAAGATCACGAAATTCGAACAAATGGGATCGACAACGAATATTAAGCAAACGGGGCGGCCACGTTCAAGAAGAAGCGATGAGAACATTCGGGAGGTTGAAATTTCCGTAAGGAACAATCCAGAATCATCTACGCGTAAGAGTTCGATATCTTTGGCAATATCAAGGACTAGTAAAATAGCATCATGCTATAAGCAGGAGTGCTATCAAGCCTGGGTTGATGCATCAGCGTCCCGGGATGTAAACACCAGCGCTCTAAAAAAGAAGTATAATTCCGCCTCTAGGTCCTTCAAAAGAGTCATTGCCAAGGCAAAGTCAGAGCACATAGGCAGAATTGGCGAGAAACTAGTTCGCCTTCCTTCTGGAACCCGTGCATTCTGGTCTCTCGCCAAGGCTGTCCAGGGGAATTTCTGTCAGCCATCTCTTCCATCTCTGCACAGGGAGGACGACTCACTGGCCCATACTGCAAAGGAGAAAGCCGATCTTCTAGGCTCCTTCTTTGCGTCTAACTCGACTCTCGATGACGGGGGGAGTACGCCGCCGACCATCCCGCGGTGTGAGTGCTCCATGCCGGAAGTGCAGTTCACACAGCGCTCGGTTCGCAAAGCACTCCTCTCCCTGGACATCCACAAGTCGAGTGGGCCTGACGGAATCCCCCCAATTGTGCTGAGGACGTGTGCTCCAGAGTTGGCACCGGTTTTAACGCGTCTTTTCCGGTACTCCTACTCCCTAGGCGTAGTCCCAAAATCATGGAAGACGGCTTTCGTCCACCCGATCCCTAAAAAAGGCGACCGCTCAGACCCGTCCAACTACCGGCCAATCGCCATCACCTCCTTGTTCTCCAAAACAATGGAGTCCATTGTAAACTGCCAGCTCATGAGGTACCTTGAGGATCACCAGCTGATTAGTGATCGCCTATACGGTTTTCGCCGTGGTCGGTCAGCTGGTGATCTTCTGGTCTACCTCACTCACAGATGGGCGGAGGCAGTAGAGTTCAAGGGGGAGGCATTGGCCGTTAGTTTGGACATTGCGAAGGCCTTTGATCGGGTTTGGCACAAAGCGCTTCTTTCGAAGCTCCCTTCCTATGGGCTTCCCGAGAAATTGTGCGATTGGATCACCAGCTTTCTTGCAGATCGGAGCATCAAGGTCGTTGTAGACGGTGCAAGCTCCGATTGCAAACCTATTAATGCTGGTGTTCCACAGGGCTGCGTGCTATCGCCAACGCTGTTTCTTCTGC
Organism: Parnassius smintheus behrii; assembly: GCA_036936625.1. Lineage (NCBI taxonomy): Eukaryota > Metazoa > Arthropoda > Insecta > Lepidoptera > Papilionidae > Parnassius > Parnassius smintheus. The sequence goes on from JAUPFT010000005.1 coordinate 52,039,402, forward strand.
ATATCAATGATATGTTGCGTACCCGTAACATTCATTGCTATGCAGATGACAGCACTGGTGATGCTCTTTACACCGGCCGAGCCAATATTTCTCGGGAAAACGTCTCCGAGTGCCGGGACAAACTTGTGTCTGAAGTCGAGTCTTTGCTAAACAGAGTCTCGGATTGGGGACGACTAAATCTAGTCCAGTTTAACCCCCAGAAGACACAAGTTTGCGCGTTAACCGCTAAAAAGAACCCCTTTGTCGTATCCCCTCAGTTTCAAGGCACTCCCCTTGTTGCCTCAGCCAGTATCGGAATCCTCGGCGTCGACATATCGAGTGACGTGCAGTTTCGTGGTCACATGGAAGGGAAGGCCAAATTGGCCTCTAAAAAGCTTGGCGTGCTCAGCAGAGCGGGACAGTATTTCATGCCGGCACACCGCCTGCAACTTTACAAGGCGCAGGTTCGGCCGCACATGGAATACTGTTCCCATCTCTGGGCTGGGGCTCCCCAGTACCAGCTCCTTCCACTTGACCGCATCCAGCGCAGAGCGGCTCGAATCGTCGACGACCGAGTGCTTTCCGATCGGCTCGATTCACTGGCGTTGCGAAGAGATGTTGCATCTCTTTGCGTATTTTATCGCATCTATCACGGGGAGTGCTCTGAGGAATTGTTCGGATTAATCCCAGCCGCCAAATTTCGTGAACGCACGACACGGCAAACGTCCCGATATCATCCACACCATCTGGATGCTTGGCGGTCCACCACTGTACGTTTCACAAGGAGTTTTCTTCCACGTACACCCTCTCTGTGGAATAGTTTATCACCGGCGATTTTTCCGGACCGATACGACCTGGGGACCTTCAAGAAAAGAGCTTACTCCTTTCTAAAGGGCCGGCAACGCACCTGCAATTCCCCTGGTGTTGCGGTTGATCATGGGCGGCGGTAGTTACTTAACATCAGGTGAGCCGCATGCTCGTTTGCCCCCTCTTCTATAAAAAAAAAAAAAAAAAATAGTCTGTGGCGAATTTTGCACCTGGACCTCAAACTACACCCATATAAGCTTCAAATTGTGCAAGAGATGAAACCAAACGATTATATTCAACGTAAGTTATTGGCTGACAGTATACTGGAGCAATTCTCTAGCCTTGAGAATGTATTGTTTACGGACGAGGCCCATTTTCACATCAACGGGCACGTAAATAAGTACAATTGTCAATATTGGTGCAGAGAAAACCCTCGCCTTAAACACCAAAGACCACTTCATTCACCTAAAACGACAGTATGAGCTGCCATATCAGCAAAGGACATAATCGGCCCGTATTTCTTTGAAAATAATTAAGGAAATAACTCACCTGTGAACTCAATGAAATACGTGAAGATGTTGCGAGAATTTTAAACGCCGCAGTCACATGAGTTTGAAGGATACAACAGCTGGACTTGGATGCAACAAGATGGAGCAACATGCCGTGCGTCAAATGTGTCTTTACCGGTGGTCAAAGAAATGTTTCCTAACAAATTGATTTCTCGCAGAGGTCATAATATTAGAAAATTATAACATTTAGTCTAGATCACTTCTGGTGTTGCTCTCTGTTTGTTCGTGAAGTTTATTGTTACAATCGGTTCAACCATGCCGGAGATTAGCTCGGACTGCTCACTTGAAGTAAAAATACTTCATCTGAGTCGGACTGACAGATAAACGAAAAATTTAAAAATGGTTACTCATGTCTCAATGCCACGATTTTATACAAAAATATGAATAAAATAAAACAACAATAATTATGAAGAAACTCTCAGAATGCGTCGTAGCTTACAATTTAGCAGAACCGAATAGAATTTTTTTTCTAGATTATGGGAAGTTCTTATTATTGATTCAAATGACAACTTGGACTGAAGTTATAGAACGAACCAAAAAATGCATATCGCAACTTATTTTTCTTTGCAGTCTTTACCGACAGGTGTGGGTATATATAACGACAGTGTGCGAGCGAGAGGTGAATAGAGGCGACGTCATTTTCGATCCCAATTATTTAACCGCACGGGTAGTATACGCTATTACAACAAAATTCCAGAAAATATACAAGGTCTCTATATTACCAAGTTCAAATATTTTATTAAAACGCAATAAGAGGGTAATTATAATATAAATTAATACGATTCCCCAGCCTGACACTTCGCCCTTACCCGATTTCGCAGTCGTCAAGTGGCCTATATATTCCGAAGCCTCAAGAGTGTGATGGAAAGATGTTTGCTACATTTCTCTGCGTCAGTCTCTCGGAATTGTCCCAACGTTAGAGGGCTTTGACAAATCGCTTTATGACCTGTATTCAGTGGCATAGCTACCTTGGGGCTAGGCGGGACAGTACCCCAGGGCACCCAAGCTCAACGGCCTCTCAGCCTCCATGACGACGTCCGAAAAAATTACAAATATGTTATCTTAATAGATCAAAATATTGACTTTTAAATCAAACTCAAACCGAAATCACAAAAAATTCTCGCACATCCACAGAAAATAAATATAATTGTTAAAATAAAATCACCTAATTCGTTTTATTGCTTAATAATAATAATAATGTCCTCCAGACCGAATTTCGGTCACGGCGGCCAGTCTCAACGGAGACTAGCCATCGGCGCAGGACAGGATTATAGTGTCCAAGTGTATGCGCAAGCACAGGTGCACTCTCTATTCCCTCACTCTCATAATCCGATGGGACGGTAAACCGACACGACCGGAGAGAGATCAGGCGCAGGACCAACGGCTTTACGTGCTTATCTTATCTTTACTTTACTTAAGTACCAAATACCATTATTAGTAACTGTAATCTACTTTGTCATTGTTTATTTTCAGCAGCTTCCGCTCGCGACTTCATTCATCTGGTATTGACCCACATTTCATGGAATTTATCATCATTCACATCACAACCCTTACCAAATCTACTGCTGAACACAACACCTCCCCAAAGTTATGCCAAAAAGCATGGTCCTAAACCGACTCTTGCATGTCTTGCATAGCTTACTACTCCGTTGGGAAAAAAAGTATTCAATTGACCATTGACACGGGTAGCTACTAGCTACATCGTCAATTGCACGTGCTACCAGTTTGCAGATGACACTTGTCTTGTAATCGGTGATAAAAATCCACAAAAGGCATGTGACCTTTTGCAGTCAGACCTAGATATCCCAACAAGGTGGTGCCATGATACTGGACTTGTCCTTAACGCTAGTAAAACTAAGTTGTTAGTAATTAAATCTCCGCTTCAATTAAAAAAATTGCACACAACCACATCTGCCTGCATAATAACCACGCTACTAAATGCTGCTGCCCAGAAATAAAATAAAAAATAAATTCAGGGATGACGTTAATGGTCTCTTCAAACACTAAAATTTTACCAATAAAGGTACAAAATATTTTATTAAAAGTAATAATAAAGATAAGTTGAATGATCTTTATTATTACAAATATTCCTAAGAGAATTGTTTGTTTTAAATGCCACGTTAATGCCGTTTCGTCTAAGAGTATTAGCTATTTTTTCTGATATGGGGCCTAAGTAGGTCAAACTACCCACATATCGCCCGACACTTTGAGATTGAACCGCATACAGAGACTTGCGAACAACCTGCTTTTGTTTCTTTTTAATAAGATTATTAATGATATTTTTTTTAAAACCGTTAGAGACTGCAATTTGATAAATTATATTAAGTTCTTTTAAATAATTTTCTTTACATAACGGAACAGTGAACAGACGGTTAATGCTGATCAATTATCTTAAAAATATACTTTCAATAAGAATTATTTTTAATATAAATTGAATAAAAATTCTATTCTATTCTGTGCTATCTTCAAACTGCACGTGAAATTCTTCAAGTTCAATGTGTGGTAATATTGTGCAACACAAAACCGGTAGAAAACGTTTATTTTTCGCACTATAGTCGCGCGTTATAGTCCGCACACTGACAACGACGAAGTTGTTTGTAATTGTTTTTAAGATATTTATATAAATCTAACCATGTTAGAGACTCTTGTTTATATGTTTTTGTGTACTTTAACTTTGCTGGCACTTTTTGAATTTATTAGGCATTGCAAAAGCAAAGAGGATGAGTCACCAAAGAAGAAATTAGCGATATGGAAAGGTAGGTGTATTTAACAATATAGTAAAAAAAAAACACGCTTACATCTAACAGTTCTATTGATGATAAATGACCGTTCACTATTTTATTTAAAAAAAAAAAGTAATGCCGTCTACTGGCGGTGTCAGAATACCCACGACCCCATATTATCCCGTGGGTGTCGTAAGAGGCCACAGAGGGGAACAAATCAGGAATTGGGCAGCAGCGTCTTCTTAAATAACGACTAAAAATAAAATGACTGCGCTTGCCAACCCGCTTGCCAAGCATGGCAACTGTGGCAAATATCAACCCTATGAAGCAATCTGTGAGGGAGGCCTATATGTTCAGCAGTGGACTTTAATAAGCTGTATCGGTGACGGTAAGGGTGATAACTGATAAGCCAACAATAGGTACATTGTAATTTAAAGAAAATAATTACGTAATCGTATTTGTAGTTTTCCATTAAATACTATACTTCATATTTTAAATTTTCGTTTGTAAAATAATTAGTAAACGGGAAAAAATAAATGTCTTCTTCTTCATCATCATCATGACTGTCTATAATATCCCACAGCTGAAGGCCTCGCCCATAGACTGCCTGTAGCCACATTCAATTTTTTATAAACCATCGAATAATCGTGGAGTCAACCAAGCTCCATTTCTCTGCTCGATGGCGCTAGATTCTTTACCATTCTAACCATTCAACCGAATTTGAACTTGATGCAGTATGGCAAACTTTAGTTCCTTTTTTCGCTTTAATTTATTAGATTTTGCCATAGTTGCTGGCTAACAAGCGCAGTTTTTTAAAATCATTTGAGTTGTTATCAGGAAGATGCTTCTGCCCATCACGTGTTTCGATTCCTTCTCGCTTTCCTGTAATTTTTAAAAATTGAAGTTTGCCCCATTGCAGCGTTAGCGACCAATGGTAAGTTGTTACTTTGGTCCAAAGACATCTACTGTTGATTATGAAACAAAAAGCTATACTCAAAATAATTGCCCGGTCCTGTCCACTCACCCACCATATGAAACAGCAGCATTAGCCTGCTATTTTACGCTGGTGTCATGTGAAAGCGTGTTCTTTCCCCGGTCGAGTCGTCTATTCGGTCCTCAGGGGTGACAACGCATCTGCATTTTGAAACATATCGAGATTAGACGTGGAGGTCCACTTACCATCTGGTTAATTGTGTGTTTATTTTAGCCCCTGAAATACAGGTATTATATTCTAGTTTAGGGGCAGTTTATCAATAAAGATTATTATTATGGATGTCAGTATAGTTTTCTCATCTGGTTGGGTTCTATAAATATATAATTATAAATGGAAATGAAAAGATAAATTTATTATTATTAATTTATTTTGTCACCCTTATACTATAAAAAAACTGGGTCGCGTTCAGGAATACTCGTAGGAACTCGATTTCCATTAAAAATACAAATGAATAAAGGTTTAAACTAAAATATACTTAGGTACTTTCAGAAATAACTATGTAATGTTACAACAAATAATTTATTACTATAGGTATCGTTTGCATATATTACAATACATTAATTAGAATATATTATTCGTAAGTTTCCGCGTTGACATTGGCAAGGAGAAGAGCATTAACCTTATTTATTTATAGAAATAGATACAAAAAAAGAGTGAACTTGGTTTCGCACAAGTACAACTTAATTTTTTTTTATTAAGAAACGGACTGTGATAATTTAAAAGAAATTAATAGGTTTAAATTCACCATTTTATTACTGTCAGAAATCACATTTATCATTAGTATTTCTGGCTTACTTACTCCAGCTTAAGGGATTTTTCTTATTATAGAAATGAGAATGACAAATGACCAAACCGTCTCCCTGATTCTAAGTGGGTGCTGTGGCCCATAGACACCTACATTTATCCTCGATTAAGAATCAAAACGAAGATGCGTCAGGATAAAAATATAGCATTTTTCGTACTATATTATTTTTCCATAATATATAGTACAATTGACTGAAATATAGTACAGTACTAGATATTATAGAACGGGTGGCAGCCCTAGTTGCAGCTATATGTCTTGTCAATGCACTGTGCGAAAATATTGTAAATTAACGGCCAGCCACGGCTTCGCATGGATAAAAATGTGGAGTTAATTAGATTAAGATAATCGAAGACCATTTTTATCGATATTTCAAAAAAGTCTTATAGGATAAAATCAACCCAGATCCATCCTAGTATTACTTTTATACTTTTTATCTGTTCGTGTAAAGTTTCATTACAATTGGTTCAGTCACTCCGAAGATATGCCCGGATGTCTAGACAAAAAATTTAAAAATGAATGTTTACGTCAGTTGACCCCCCGGGCTTAATAGTAGCCAATTAATTCATTATTATTACGAGCTTAGGGTTCGTGACAATAAAAACTGCCGACTGAATTACCAAAATTAACACTTTAATTCACTTCACTTAAAAGACACTAATAATTAATCACACTGATTCACTTTATTTTGCTCCGAAGCTTCGCTTGTCTCGCCTAATTCAATACTGCCCCCATCGCGTCTTGCAGCGCCTTTAAATACACCTTTTTCACCGAAGTAAATACGGGCGTCAACCGACCAGGCGCAGAAAGTTCGAGTAGAGAGGGGCTTCTACAAAGCTTAATTCTTCTGTTCGATACTAGATGGCACTGTTTGTCGAAAGTCAAGATTGACATTTTCTAGGAAGCCCTCCTCGCTCTGGTCCCCGACACTAGATGGCACTAGTTCCAGGTACCTGACGTCAACTTAGGCGTTACATTTTTACGGATAGACACTTATATACTTACATTTTATTTAGATTAAGGCCAGTACATGTACATGCGCGAAAGTACACAGAGGCGCGAACGCGTAATGTGGAACCGATTCACATAGGTATTCACTTCAATGCACTGTACTTACCGCGAATTTCTTGCTTGTCCGGCGCGCGCTCAAAAGTAAGCGCGAAACTTATTGCGAATTTGGAAGGCTCCAAATTTCGCACCACTAAGTTTAGTTTCATTTGGCAGCGTTTATTTACTTTATGGTCGTTGTGTGTTTTTCATTTATTTGGATACCTATTATCGGTGCTGCAATAATTTTTACACATTTTGTGTATCTCCCCTTATTTACTTAGATATTTCGTACTATTCAAGGGATAAAAAAACAAGGGATAGCCTTAAATTCTTCATTTTCCACTTTGATCTCCGGCCGTCCACGGGGCTGGTTCTGAAAGTCGAAATTTTCTAGAACGAAAACGTTGAAACCAAAAACGTACCGTGTTTTCTTTTGTGACACCAGCGCCGTACACATCATTAATCCTTCAAGCTGTTTCTGCAGCACTGGTGCCACGGTAGAACTCGTACTCGTAAATATACCGATATTTCATGTTTTCCATTGTGCGGTAATAAGCGACGCTAAAGAAAAAAATAATGAGGAAAAAACAAACGAATGACTGTTTTCAAAACTTAAATGTACCAGCTAAATGAATTTATAAATTTGAATTAGGAATTCTTAACCAAAGAGTAGATATTTCAGATCAAAATAGTCAGTACGACAAAACGCTAATTTTATATGTAAGGACCCAATATTTACATTAATAAATTCAAAAATATATTACCTGTAGTTATTGTTTTACTTTGATTTTCTCCTTTGAATTTCGTCTCTCTCTTCTTATTAATTTACTTTTAATAAATATAATATTTCAAATACCTTACGTTAATGCACAATCTGTTTCAGCACCTACTAATCTATTATATCTGCCGCCAAACAACAGTGCACCAAATTCTGTATCCCGTTTAAAGGTTCAGATTTCAGTACTATATGTTAGACATTGATTGAACCTTAATTATCAGAGTTCAATAATCAGACAACTCATCTGTAGCCTTCTTTCATGAAAGCTGTCCACTGTCTGCCGTAGCTAGTTTTCAACTGTGAGCTCGTTTGACACTACAACAAAACTACCATATTCGCATAATCTAACCCATTTCTTCACTGCAGCACATGAAGATACCATACTATGGTCAACTGGTGGTATGACATTGGAATAAATTATACGTAGGCGGTCCCATAATGAATTGGCCTAACTATGAACCAAAGAAGGAAATGAAACGAAACCAATTTTATTTTTCAATATAATCACCATGAATACTAATACACTTCTGACATCTGTGAATCAACATCTCTAAACCTTTATAAAAATAATCACATTTTTTATCCTCAAAATGACTGAAGACGGCCGCCTGCAACTCTTCATCGCTTGAAAATTTTCTTCCTCTTAAGTCCCGCTTTAAATTTGGAAATAAATAATAGTCGGACGGGGCCATGTCTGGTCTGTAAGGTGGATGTTGAACTTCTGTGAACCCGCGTTGACGAACTGCATCCTTCGAAACACCAGCGGTATGAACAGGGGCGTTGTCATGGAGCAACAGGACACCTTTAGACAGCTTGCCTCTTCGTTTTTCCTTTATCTTGTCTCGTAATTTATATATTAAAGAAGCATAATATTCGCCGTTCACGACTGTACTACGTTCTTTACAAAGATCCAAAAAGCCGAAATGTCTATGGGCCACAGTGGACTGTGTACTCGTTTGCCACCCTTATTCTAAAAAAAATTAATTGACTCTGCAGGCCATCCCTGGGACTTCACGCTAATTTAAAATGCAAAACGCTCCAAATGTCATCAAATTATGTTTCGAAATCTCGAAGTTATGTAAAAAAAAAAAAACGTTTTTTTGATATTCTTTCTCTTTCGATATCTCATGAACGAATGAACCAATTTTTATTTTCCAAACGGCATTCGACCTCATTTTTTGAGGTTAGGAGCTGATTAGTTATTGAAATTGATCGGTAAAGCCGTTTAAGTTATTCTAAAAAAAAACAGTTTTTCAAAATTTTTATTTTTGAGATTTCTCAAAATCCACTCGCCCGAATCAGTTCATGTTATCACCAAATCTATTCCACACTGATATCTTTAGAATTTCGCAAACCGCATCCCAATCGATCAACACGTTGCACGCACGCACGCACGTATGCACGCACGCACGCACGCACGCACGCACACACGCACGCACGCAGTCTCGTACACATGCACGCACGCAAGCACGCACGCACGCACTCACAAAACCGGCGTGAAACCAATAACTTCCCTATTTTAGAAAATTTTCAATTTTCTAAGCGGGAAGTTAAAAGTACTGAATTTATTTGTTTTTTATTCATACTTTTACTGTATTTAATATTGAACTAAACTTACTTCCCCCCGGACTTCCAAAGAGTAAAGACGTGTTTATAGTTTATTTTTATTACTTGTATTTTCTAATAAATGCTGTGACAAAATAGTGATAAAATATTAGGAGTACATAAAGCCCGAGGCAGTTTACGAAGTGCTAATGTCATCTGCGGCAGTGATTAATTTTCAACAAACTAAATTATATGTGTGAGTAAAACCATCGCATTTACAATCAACAAATAAATAGGACACAGCATAAGACACCACACGTTAGTAAAACGATAAGAAGAGAGACGGTTATATTTTACTTGTACGGTTGCATTAGGGGTACAGCCGCTGAAAGGCCAACTTAGACTACCTCTATAGAGTACCTCCTTTTCCCGTAGTCGGTGAACTACGGGAAAATTTTTCTTATCCGGCTACATTAACACATTAATGTAGCAACAACCACGCCAAGATAGGTTAAATAATGACTGCCCCATAGTTATGGGGTATGATGACATCCGGGTAATGGGGTACACCCCGGGGCCCGATACCTACACGTACCTAGGTGCGTGCAGAAGACAATTAATTAATTAGGGGTACAAGTTCGCAAATATACTGCGATCACACTTTCTAACTCATATTGTCCTGGTAATTAAACGTTGAGGCGTCTTTTATTTCAAAACCGGTTATACAATGCCGATCAACCGTACACCGCCGCCCGCTTCGCCCGTGCCTGTGAGCTCTGATGATACATCGCAATCGCAGACTACGCGGACGCGCGCAATCGACGCGATAGAACGGACGACAAAACTTCACAGTGAATCGGCGCCTGATATTCCATCGCTTCCGTTAAATGTTAGTGAGCGTAAAAAAAGGAAACATGACGGAGTGAATCCTAACATTATGTCTTATATGAGTGAAATGTTTTCAGTTTATACGAATGACCAAGCAAAGCATTTCAAAGATTTACAAATTATAGTTTCTAGAATAAAAGAACAGAACGATGAATTAAAAAAGAGCGTCGATACTATGTCAAGCAAGTATGATGAGTTTCTATCACGGCTATCCGTTCTAGAGGCAGAGAAAAAGCAGGATAGATATATTATACAACAACTACAGGAGAAAATAGAAAAAATGGAAAGGAAGTCTAGATTTTCGGGAATAGAAATAAGAAACATACCTAAAAACAATGAAGAATCAAAAGAAAATCTATGTAGCACTGTTAAAAAATTAGGGGAGTGTTTGAATGTAAATTTGCGGGATTCGGACATAAAAGACGTGTATAGAACTAATTCTAAGACGGGGACTAGACCGATAATAGTGGAATTTAATTCAGTCATTATTAAAGAAAAGATGTTACATGAAGTAAAAAAATTTAATAAAACAAAACCAAAAAATGAGAAATTAAATACTTCGCATCTAAATTACTCACAAAAAAAAACATCCCTATATATGTCACGGAGACGTTAACACAAAATACTCAAAAACTTTTCTATCAGGCCAGAATTTTCCAAAAAAGTCATAAATATTTATTCTACTGGACATCTAGAGGCATTGTATACTTACGCAAGAATGAAAATTCTTCTCAAATTAGAATAAATAATGAAACAGATCTAGAAAATCTACGGAAGACCGAATGACTAGTTTTAACCTTTAGATTAGATATTTTCGCATCCTTTCTTTTCTTTTTAACTAGCATAATAAGAATAAAGTATATTCTAACACTATACATTATAATACACATAGTCACAATTTACACACAGTACATAAACAAAAATCAAACATTGTACACCTTAATTACATCTTTTAAATCACACTTACATTTTATAACAAATCATATTCACTCATTTTATATATACTATATACAGTTACATTTTTCAATCAATTTATCGAATAAAAGATATTATTTGGTTAATAACGAGACTTTGTTAGAGAAATTTAAAGTAATAAATAAAAGGCGATAATAACGCTCTAAGCTTCGCTATTAACTTAGATACACTTACGGTATCAAGATCGATAGCCTGTGACGTTGAAGATTGTTATAAGTATTTGTCATCTAGTGAATCCAACTTCACAATTATTACGCAGAATATACGAAGTATTAACTGCAATATTACAGATTTTGAAGTATTACTGACTAGATTAAAAATAGATTTTGATGTCATTGTACTAAGTGAATGCTGGTTGCTTAATAAGGACAACTTACCTAAAATTACTGGTTATAATTTATGCTCCACTAATTTTAATAACAACCAAAATGAAGGATTAGTTATATATGTAAAAGAAAAACATTTGTTCACGACTGAGGAGCCTCATTTTCAAGAAGGGAATTGTATCATAACAACATTGAATGATATTGTTATAATCTCAATATATAGGTCACCGTCATATAAAAATGTAGAAAACTTTTTTGCCTTCTTGGATAGTGTACTACAGAAATAATAATAATAGGAGATATAAATATTAACATTAACAATAAAACAGATATTAATTCGGATAAGTATTTACAACTGACAGCATTCCATGGGTTACTACGCACTCATACTCTAGTAACACGTGACGAAAGTGGTTCGTGTATTGATCATGTTCTGCTAAAAACGAATAATCCTTCACTTACTATGGTTCCTCAAACTTCAATCACTGATCACAAACCTGTAATTTTATGTATGAAAAATAAACAACGTCAACAGTTTTATACAACTACTATCAGAAAAATAGATCACGATAAACTTAATTCGGATATGCAAAACATTGACTTTTTACCTATATATAATATTAAAGATCCAAATACTTCTCTTGAATACTTAGTTAATAAAATAAAAACAGTAATTGAAGTTAATACTAAATTAGTGTAGTTGTCAAGACAAAAAAAGATCATTAAACCTTGGATTACGACTGGTCTTCTTAGATGTATTCGTCACCGTGATAAACTACATAAGAGGGCAAGACGATTTCCAGATAGTGAAAGTGATCAAATTATATGATAAAAATATAAATATACCGACGATATCGTAATCACTGTAACGCATTGTTAAAAAAGGTAAAGAGAAATTATGAAAAAGAGCGAGTGAATATGGCTAAAAATAATAATAAGAATATGGGAAGTACTTACTGATATTATAGGTAACATGAAAAAGAAAGGGTATAACAGAGAACTGTTAAATATATCTAGCACGCCGCAAGTATCTGTTAACCTTATTAATAATTATTTTGTAAATGTAGGTAAAAGTTTGGCAGAGAGTTTTAAGGTAGGAAATAAAAACAGTGAAAGTTTTAATATTAACATTGGTGAAGAATCAAATTATTACTTAAATTCATTTGCTTTATTGGACACGGATGAAAGTGAAGTAGAACAATTAATTGACAATTTGAAAACCGACTGTTCGGTTGGTTGGGATGGAATTTCGAATAAATTTATTAAAAATTTTAAATATTTGTTAATAGCTCCTTTAACTTGTATATTTAACCAATGTTTAAATGATGGTGTATTCCCTAGACATCTTAAGAAGTCCGTAATTCGTCCTATTTTTAAAGATGGTGAAAAAATCTGTTTAAGTAATTATAGACCCATCTCTATATTACCTGCTTTATCCAAAATTTTAGAGAAAATTATAAAAAATAGACTTACAAAATATCTGGAGAAAAATAATTTATTGTCAAATACGCAGTTTGGTTTTAGACATGCCAAATCAACGGAGCATGCCATTCATACTCTTACGAATTTTTTGCCATCGTATTTAGACAGTGGAAAAAAGTGTATTTCTGTTTTCTTAGATTTGGCGAAAGCATTCGATACCGTGTCAATAAAAATACTATTAAAAAGACTGGAAAATGTTGGTATCAGAGGCACTCAACTCAAACTATTCAAAAGTTATCTTTCTGAGAGATATCAATGCGTTAGTGTAAATAATATTACCAGCAATGATTTACTAGTAACACATGGCGTACCACAAGGAAGTATACTCGGCCCAACCTTATTTCTTATTTATATTGATAATTTTACAAAATTTAATCTCTCTCAGTGTTGGCGACGCGCCTGTAAGAATATTTCAATTTATTAGTTAACCGATTACGAATAGCTTCTAAAAAGCAAATTATCGAGCAATAATATTCTAATAAGAAAATGCTTAGTTGAATCTTAAAGAAATATCGAATTAATGATATGAAGGTCTTGGGTTCGACTCCCAGGCCGGAATAATTTATCATTTTCTTAGTAATATCTCTTAATAAATTCATATAGGGAATTTTTAAGATATAAATTATGTTACCGGATTTGTTCCCCGGTTGAAATCATCTTTCCAATAATGTTAATTTAAAGAAATATTAAAATAAAGTTAGAGACCAGGATTTGTTCCCCAGTCGAGATGATCGCTGTGCATAAGTAGAATTGATGGAAATTAATTGCATAAGTATTGTCTTGTATGAGTTTGATTTGTTTTGTATGAAAACAAATGCCTATTTTCTATGATTGATTTATGAAAACATTCACTTATATTGTTTGATATAATAGGTACGAGACTGCTTTGTTATAGCGCACAGACAATGAGTGCATGCCGACGAATAGAGCGCAGGTTGAAAGTCGCCTGTTTAATATCGAAAAGAAGCTCGATAAAAATAGCGAGTTGAAAAAGGAATATGAGAAGCAAATTGAAAATCTCATCGTTAACGGTTACGCAGAGAAAGCGAACCATATTTCCATTTTCCCACGCACGTGGTATCTTCCTCACTTTGCAGTGACTCACCCACAGAAAAAGAAAATAAGGATAGTTATCGACGCCGCCGCAAGGACGTGCGGACGTTGTCTCAATGATGCATTGTTAACCGGACCGGACTTATTGAAGTCGTTGTTTGGAGTTCTGCTACGATTCAGAGAAGGAAGCGTGGCAGTGATGGCAGACATTAAAGAAATGTTCCTGCAAGTGAAAATCCGGGAAGAAGACAGGGATAGCCTTCGATTCTTATGGCGGCACAATCATGACGCGCCACCGGAAGAGTATAGAATGACGTCACTCATATTTGGAGCGGCATCATCACCATGCATCGCTATATATGTGAAGAATAGGAATGCGCAGGATAACGCACATATCTATCCAGAAGCAGCTTCCGCTACGGAAAGAAATTTTTATATGGATGACTATCTACAGGCATTTCCCGACGTGACGACGGCCGAAAGGATAGTAAACGATATGTATGAATTACATAAACGTGCTTCTTTCCAACTGAGGGGATGGGCTAGCAACCGACCCGAAGTTTTATGTAAAATGGAGAATAAATATAAGAGCGACGTAAGTCATCGCTGGTTTCAAGGACCTGAATTCCTCAGGAAAAGTCCTGATTTATGGCCCAAACAAGTGGACACCATAAATAACTTAGAAACAGGTGAAGATAAATCGCCGAAAGGCGTAAATGCGCTGAGAAAGCAAGAACCGTTAAGTCTACCCGACTACCTTTTTTCCTTGGAGCTACTACACGCACCTTACAAGCGGTAGAAAAATTCAAGAGTTTAAGAAAGTCTGTTAAAGGACCCGACAACGCAGCCGAAAAGTCGGTTATGAGTTCCAACGAAGTTTTAGCAAAGTCGGTTAAAGGACCGGATAGCGCGTTGGACATAGCGCTCTTGAAAAATGCTGATTTAATAATTTGGAAGTTCGATCAAGACGAATATTTTCATTCGGAAATAAAATGTTTGAAAGCAGGCAAAAGCGTTGAAAGAAGTTCACGCTTAAGTAAATTATCTATGGAAATAGGAGAAGATAACTTACTCCGTTTAAATGGGCGTTTACCTTTCAAGTCTAATTTGACTGAGGAAAGTAGAAAACCTGTCGTATTAGACGGTAAACAAGAAATCGTTAAAATGATGATTAGAGAAGTTCATCATCATTTTGGACATGCCAATCACCAAACGGTGATGAATGAGGTGAACCAAAAATTTTATATCTTGAACTTGCGTAATGTAGTACGAAGTGTGTCACATCATTGTCAGTGGTGCAGGACATACATGTCAAAACCGCAGAACGTGCCACAAAATATTCCTCTGGAGAGAATAGCTCACAACGAACCACCTTTTACATGCTCAGCCGTGGATTATTTCGGACCTATGAGTGTGACTATAGGAAGGCGACACGAAAAACGTTGGGGTGTTTTATTTACATGTCTGACCATCAGAGCAGTACATCTGGAATTAGCAGCCTCATTGACACCAGCGTCAATGATAATGGCATTGAGGCGATTTATCGCCAGAAGAGGAAAACCAGCCGTTATATACAGCGATAACGGGACAAATTTCAAAGCTGCGAATAAAGAATTACTGAAAGCATGCGAAGAATGCTATGAAGGCATGAAAAATGAGTCATTTAAAAAATATATTAAATGGAAATTTATACCTCCGGGAGCACCACACATGGGTGGCGCCTGGGAGAGGTTAGTAAGATCAATTAAAATTGCGTTGACCGCTACGCTCAAAGAAAAGAGCCCGCGAGAGGAGGTTCTGCATACGTTGCTTTTAGAAGCAGAGCATACTGTAAATTCCAGACCTCTGGTAACATTCAGTATGGATAGTCCTGAAGAGGGTTTGACACCCAATCATTTTCTTCTGGGACGTTCATGTGGTGACCGACCACCTGGATTATTTTTAGAGCAACATCTGACGGGTCAACTCAATTGGAAATCTGCACAGAGGTTAGCCGACCATTTTTGGACAAGATGGCTAAAAGAATACATGCCTACTTTAATACCTCGAACAGGTAATAACGGAAAGTTTATGGAGCCTAAAGAAGGTGATATTGTCTTGATAATAGATCATTCGTTGCCACGAAATACATGGCCCAAAGGCAAGATTAATAGGACGCTACCGGGACCAGACGGTCACACCAGAGTGGTTGACGTCATTACTAGCACAGGTATCTTCAGGAGACCTACATCCAGAATAATAGTCCTGGTACCCGCGATGCCTCCCAAATGATGGTGCTGATGCACGGGGGGGGGAGGAGATTGTTGGGGACGCGCCTATAAGAATATTTCAATTTATTAGTTAACCGATTACGAATAGCTTCTGAAAAGCAAATCATCGAGCAATAATATTCTAATAAGAAAATGCTTAGTTAAATCTTAAAGAAATATCGAATTAATGATATGAAGGTCTTGGGTTCGACTCCCAGGCCGGAATAGTTTATCGTTTTCTTAGTAATATCTCTTAATAAATTCATATAGGGAATTTTTAAGATATAAATTATGTTACCGGATTTGTTCCCCGGTTGAAATCATCTTTCCAATAATGTTAATTTAAAGAAATATTAAAATAAAGTTAGAGACCAGGATTTGTTCCCCGGTCGAGATGATCGCTGTGCATAAGTAGAATTGATGGAAATTAATTGCATAAGTATTGTCTTGTATGAGTTTGATATGTTTTGTATGAAAACAAATGCCTATTTTCTATGATTGATTTATGAAAACATTCACTTATATTGTTTGATAAGAAACATGATAACTGATAAGAATCTGATTAGAAATAGTTTTCAACGTTTGAGAACTGTGTAGAATCATTTATTCGCCTAGTATTGTTGATATTAGACTTTCCATTTTTACTGATAGTCGATAGCCGTGCAAAAGTTAGTTGTTCAAATAGTGTGAGATCATAGACGCACGCTAGCCACGTACTTAGGAGGCCAAATATGTAGAAATCTAAATATTTGCAATTTCAGCAATTTATGTAAAAATGACTTGTAAAACATTTCAGATTGATTGTACGTGTAAAAGAGGTGAATTCTGTGTTATTTTTATGTGAAAATTCCTGTGAATAAGTGAAATAATGATAGTTTTTTATTATTATTATTTATTTCATTATTCAGGTAAGTACACCCATTTTGTTAGTACACTTAAAACTTAAAAACTTGGGGTTAGTAGATTCACAAAATACATAAATTACTACTAAACAAAAATTATTATTTATTATTAAACATATTGGGTCTGGAACCCATATGCACTGTGTTCCAGTACCTCATCACAGGGCAATCTTGCCTTCCATATATGGAAGCTAGGAGGCCGTTGGTGCTGTCTCGCACGCGACGCATTAAGGATCTATTCTTTTGCGTAATATTGCTGCAAAACTGTCCACGCGTGCCTCAGAAAACATACGCGATGCGCTGCAAAAGCGTGGCAGCCCCAACAACATCCTGAATCCATTGTTGTACTGAACACGTAGCGCATTGAGAATTCGGCGAGTACACTTCGTCCACAGGCTGCAGGTGTAGAATGTCTGACAGTAAGCTTTGAATAACGTTATCTTAACTTCATTCGTACACCTAGCAAACCTGCGGGCAAGCATATTACACCTCACTGCCAACGCTCTACGTTCCCGTTCAACATCTAAATTATCAGAAAGGTCCTCGGCGACCCAGTGTCCCAGATATCTGAATTTGGTGACTCTACTTAGTGTAACTCCTCCAAGTTTAACATGAGGAACAGACTTAGGTTTTCTATTTCCAGCCTTAAACACGAGTAGTTCACTCTTATTACAATTATATCTGAGACCATGAGCCGCCGCGTTTCGAGGGCCCTAATCGAAGGACTCAGCAATACCATGTCATCGGCATAGCTTATATTATTAACAAAATGACCGTCAATTGAGCAGCCGACTCCGGCATCACTGAGCTCCACGATCAGACCGTTGATATACAGGTTGAAAAGTTGAGGGGAGCTAAGGCCACCCTGCCTCACACCGCACTCCAACCTGTACTCCGACGAATATGAGCCAGCCCACTTCACACAGTTAGCTTGGTTGTGATACCAATACTTGAAGAGGTTAATTACCTCTATGGGTGTGCTTGTTTCCTGGTTAAGTTTGTCCCATAGCACGTTGTACGAAACCAGATCAAAAGCCTTCCACAGGTCCAAGAAACACGCGTAAACCGGCGTTTTTCGCATAGTGTAATACTGGACAGTATGCTTGAGTCGCAGTATGGCAGATTCAGTTGAAAGCCCCGGCCTGAAACCAAACTGAGCCTCGAATCGAATGTGTTGGCTGAGTTGCTGATCAAGCAAACTGTCCAGAACCTTCGCAACTACAGTAGCCAAAGATATTGGGCGATAATTGGACCCAACGGAGGCATCACTAGTCTTATTTTTTAATATTGGTACAACCGTGGTTTTTATAAGCTCTCCAGGTAAGTACGCATGTCCTAGACATAGGTTAAACAATAGAGTTAACACCCTTGGCAAGTGCACACCCGCATGTTGCAAGTGCTCAATGCTGAGGTCGTCGTGACCAGGAGACTTACCCCTAGTCATCCCATTTATTACACGAGCTATATCCTCAGTTTTAATACGGTGATATTCACCACTTAATTCTTGTTCAGCACTAAGCACCTGCTGCGTCGACGCAATCGAAGATTGAACCTTGAAAATATCTTTAAATAATTCAGCTGGGCTTCATCTTACCTGGCCCATGTTGGCCCTGGACGCGAGCTGGGACACATAATTCTGTATTAAACTTTTTAGTGTGTTTCCAGAACGCCTTAAAGTCTTTTGACCTATGGTGTTTGGCCAAAATGTCCTGTTTAATTTGTGTCTCATTATCTTGACACCACTTAAGTCGAGACTTAAAACGCTTTCTGGTCTCACACATGTTGTCATACAAAACGCCAGATGTAGGTTTACCGTGTAGGATCCACATCTGGTAACAGAGTCGAGCTTCATTATGTATCTCCCTTACATGCCTGTTCCACCCCGCTATATTTTTTCTTTTATTACAACGTACTTTATAACTATCTACTGCAGCTTCCTTTAATACGTTAATAATGGAGCTATAAAAAATATCAATATGTGCTTTATGATCCACATTACTACATATTTGATCAGCGCAACATCTAAATACCTCAGGGAGATCGATAGTTTTTAATTTTCTGTTACAAATATCGTGATAAAAATTTATTTGTTCGCTGTTCCTTTCCCCCCATCTTATCACATTACAAGGCTGTGTATTACATATCACTTTCATTTAAGGAGGCAACCTAGCTAGCTCATAATACACTTCTAATGGTAGATGATCCGACCAGTATACGTCATAATTAACCTTTACTTTATTTACACATTGCCAAGCTGCCTCAGTAGTGAGACAATGATCAAGCCATCGCGTACATTTATGCGCTTCACTAACATAAGTGTGAGTATTAGAAGATAATCCCAACTTTATCACATCAGCACAAAGCCAACTTCGCTCTTCACAAAAATTCATTAATTCAGTGAAAAACTGTTCTTTCGGATGAGCGTTAAAATCTCCGAGAATGAAAATAGATTCTATTTTACTGCTTTCGATTACGGCATTAATTTCACTTAAAACCTCCGTGAATTCACTCAAATTATCCACACTATCAACCGGCATATACACAGAAAATACTAATGAACATCGATCTGCTACACTCAATTTGATCGCCGCAAGTCTCACGCTGTTACATTGGACGACTTCCACAGACGAAAATAAACCCTTCCTCCACATTATCGCGACGCCGCCGTACGGACGCCCGCGTAGAATACCGGCCGAAGTGTCTACCGCAGATTTGCTTGTGAATTCATAATCTTCGTCAATGGTGCCAATAAATGTGACATCATGGGGCAAAAGCCAAGTCTCTTGCAAAGCAATCACGTGTGCAGACTTACATAACTCTCTTACCCCATCCCAGTTTTGTATAAGAAATTTAAAAGTGTTTTAATAGTGAAATGTATAGAGAAAATGTAAATTAAACTGTTGTATTGGTTAAGATATGTATAATTTCAAGTGGAAAACATTGTTTTAACTTTCTATGTTAAATATTTAAGAAATTTCAACTTTGAACATGTGAGTAAAATAAGCATATTTTGTTAAATAAATAAAAGGTTTTTTGTGATATGAAAATGTAATGTATATATGTAGTAGTATAGATATTTTTTGTGCTATCTTTATAAGTAAATTGTATAAATGTATGTCTTATACAAATAAAGTTATTGAGAAAACCGTGAGAGAGTGATAGTACAAATTGATGTAATTGAGTTGCGCAAGCGCACAAATGGCGCGGCTCACTTTCGCGTTTAGCTTCGAGGTAGTTCAGTAAATTGATTTTTCGTGCAAATCGTCCGGGAATCGTTCGGGAATCGTTCGGAAAATTTTCGAGAAAAGTACAAGACCAGCAGTCAATAAGAAGAAGAAAGAAAAAGTATAGGGAAGTGATAGGGAAAAGTAATTACTCTCTCACGGAACGGTTTGAAGATAATTGCTGTTTTATTCCCAAGGAAATCGTCCCTCGAAATAATACAGTCCACATCGAAGAATTAAGGCGTTGGGACCGGGACGACTTCGGAAGACCCGTAATCCCCGCCTGAACCTATTTTCTGAAAAGGAAGAGGTTATCGCCCTTGTGTGTTACTCCTTTGCGGAGATCATATACGTTGTTCCCGAACCCAACGTAGGCGTTATAGGAGGCCGGATCGAGTGAAGCCTCGATTCCTCCCTTCTGTTTTTTAGTTTAACGTTTACGGCACCCTGGTTCCTTTTCACTCAGGGACATATAATTTCATATGCAGATGACACTGTTTTGATATTTGCTGCGGATACGTGGAAAGATGTATTCTCGTCTGCACAATTAGGTATAAATGCAGTTACTAATTGGCTTTACAGTAATAAACTTTCAATCAATATTACGAAAACAAAATATATAGTTTATTCATTAAGAAAACCTATTCGCAACCTTGAAAATTTTAACTTAGTGATTCATTAATATGATTGTTTAACAAGGGATAACAGCTGTTCCTGCCTTTCACTTGAGTCTGTTGAATATATTAAATATCTAGGGGTTATAATAGATAGTAATTTAAATTTTAAACAACATATTAACACTCTTAGCAAATGAATTCATAAATTAATATACATTTTAAAACTATTAGACACGTTTTGGATCCAGATATATTAAAACGAGTTTACTTAGCTTTATGTCAGTCTATTATAACATACTGCATGTCAACGTGGGGTGGTGCCTCTAAAACGGTGTCACAAAAGATAGAAATCTCTCAACGTGCTATACTCAAAGTTGTAACATTTAAACCTTTTCTTTATCCTACATCACAGTTTTATGATAACTCTCAGGTCCTTACAGTAAGACAACTGTTTATATTAACGATCATTCAGAAACAACATAACTTATTAGTATACAACCGATCGAACTTAAATAAACGCAGGAAATTTTCCGTAGATACAACTAATTTTAAAACAACTTTTATAAGAAAATTCTTTGCATTTTTGGGACCACACTTATATAATAAACTAAATAAAACATTGGACATTTACCACCTTAATAAAATAAATTGTAAAAAAACTGTACGTAATTACCTACAAAAATTAACTTATAATGAAACTGAAAACCTGCTTAGTATTCAGACTTAAAAATAAATTCTTATATAACTGTCACCTGTAATACTACCCGTATAAAATCATAATAACCAGACACACACACACGCACGTGTGCAAACACACACACACACACACACACACACACACACACACACACACACACACACACACACACACACACACACACACACACACACACACACACGACACACATTTTACACGCTCCTCTCCCATAACTGCTCACACACATTACACTCATAACACAATTACTTCGTACAGTCATAACACATCCTATGAGAGAGGACCGGCATTAGTAGTATAAATTATTATTTTGTTTGTACCTTGGTATTAGTAATAAGTGGTAACATAGTATATAAACATAATATGTGATACAATTAATTTCATTGTACTTAGGTTATATTAGCGGAATGTACAAATTTTTAGATAGTATTTGATTATTTAACTTTTGCTTGCATCCTAATATTTCTATAAATTAGCGGTGGGGATATGGCGCTGACAGCTGATGCACAGGTCTCCTAGTTCGGCTGCAGATGCTATGTTTTCAAGTATATGTACTAATGTAGCTTTATTAAATAATGTTATGCAAATATCGTGATGTACAACCTCTTGGAAATAAAGAACTTATTATTATTATTATAACTTATTATTATTATTAAAAATAATGAAATAATTTCCTCATAATATTAAACCTTCTGAAGTCGAGGCTCAGCGGTAAATTTATGTGAAATTGCTGAGCTTACGAGGCTCCAACGTGCATACATTTCGACTTTCGTATATGGTAGAACAACGCTGCAAGGTACAATGACTGTAGCACACATGGGTCGTCTCAACTGGGGAAGAACCACGCTCGCACAGAACACCAACGTGAAATAGCAGCATATTGTTGTTTAGTGTCGAATTCTGAGTGTAGAGAACCGGATATCCTTTTTACATTTTATTAGTAGCCCGGCTTCCGTCTTATCGTCAGGGTGACAAAGCATCTGCATTTTGGTTCCTAATCGATGCTAAATGTAGTTGTTTGAAGGCTACAGTATTATTTAAGGTGGATCCCGTATTTCTATAAAACAGTTATATGTATCTCAATAAGCTCGTAAATGTCTACAGTGTTCTTTAGACACCTGCAATCAATTTCAAACAAAGAAGTCTATAGATGCATTGTGACCTTTAAGAACTAAAATGGGATGCCTCACAGACTATAATTATACTGATGTACTCTCTACACCCTTTAGAACTGACCACAGCAGTGCAGGGCAGCAATTGAGTTTTATATATAAGAAGGTACACGCACTGCTATTAGACAGTAGATATAGGTGTATGTAAGTGGGTGGCACTTACCCAGACGTAGTCCTACAACTCGCGGCACGAAAGTCTAGCGTTGACCGTTATTACGCATAATTGACCGTATTGCGCATTATTGCGTATGATTGGCTGTTTGTATCGTTCGCACGCGCTGATTGGTTCTTCAGTCGCACTCCGTCGCCCGTACTGATATGATACGTCATTCGCAGTTATCCCCTCCACATTTTGTTCAGCGTTAGAGTTACGTGCCGCGATTTATACCACCTCATAAATGAATAGGTACTTAAATTGGGCTAGTGCAAGATATCGTTTTCTATGATAGATGGACGGATAAACATCGCGGTGATTTCATAATGTGTCCGTTTCGCTAAAAATGAATTAAGGCACTCTCTAACGACATTGATAGTGATGATTGTAATTTTTTCATAGAAACTTATTTATATATATATATTTATGTATATATATTAACATTTCACGCATATTTAACATTTCGTTTTTTTTAAATATTTGTTTCAGTTCCTGTGAAGATAGTCAAACATATAAGTAAGAAGATGTTAGAAGTAACCAGTACAGCGCCAGAAGCGGAAGACTCAAACAAACCCATTGAAAATGTCGTTTGATCAATTATGTTTAAGTTACTTAATATGTTCAAATATGACTTTAATTAAATTTTAAGTGTAAGGTTGGTTAAGTTTGCACCCATCGTCTTGTAAGAAAAAATGTATTTATTATATAAAAAACATATCCCTTATTTTTGGATGTAACATATTGCAAACAAGATGACGAACACTTTCAAACTTTTATTTCCCTTGCTGACTTCGATACGATTTTACTTTTAATATTATTTTAGATGCCTAACGTTCGAAGATTTTTTTTGTATCCATAATAACGATCGTTGTAACGGTCCATTGGATTAGTAAGTGCTACAGTACAGCCCAATGGATACCATACACGATCTAGTCTACCGTCAAGCTTAAAAAAAATAAGGGTGACAGAAGAGCGCACAGTCCACCTGCCGGTAAGTGGATGCTATGGCTCATGGACATCTCTGTTTAATATCGATTAAGAATCAATATGCAGATGCGTTGTCACCCCTGAGGACTAAGATGGATTCCAGGATCCAGTAAAAAAGGGTCTCCGGATCTCTACACTCAGCATACGAAACACTGCAGTATTAAGTTACTATTTTACGCTGGTATCCAGTTAGAGCACAGAAATCTAAATAATATTTAGATTTCTGGGAGTGAGAGCGTGTCCCAGGTCCCCGGTCGAGCCGACCTATCCGTGCTACAACCATGATGTATCTGCAGTGCAGCGTGGCTCTACCACGTATAAATATAATATAGTTACGGTTATAATAATCCAAATCCCAAATTAACAGTTTTTGTTTAATTACATTTTTAAACTTGTTGTTTGATAAACATTGAAAATTTCTGGGATTCTGTTTTGATTTTTGTAAAAATTTAGATTAGTAGTCTTATAAGACTTAATTTCTAGATTTCACAATTATATTTATTTATTTACACCTTCATGCACAAAGTAGTACATATGGCTGACTTAATGCCATATGGCATTCTCTCCTGGTCAACCATTAGGCTAAACAGAGATAGATATTTAAGAGGCGGTGCAGCAACAATCAAAATAAAAAGGGTAAATTTTATATATATATATATATATATATATATATATATATATATATATATATATATATATATATATATATATATATATATATATATATATATATATATATATATATATTATCGCTCGCTCGATTTTTTTTAATTCATGTGTTTTGGAAATTATATTTAGATACAAATTACATACTGATGAAATATAATGATTTCTTATATTTACGCGAACACTACACATTGAAATAATACTCGTTTTTACGGAATTTATCGCGTATATTTAACTTTTTAATACCCGACGTTTCGAGAGCTTTTCAGCACCCATGGTCACGGGAAGGACTGAGATGTTTAACGTCCAGGTGTCATAGTTAACCGCGGTTACCATAGATTAAGATTTAACTTTTGTTCCGATCTACACAGTACGAACTTATGGTATCATGAAGCCTTGCAGTTGTATGCTTGGGTTGGGATTTAATTTTATTTATTATAGGATCCCAAGCAGATGGTAGCACCCAGCCATCTTCTCTATTGAAATTAGGGTGTTTTTTGATTTCAATAGCCTCGCGAATCATCCTTGGAAGGAATCGGTGTTCTTTAGCGAGGATTTGTGGTCTATCAAATCTGATGTAGTGACGGGGGCGATCCTGTACATGTTCACAGACTGCAGACTTCCCGGAGCGTCGTCACGTGAGAATGATACAATACTATACCTAATTGAAAGTACAACTACAATCTATAACTTTACATATTTACAAATGCAATGAGAATAATTTATGGTTTTAATTATTAAAATTAAGTGTGCTTTTTAGAGCTTCACTTTCTATATGATTATCTCGTAATTTAAGTAGTAGTAGTTCGTAGTAAATTATTGGGTATGGCTCCCAATCAAAGCCATTATTTACAAAATGAATACTGTGTTAACAGGTCAATAGAGATAGAAGATTATTCACGGCAGGTGCAGAGCGCGCACCGCCGATCAGAATGGCCGTGTCGGAGCAAGTACATCATCGGTTGACAAAGCATAGGCTTTGCATCGTCTTTTAATTGATTATAATAATCAACGGTGTATAATTATTAATACTACAATTTAATAAGAGCGGTTTATCAGAAACATAACATGTAACTAGCTAGTTCTTTAAAACTCTTTTGGTTTACAAATCTCTTTATTGACCACTAATTCCTGGTAAAACAACTATTTATTCGATTATCAACTTTTAACTCAAATATGGTTTTAAATCGTAGAATAAATAATTGTCGATTTGATTAATAATCCTGATAATTGAAATTGCTTAAGTAACCTAATGAATTCAATAAAAAGTTATTGTTTAGTCAAGTGTTGACCAATCAAATCGTCGACCAATCAGAGCACACCTAAGTCGTTATTACGTTTTCCTTATTGAATGAACGCGGCAACAGAATCACTTCAGTTCCTGCGCTCGTCAGTGTAGTTCTATTTTCCTGGTAAAACTTTGCAAGTATTTTTGTGAGTCTCATATTAGGAAGTGTAGAATAAAGTTGTAGTGCTAAATTAAAAGTGTGTGGTCTTAGATCTCTTTCATTACAATGGAAACAATATGCGGTAGCTCGACTGAACCCTTGTCAAATGGGGACAGTGGTGCTGCCTCACCATAAAAACAACCACTAGGAAAAGCGGAAAACCGCTCCAACAATCTTGTAGTTGTGTCCTTCACATTGCGCCGGTGTGTAATTGTGACAGGGACACACTGCAGTATGGCCAAACCGTAATTACTCTATGCTGAATGTATAGAGCGTTACGCTGTCCTATTATTGAATACAATAAATTGCGCAAGCAAGAGAGCAAGTTGAACATCAGCTCTCACATTTTTACCATTTTTAATAATTAACGCTATCCTGTTATTTCCCACACAATTTTGGCTTATTGTGTTACACCATTTCCGACATCAGAAGTGGGATAAAGTTCTTCTTATCGCCCACATATAATCTTCGAATAGTACGTTTGTGAAAGACTATGATACGCTGTTACCTGATATCTTTGATTTTTTTATGTTAACATAACTTAATGAAAATTGCTGTTCCTATTAACGACATTGACTTATCATTAAAATATAGAGCAAAAGTTTAAAGTGAAATGCTTTAAGCCAAACGTTAAATCTTTTAGTTTGATTTATATCAAAAGTACCCGCAAGTACTTTGTTACTTTTTTTATGTACCCAAATATGTTAACAAATGTTGAAAGTACAGTGGAAGTTTAAGTTGCTCGAGTGATGTCATTATTTGATAGTTCATGCGAAATATGATTTACTTTGGGTACATTTTAAAGTGCGAAATGTTAAGCGATGCCAAAAAAAAAATTTAAATATTCTTTTGATAACAGAAGTTCTTCTTGTAGTATTTGCGAAAAGATCGGCCATACTTCTGATAATTGCCGTACTAAAAGTAATTCTAACGTCCTTCCATTCGATAAAAATCGGTCGACGCCTTTAGCTACAACTAGTGATAGTAAATTTTGTTCATTTTTGTTCAAAGCCTGGTCACACATTCGAGTTGTTTTTTTTTCTCGCCGCGAAAAACTAATAACTTCTAATATAAATTAATTGAGTGATAGTACCCGCAGTTCTATCTTAAACATCGTGCGTGTTCGAGTAGGTAATTTGCTTATAAATACTGTTTTCGATAGCGGCACAGTGTTCCATTATGCGTGAATCCATTGCGAATTAATTTCCGGGCCATTAGTTATGAACTATTTATGTAAGCGGCCCCACAGGAAGTGGACCTGGTCGAGCCCCGACGGTTCGACAAAAAATGAGATTGACTTCATTATGACGACCAGACGCCAACTGTTCAGTGATGTCTCAGTGATCGCAACGGTGAAAACTGGCAGCGATCACCGAATGGTTAGAGGCACACTGAACCTAAACGTTAAGTTGGAGAGGTCTCGTCTAATGAAGTCAACGCTCCGTCCCCCTCGTGCTCTAATCCAGAATCCCGAAAACTTTCAGCTCGAGTTACACAACCGCTTTCAGTGCCTACAAGATTGCAATGCAGTGGACGATATGAATGACAAGCTCGTGGAAACTGTCCATGCGGTCGGAGCTAAGTTCTGCAAGACCCGCCGCAGAAGAACACAAAAACTCTCCGATCACACTCTTAATCTTATGGCTGTTAGACGGGAGATGAGGCTACAATCGTCAACAGACTTGACAGCATACAGGCAACTGAACAGACAGATATCCAAATGCATGCGGCGAGACTTACGCAACTTTAATACTGCTCGTATTAAAGAAGCGATCGAGCGGAACCAGGGCTCCAAAGTCTTTGCCAGAGATCTGTCTGCCCGTAAGAGCCAACTGTCAAAGCTGAAGACTGAGTGTGGCAGCATCGTTTCCGGGACACCTGAGATTTTGAGTGAGATTGAGAGGCTCTATGGGCAGCTGTACACATCATCGTTGGAGCCACACGTAAGTGTGAGTAACGATCCAAGAGCAAGTCTTATCCGACACTATTCCGATGATATCCCGGACGTCAGTCTAAGCGAGATTAGAATGGCTCTCCAGCACCTTAAAAACGGCAGGGCCCCAGGCGAGGATGGAATTACAGCGGAGCTTCTGAAAGCGGGTGGAACACCGGTACTTGAAGTCCTTCAGAGGCTCTTCAATTCCGTCCTCCATGGTGGCACTACTCCAGAGGCGTGGAGCAGAAGTGCGGTGGTCTTGTTCTTTAAGAAAGGCGACACCGCTCTCTTGAAGAACTACAGACCGATTTCCCTTCTGAGCCGCGTCTACGTGCTGTTTTCGAGAGTCATTACGAATCGTCTCGCACGCAGACTCGACGACTTCCAGCCTCCCGAACAAGCCGGTTTCCGAAAAGGCTTCAGTACCATAGACCACATACATACCCTGCGGCAGATTGTGCAGAAGACTGAAGAGTACAATTTGCCACTTTGCCTGGCGTATGTGGACTATGAGAAAGCCTTTGATTCCGTCGAAATTTGGGCGGTGCTGCAGTCCCTTCAGCGGTGCCAAGTTGACTGTCGGTATATCGAAGTGCTGAAGTGTTTGTACAGTAGGGCTACGATGGCTATCCGAGTACAGAACCAGAGCTCGAAACCTATCCAACTGCAGAGAGGTGTAAGACAGGGTGACGTTATATCCCCGAAACTCTTCACCGCTGCTTTGGAAGACGTTTTCGGTCTACTGGACTGGAAAGGATACGGTATTAACATCAATGGCGAGTACATCACTCACCTTCGATTTGCCGACGATATAGTCCTTATGGCAGAATCGCTGGAGGACTTAAGCACTATGCTCAATGACCTCAATAGTGCCTCCCAACGGATAGGTCTTAAGATGAACATGAACAAAACAAAGATCATGTTTAATGTCCATGTCACACCTATGCCGGTAGTTGTTGGGAGCACTATGCTCGAAGTTGTTGACGAGTACGTTTACCTGGGACAAATAGTCCGACTAGGTAAGTCCAACTTCGACCGAGAGGTCAATCGACGGATTCAACTCGGCTGGGCAGCGTTCGGGAAATTACGACATATCTTCTCGTCAGGTATACCTCAATCTCTAAAAACTGGATTGTACAACCAGTGCGTGTTGCCAGTGATGACTTACGGATCTGAGACGTGGTCCTTCACTGCTGGCCGTATGAGGACGCTCAAGGTCGCTCAGCGAGCTATGGAGAGGGCTATGCTCGGAGTTTCTCTGCGTGATAGACTCAGAAATGAGGATATCCGCAGTAAAACCAGAGTGACCGACATAGCCCAACGGATTAGTAAGCTGAAGTGGCAATGGGCCGGCCATATAGCTCGAAGAACCGATAACCGATGGGGAAGAAAGGTTCTCGAGTGGCAGCCCCGTACCGGTAGGCGTAGTGTAGGGCGACCAACCGATGGGGAAGAAAGGTTCTCGAGTGGCAGCCCCGTACCGGTAGGCGTAGTGTAGGGCGACCCCCCACTAGATGGAGTGACGACCTGGTAAGATATGCAGGAAGTCGATGGATGCAGGTGGCTCAGGACCGTGCTTTGTGGCATTACTTGGGGGAGGCCTATGTTCAGCAGTGGACTTGTGAAGGGCTGTAATGATGATGATGATGATATTTATGTAGGATTGGTCCGTTCCCTGTTATATCTACCAGCACATTAATAGCTATTATGCGTGATTAATAAGATTCCTATAGAGATTTTGTTTAACGTACTACCCGACTTTGAAATAACTTCAGACGTTTTAATTGGTGCGAACTTACTACATGAAACCGGTCTAAGTGTAATTATTACCCGAAATAGTGCTACTCTAATCTCTTAAACCTCGTGTCACGCATATACGATCACATAGTCCTATTTTAGAAAATTTTAATCCTGATTTAATTGATGAATTTGAGATAAATCAACTACTTGCTCTTCTTAATAAGTACTCTTTCGTCTTTACTCAAGGTTGCGCCAAATCTCGCGTTAACACTGACGAATTAGAAATGCTTCTAAAAAAAGAAAAAAAAAAGAAAAAAAAGCTGATGAATACATAGAACGATAGGTAATACTCTTCTTATACTTCTCACCCGACGATCGAACTGTGTATCTCCCGAGTTACATAATTTTGTAATTTTTTATACCACATCCATTAATTACGATGCATTGCAATGTCATGTGCAACAAAGGATGACCGAGGCGTCGGCGAAAGACAAACTCTGGTCTGACAAAGAACGGGCTAAGATACACGACACGTCACGGATAAGATACGGACACAAACGAGCATCCGGCATTGTTAATACACTGGTGACAGCACCAGCACCAACCTAACCTGCGTCAAAACTAGCTAGTGCTAGTTCAGGGTTTCATCAGTAGTCGTCGATTAGACATAAGAAAATATGGATTCCATCCCGGTGAGAACTTTTCATGTTATATTCTTACTTAACAATCACACATAAATTACTACGTAACACATTACAAAAAAAGATGTTATTGGCGTGTGGAGCCGACCAATGACCAAATTTATTTTATAGCTATTGTCATATGGAACGAGCCTATCAACGGGCCAATAAGTGATGGTGGATCCCATGATTCGCTTTCCCTAAACGATTTACAGCCTCAAAACTTGCAAAATGACGACTGTAATATGGTGGAGAACGCTGCTGGACCATCAGTCAGGATAGATGCTACAAATCAAATGGTGAGCAGTTTCCAATTTATTCTAAGCTACTATCTATTATCATTACTGTATCCATTAATTACATAGCTATTAAACTAAACAATTTTACTTCATTCACATTCAAAAGCCGTGGAGGCAAATATAAACATTAAGTTATTCTCTAAAAAGAAAAAAAAATAATAACCACAAGCCGTGGAGGCGACAATTTATACTCTCATGTTATCCTGCTGGGACCACGGCGTCCATGACCGCTCAGCACCCAGTTCCCTATTTTCCCGTCAAATAAAGAGACTTCGTGCCTGTCACGGAGCAATGGTCCTAAACTCCTTACCTTACTCTCCATCAGATCAAAGACTTTGTGTCTATCACAGAGCATTACCGTCACGTGAGAAAAATATAAACATAAGTAATCCTTTAAAAATAAAAATAAATTATAGCCGTGGAGGCGACAATTTATACTCTCATGTTATCCTGCTGGGACCACGGCGTCCATGACCGCTCAGCACCCAGTTCCCTATTTTCCCGTCAAATAAAGAGACTTCGTGCCTGTCACGGAGCAATGGTCCTAAACTCCTTACCTTACTCTCCATCAGATCAAAGACTTTGTGTCTATCACAGAGCGGTGTTCCTGATCCTACTTCCTCTATTCCTTCAAATCAAAGACTTTGTGTCTATCACAGAGCATTACCGTCACGTGAGAATGATACAATACTATACCTAATTGAAAGTACAACTACAATCTATAACTTTACATATTTACAAATGCAATGAGAATAATTTATGGTTTTAATTATTAAAATTAAGTGTGCTTTTTAGAGCTTCACTTTCTATATGATTATCTCGTAATTTAAGTAGTAGTAGTTCGTAGTAAATTATTGGGTATGGCTCCCAATCAAAGCCATTATTTACAAAATGAATACTGTGTTAACAGGTCAATAGAGATAGAAGATTATTCACGGCAGGTGCAGAGCGCGCACCGCCGATCAGAATGGCCGTGTCGGAGCAAGTACATCATCGGTTGACAAAGCATAGGCTTTGCATCGTCTTTTAATTGATTATAATAATCAACGGTGTATAATTATTAATACTACAATTTAATAAGAGCGGTTTATCAGAAACATAACATGTAACTAGCTAGTTCTTTAAAACTCTTTTGGTTTACAAATCTCTTTATTGACCACTAATTCCTGGTAAAACAACTATTTATTCCATTATCAACTTTTAACTCAAATATGGTTTTAAATCGTAGAATAAATAATTGTCGATTTGATTAATAATCCTGATAATTGAAATTGCTTAAGTAACCTAATGAATTCAATAAAAAGTTATTGTTTAGTCAAGTATTGACCAATCAAATCGTCGACCAATCAGAGCACACCTAAGTCGTTATTACGTTTTCCTTATTGAATGAACGCGGCAACAGAATCACTTCAGTTCCTGCGCTCGTCAGTGTAGTTCTATTTTCCTGGTAAAACTTTGCAAGTATTTTTGTGAGTCTCATATTAGGAAGTGTAGAATAAAGTTGTGCTAAATTAAAAGTGTGTGGTCTTAGATCTCTTTCATTACAATGGAAACAATATGCGGTAGCTCGACTGAACCCTTGTCAAATGGGGACAGTGGTGCTGCCTCACCATAAAAACAACCACTAGGTTTTCCGCTCCAACAATCATGTAGTTGTGTCCTTCTCATTGCGCCGGTGTGTAATTGTGACAGGGACACACTGCAGTATGGCCAAACCGTAATTACTCTATGCTAAATGTATAGAGCGTTACGCTGTCCTATTATTAAATACAATAAATTGCGCAAGCAAGAGAGCAAGTTGAACATCAGCTCTCACATTTTTACCATTTTTAATAATTAACGCTATCCTGTTATTTCCCACACAATTTTGGTTTATTGTGTTACACCATTTCCGACATATATGCAATATGATTATATAGGATATATACGTTTACATGGGACAAATAGTCCGACTAGGTAAGTCCAACTTCGACCGAGAGGTCAATCGACGGATTCAACTCGGCTAGGCAGCGTTCTGGAAATTACGACACATCTTCTCGTCAGGTATACCTCAATCTCTGAAAACTAAAGTGTATAACCAGTGCGTGTTGCCAGTGATGACTTACAGATCTGAGACGTGGTCCTTCTGAGACTGCTGGCCGTATGAGGACGCTCAAGGTCGCTCAGCGAGCTATGGAGAGGGCTATGCTCGGAGTTTCTCTGCGTGATAGACTCAGAAATGAGGATATCCGCAGTAAAACCAGAGTGACCGACATAGCCCAACTGATTAGTAAGCTGAAGTGGCAATGAGCCGGCCATCGAACAACCGATAACCGATGGGGAAGAAAGGTTTTCGAGTGGCAGCCTCGTACCGGTAAGTGTAGTGTAAGGCGACCCCACACTAGATGGAGTGACGACCTGGTAAGACATGCAGGAAGTCGATGGATGCAGGTGGCTCAGGACCGTGCTTTGTGGCGTTACTTGGGGGAGGCCTATGTTCAGCAGTGGATTTGTGAAGGGCTGTAATTATTATATATATATATATATATATATATATATATATATATATATATATATATATATATATATATATATATATATATATATATATATATTTATGATAAACATCGTGTACATTCTTATATTCATCAGACCAGTCCTATTCTGTGGCAGTGAAACATGGGCTGTAACTCAAAAGAATGTGCATACCATGCAAGTTGCCGAGATGAAAATGCTGAGGTGGATGTGCGGCGTTACCAAGCTCGACAAAATCCGCAACGAGTACGTGCGAGGAAGCTTGGGCGTGCGCGATATCGCTGACAAGTTGCAGGAAAGTAGGCTGCGATGGTATGGACACGTGAAGAGGAGGCCACCAGACTACGTAGGGAACTTGGCACTACAACTTTCCATCCCAGGTCAAAGATCCAGGAGTAGACCCAAAACACGATGGAAAGATGTAGTGGTAAAGGACATGAGAGAGTGCGAAGTCTCCGAAAATGAAGTCGAGGATAGAGCGAAGTGGAGGCGTAAGACAAGAAAGGCTGACCCCACCACCATGTGGGACACATAGCCAGGAAGAGAGAGAGAGAGATATATACTACATAATAGGTACGTATAAATATTATCTATGTCAGAACAAATATTAAATACATACGAAAAAAAGAGCTGTGTTATTCCAAACTTGCAACAATTTTTTCACATGCTTACGAACTTGATTTTTAAAAACGAACTTGTTGGGAGCTTTTTTAATGTTAAGAGGGATGTCGTTTCAGAGTCTGATGGTCGTGAAGACGAAATAGTGAGATAAACCAGTACGATACAAAAAAAAGAACCAGTACGAGATATATCTGTGTTAGGTCTCGTGTCTCGAAGTCCCGGGACTTTTCGTAATTTTAGTTGTCTCGTGTCCCGAGACTTTCGAGTCGAGACTCGAGACGAGACAAGATTGTCGAATTTTTTATGTAATCATTTCTATTTTCAAATAATTGCCAAGTCAAAGCCAAGCACCATCTGCTACCTTAATGAATAATTACTTGATCTACTAGGTAGCTACCGAGTACACAACACAATAAATGCGTTTGCCGCGCCGCTATCATGCCGCCTTATTGGTTGTTCTGTGAACTGTGATGTTTGGATTATGAATGTTTATGTCATTAGCGTCAGTTAATCGTCACTCGTCAATTTCAGTACCCGGTTGACCGAGCTTTGCTCGGTATTTTTCGCTCGATTTTTTTTTAATTCGTGTGTGTCGTGGAAATTATATTTAGATACAAATTACATACTGATGAAATATAAATAATATTTTTTGATCTTAGCGACATAACAGAAAAAACGGAACTGGTTATTTGAATAAAAAAATCATGAGTGCAATTACATTAATTTAAATTTTCGTGTTTTTAAAAAATACTAAAAAAAGGGCTCGAAAACGTAAATTTTCTCAAAAAAAAGGAACTTGAAAAAAAATTTAAAAAGTCGGTCGATCGGTCTGGGCTCGAACCGGGGTTTTACGATTCTGTGACCGCCCATTAAACCAATTAAGCTATTTATAATCATTAACAATCTGTCAAAATTTACTTTCTTATTCTAACGATATTGTAGCACTTTTTCATTGCCTAAAAACACGGACAAAAAGACATTTTCTAAAAATAAATCCTAGCTAGATCGATTTATTATCCCCGAAACTCCCTGGACACTAAATTTTATGAAAATCGTTGGAGCCGTTTCCGAGATCCCGATTATATATATATATATATATATATATATATATATATATATATATATATATATATATATATATATACAAGAATTGCTCGTTTAATAGTATAGGATTTATGACGTGAGTGTGGTGTGGTGTTTGTTTTGTAACGCCGCTTTTGTAAAATCGACGAAGCCCATAAGTCTCATGTAAGTTTAATAGGTCATGTTTATGAATGCTGTTTTTAAAGAAAACCTTATTCTTTTAATTTGGTCGGGTTAACACTCGCAAGCTATTGCGGTGCCGTCACTCACCGAATAAACATATAAAATTAATTTTGGATTATTACTATTAATGTTACAGATAGATTATAAAAAGCAGCAATTACAAAAAAATAATATGGAGCGTACACGTACAGCAAATTTGTGGCAACATTTAATTTCACTTCACGCCGAGCTGAGCCTCGAGATGGCTCGCGGCAAAGAGCGACGCATCACGACTCGACGTAGCGGTGCGCTGCCAGCGACTTCACGATGCCCTCGCGACAAGACGTCGCGATGCATCTCACGGCTGCAAGCTGCACAGTGCGAAACCACTGGCCTCTTATTTTAAAGCATCAACAGAATATGGAATTCTGCAACGGAAAAACGAGACCGATATCTAAACTATACTGTATATTATTTTTTGGAGAAGGGGATCTGAAGAGCAAATTATAACTTAAAAATTGTAAAGGTTCTCTCAGAGAAAAGTTTGAAGAAATAAATGTCATACTTTAGCCCAGCAGTATACTTAGGAAAATGTAAGTAATGTGTGTACATAATTCTTTGAATATTATGATAAACATCGTGTACATTCTTATAGTGCTAGTTAATTTCTAGACGACACAGATTAGGGTTTGGGAACTCCCGACAATTTCGAATTCCCGGGACACGAGACACCCTAAAATCAAAGTCTCGGGAATTCCCGGGACTTCGAGACTTTTATGATTTTTTTGTTTTTTATTTTAAGAGTATATATATATTTATTTAAAATTTTAAGAGGAAAAAAGGCAATTTATTGTAAAAATCAACATTTAGTAAACATTTACGTAAAATTAAATCTTAGTAAGTAACGTTAATGACAGTCTTAATTTTTTTACTTCTTTCAATCACACACAAATTCAGTTTTAAGCTATGTGCTTAGTTTTGGCCATAACGAGCACTGTGCTGTTGATTCGTTTATTTTTTTTAAATGTTGCCACAAATTTGCTGTACGTGTACGCTCCATATTATTTTTTTGTAATTGCTGCTTTTTATAATCTATCTGTAACATTAATAGTAATAATCCAAAATTAATTT
This sequence comes from Parnassius smintheus behrii, assembly GCA_036936625.1. Classification (NCBI taxonomy): domain Eukaryota; kingdom Metazoa; phylum Arthropoda; class Insecta; order Lepidoptera; family Papilionidae; genus Parnassius; species Parnassius smintheus. The sequence continues at coordinate 52,075,673 of JAUPFT010000005.1, forward strand.
TATATGTTTATTCGGTGAGTGACGGCACCGCAATAGCTTGCGAGTGTTAACCCGACCAAATTAAAAGAATAAGGTTTTCTTTAAAAACAGCATTCATAAACATGACCTATTAAACTTACATGAGACTTATGGGCTTCGTCGATTTTACAAAAGCGGCGTTACAAAACAAACACCACACCACACTCACGTCATAAATCCTATACTATTAAACGAGCAATTCTTGTATATATATATATATATATATATATGTATATATATATATATATATATATATATATATATATATATATATATATATATATATATATATATATATATATATATATATATATATATATATACAAGAATTGCTCGTTTAATAGTATAGGATTTATGACGTGAGTGTGGTGTGGTGTTTGTTTTGTAACGCCGCTTTTGTAAAATCGACGAAGCCCATAAGTCTCATGTAAGTTTAATAGGTCATGTTTATGAATGCTGTTTTTAAAGAAAACCTTATTCTTTTAATTTGGTCGGGTTAACACTCGCAAGCTATTGCGGTGCCGTCACTCACCGAATAAACATATAAAATTAATTTTGGATTATTACTATTAATGTTACAGATAGATTATAAAAAGCAGCAATTACAAAAAAATAATATGGAGCGTACACGTACAGCAAATTTGTGGCAACATTTAAAAAAAATAAACGAATCAACAGCACAGTGCTCGTTATGGCCAAAACTAAGCACATAGCTTAAAACTGAATTTGTGTGTGATTGAAAGAAGTAAAAAAATTAAGACTGTCATTAACGTTACTTACTAAGATTTAATTTTACGTAAATGTTTACTAAATGTTGATTTTTACAATAAATTGCCTTTTTTCCTCTTAAAATTTTAAATAAATATATATATACTCTTAAAATAAAAAACAAAAAAATCATAAAAGTCTCGAAGTCCCGGGAATTCCCGAGACTTTGATTTTAGGGTGTCTCGTGTCCCGGGAATTCGAAATTGTCGGGAGTTCCCAAACCCTAATCTGTGTCGTCTAGAAATTAACTAGCACTATAAGAATGTACACGATGTTTATCATAATATTCAAAGAATTATGTACACACATTACTTACATTTTCCTAAGTATACTGCTGGGCTAAAGTATGACATTTATTTCTTCAAACTTTTCTCTGAGAGAACCTTTACAATTTTTAAGTTATAATTTGCTCTTCAGATCCCCTTCTCCAAAAAATAATATACAGTATAGTTTAGATATCGGTCTCGTTTTTCCGTTGCAGAATTCCATATTCTGTTGATGCTTTAAAATAAGAGGCCAGTGGTTTCGCACTGTGCAGCTTGCAGCCGTGAGATGCATCGCGACGTCTTGTCGCGAGGGCATCGTGAAGTCGCTGGCAGCGCACCGCTACGTCGAGTCGTGATGCGTCGCTCTTTGCCGCGAGCCATCTCGAGGCTCAGCTCGGCGTAAAGTGACGCCGCGGGGCATTTTTGAATTATCTCATTAAAATGTGTATCTTTTTGTGTAGGTAATAAAGTTATATTTTGTATAACTATTTTAAAAAGTGCGCGGCGCGCTGTGTCACGTCTCGGTGTGAACTGACCCTAATTCTTAAGTAAAACAATAATTTATATGTAAACTTCACTCGCACAAACCATGTTTGAAAACATAAAGACCATTGGTCTGAGTATACGTTTTTTACGTGCTGGTTGAAAGCTATCAGGGCCTCTTATGTTATTTTCATTAAATCTTTGATTTTTGCAAAAAATAAAAAACCCACCCCATGACCCCACGTTCTCCACCTTTTCACAAGCCCAAAAATTACTTTGTTTTGTTTGCGGCGTGCACCGAAGCATTATCATGGTGCAATAGAACGCGATTTCTTGGCCATTTTCCCCTAACTTTTTCAAAGACACTGGACAAATAAGTAGTGGTATAACATTCAGAATTAACTGTCGTATATAATATATATAATAATCGATTAACATTTTTAGTAAAGGCACAACATAAATAGTTTTTAATTCTAGTAAGTTGGTGATTGTGGATTTACTTTTAGCAAAACCGTGTTGGTTGGTCGACAAAAGAGATTTTATGTGATTATAAATGAGCTTGGTCACAACAGATACGAAAAGTTTCGCGCAGTAAGACAGTATACTGATAGGTAAATAGCTCTATTTCCACTTTTGAAAATAGGGACTATGTGAGCCGTCTTCATTCGGTCAGGGAAAATTCCTGAACTGAGTGATTGGTTAAAAAGTATACAGAGTAGCAAAGTGATTTCACTTACGCAGATCTTGATGAAAAAAGGGGTATTGTATCCAGCCCAGCTCCTTTGGAATAATCAATGCCTAGGGTACTGTTGACGGGGACATCGATAGAGTTAGTGGAGGAGTCATGAGCTGAACTCTTAGTCTCAAAAACTGAACCAAAATAAATTGAAAATAAGTCACATATACCCTAATGATCAAAAGCTTGAAGGCTGTTATATTTCATCGAATGTGTTAACAAAAGACCAAAAATACTTTGTATTGTTACGTAACTCAGTCTCAGTAGGACTGAGTTACAATACAAAGTATTTTAATATAGTTTTATACCAATATAGTTTTTATAACTTGAGATATAAATTTTTTGTTACGTGCACGAAATAGACAGATAACATTATAATCTCGTGGATTTTTAGTTTTTTTATACAATTTGTGGAATTTTTGTTTCTCGGCAATAAACTTTTTAAGCTGTAATTAAACCAAACAGGTAATCCTTCATTTTATGTGAATAAGGCGCATGTTTCCTGATAATATTAAGCAAAGTGTCATAAAATACATCAACATTTTCATGTATGTCGGAAGAAGACAACAGGGATGACCAGTGTATGTCTGAGAGTTCAGTTTTTATTTTATCAAAATTACATTTTTTATAATTTAACCGTTTGAAGGGATTAAGTGTAACTCTGTTGGCTTCAGGCGAGGTAGTTCAATAGTAAGAGCTGGATGATGTGTATCCAAACTACTTAAAGGAGCAATAATCCAGGGTTTGAACCCTTATGCCAAACTGATAGCTTTATCAACGAGGCGGGTGAAATTTTGCCCAGCACAATAAGTCCAAACATGGCCTTCAATTCTGCCCAGTCGCTTCGGTGGACCTAGAAAAGTTCTTTTCCGCTTAATAAATTGTATTAAGCGATCGTAAACATAATTTTTCTATAGAATATTTGGTACAGTACTTATTCGTATACATTTTTTGAAGGTAAATTTTTACATATATTTTACACTTGCTTTTTTTTGTAAATACGATTGTCATCGTTGAGAAATGATATTTAAAAAAAATTCAAAATACGACTTTTAAGCTATTGCGTAGCTTTTATCGCGGGCTTTGAGCGCGGCGACCGAATCAAGAAATTTCATAGCGAAATTAACCTAAGACCCCAAAACCTAACATCGTCTAACGTCGTTTCAGTTCGACAGACTTTGGCACGGTCTTTGTAGACTAGTTGCATGTTTTGTAAGATAATAAAAATATTTTATACAATAATATAGTTTATTGCAAGAAGCATATTCTTTGGATTTATATGAGTCGTCGTCATGCTAGCAACTTTCGTGAATTTAGAGTATTTAATAAACACAGACTTTATAGAAAAATCCAACTTCTTTAAGCATAACTCTGTATAAGAGGCTGCTATGAAACTAAAAAGTACTTTGCATGACTTATATAAGCGGCTGCAGTTATGACGTCACTGAAGTCAAGTGGTCTCCACCATACCAACCTAAATGATAGACCATATAATATTATTATATTAGCTAACAAAAAATAACAGACAGAACATTTATTGGTATATTTTTCAGGTATTATGTGCACTGTCGTTCCTTGCTAGTGGTAGTTCCCAAAGAATATGCGGCAAAAATATCAACACTTATATGTGTCGCAGCCTTCAGTATCCCGCTGTGTTCATGAGGTTGTGGAAGCCTGTCCTTCTCCGGTGGAGCCGGCCCATTCGTGCATATTTTCAAAGGTTCTGCTGAACATAGGCCCGCGACACACTCCCACGTTTAAAAAAAATAAGAATGACAAAGATAGTACCTCTAAAATGGAAGAGGCTCTTAATGTGTTCCTTAATATTATAGTCACTTTAGTAGTTAATAAGAATTTTCAACTGGTTGGGAATTGGGACAATTCCCGTGCATTTCCAGCCGGTAAGATTGATCATTAGAAGTGTGTTGTCTGTTGTTGTCAAATCCGAGTGTTGTCAAAAATATATTCGATTTCCGCAAAACTTTGAAGAAAGGCTCCAACTAAAGGAAAAGTAGGTACCATAAGTAAAATAAATAAATAATTATAATTGCATAAGTTGATAAAAATGCTATGCAATAGCTTTACCGCGGCAGTTCCCGAGTGCCAACCGTATTTTTTTTATTATTTCATGTTGCATATATTGAGTTTTTACGGATTTTCGTGCATATTTTAGCTAATTTACATGTATATTTTGGGCTATTTATGTTGCATATAATCCGGTATTTAGTTATAAGCGATAATAAATCTTAGTCCTGGACTGACAACCATTTATTAATTCACTACAGTCTGTCGAAGGTCCACTGCTGAATAATATTTACTAGGTCTCACATAACGCTATACAATTTTAATAATTTTAGAGGGGTTTTTACAAATAATTAATTTAGGCAAAAAATAATATTCTAGAACATGGCAGTGGCAGATATGGATCACGGTAAACGCAACTGCTGCTTGTAAGGTCCCTGATTCGAATCCTGGTTTAGGCCAAATATATCACTTATTGAGTTTTTCTGTAAACAAATTATTAGCAGCTACTCGGGTCAGGAAGTTGGCGGTGTTTTAGATTTACCTCTTGCCGCAGAAAGCATGTAAAGATCCCTATGCTAGCACATACAATGGCTAGACTCCGTTTAAATTGGCCGCCGTGACTGAAATTCGGTCTGGACTCTGGAGGACATTATTTGGTTTGATTTGTATCGTAAAAATTATTCTAGTGACATTCCAGACATCCAGGGAGTAAATAGAGGAATACTTTTAGTTTATATTGACATATCGCCCGCCGTATATCCTCGGACTCAAGATCAAAAATATGAATGACTCCTACCATTTTTACATTTTCAACTAAAAAACTTTTCATTACTTAATATTGCTTTTTCGTTTTAACAGGCGCTTAAGTAAATTTGTTGTTTCCGTTTTTTATTTATATTGTACAGTAAGTATTTGTTTTTTATTTATAAGGTTTTGTGAATAGAACAAATAATCAAAATATTAATTACTTGTTCTATTCACAAAATCACTCAATTATATTGTAGGACATGATTTCTAGGTCATCCGTGTTTGAAAGATTATGCAATTTGACATTCGCTGATGCAGCAGAACCAGTACAATTCACGCGGGCGTGCTATGATAACGGTTGTTAGTTTCTAATTTTGTGTGCAAATAATACTTGTAACTAAGTTGTACAAGTAAATATCTCTGAACTAAATTGTATTTCTTTTTCAAGGTAGCGCATTTAATCAGCCATGTTTTTAGTTATATTACTAGCAGTAATCGGTGCTTTAGCGGCGACTTTTCTGATTATTGACTCTTTATGGAGTTTTCTGGAGCTAATAACTTCCTATTTGATGCCTTATTTCCTTCCCTCGGAGGTGCAGTCACTCAGAAAAAAGTTTGGTTCTTGGGCAGGTGAGAATAAGTATTTCACATTTATTATGGGGTTGTGAGTTCGGATGGGCAATGTTTTGGTGCATAGATGGTCTGCTCGGCTCTTGGAGTATATTCGAAATAATTTCCTTTGACGTACCCGCTTACCTAATTTTTAAATTCAAATTTTTTTCTAATACTTGTACTACCAAATACGTCAGTATAAGCAACACATCGTAAATGATGTTATTTAATTCATAACTTAACAATGCACTTAATATCTTAAGTTATTTGAATTGAATCTTTATTCTACCCATGGTCCTTGCAAATACTGGATGAGAGCAAACCTTCGGAGGCGTGACTTAATGTAAAAAAGCCTTTTTTATCTCTTTGGATATTGGTTTAAAGAAATTGACAATTAGGGTATACAAAACTTCAATGATACATGCATTTAATAAAAGGGCTAGGACCCCGGCACTTGCTACCTAATAGGGCCTATACATGGCTTATTACTAGGGATGCATCCGATACCGGTACCGATACCGATATAACGGCGATACTCGAAGTTTGCCGATATATCGACTTCGGCGATATTTTTATGACCGATTCAACGACACTTTTAAAATTTCGCGCTTTAAAATCTATTCCCTTGCAAACGAGGCACGAACTAACTATGTTGTGCTGTGTCGTGTTTCCTTGTTTCCTCTGTCTACTCTGAGCTGTAATTGTCTCAAGGAAGAAGGTATCTCTCAATCTAAAGTCTCCTAATATATAGAGGGGCGCAGATCCGTTTTTTTCTAGCGCAGAAGTATTCTAATTTCCAAGTCAGTTCTGACGCATCTGATAGACTATTTTCCACCGCAGGTCTTATTCAAACGGATTTGCGAAATCACTTTTCTACGCAAAACTTAGGAATACAAAAATCTCATAAATGTGAATTTTAATTACTAAAACTATTAACTAATCTCAACCTTTCTATAGTTTTAAACGGTGTCCTGTTATTTGTTATTTTTATATTAAATTGAAGGTAAAATAATTAAAACTTGTGTTTTATTTATTTTACCTTCATTTTTGATTTTCGAATTTCGAATTCAATTTTTATACGAGCATCGTTATCGGCAAAAAGGCGTATCGAGGCGTCTCTACTTATTACGCACCCGGGTAATAAGCAACCGGTAAGCATTACCAGTGCAAGATTATCAGCTTGCTATTCGTAAAATATCTTTTTTCCTAGGGTCTCAGTATTACAGATGAGAGTTGTTTTTCTGTCGTATTTTACTTTATTCATCTAACATCACATAGATATTATCGAAGCGATATGTATATTTTATGTTATATTTTTTATCACTATGATTTACTTTTGGTTATTTTATGCGCGATATGTTCAAGATTCTTCTTAACCAAAACGAATTACTTATCTACGTGTATGGATGTTAGTATATGTGACTTCCATCACATCTACAATTATATTCCCAAGTAAGGGAGGAATATGTTTTTAAAAATAGCGAAATAAAAAGGTTGTTGAATGTGCAGGAGAAGGTGATGTTAGAGAAAAGATAGCTTGTTTGACCCTTTAAAAATATTTTTATTATCTAACTTTAACAACATGATTAGTCTCGCGTTTCGCGAGTGTGAGTAGCACTCCTTAATAAACTTAATAAAGATTCCTTGTTACTCTGTGGTATGTAGTGTAAAAACATAGAATATTTATTTATTTATTTACATCCAACTTATATCTAACATTACAGGTTTCTACCCAATGCGATAGATAAAACACTATTTACAATCCTATATTACCTATATTACTATATTAACCTATAGCTAATTATCCATAACGCAAGTTTTGTGAATTCGTTCAGAGTATAAAAGAATAAATCTGTTTCTCTGTCAATCGGGTTTAATGTTCGAAACGCTCGCGTCAGGGGTGCCTCTCGCAGTAAGTTAGTGCGACATCCAGGGAAATATCTCTCCCTTTTCTTCAAAAGGCCGTTGAAGTTCATAGCGGGAGATGGACCTCTTTGTTGGGAGAATTTGCCATAATCGTCACGCGTAGAAGGCGGATCGACAATTTTGTGCCAAAACCCCAGAGTACCTTTGTATAAAGTCAAAACGTTTGGCATCTTTGACGTTGCTTCGTCGACCGTGGTCCGGGTATTTAAAGCTTGGTATAAAGGGATGGGTAGAAATGGTTATACGGCATCTATCGGAAGTCATGAGATGAATCTGGCGTCTTCCTAAGTTACCTCTACAGACACCCACAGGATGTAAGTGGTGATGGATTATCCTATGGCCAACACACAAGGCCAGTTAAACTGATCAGTTCAAACGGATTAAAGCCAAAGAAAGTTTCACACACACGGTCAGTTCAAACTTATACTGTTGGTATATTTTAAAATATCGGATTTATCGATCGGATCGGATCGGAATAAATATATCAATATCGGAGTTTTATATATCGAAAAAATCGATATATCGGCTTTATTTATAAAAAACAATCGTAAGTCATTTAGCTTAGTTCTTTTATTATATTTATATTTTTTTATATGTTCAGCTGTTTGACTACTGCGATAAATGGGCACTAAAAGATTGATTGTAGAAGCACAGCTACAGCTACACACTGCTACAGATGAGTAAATCAATTATTTAACAGCTATTTAAGCTCTCCTCCAAAACCCAACACACGGTGTTGATGGGAGACTTCAACGTAAAACTAGGCACAAGAGAAAACGGTGACCCGAAGTTAGGGAAATTTGGAGTAGGGCAACGGAACCGAAGAGGCCAGCAGCTGGCCGACTTTATGGAGAAAGAGGGACTCGTTATGATGAACTCTTTCTTCCAGAAGCGGCCGCACAAGAAGTGGACCTGGTCGAGCCCCGACGGTTCGACAAAAAATGAGATTGACTTCATTATGACGACCAGACGCCAACTGTTCAGTGATGTCTCAGTGATCGCAACGGTGAAAACTGGCAGCGATTACCGAATGGTTAGAGGCACACTAACAACACTAAACGTTAAGTTGGAGAGGTCTCGTCTAATGAAGTCAACGCTCCGTCCCCCTCGTGCTCTAATCCAGAATCCCGAAAACTTTCAGCTCGAGTTACGTAACCGCTTTCAGTGCCTACAAGATTGCAATGCAGTGGACGATATGAATGACAAGCTCGTGGAAACTGTCCATGCGGTCGGAGCTAAGTTCTGCAAGACCCTCCGCAGAAGAACACAAAAACTTTCCGAACACACTCTTAATCTCATGACTGTTAGACGGGAGATGAGGCTGCAATCGTCAACAGATTTGACAGCATACAGGCAACTGAACAGACAGATCTCCAAATGCGTGCGGCGAGACTTACGCAACTTTAATACTGCTCGTATGAGATTTTGAGTGAGATTGAGAGGTTCTATGGGCAGCTGTACACATCATCGTTGGAGCCACACGCAAGTGTGAGTAACGATCCAAGAGCAAGTCTTATCCGACACTATTCCGATGATATCCCGGACGTCAGTCTAAGCGAGATTAGAATGGCTCTCCTGCAACCTAAAAACGGCAGGGCCCCAGGCGAGGATGGAATTACAGCGGAGCTTCTGAAAGCGGGTGGAACACCGGTACTTGAATTCCTTCAGAAGCTCTTCAATTCCGTCCTCCGTGGTGGCACTACTCCAGAGGCGTGAAGCAGAAGTGCGGTGGTCTTGTTCTTTAAGAAAGGCGACAACGCTCTCTTGAAGAACTACAGACAGATTTCCCTTCTGAGCCGCGTTTACGTGCTGTTTTCGAGAGTCATTACGAATCGTCTCGCACGCAGACTCGACGACTTCCAGCCTCCCGAACAAGCCGGTTTCCGAAAAGGCTTCAGTACCATAGACCACATACATACCCTGCGGCAGATTGTACAGAAGACTGAAGAGTACAATCTGCCACTTTGCCTGGCATATGTGGACTATGAGAAAGCCTTTGATTCCGTCGAAATTTGGGTGGTGCTACAGTCCCTTCAGCGGTGCCAAGTTGACTGTCGGTATATCGAAGTGCTGAAGTGTTTGTACAGTAGGGCTACGATGGCTATCCGAGTGCAGAACCAGAGCTCGAAACCTATCCAACTGCAGAGAGGTGTAAGACAGGGTGACGTTATATCCCCGAAACTCTTCACCGCTGCATTGGAAGACGTTTTCAAGCTACTGGACTGGAAAGGATTCGGTATTAACATCAATGGTGAGTACATCACTCACCTTCGATTTGCCGACGATATAGTCCTTATGGCAGAATCGCTGGAGAACCTTAGCACTATGCTCAATGATCTCAATGATGTCTCCCAACGGGTAGGTCTTAAGATGAACATGGACAAAACAAAGATCATGTTTAATGTCCATGTCACACCTATGCCGGTAGTTGTTGGGAGCATTATGCTCGAAGTTGTTGACGAGTACGTTTACCTGGGACAAATAGTCCGACTAGAAAAGTCCAACTTCGACCGAGAGGTCAATCGACGGATTCAACTCGGCTGGGCAGCGTTCGGGAAATTACGACACATCTTTTTGTCAGATATACCTCAATCTCTGAAAACTAAAGTGTACAACCAGTGCGTGTTGCCAGTGATGACTTACGGATCTGAGACGTGGTCCTTCACTGCTGGCCGTATAAGGACGCTCAAGGTCGCTCAGCGAGTTATGGAGAGGGCTATGCTCGGAGTTTCTCTGCGAGACTCTGAAATGAGGATATCTGCAGTATAACCAGAGTGACCGACATAGCCCAATGGATTAGTAAGCTGAAGTGGCAATGGGCCGGCCATATAGCTCGAAGAACCGATAACCGATGGGAAGAAAGGTTCTCGAGTGGCAGCCTCGTACCGATAGGCGTAGTGTAGGGCGACCCCCCACTAGATGGAGTGACGACCTGGTAAGATATGCAGGAAGTCGATGGATGCAGGTGGCTCAGGACCGTGCTTTGTGGCGTTACTTGGGGGAGGAGGCCTATGTTCAGCAGTGAACTTGTGAAGGGATGTAATGATGATGATAAGCTAGAACGGGAATAAGCTGTCTACGCAGCGGAGATAATAAGTCACGGTCAGTTTTTGGATGTACGTGAGTTCAACTGATCAGTTTAACTAACCGTTATTACCATTATTACAGATTTACAGACAATCAAAATTACACTTTTAAACATAGTCCTACCACATAGAAAAGAGTAGCAAACTCAACCGCACTTTTTATTATTTTGAGTTTGTTATCAGGGAGACGCTGTTGCCCATCTTCTGTTTCATTCCTCTGTCTCTCTGTAGCTTTTTACGATACATATTAGTTATCAATATTAAAGAGAGACCATGTTTGTCTCGCACGTAATGAAGAGAAACATTATTACGTAAATAGTTTGAGCAACAGACTGTTCGCTTCTACTATGTTGAAGCAACGTTACATTTGATCTCAAGCTTGCTCCTAATTTTTTAAAGATTTTAGTTTTTTCTATCAAATTGTTTTAGGTTTTAACAGTTAATTCAACATGAAGTAATATCGTAAGATATTTTATACGACCTAAGTATTCCTATTAAAAATTATAGTTTCCTATTAAAAACCGGCGTCAGAATTTTGATTAATGTGACAGCGATATAGGGCGCACGTATTTTGAGGTGGGCTTTAGCCTACGATCTCACTTAGTCTACGATTATGTTCATTAATAATAATATCATAGATTACATTATTGCAAGATTAGAATTCGTTATCATGTGACGTAGGATCTAGTTGTTTGTTAACAATATTAGATTAAAAATTGTTTGTAGCGTATGGGATACAAAAAGACACTGGTTCTCTGTATTAATTTGTTAATAGCATCATCACAGCTCAAGGTCAATTGTCAAAAACAAGTTGTTTTTCTAATTAAAATTTATTTAAGTATTATGCTTATGATGATATAAAACAATTTTTACGGATTTTAACGCATTTGAATACGAGCAAGTATTGTGTAATCATATCTATAAGTGGTAATTAAATGCGGCGACCTTCCCTTTAGTAATCATTTTGACGTATAGAAATTTAACATGTAATTCTTAGATAACATGTTAAAAGATGTATCATGCATTACATATCTGATGTAAAATGTATTATTAGCTGTTTATTAGTCAAAATTAATGTTTAATTTTATTTTATGTAATTCATTACAAAGTTTTAGCAACAAGGTTGATATAACAAACACATTTTCAAATCTTGGTTCATCATCATCATCATCATCATTACAGCTCTTCACAAGTCCACTGCTGAACATAGACCTCCCCCAAGGTATGCCACAAAGCACGGTCCTGAGCCTCCTGCATCCATCGACTTCCTGCATGTATAATACCAGGTCGTCACTCCATCTAGTGGGGGTCGCCCTACACTTCGCCAATTTTGGTTACTTGGCTTCAAATGTTATAAAAATGCACCTTACTTAGAGGCAAACGGAAAGTTAGGGGGTTAGGGGATACAGTCGTTCAGGTCACCAGTCATTTTAAATGACAAAAAAAAATGATAAAATTTTTCGAATCTTAACATTTTGCTAGAAAATATACTCGTATCAAGGTATTTTTTAAAATTGTCATTATATTTTTGAACCATTCCATTTATAGGACATGGAATCTAATATAAGTAAGTAAGTATGATATATTGGTATAGTTATTCAAATTTTTGTTTGTTTTTATCAATTAGTCACACAAACAGTTTGCAGACAATCTCAGAGTACATAGTACAGATGTAATGATAGCACTGAAAGCAGACTTTACAACGTTAAAATTACAAATATTATTTTAACTAGTGTATAATACAACAAAATATGTGTGGTACAACAAAATGAGTGTGCAAATCATATCAAAATATTTAAAAAAATGTATTGAGTGTATAACGTAGCAATTGCAAATCTTTTAAATGGTGCCATGTTCGAATTAAAATATCATAAATGTGCTAATTAGATATATATATATATATATATATATATATATATATATATATATATATATATATATATATATATACATTGGACCCCACTAATTTTAGACCCATTTTTAATAAAGCAAATACTTTCAATTAGTAATATCGCCATCTACATTGAATTAAAAATTCTGTTGAATTTAACCATCACCGCATTTCAAGTCATAGCCGACCCGTGGGTATCGAAAGTGGCGATAAAAGGAAAAGTTAGAAAGACCTCTTGACCTTTGATAAACCGGCGGCGCGGTGGGTAGCAATAAAAAAGTTACGAAACGAAAGGTACTGCGATTGGCAATCCGCCTGCCGAACGTGGTATCACCGCGTTAACGATTAAAGACGCTAAAATATAATTGGTGGAGATCCGAGCAATAAAATTAAATGATGTGTCTTACCTATTTAAACGAAATTACGGATCTAATCGAACTTACCTAGTTTGGAGAGCAATCGCCCTCTCTCAATTGCGTGCTTTTTTTAATAGAATAAGGGCGATAAACGAGCACACAGTCCACCTGATGGTAAGTAGATGCCGTGTCCATAGACATCTACATTTGAATCAAAATGCAGATGCGTTGTCACCCCCGAGGACGAAGATGGCATGCCTCGTTTCAAGTAAAAAAGGGTCTCTGGATCTCATTTCACGCTGGTATTCTGTGAGAGCGTGGTCCGTCCCCGGTCGAACCGACCCATTCGTGCTACAACCATAACATAGCTGCAGCGTGGTTTTACCACGTATAAAATATATATATATATATATATATATATATATATATATTAAATATAAAATCCACTACATCCCTAAATATAAATTTAAATAGGTATGATCTATGTGTGTGAGTGTGTAGGTATGTAAATTTTTATAAATTTTAATTTATTCACCCTAGCCCACTGTAGTAAACACTTCTCCCACTAACTTATCGGTTGGCTGGTAGAAAATGCCATATAGCATTAAGTCTGTCATTTGTTTCTATATTACAATAAAGTGTATAAATAAATAAATAAAAGTGGTTATTTTAGTCATAATAGAATTTAAGTAGCGCACTGAGCTTAATTGAAGTCAATTATTTCAATGTTGCACACAGGCACCACAATTTTATTCATGTGAATAGATTTGGTGAATAGCATTAATAATTAAGTTTTATTGGCCAGTTTAATAATTAAATTGCAATACAAATGAAACAGGTCATGCGAGTACCATTGCTACGTAGTTTTACACGCGCTGGCAGCTGGTGGTCAGTAATCACTAATCAGTATAGCCCGTGCTGTCGTCTTTATCATACGTTTCCTTACGTTACAATTTGTTCTTATTTGTTAAATTAAGACAAGGCGCGTAACGTATTTAATGGTGTGATTATATTCGTATTTGAAAAGAGTAATCTTTTAAGGAGCGTCATGTTTTTTGTAATCTTTTTCGCGGTAATTGGGGCCTTGTTTGTGGCATGTTTTATTATCGAGGCTTTATGGAGTCCTTTACAGTTACTATTATCGTATCTGACGCCCTATTTTCTTCCAATGGAAGAACAGTCACTTAAAAAAAAATACGGATCTTGGGCGGGTAAGTTTATTTGTAATTTTGAAATTTTATGTTTTTATTCGTGTTATATTTTTGTGTCATTCTTTAACAGCTTTTATAAATCATCAGTTAGGTTTTAGTAATGCGTCAATTAAACTGTATAAATTAAATAATAGCCCATACTTAGTGTATATACCCGCAACGTCGTCCGCGTAGAAGTTAAATAAAAAAAACCCGCAGATCTGTTTCTAGGGGTCTTTAGGCACATACCTTAGAGACTCCTTTTATGGGAAACGGGGCATTCCATCTTAGACCTCACGGGTGACAACGCATCTGCATTTTGATTCGTAATCGAGGATAGATGTAGATGTCTATGGGCCACAGCAACCACTTATCATCAGGTGGACTGTGTGCTCATTTGTCACCTTATCCTATAAAAAAGAAAATAAAAAAAAACAATTATAAAAGAAACTCTTCATGTTCAGTTATATGGTCTGTCTCGTTTAAATTAAAAATTACAGACTATTAACTTACTTAAAAAATCTTATCACCTTATTCTATTACAAACTTATTTATTGTTGCATATATTATTTTTGTTGTAGTGTAAAAGTAGAAATGTGACAAATTGGTTTTGCATCAAAGCTATAAAAAGATAAAGTATTCCTTTGAGAACATAAGAATAAAATTTTTTGTTCAAAACTTTTTTATGCTTAGGTACTTAATATTTTTTATAATATAAATATTTAAATATATATATATTTAAATATTTATATTATAAAATATATATATATATATATATATATATATATATATATATATATATATATATATATATATATATATATATATATATATATATATTTTATTAATTATTTATGAAAAACCCTTTATTTTATCAGTTTTTATATTTCATTAAAAACCTCTGCATAGTTCTAGGAAAAAATATAGCCAGAACGACACCTGCCATTGCTTTTTGTCATCATGAAGTTTCATTTCAGCTATTTGGAGGATTAGCCTGAACTGAAATAATAATAATTATAATGTCTTTCAGACCGAATTTCTGCCACGGCGGCCTGTCTCAACGGAGGCTAGCCATCAGCGCAGGACAGGATTATAGTGCGAAGCGTATGCGCAAAGCACACTGCACTCTCTGTTCCCTCACTCTCGTAATCCGATGGGACGGTAAGCCGACACGTCCGGAGAGAGATCAGGCGCAGGACCAACGGCCTTATGTGCTTTCCAAGACATGGGGGTGAGACACCGCCAACTTCCTGACTCCGGGCAGCTACTGAGAATTTCTTGACAGAAAATCTCAATGAATTTTTGGCCCGATCCGGGATTCGAACCCAGGACCTCATGATCAGTAGTCACACTACTACAACCACCAGACTAACGAGGCAGTCAAACAGAAACACAGAATAATCCAAAATATTTATTCGTGTCATAATATAATGCGATTGAAGCTGAGCTAAACAGAAACCAGTTATTTCCTTATTACATATTGCAGACAGACGTTTTATTATAATTTTATTTATGTGTATGTACACATATGTAGTACTTAAATTTGAGCTTACTGTTCCTAAGTAAAATGACCTTGACAGCGGTATTGTTAGAGGTATCAAGATGCGCATGATCGATTGCGGGGATCGAACTC
Source organism: Parnassius smintheus behrii (assembly GCA_036936625.1). NCBI lineage: Eukaryota > Metazoa > Arthropoda > Insecta > Lepidoptera > Papilionidae > Parnassius > Parnassius smintheus. Next base: position 52,091,410 of record JAUPFT010000005.1, read on the forward strand.
GGGTTGCTCGAGTACTTTAATAATAATAATAATAATAATAGTATCATCCCTTTTCCCCCTAACCCTTGGCCGTTTGGTCTCCCCTGCCGAGGGCCTCCATCTGGTTGGGATTTTATTTATTTATGTATTTTTGTATTTATTTTATTTTATTAATATTTATGTATATTTATCTTTTCATTTTAATTCATGATTATATGTTTATAAAACCCAACCAGATGAGAAAACTATATAGTTACCCCAAATAATAATAATGTGTACTTTATTCGCAAAAATTTACATAGCCTTATATTGATATCTACCATTGGAAGTATAACCATTTTTCATTTTCCACTGAGAAGTTTACGATGAGCGCTTTACTTCTGGGCTGCCAGAGTTATTATCTGCAACATTTAATTTCATTCCATTTCTAACCACATGTAAGAGGATTAAAAATATTAGAATACGTTTAACTGAAGCAGCGCTTAGGTGGTAACATTATTTTATCTGTGGCAGCATTGCGGAATAATGATATCGCAACTTTTGCTGCCACCAGAACGCCGCCACTTTTGAACGAGGTGAAATGTTTTACAGATTTCATTGCGGAGATATTTAATGTGTTAGAAATGTGTAAATGTTAATGTTTCTTTTTCTGAAATATAAATTATATTATATATTAATTAGATTTGAAATTGATAAACCAAACGGCGGAAATTCCCGAAAGTAGAAGAGTAATTTAAAAAAAGATGAAAATGAGATAAGAATTTCGAAAACACATTGCGTACATTTAATTTCATTTTTTTTCTTTCAATTTTCCACCGGGTATTTGAAAAAACCGACTGCTTGTCCAATATTTTACGAAAATCTCAAGCCGAAAAAATAAAGGAGTTTCAGACAACGTAACCACGTACTGAATTTCAGTCAAATTTTGATTACATTTATGAAAACACATTGCAAAATAATTCTGCTCCTCGTTTGAGACACAATTTGCGCTGTGCTCAGAAAGAATACAAATGACTTTTTGTTGAAATAATTAATAACACATCTTCAGAAATTAATGGCCTATATTTCGAAATTTTAAAATTAATATTTTTCCAATTGTTCAACAACAAACTATTCGAAAAATATCGTTCAGATTTTCCTTTACAGGCATTAGATTCATTATTTGAAAATTGCGCAAACCATTTTGATAAACGAACATTGAAAAACCAATTGATTTCATTGTATTCCTGCCCTGAATCAAAAGACCGCATTGCTTTCGAACTCATTGGCTTTATAAACGAAAATAGTCTTGAAGAGGCCTTTCCCCAGCTTTTAAAGTTAGCTTATCTTGTCGTAACTGTTCCAGCCATAGGTTACTCTGTAGAACGTGCTTTCTCATCTCTGAAGCGCATCCATACTTATTTGAGAAATACACTAGGTCAAGAGCGACTTTCATACTTATCAATTATCGCAATTGAAAAACAGTTATTGGTACAATTAAAACGTTCACCAACATTTTAGGAGGACGTAATCAAATTTTCCCTTAAGAAAGAGAGACGATTCGATTTAGAATATAAATAATTTTTTTTTAATTTTGTACATAGTTTGTTTGTACTTTGTTCATGCTTTTCTTTTGTTCATGTATTGTATTGTACCTAAATAACCTTTTCTTTTGCTCAAGCAAACCCGTACGGCTTTTTTCACAGCCACCAAAGGTATACAATTGTTGATATGTCATACAAACTATCTAGAAGTAGTATGCCTTATGTGTGCTTTGTTAAACACGTTCTTGACAGCACTGAATATGAAACTGAAGAGTGGAGACCGATCAAGATTGGTGTATTTTTATAAAACTGCTAAAACATCAAAACCATATCTTGGGCTCGCCCTAGTTTGAAGCCCTAGCTTCGCCACTGCCAAGAGATGAAAGAAAGTGAGCACACAGCGGTTTTACGATTTTTTGAATAGAAAAACTGTCATTATTTACGGATTTAGGTACATTGAATGTAAAGCTCAACCCCTAAGAGTGGACTTTGACTCTTTTGTACCAAATGTCTTAGGATCGACTTCAGGAGCTTTTATGTGGAAATTATTTCATTTTTCGTTGTTCTTCGAAGTCGACTTTTACTTCGTATTAAACGTTTTGTTTCGTAATTCAACCAGCTTTATTCATTAAAATATTCATTCAAATGGTAGAAGACCCTGTTTCACAGAAAATAATGTATACTGATACTATGTAATAAAATGATTATTAGCAGTAAATTTTTATTCATTACCATATTACTTTTCTTCACTGGTCTAGTTTTTTCTATTCGACATTTTATTACATTTGTTTACTAATTAAACATTAATAGATATAGATTTTAAGTATTGATTATTATTATAAAAAAAATATATACCGTTTTGTTAGAGTTTACTACGAGCTCATTTTTACCTAATCCCGCAGTATAGTGCCAAGAACGCTGTCTACATTTCCTCGCCTTTGAGCGAAAGCGAAGAAATGAACCAGCCCTCTTATCACCAACAGCGACGACCAGCTGACGATACGGTTCCTTTAGTTACCTCGCGCGAACCCCACGGACCAAACTCTCTACAAATGGTACAAATTTGCACCACTTACTTAGTCCAGCTGCATCTAACGCCGCTCCGCCTCTGAACGAGGTAATCCTGAGATGAGTGGCTGCCAAAGTGGCTTTGGTAATTTATTTTGTAGTATCTACGCAAGTAGCTCCCCAGACCTAGTTTAGTAATTAATTTGGTAATGGTTAAAGCTCATTAAAACATGACTATAAAACACCCATGAATACTTTGAATCTTCCGTCAGGACAATAAAGCTGTTAGTACTAAAATATCTACATTTACTAACAATTTGTCAGTAAATGTTCCTACAAATAACTCGTTCGAGATCTTAACTGACGATGAAAACTCGGATATACTGACCATATTTACGCAAAATAGCAAAACTAATAGCTGCCCAGATTTGAGAAAGTTAAACATGGAAGATAGAATAGAAAATCTTGAGACACAAAATCGAGAACTAAAAGAAAAACTACAAATTGCTGAAGCTGAAATAGAAAATATTTTATTAGAAAATACAAAATTAAAACAATTACTTTGCAAACATGAAGTAAAAACAAAATGTAAGCAGATATATGTAGCCCAACCTTAAAAAAAATACCACGACCAGAAAAACCAGAAAGAGTATAAACAAAACAGTCTTGGATTTTCTGGAAGATGAAAAGGAGGAATGTAGCTCTAATAATTTACAACAAATTAGTAGCACGCCATCTAGGACTAAAGAAAAAAGTCATCGAGGAAGCGCTGGCGATCTAAGCACCCCGAGTCATCAAATCCATGATAGTTCTCCAGCCTCGTCGCTAGATGACTCTGCTTATCAAAAAAAAATAAGGAAGCCTATTATCCATATAATCGGTGATCAACAGGCTAGAGGCCTGGCAGCGAAGTTAAAATTATCACGTACTGGATTACATAATGATTGCTACGCCGTCTCTGGTATGGTAAAACCATTCGCATCGAGCTCAGAAGTACTAAGAAGCTGCACCTATTTACAAGATTCTTTAAACAATAACGACATACTGATATTATCTGCAGGTTGTAATGACAAAAATCCTTACCTTTTTTTAACTAACTTATGCAATACGCTATGTAACTTAAAGCATTTTAAAATATTTTTGTTAAGCGTACAACAAAATAATTATCTAAATGTTCATAAACTTAATGCTGAAATCAAACTTATTGTAAAAAACTATAAAAATTGTAATTTTATTGACATAAACAAATTACTAAATAACTGCACCAGCTTAAATACAATATCGTCTAAAAATAAAATTTGTACTAAATTGAATATAGAAATAGATTATCTAAAATATGAGCACGATTATATTAAAAATGGGCTAAAATTAAAAAAGGATTCAAATAAGATCAATTACATTTCAAAGAATAGCGCGAACATGCAAGTATATAAAAAAGGCACAATACCATATTACTTCCCTGTTAAAACAAAAGAATCACCAAATAAAACAACACAAAAACTCGAAAACAAAATTCATGAATTTGTTCGTTCCTAACAATAATAACAATTTATTCGTGATACTTCATCAAAATATACAGGGATTATCCTCAAAAAAAGAACTTATGGAAGTGACTCTCTCGGAACCAAATCAAGATTTGTCCCCGGATGTGCTTTGTTTTTCAGAGACTTTCATAAAGTGTGGTGAGGAAAAAAATATCAATATACATAATTACGAACTTGCGGCCCACTATTCACGAAACAAGAAAAGGGGTGGAACCTGCATAATGGTAAAAAAAGGTATAGCATTCAAGCAAGTAACCATTTTCGACGAGGCTTCAGCCAACTTTCATTTTGAATGTTGCTCAATAAAAATACCTTATCACAACATAATTATTGTCTGCATATACCGTTCTTCAACTGCTACAAAAAAAAGGCATTTTGAATGTTTTTTCGATAAACTGGAGTTTGTGCTTAGTAAATATTTGCATAAGCACTCGAAGCAAAAAATTGTGATTGTGGGAGATATCAACATAAATACTTTAATAAGAAATAATGTGACCAACAACTTACTAGATATTCTCCAAAATTATAATCTCACTCAGCATATCACGGAACCTACTAGAGACCTATCATGTATTGACCATATATTTAGTAATATTAAAGGTGCAACTGGACTTAACCTCCCTCTCTGTTTATCGGACCACGGTACTGCGCAAATTCTTGGTTTCAGTACTATATCAAAGATTACTCCCCCTAAAACCTTATACACCTATAGGAGGGACTACTCTTCTGAAAATATAGATAAGTTTAAAAAATATTTGGCGAGCCTTTCCTTCTCCGATGTTTACAGCGAAACAGAAACTAATGCTGCGTTTAATAAATTTCATGATTGGCTATGCCTTCTTTACAAACTCTGCTTCCCATATAAAAAAGTTAGACTTTCTTCAAAATCCTATTTAAAATGGATTTCTAAGGGAATCAGGAATAGCTGCGCGAAAAATAGAGTCCTAAGAAAAAACTACTATAGGAGAAAAACTCCCCAAAATAAACACAAATACAAAGTTTATTCTAAACTACTTAAAAAATGCATACTATGTTCTAAAAAAATAACTAATAGTAAATATGTGATAAACAGCAAAAATACTTGCAAAGCTACTTGGAAGGTTATACAGGATGAAATAGATACCAAGCCGCAATATAATAATCACATTGACTTTATTGAATATGACAACAAATTTATTACTATTCCTACACAAATCGCAAATACTTTTAATAATTTCTTCATTGAATTGACAAACAAAGATATCCAAAATAATATACCAAAAAATAAATCCAATCTAATGTTAAATAATTCTATTTATCTACACCCTGTTGACGAATATGATATAAATAAAGTAATAATGACCTTGAATAATTGTGACTCAGAAGGGTATGACGGCATTTGTACTAAAGTAATTAAGGCATGCAACAAAGAAATAGGTAGGGTTTTGGCATTTTTAATAAACTTATCAATAATCTCTGGTATCTTTCTTGATAAACTTAAATTTTCCTTGATTAAGCCTTTATTCAAAAAAGACAAAAAATCAATCTTGAACAATTACCGCCCTATTGCGCTCGTACCAATTTTGTCAAAAGTATATGAAAAAATTATGCATACTAAACTCACATCGTTCTTTGACAAGTATCATGTCCTTAATCCCACTCAGTATGGGTTCCAGAGGGGAAAATCTACTACACATGCTGTTTTCGATATGGTAAATGAGACACTAACATGCCTTAATGCTAATAATTATACAACTGCACTCTTCTTTGACATGTCGAAGGCTTTCGATTTTGTCTCACATAATTCATTACTGGTAAAATTGGGAAAATGTGGCATTAGAGGCACTGCTTTAAGTTGGATTAAAAGTTACTTGCAAAATAGACGTCAATGTGTTGAAATAAGCAAACCAGACAGTAATCATGTGGTCCTAAATCACAAATCAGATTTTAAAGAAAACAAATATGGAGTTCCACAGGGTAGCGTTTTGGGACCACTGTTGTTCTTAGTATATATAAATAATCTTCCGGATGTAACTAAACACAAATGCATTTTATTTGCTGACGACATATCTGTAATAGTAAAAACAGATGGTAAACAATCACTTAAAGATCACATTAATGATATTAACAGTACTGTAAAAACAATAATAGAATGGCTTAAAAATAACAACCTACTTGTAAATCTTGACAAAACTTATTTTATAAATTTCAATGACATATTATACCAGACAATGAGCATTAATTTTGCAGGACAAACACTAAAAAGTACAAATATGACAAAATTCCTAGGTATATGGATTGATCAAAAACTAAATTGGAAATGTCAAGTTGAGCATGTATGTAAAAAAGTAAATAGATTTTCGTACGCACTTTATAAACTAAGCAAAGTAGCCACAAAAAATACAGCACTTACTGCGTACTTTGCATATGTGGAATCCGTACTGCGATACGGGCTAATTATATGGGGCAATAGCACAGATGCAAAAAAGGCATTCATTGCGCAAAAAAAATGTATTAGAGCAATATGTGGCACTGCACCTGATGAGCCTTGCAGGCTGCTATTTGTATCTCTAAAAATACTACCACTCCCATGCCTGTACATTTTTGAAATTGCAAAATTTGTAAAACAAAACATGTATTATTTCAGACAAGCAAAAGAGGTTTATACGCAAAATACCAGAAATGGCAATAGACTTGTTGCTGAAATTATACCCAAGAGTGCTCGGCTTAAAAAAAATTGCTACTGGATGTGTATGCTCATATTTAATAAAATACCCCGAAATATCAAAGACTTGCCCCTTATTAGATTTAAAGGCGCCTTTTACAGGTGGCTAAATGATCATTGTTTTTATAATGTAAATGAATACCTAAATTTCACATGATGTGACACAACAGTAGTTATATATTTTTAATTGCATTTCCAATTTTAATTATTTTTAAATTTGTATGTATCGGTATTATTTATTGATAATTTCTAAACGATGACTATTTTATGATTTATTTTAATTAAATTCGCTATTTCAATCAAACACTAAAAATAATCTTAATTATAAAAAATTGTATTTGCATGCTATCCATAGATGGCTGAAAAAGCTGTACTATACTTTGTAATAACCACCTTAATGTAACCTTTTTCAACGCAAATAAATCTTCATTTAATTTCATTTCATTTCATTTCTACTAATCGACAGCACAAGAATACACCGGAAAATTACGCTATACAAAATATAAATTGAACAAAAAGTTAGATTTTAAGATATTTTATCAATTTTTTGTTAAAAACTATGTTATAAAATCAGTAATTTAAATAGTTTATTAGGAAAATAAAAATGTAATTTATTATTTAATGAGCACTTCTTACATTCTTGCATGACTATTATTTTTTTGGATCGTCGGTTAAAGAGTATATTACAATCGCTACGCTTATCGTCGACGACCTTAGAGTATAACATAAGCATACTAGGGGGACTAAATTCTCTCTGATCACAAAGAACTCGGTCGCCTTGCGCTTGGCTTGAATCAATGACGTTGCGAAGATAATGTTGCATATCTATGATTTTTTATTGCATTTATTGGAAGTGCTCCAAATAATTGTTAGGATTTAATTTTAAAACCGCCAAAATTCATTATCACAGATGGCAACAAAATTTTCTATATTATCCACACCATCCGGATGTTTGGCGGTTCACCACTTTGCTGCGTTGTTTCTCGCGAAACTTCTTATTGAAATCCTTAAGCTTTGCCGCCTTATAAAACCAAAACTAGTAGAAGGATAGAGACAAAAAACAAAGTTGTATTCTATAACTATTATATTATGAAAAAAAAATAGCGAACAAGCTTTGGCAATTTACGAACACTTAGAAAAATCTATTAAAAATAAAAACTCACTACAATACACCGTACTAAAATCGACTAAAATTTTTACTATAATATCAACTGTCAAAATGATCTCTTTTGACCCTTCATTATTTGACTGACCGATGAAGAGTTATCGTGTCACAAAGCCATCTGTGCAAACAAGGCTGTAGTTTTTGAGAGAGTGCCCATATTAACCGGATAACCATATTACCTTCACGTACTATATCACTAGCTATTTTTACTGACCTAATTATAGAGCCTACTCTCTTCTTTAAGGCCAGAAACACATTTGCAATAACCCTTGCAGATATTCATGGGCGGTGGTACCCACATATTGGTACACTGTATACGTTTGCCTCTTCTTCTATAAAAAGACATCAAATTATACGTAGTAATTTAATGGTGCAGTTGTATTATTGCCGCAGAAGACATGAAAAACCTCGACTGGGGCGGTTATGGACCATAGTTTCACAAAATACCAATGTTAAAAAGAAGCATAACGTTGTTGTTTATTTTTTAAATACTTTGTGGAATCACACATCTGGAACATATTTTCTCCACAATATGTTGGCGTGTCACATTGAGAAGTTTTAGGAAGATTTTAATGGGTGCCTAAGCCAGTGTCTAGATAGTCGATGACGATATTATCTGGCACCTAAGCGGACAAAATAACTTGCACCATCATCGGAGAACTTGTTTCATCGGTTAGTAATAATTCAAAAAAATAAAAATTGTTTTATTTCATTGTATATTACGCTCAGAGGTCATTTGATAGCAGTCTAATAAAAATCTACGGTGTATTAAAATTTATTTTACGTACGCAACTAATTAAACAATAAAAAACCTGCTATTTTGACGTACAAAAACGAACCGTGTTCATCAAATAATTGTTTTTGACGCAAAAAACGAGACAGTCTTAACTCGATATTTTCATCAAGGTCGCCTTGCAAAATCCTCCTCTGTGTTTACTCTCCCATCAAATGGGATATTCACTTGAATATGATGAAAGATACTTATACAACGGATCGTCGCGTCGTGGCGATTTGTTGCGTAACCTTTTGTAGTCCCTACTGCATTGCAACGTGTGAGATTATTCAAATATATGCAGTTTTTTTGTTTGTAAATCAAAACTTCATGTGGTGTGGTGGCGGCATAAGAAATTTCATCATTCTTTTTCGAATTGTTGGTAGTAAGAGGCAAAAGCAAGATACCATACGGCCTCTTAAGTGGTGCTAGTTTTGTGATTCGCAAATAAACTGGACAAATTTCAGTCAGATGACCGGGGCTGCCATTGGAGGCCCAGAATGACTGTCCGGAGTCCTGTGGGACCTAAGACTGCTGCCGAACCCTTGGTGGTTGCGGCTGAATACATTTGGCAAGTTTTCCTAATATTTACTAGCGACCATAATGTTGATTCTGCCAAGACTTTATGGACGAAAGGTTGTTGACTGGCATTTCTCTTGGCATCCACGATGTTTAGTGAAGCCAGTACAATAAAAAAGGCAACTTATCTTAGTCTTAAAAGGAAACAAGGTACCTGATATTGCAATTATTTTTAACTGACTGTCCTGTGTGGTAGGTACCGCTCTTTTACCTATTTCCGCTGCTAAAAGCAGTTTTTGCTCTGTTGTATTCCGGTTCGAAGAAGAAAAGATATCCAGTATAATTACAGATTATAAGGCGTTCTAACTTAGTCCTCAGGGGTGACAAGGCATCTGCATTTTGAGTCTTAATTAAAGACAGATGTAGATGTCTATGAGCTACAGCATCCATTTATCATCATGTGTCCGTTTGTCAACCTTATCCTATAAAAATAGTAATAAATTATTTTTCTTTTAAAAATGTTTAGTAAGTAATTACTAGTACTTAATTCGCAAGCCTAACTACGAAGTAACAAACAATTCATGTGTGTAAAATAACTTTACAAGAGAAAATTCTTGTGTGAAAGCTATAAGTTGCATTTTTAAAAGAACACAACAGCCTTCCTTTAGGCTACAAAATACCTACCCGACTTAGGTACACAGCGATGTTGCCTATGACATAACAATTTGAGTGCGGCAGATTGATGGAGTGGCTTACGTAACGTTTTCGCTCTGTAGTCGTTCTCTATAGGCACAGACTACAGACATTCACATTATAAGTATGACGGTTATATATTTAGTTATATTATTTAAAACACGGAATATAAAAAACAAGTATATTCCGTAATTTAAAAATATAAATTTACTAATTTCAGCGTATCAGAAGTCCATTGCTGAACACAGGCCTTCACCATTGCCGCATAGAGTAGGAGATGTATGCCATAGTTGCCACTCTTTTATGGATATAATATTGATTACTTAAAACTTGAGGGAATTTAACCCTAGAATTAAAAATAGCAGCATAATACTGCTGCGTTTCGTATGGTGAGTATAGAGATCCGGATACCCTTTTTTAATGGAAACGAGGCATTCCATCTTAGTCGTCAGGGCTGACAACGAATCTTCATTTTGATTCTTATTCTTGGATAAATGTAGATGTCTATGGGCTTCCGCATACACTTACCGTCGGGTAGATGTGCTCGTTTGTCACCCTCATTCTATAAAAAATACAGTATTTATAAATGCTATCGAGGAAACTAAACAGAGGTTTTCTTATTTTCCATTATAGCGTCTTTTTCAAACTTTAAAGTAAAAAAGTAAAGTTACAGCCTATATACGTCCCACTGCTGGGCACAGGCTTCCCCTCATTTCTGAGGGGGTTCCCAACTTTAAAACATCTAAAATCGCTGACAAATTTAAGAAACAAAAATATAATCAATTTGGCAAACCCTAATGAAAATAGTTACTAGAAAAGATATTTTGATTTAGATTAAATACCGATTGTTTAAAATTACCCTTTAAAATTAAAAATGAAATAGCGTTATATTATTTTACTATAACTATTTTAAAAGTATTACAAACTCCCCGTTTGGACTTTGGATCAATTTAAATTAGATGGCTGCTAGGCTTTCTAGAGAGAGGTCATGACGTTCAGCGCTCTGCCTGACGTTTACCATGCATAAGACGCATGGGTGCAATACGGTGCACTATTATCGAAACGTCTTAGTCCTTTATTAAGTAAGATATAATTACAGCATGCGGAAACCGAACCCAAACCATACTCACCTTATTGCAAGAACACGCACTCACATATATGTATGCATCTAAAATTATTTGCAATCATTTACATGATTTTAGATGGGCATGGGATGAAAAAGAAAAAAAGATGTGTGACAGAGTGCGTGTCAAGAAGTTTCGCATGGTTTCGGCTTCTCTTAAAATGTACGCAGCCCTCCGTCTTTCTAACTTTGTTATTCTGAGCAAGTATCAAGTTTAGTTAGGTATAGTAAGTATATAAAATATGGCGGGAAACTATTTCAATGTGTGCGAGCGTAAGTCGGCTTACAATCCGAATATCTAAATTTGAGTACGTTAAAAATGTAACTTCGTCCGTAAGACACCCGCCGGATGACATGGAGTTGTGCCTAGATTCTCACGTCGCTACTGCACTGCGGCAGAAGTAATTCAAAAGGTTAGTACCTACCTAGACAGACTAGACTTCTAGGTAGAAAAGTTGTACCTAGATACTTACGTCGCTACTACACTGCGGCAGAAGTAATTTAAAAAGTTAGTATCTAATTAGACAGACTAGACTTCTAGGTAGAAAAGTTGTACCTAGATTCTCACGTCGCTGCTACACTGTGGCAGAAGTAATTCAAAAGGTTAGTACCTACCTAGACAGACTAGACTTCTAGGTAGAAAAGGGTCATGCAACATATAAGGCAATTGGATAAAATGTTCGTAAGGTACGTAATGGTATAAACGTATGGTCATCTTAAGGAGATGTGGGCGCCAAAAGCAGATTTTTCACGCTTTACAGGTGCGCAGAGCAATTTTTTGTCATTAAAAACTACGAATCCACATTTTTTTATTTTATTATGAAAGTTAACGATTTTTCGAGGTGAATTATGTTGGCTAAAACACAATTGACATATTTTGGCTTGATAGAAAAAGATCGCAAAGTTTCCTCAAAATCTACAGGTTTAGGTACGTCCACTAAGTGAAAAAGCAGCTTCATTCGAATGTAATGAAATCAATTTCAATTAAATTTAGGCTACGTATATTTAGATAAAAATTACTCGTACATACTGATGTAATATGAATAATATTTTTTGATCTTACCGAGATAATAGAAAAAACTGAACTGGTTATATGAATAAAAAAATCATGGGTGCAATTATGTTAATTTAAATTTTCGTGTTTTTAAAAAAAATACTAAAAAAAAGGGCTTGAAACAATAGATTTTCTCACAAAAGAAGGGAACTTGAAAAAAAACAGGGTACTAAGAATTCGTGACTGCCCGATATCTCATTTAAACTATTATAATCATTAACACATTGCCTAAATTTACCTTCTTATATTGTAGCAGTTTTTCATTGCCTGAAAACACGAACAAAATGACATTTTCTAAAAATGAATCCTAGCTAGATCGATTTATTGCCCCCGAAACCCCTTGGATACCAAAATTTTATGAAAATCGTTGGAGCCGTTTCCGAGATTCCCGATTATAGAGGGTAATATGACCATATTACACTCGTACCACGTAGTATAGTCGTGTAATTTTCTTCAATATGGTTTACTTATGTTTATTATATTATGAAGAATACCATTCGTCAAAATTCAATTTCTGGTGCCTGCAAACTTGCGAAGGAACATAGACTTATTATACTACTGCGTAAGAAGTCAAATTGACAGTTGTTTAAGAGGGAAGAGGAAGTCAGCTCAAATTCTAATTTCGCCCCCACTTCCCCGCGCGTCGTATGCTATGTACCGATATGTTTGTAATCACTAATACTGTAAGTAGATAGATCGTTAGACACTTATTTCATTAGGTTTATCATATTTATGCCTGTTTCTTAACGCCAAGCCAGCCGCTTCTTATTTTTATCACGGTTATTTCCCATTTTAATTTTACGTCGTACTGTTGCGTAATGTATATTCTGATCGTAAGCGACACAACCTCCCCGTTCAAAGGCCACGGCGAAGTGACCGTGCTGCAGGATCCCGCTTCAAAAGGCCGATAGTTTAGGTAATTTCTTTTTACAGTGAAAATAATGGTATTTTAAAAAAAGTAAATAACATAAGCACTGCTTTATAGTTAGTTCAGTTAGTATGCAAAGTTTCATGATCTTATTTAAAGTATTTTATGAATAACAGCGGTTTATTGTTTATTTTGGAGGTAACTTTGGATTTTTTTTCTATCGAGAAAATTTTACGAAATCGTGTTTTCGTCTAACATAATCACTAACATTAATCCTCAACTTTACCATATATTTATTTCAAAATTAATGCTGCAATATTTTCGGCATAACGAAGGATCTTGTTAAGCCATTTGACATTATATTTCCCCTTAAGATTTTGGTAAATATATTTAGGTTATTACATAGTTCGTTGATTTTGTTTGTGACGAAAACGAAACGACCTCGTTCGTTCAGAAATATATACAAATATAAAATTGATTGACGATATTCAATTTACACAATTTTTCTGAACCGTCATGTCGCCTTGTTAAGTTTTATACAAAATCTTTTTAGATTTTCCAGCAAATTATCGAAAAAAAAGACCTGTCCAGAGCCGTGCCGTTAAATCTATACATGTAATATCTGTAGAAAATTCGTATCTGTAGTTCTCATATTTTCTGGTAAAATTTGTCCCAAGGGACTAAGGGAAGAGTTCCAACTGTACTGAAGCCAGATCAGTGGTTTTTAGAATTTTTGTCTGTCTGTTTATCTGTCTGTATATTCACAATTCACGCAAAAACCACTGTACGGATTTTCATTAAATTTTGTTAAGACAGTTAGGAATCCGGGGCAACTTAAACTTACAGGCTTCTCTTTATCCGATTACGGATCATAAAAAGGAAGGGTTAAGTGTTTTCCTTCCTTTAGATGTTAATTTTTACTTTAAATGATTCTGTTAATTATAAGCGGGATGACGTAGTTTTTTTTTTCTTATAAATAAATATCGTATTTATAAATAATGCATAAAATAATTTCATTTGGACTGTGTAGTCGTGGGATAGAGCACATCTTTTATGTAAAACAGCTCGAAAATAAAATAGAAAAGTTAGAAAGATATCTACAAAGCTATAGAGATTAGAAATGTACCAAAATTGCAAAATGAAAACAAACAGGAACTTACACCAACTAGGGTTTGCAGACGATATAATCTTTATAGCTGAATCGATAGAGGACTTAAGCACTATGCTCAATAACCTCAATAGTGCCTCCCAACGGATAGGTGGAATGTCCATATCACACATATGTCGGTAGTTGTTGAGAGCTCTAAGCTCAACGATCAAGGTTGTAGACGAGTATGTTTACCTGAGACAATTAGTCCGACTAGGTAAGTCCAACTTCGACCGAGAGATCAATCGACGGATCCGACACGGCTGGACAGCGTTCAGGAGATTGCGACACATCTTCTCGTCAGGCGTACTTTAAAACTTCAAAACAAGATTGTACAACCAGTGCGTGTTGCCATTGATGACATATGGATCTATGACGTGGTCCTTCACTGCTGGCCGTATAAGGAAGCTCAAGATCGCTCAGTGTGCTATGTAGAGGGCCATGCTCGGGGTTTCTCTGCGTGATAGACTTGAAAACGAGGATTTCTGCAGTAGAACTAGAGTAACTGACACTAAGCTGAAGTGGTAATGGACCGGTCACCTAGCTCGAAGAACCGACAACCGATGGTTAATAAAGGTTCTCGAGCAGCCTCGTATCGGCAAGCAGAGTGTGTGGCGGCCTCCAGCTAGATGGAGTGACGACCTGGTAAGACATGCAGGTAAGTCGACAGATGTATGTGATTCAAGTGTGTTTGTGGTTTTGTGGCATTCCTCAGGGGATAGGGGGGGAGAGGGACGCCGGTATTCAGCTGTGTTCTGTAATTAATGAACGAATTAGGAAACTTACGACGAGCGTTTAGGTTTTTTCAAGGATCTTTTAGGGCTTTCGATAGGCTGTGTTGAATAAATAAGAATGTACCTACTATTACATTAAAATTCCTATCCAAAATTATGTTTTTATCTGCGCTTTTCAAAATCCTTGCAGCGTTAAGGTCACAGAACACTTAATTTCACTATATTAGGTGTTCTGTGGTTAAGGTATTACTCAAAAATTTAATATATTTTTAAATTTAATTACGTTCTTCAAATTATTCAATTTCCTAACTTTTTAATGCAAATTTAGCCAAAATATATTTAGGGTCAGATTGCATCAGATTTCTAGACAGAAAGGTATTGTTGCACACACGTTGCTTCGGTAGGCATTGTAGCTACTCAGCGAACCTTTTGAACTTAAATAAGTGTAGAGCTTACAAAAAAAAAAATAACAACACACATTGATCATGAGTTGTGATGATCCTGATAATTATTTTATTTTATCCTAGTAATCATGATCAGGATATTAGGACAAAGTTATCAAATTGTTGTATTGTCTGCGGTCCTTGATACGAGTGCAAATTTTCAAATCAATCGGCCGTCTACAAGTTAATGAAACTTACAGTTAAATATTCCGTTACATAGATAGATAGATACACGCGAAGCTAATAAAAACGTATTGAAAATTAGGAACATTGTTTATTAGTGTAACTTTTCGAAAAATTATATTATCATTACGGTAAAAACGTATAAAACATTTAAACCCAGCGCAAGCCCTTAGAAGTTAGCATTACATGCTTTGTATGCTGTCGCTCTTGCATTATCGTTTAAATGTATAGATTTCTGCGAATATCATGCAAACTATGTGCTGACGGTTGATCAACAATTCATTATTTCTCATTCTGCAAGCCACGACAACAGTTCACTGGAATACAAAAAGAAAAACCATAAACGGACAAATACAAATAAATCTCCCTTTGAAAGTTGCCAATTTCGAGTAACAATATCTAACTCAGCGATTTCTATATATATTTATATTAGATTATGCTATTCAAAGATCCGTTAGTTTGTTATGCAGCATGATTCATTCAATTTATTCGTAACGCCTGCTGTATTATCGTCTAGCTCTAGAAACTACTTAAGAGTTTGAGACCTTAGAGAAGTGATTGCATTTTTGCGATTTCTAAATTGCTAAATTGTGAAGTAATTATGCCGATATTAATTGACTATTGTTGCTATATCATGTAAGCGACTGCCTCGTTGGTCTACACCTCTAGAAAAAGCTTAGACTTGAAAGCGTGATTTTTGATCTTGGTTTCGATTCCAGTGGAGCCGAAATCGGTATTAAGTTAGCAGTCCATTGTCAGGAAGTTGGCGGTGCTTCCTCCGTGCCTTGAAAAGCATTACTACTTTAAACAATTTAATACGCATACTGCACCTATTCATGATTTTACGACTCCGGATATATAATTCGATATCAGCAGAGGCAGATTGAACGAATACCAGTGTTGCAACAAGTAAAAAATCACGTTACGACATCGGAACCGTGCTGACGCGACCTACAGATGGCGGCCACTGTTCTTGATACGCTGTTTTCGCTGGACTATTATTTTCCTTTTCAATCAGCCTTTCTTTATCGCCAGTTGATGTTGGCCCATTCGAGACTTTTAAGAATTAACTAAAAAAACTTTACCATCATGGGAACTTCTTATTTTTTTTACGTATTACGAGTAGGGTTGCCAGGTGAGTCGCGAAAAAAATACCGGACAACCCCAAACGGGGGGGGGGGGGGGGTTGTAAGCTAGTTCGAACAAAATACGGGTTTTTTATACTAATAGTTTTTATTTATTAACCTATATCACATAAATCAACTTAATTAGTAACAAAATATAATGCAGTCATAAAATTGTGGTCGCCAAGACTATGCTTACTTCGAGAAAGTCTTTATTAAACAATGGCATTAATATTATAATCTACTACTTACTTAACAAAATAAAGGTAGGAACTTCAGAAAAAAAATAAAATCACCTAAAACTAGATAGGTATGTTTAACAAAAATAATAGGAACTTCCAATGAACAAATAATAAAGTTAAATCATTCTTCTAAAACTAATTTATGTATGTTGTACTGTACCTAGGTACTACTTTTAGGTAGTACCTACTTACTTCTTTTTAACATATTTTGCATTTGACGCAACCGCTTTCAATAGTGTTTTATTTGATACAAATACAATCACAGGCAGCGAGTACGAGTGAGTGAGACGGGTATACAGTGGTGAAGTGAGAGCCCGCAGACGCAGATACAAACAGCGAGCGAGGAGCGCGCGTGAGTTTTGCGTTTTAGGGATTTCATATGCCTACTTTTGTAGGCGCTTGTGACCAGTAGTACCGACTTTCCTCAAAATACCGGACATTGTTCTGTCCGGTATGACCATGTATATTTTACCGGACAGGCCTCGAAAATACCGGACTGTACGCTTAAATACCGGACATCTGGCAACCCTAATTACGAGTACAAATTTATAAGTCAGTGCTCTTTGAGTACGACTACAATTGAGTAGTATTTTTTTATAGGATAGCGTGACAAACGAGCACACAGTCCACCTGATGGTAAGTGATTGCTGTGGCCCACAGGCATCTATCCTCGATCCTCGATCACGAATCAAAATACTATGCGTTGTAACCCGTGATAAGATGGAATGCCTCGTTTCCAGTAAAAAGGGTCTCCGGATCTCTACATTCACCATAAGAAACATAGCAGCATTAAGCTACTATTTTCGCTGGTATTCTATGAGAGCGTGGTACTTCCCCCATCTAGTCGACCCACTCGTGCTACAGCTATACTACTAATATAACTGCAGCATGGCTCTACCACGTGTAATGATGCCCACAACTTTTTCTGCCACCATGAAGGCGCCACTTAAAAATGAGGTGTAATATTTGACAGATTTCATAGCAGGGAAGTTAATTTGTCCGGAAAATGTTCTTTTCTGTACTATTAGTAATATTTTATATGAATTAGATTAGAAATAAATAAACCAAACCACAGATGTTCATAAAAGTAGAAAAATTAAAAATGTGCAAAAAAATTAAAGATCAAACCAGTGAGACCATGTTTTGTGTATTAATATGATACTCTAAAAAGTGAAAAACTTTTATTTAAAACAAACTTCTCAATTACTTGAATGACGTTAACATTGTGTAACATAAAACTTCACCTCGGTGTTAACTAGCGACATCTGGTGAGCAGAATATTACTATACTTCATTGGTGATGAATAGAATTAGTTTAATTCAGTATAGATTACAGAAATACTTATTGAAAGTTATTTATGCTTGCACAACTGGTTCCGATTTAAACCTCTGACCTGGAAAAATCAGCAAGAAACCCTGCGGGACTATCATTTTAGACATTAAATAACAATATAATATTAAACATTTGTTATATAATAAGGGTGACAAACGAGCACACAGTCAACCTGATGGTAAGTGGATGCTGTAGTCTATAGTCATCTACATTTATCCTTAATTAAGAATCAAAACGCAGATGCGTTGTCACCCCTGAAGACTAAGATGGAATGCCTCGTTTCCAGTAAAAAAGGATCTCTGGATCTCTACACTCACCACAAGAAAAACAGCTGCTATTTTACGCTAGTATTCTGTGAGAGCGCACACTATACATACGCATAACACAATACGCGAGCAAACCGGGTTCGATCCCCGCCGGCACCAATGAAATTGTTAATTGCAAATTTAAATGTTGATTTACCACGTGCTCGGCGGTGAAGGAAAATATCGTGAGGAAACCTGCATGTCAGAGAAATAAGAAAAAAAATATTTCGAAGACATGTGAAGTTCGCCAACATGCGTTGGGGCAGCGCGGCAGACTATTCCTTGCCCTAAAACCCTCTCAGAAATGAGAGGAGGCCTGTGCCCAGCAGTGGGACGTATATAGGCTGTAACTTTACTTTACTTTTAATAATTCTGTGAGAGCGTTAATGAAAAAATTTAGAAACAGCATGGAAGCGGCCACCTCATTCCCAGGAGTTATTATAAAACATGTATTCTTTAGTAGTAACACCCCTTTTAAAACAATTTTTGCTTAAAAATTTTAAACTTTTTTGACATGTAAGTCTTGCATAATATTTTGTAGGATTTGGTTGTAAAAGCTTATATACATTGCCGCATGAAGGAATTACTGGTATAACTAGATTGTGCTAATTCCTAGTATTTACAGAAAGTACATTACTGTTTTCAATAAAACTATTTTTGTACTTGTGTACATATAATTACATTAAATTTAGTCGTAAACATAATTCTATGGTCGTAAATATACTGAGAGGCCGAAGTTAATTTATTCATTTCTTTAAATATTTCTCTAAGACTCCTTTCCTAATACTCAAAGTTCCTAGGTTATAAATTTATCTTATGGCTGTCTTCTGCAAAACAAAGATGATGCCTTTAAGATATATTTGGTAAATCGCACTGTCTTAGCGTAAGGAAAGCCTATTTGCTTTTGCCTTTAAAACGCCCAAATTTATTTCAATAATAATAAAATAACTGCGGTTGCCAATCTACTTACTTTGAGGCAATTTATGTGGAAGGGTAAACTTAATGGGATGTTCCGAATTAACGAATGAATACGAATATTTGTTTCGTGTGCGCAGCAGCCAAGCGCTTCAACACTGCTACACATAGGGTTGCCAGGTCTTAAAACCGAAAAGTCGGACAGACCAGCGAGCTTAACTGGACACAGCACCGAGCTTAGTCGGACATTTTGGTAAAAAGGCCGGACACCCTTATTATCTTGTCTTAGTAAGACATTTTTTTTTAAAGTAAAACAATGCATTTTATCATTAACCGTAAAATTTTCTTAAGTTCTAATGAAATAACAAGTGAATAAATTAGTCTTATTTATTATGAATTATTCAATATTCATTACAATATTAATTTCAATAATTGCAATAGTATGTATGTAAGTACATGAAAAATGTAAAGAAATGTTCAAATTTAAAAAGCCTAACAAAAGCAAGACACCGTCTAATTTGGCCGGATACGCAACCAAATAGCCTGACTGTATCCAGCTTTATCCGGACGTCTGGCAACGCTAACTACACAGAGCCGTTTCCACCAATTAAATCTTTAACCAACAAACCAAAACCCGTGTAATAATAGCCTGGTATTCCGACCACAAAGCCACGCGGTCATGATGTACATTAAGTATGTCTGTCCAAAGATATAGCTTTAGAAGTTATTAATTATATGGATTGTTTTTTAGTTCTTTTGAAGTCGAGTTTTTACACCAAAGTTTAATTTGACCCTTTTGAGTAGATTAACCAATATCCCGACCTAAGTTAACAAGTTCTAGTATGTCGTCCAAATAGTCAACTATATACATTTTAAAGTTTTATTCCTATTTTGCCTACCGTCAGAGGTGGATTTTTTCTATAAAATTAAACGGAAACACCCTCAAGAGTGGTAAAACTTATTTTATGATTGGTGAAGAGATCGGATAACATTAAAAAAATTATCAGTCGTAGATAGGACTGCACGTCAGAAGTAAAAACTTCTTAGCTTTACAAACTTGTAAACATTATCTTTGGGTTCTTAAGAAATATATTTTAGGAAGTACTTTTTATTTTAAATGATTTTTATATTAATAACGTATTAATATAGTAATTAAATTATTACATTGATTGCGTTGTTTTACAAGAAAAAGAATGATCATTATCTATATAATACGAACAAATTTATAAATACATACATATCAATTTTTAAAAATTTAATCGATTGGATTTTCAACATTACTTTCATCAATTTCATGTATCTGAGCGTGACGGTCACGCGAGATCAGTGCTTTTCGCCATTCCAAAAGTGTCCAACGTGCCTAAAAAAGTTTTCACTTCAATAAAGCCCAATTAAAATATTTAATGTAATTTTTCAAAGCAATTTTTAAATTATTTAAAGTACTGTAGATAATATTCGGGACCACCACCGCTATATCTTTAGTAGAGCGTAAAAGTTGCAGCCAACGTTCACGTCAAGTGCACGGCCCAAGGTCTAACTGCTGCGAATTTGTAAATCGTGTTACCATGAAGCCAAGGTCAAGGCCAAAAAGATTTTATTAAATTAATTTTATACAAAGACACTAGAAACGTCAAAATTTATCATCGGTTCCAAAAACTAGAACCCTACAAAGAAGAATCTCTTGGTTCTTTTGGGTTTTGGGTTCATAATTCGGTAATTTTTTTGCGATAGGTCGCTGTCTAAGTCGCTTCAATGAAAAGTTTTTGAGTGATTGCATTAAATTATAGATTGTAACATTGCAAACTTTTTAAAGTCTTTAACTTTCTTTTCGAGAGGATAAAACGAGCAGAATCGACTACGTATGTTTCAGTGCGGGTAGGCGGACTTTATTTTGTTTT
Organism: Parnassius smintheus behrii; assembly: GCA_036936625.1. Lineage (NCBI taxonomy): Eukaryota > Metazoa > Arthropoda > Insecta > Lepidoptera > Papilionidae > Parnassius > Parnassius smintheus. The sequence continues at coordinate 52,112,685 of JAUPFT010000005.1, forward strand.
GTTTTATTGTAATGCTTTATATAAATAATAATATATTTGCATTGCCCTTTATAACATAGTACAATACGGGCAACGAGTGACGAGCGCAGCGAAATGCTTCGAACGACTTATTCTATATTGTACGGCAATTGGAGCCAAAAAAATTGTAAAAATAAGGTCGAATTTCAACTGTGTGCCTCGAGTTATATATTACTTGTTTACATAGTAAACTGTTATTAATCAGTGTTGGATTTCCAATGTTATTTTGTTAACGATTTTGCAAATTCGTTCTTAGTTACTACCATGTTTTATTTGCGTTTATACTAGCTACTAGGTTAGGATATCCCCTGTCTAGTAAATTTTGTCTAATGGCAATATGGTAATGGCATAAGGCAAATTTTCTAATCATATAAGTTAAGAAGATACGGAAAATAATCCATTGCGCAAGCTATTTCATCACCATACGCTTCTTGTAACTTGTTCAACGTTGGTTAATAGCCGTTTTATTTATTATATCTGTCATTAAAAACAAATAAAGTCTTGATAACTGTTTTAAATGCCTTCGTAAACATAAATAGTTGTAGTACGAACTGGTTGGCTCTACCAGGGAAGTTAGATGAATTTAATACGTGGTAGAACTCTGCTGCAGGTATGTTATGGTTGTAGCACGAGTGGGTCGTATCGTCCGGAGGAGGAACCACACGCTCGCAGAATATTAGCGTAAAATAGCATGTTGTGTTTCGTATGATGAGAGGGAGTGTAGAGAACCGGAGACCCTTTTTACTGGAACGAGGCATTCCATCTTAGTCTTCAGGGGTGGCAACGCATTTTCATTTTGATTTTTAATCGAGGATAGATGTAGACGTCCATGTCCACAGCATCCACTTACAAAGGTGGACTGTGCTGTGCTATAGAAAAAGAGTGACAAACCATGTCACCCTTTTTCTATAAAAAGAGCTCCGTCTTTTTTGTGCTGCAATCATAATTTAGCTAAGTCAAGGGTAAATAAAAGTATAAATAAATTTTATAATTTTTACTATTTGACTATTAATTAAAACATTTGTTTACTCATATGAGAGCGTAATGATTAAACTAAACACTTAAATTAACTAGTAAATGGATAATTGTGAGATAACGCAACAGAAATGTTAAATACTCAGAGAATTACTAACTACTAAGAATCAAAACGCAGATGCGTTGATTTTTAATAGTTAGTAATTCTCTGAGGACTAAGATGGAATGCCTCGTTTCCGGTAAAAAAGGGTCTCCGGTTCTCTACACTCACTATACGAAACACAACAGTATTAAGCTGCTATTTTACGTTGGTATTCTGTGAGAGCAAAGTACTTCCCTGGTAGAGCCGACCGATTCGTGCTACAACCATAGTATAGCTGCAGCGTGTCCTTCTAACAAATGTAAGCCAATAGTATTAAATGGAAGAATACTGACATTTATTCCTACCGTTTATCGTTTATTAGTTATCGTATTGAAACGGTTGCTGTGATGTTTTATGTTGCAATTAAATATTCATGTTGTGTTGTAATTATTTTTCGAAATCAATGTAAAAGTTGGTATGTCAACATATGTCGAGACACGGAATTACCAAGGTTGATCTCTTTCACTCTTATAAACATAAACAAAAATTACCAAGCGTCCCGCTGTTCTTGTTAAACTCTTAAAATTTTTGTTTTGTTTGTTTGTTCTAAATAATTGTCAGGGTGTATCAAGTGCCTATCACCTAGTACATATCATTAAATTTTCTTATATTTTTTTTCAAATATCATGATAATTTGTCTCCCACTGTTATTTTTTGAAATAGGACAATTGAAACGTTTCATCTTTACAGAGTTACAGACTATTAAATTTCTCTGCAATTTTTTATTTAGTGCAATTGAAAATCAATAAAATATGTCAAAATAATTTATATTCAAAATGGCGACCATTTTTGTCCTAGTTTTCTGTTCTGCGTAAGGTTTCAAGCCTCCAGTTTATCGGGAGTTTAGTTTTTATTGGATAAATGATAACATTTAACATTTCTGTTCCCGGATAGATGAAATAGAGTATAAAATAGAACAAAAGAGAGAAAGACGAGCCCTACACGATTTTTAATGAGGTTTTAAACTCATTAAAAATCGTGTAGGGCTCGTCTAAAAACTACATACTTAACACAAATATTGTGAGATTTATTTCCCGGAAACGATATGGAGATTGTTATTTTTATCTATTCGTTGTGATGGTTCGAATACCTACTTGTGTTTTACAGCATAAGGGTGACAAACGAGCACACTGTGCTGTGGCCCATAGACGTTTACATTTATCCTCGATTAAGAATCAAAACGCAGATGCGTTGTCACTCCTGAGGACTGAGATGCAGTGCCTCGTTTCCAGTGAAAAAGTGTCTCCAGATCTCTACACTCACCATCCAAATCACAGTAGTATTAAGCTGCTATTTTACGTTGGTATTATGTGAGAGCGTGGTCCTTCCCCGGTCGAGCCGACCCATTCGTGCTACAACCATAATATAACTGCAGCGTGGCTCTACCACGTATAAAATGGTTCAAAAATAGCCTTGAGAAAGCCGTCTACACCCACTGGAGCTAAAATAAGAAAAGGGATTTACTATGAAAGGGACGCTGTGTCATTTACGTTCATTACGTTCACTTTTGTGCAATTAAAGAAAAAAAAACAGAGTACGCGAGCAACCCGTATTCGATCCCCGTCAACACTAATGTAATTGTTAATTACAATTTTAGGCGCTAATTTAGCACGCGTTTGACGAACGAGTAATAAAATATTTCGAGGACATTACAAGTACGCCAACACGGTTGGAGCAGCGCTGCAGACAAACATACAACCCCAGGCGTGGGATTTAAATAGGTTGTAACTTAAATTATACTGCGTAATGGCTTGATATTTTTTTACACCTTATGTAAACAAATATAATTAACGCTATGCAAAGTAGTAAAAGCCTTTCGTTACCAGCCTTTATGAATCTACTTTAGGTCATTTGATTTCAAATGGACGTATCTACCGGCATTTGAGGTCGACAGAACTTCATTAATTAGTGGTAGTTGTCCCGTACACAAAAAAGTTAATCATGTATAATTCGTTTCTTCAGCTATCACGGGCAGCACAGATGGGATCGGTAAGGAGTACGCGATGGAGCTGGCACAACGAGGGCTGAACATTGTCCTCATCAGCCGAAATGAGGAGAAGCTAAACAACGTAGCCCGGGAGATAGGTAAGGATCCTCTTTTTTGTATATTTTTTTCCCACTTCAAGTAAGGAGAATGCTATGAATTCGATTGTGTTTTAAAATGTATGCAATATCTATGAGGATATTTAATCGAGAAAGTGTGTTACTCTCAAGTTAATCCCATTTAAATTTCTTTTAAAATCCGATGAGAGTTGATTTATTTTCTTTTTATAATACACCAGGTGCTGTTCAAGTTAATTCGCGGGTGCTGTAAATATCATACAGCATTAGGGCGGCCACATACATACGGAATTCCGTTTCGAAATTTCATTTCGGACTTCCGATTCGGGATTCCGAACGCAGCAAGTCCATATAAAATCAATGACTCCTAACATACCTACGGTAGTTTTCCGTTCAAAATTTTGAGGGCAAAACGGGATTCCGCATGCGTGTGACCGATCCGTTCGTTTCGTTTTATTAAGACCGCCCTTTGTAACCTTTATTGTTATAACAATAAAGCTTTTAAATAAATAAATAAATTTCGAACGCAGCAAGTCCAGATAAAATCAAGTACCCGTCACCCACCTACGGTAGTTTTCCGTTTGAAATTTTGCGGAAAAACGGGATTCCGTATGTGCGTGGCTGACTCCTTCGTTCCGTTTATGAGATCCGAAATGGAATTCGTACGTAGTGTGTGGTGGGCCTTATAATGCAAGTGTTCACGTACAAAACGCAGGTGCGGTGGAACTAGAAGTAGCGGGTTATATGGCGACTAACACGTGCGCGCTCGTGACAGCATCAAACGTATCGAGTTGTTTGTGTGTGTTCACGTTGAACTAGCGGCGGAGTGCGCGATTGATTCGCGGCTTTAGATAAGATCAACCATTTGAAACTTGTCGCTACAAACGATAGCATGTTCTCATAATGTCGTTCAATACAGAAGAGTTTATTAGTGCTGTTCAGGCTAGAACTCCAATTTGGTAAAGCAAATACCATAATCATATGAACAGCAACGTTCTTAGTAAGCTATAGAAGGAAATTGCTGAATTGTTTCTTAATATAGAGAATAAGTAAAAAAAACTAAGTAGTCATATTTATGGGTATTTATATATTTTATTTTTATTTTTAACCGGCTTCAAAAAAGGAGAAGGTTCTCAATTCCGATGTTTATATATTTTTCTTATGTATGTTCGGACATAACTCATATAAGGACGGATCTGTACAATGTTCACAACCTCTGACAACACGTCACACTGGCCCAAACGCCTGGCGGCAAACGTAAACGCGAGCTTGCCCAAACCAAAATCCAAAACCCACCGCGCCAACCGCCACCCCCGCGCCCGCATGATCTACGTGAACAAGGACAACCGCGATCCAACTATAACCTATAACTATCAAAATTCATTAAAATCTGTTAAGCGGCTTTTACAAATAAGTACTCGAACTACGTACAAAGAAAATCTAACTACGAATATTTGACAAAAAAGGGAGACGAGGATAAATGGCATGAGCTCGTGTAATTTTCTAAATTATCACTCTGACCTAAACAAAATAAAAGTATCAGTGACTTATCCATCATCGCAATTCGCAATGCATATCTGAGAATTTGAAAATATCTCTTTCACATCTATTTATCAGCGGAGCTATAATAAGGCACCAGACACCGACTGCATTCGAGTTATAGACTTAAAAATAATCTAGGATAAAATTTCGCTGATCTTATTGCACCTATGTTTATCGAAAGGGGAATATCCTAGCCCACTCAAAAAAACTTTAATTAGACTTATCTACAAGCAGTGAGCGCATTCAGTGTATGCTAACTATAGACCGATTGTTGTCTTATCAGTCATTAATAAAATAGTTGAGAAGATAGTAGTCGGCCAGGTTAGCGAATTCTTGAAGCAAAATAGCATATTAACGGTTGCACAGCACGGTTTTAGGCATGGTCGTAGCGCCGTAACAGTACTATAACAGTTGTCCGAAGATATGAACAGTAGTCTTCACCAGCGCCATCAGGTCCTGTCGCTATTCATAGACTATAAAAATCATTCGATACCTCAAGAGCGAGGATATAGGTATTGTGGGTCACACGTATGAATGTATGCACATTTAAAATTTAAATTGTGTTTGGCAATAGCTGGAATATGTTAGTAAATTTAAGTAGCTAGGTTTGTGGGTGTACCATAATATGAATTGGAAAACACAGGTTGACACAGTGTGTACAGTACTTAGGGCAATGTTCAGTAAGTTTTATATCCTGAAAGCGCCGTTGAATAGGCAATCGTTGCGTGCCATTTATTTTTGCTGGCGCCGAGTCATTACTAATCTATGGATTAAATACATATGGCCGTACATTTAAAACCTATCTTAGCATTAGAAAATTGTTGCAAACTTGTTTTGCTGTTAAACCATAAACAAGACTTGCTTGTAAAGACAATAATGAAAATTTTTTTGTTGCATATAAAGTGCTTCCTGTACATAATAAGGTCAAGTACCTACTGGTTCTTGAACAGTTCTAGAACGACCGATTCAAAGTACAAGGGCAAAATAGAGTGCAAAAAAGCGTTACTTACATAAACTCGCGCGACCTTTAGTATTAAACTACTATCGCAAAAGAACCAACAAGTAATTGACCCCTACACTTTTTAATGATTTCGATTGGCTAGATAATACTAGAATATGCAAACAAACACTAAAAAATAAATTAAAAAACTGTTCTCCTTCACGAAGTTGTTGCGATATGTGAAAATCTTAGTAATTCTTAATAATAGTTTGCTTTATTTACACTCTTTTATTTTCATTAGATTATACTTACGTATTTGAACCAAATGTAGAAAGACAAGCGCTAATCCCGCCGACAAACTGCACCGCAGTTTGGTGGGTGTCAAAAAAGTACAAAAGGTTTGGTCCAGAATATATGATTTATTTATTGTTTAGGCTACTCTTAAACTTGTACGCCACACGTAATATAAAAAACCTAAACTGGCGATGAGTAAAAGCGTCACAGCTGTGAGATAATATTAATGTTCTCCAAACCGAATTTTGGTCACGGCGGCCAGCCTCAACTACCGAACAAAAAAAATGCTGTGTTAGTAGTTAATATGATAGTGAAAGTTGGGTGTGACAGAAGAAGCTGTGACTGTAATAAATGCTGAAGAAATGAGGTCATTAAAGAGTATGTATGTCCGGACTGAATTTGAATGACAGGGTGAAAAACTGTGTGATGAGAGAAGAGTGTAGTTTGCAAGATGATATTGTGACCAGGATTAAGAAAGGATACATTTTAATGTTACAGAAGTGAACGGTGGAGTCGACAAGAGACGCTCTAAGCGAAAGTTTATTGACCAAATTGCCGATATATTTAAGACGGGCCAGATTAACACTACCCTTAACCGACGAGTATGTATGCGTAGGTATACGGATGTAAAGAGAGCAAGAAAGGTGTATCTGAATCGTGCGAAATGAAAGTCCATAGTCTCTGCCTACCCCTCTCGGTGACAGATGTTATATAGAGGGTTTATGATTATGAAATTCTCCATAACAATCCGGAGTCGGGAACTTGGTGGTGTTTCAACCCGTGCTTAGGAAAACCGTTTGTACTGCTCCTAATCTCTCTCCGATTGCGTCGGATAACCGTCCCGTCGAACTATCTGAATGAATGAAGGATGATAGGGTAAAATTTCATTCATTCAAATCATCAATCTTATGCATATACTTAAAAATGTTATTCGTATTACGTTCATATAAGTCTTCGATTATTGATAGTTCTTCGCACGCTCAGACTAGATACAGCGCTTCCTGAAAACAACAGCTCTGTGAATGCGGCATCTCAATATTGTAGTGTGTATAAGACAACTTGCAAGGATGCTAGTAATAAAAAATAGTGCTGCCAGTAGCTTAACTGTTACCCGATTAACGGGAAAAATTATTTTATGCTATGGTCCATTAGTTAAGTTACAAGTTATGAATGTAGCCAAGAAAATACTTAAAACTGAACGATTTATTCATAGCCTGCGTAAATGGTTAGTCACGGAAAGGCTGGCCGCCATAAGCGAAATTCGGTCTGGAGGATATTATTGTTATGTGGCTACTGCAGCATATGGGCACCTGCAACCTACTTAAAAAAACACAGATATGTCAAATCTAAAGACCAAGATGGAGTGTCTCACAACCGGTAATTATACTGTGTACAAGCACTGATTTTAGGTGGCAGAAATCATTGAACTACTTACTACTAGAAGAGATGCCGAGATTTGGTAGTTTGCAACACGCATGAGCTCAAACTTTCTTAGTATGTGCCATAAAATGGTACTACGCGCGTACGTACATTTCACGCGCCCCGCAATACCGCCACAGTTTAAATAGCTTTAAACTGTGCTACAGCGCCTACCAGTTCTAACATAGTACCTATATACGTAACAGGTACAATGACAGAAATAATTACGTATTGCCATTGAATAAAAGTATGGTACCTTTGACTATAAATAAGCAAGCTATTATGATGTATACTCTAAGTATGATACCTACATAGACATATATATTTATTCTGTACTTATACGCGGAAATTGTTCATCGGTTTATTGAGATTTTCCTCAGTTTTATGTGTAGAAGGACAACCGTTTGTTTAAACGCTTCATGACGCAATTTTAAACGTTTTAAAGCATAATAAAGACAGTCTCAGAGATTGTAGCATTATCTCATAAACCTAATGTATGATTTACATTGAAAAATGTAAATAATTTAATATAAAAAGATTGTACCTTTATGTATGTATTTTATTAAATTCCGCTCAAGACTACAACTGCTCGGGGCAAACGGAGCAACAGGACCAAGGCGACCCCTGTCACGCTGTCCGTGAATTTCTGCAATATCAGGGGACTTCACTCTAACCTAAACGCCGTCCACTACCATCTCGAGACGGCGAGGCCGGCTCTGCTCTTTCTGACCGAGACGCAGGTGTCCTCTCCGGCTGATGTCTCGTATCTCTCCTACCCGGGGTACAAACTGGAATACTCCTTTGTGCCTCGGGCTGGAGTTTGCGTTTACGTCAGAGAGGACATCTGTTCTCGACGCCTCGGCAGACTTGAAGGTTCGGACCTGTCCATCCTTTGGCTACGCGTAGACAGCGACGACCATCCGCGCGTCTACGGGTGCCTCTATAGGTCCCATAGCGGTAATGCCGAAACAGACCGACTCTTCGACCACGTCCAAATGGCTGCAGATTCGTTGCTACAGCAGATCCCCTCCGCAGAGATCGTGATCCTCGGCGACTTTAACGCCCATCACGCCGAATGGCTTGGTTCACGTTTAACCGATCATGCGGGGAGATCTGTTCATGATTTTGCCTTGGCATATGGTCTGACACAACTGGTTACTTCGCCTACGCGGATTCCAGATGTGGAGGATCATGCACCTTCCCTGTTGGACCTTCTGCTGACCTCTCACCCGGACGGATATCAGATTTCCGTCGACGCCCCTTTAGGCTCCTCGGACCATTGTCTGGTCCGGAGTGTTGTGCCACTCACGCTGAAATCGCGGTTGCATTCTGCAGGCTGCCGCCGTGTTTGGCACTATAGGTCAGCCGATTGGGATGGGATGCGGTCTTTCTTTGCATCCTACCCATGGGGGCGGGTTTGCTTCTCGCCGGATGATCCCAACGTTGTTGCGGATTCTGTTACTGATGTGGTACTTCAGGGTATGGAACTTTTTATTCCTTCCTCTGTGGTGCCCATTGGAGGCAAATCTCAGCCATGGTTTGGTCGCTCCTGTAAAATAGCATCATGCTATAAGCAGGAGTGCTATCAAGCCTGGGTTGATGCATCAGCGTCCCGGGATGTAAACACCAGCGCTCTAAAAAAGAAGTATAATTCCGCCTCTAGGTCCTTCAAAAGAGTCATTGCCAAGGCAAAGTCAGAGCACATAGGCAGAATTGGCGAGAAACTAGTTCGCCTTCCTTCTGGAACTCGTGCATTCTGGTCTCTCGCCAAGGCTGTCCAGGGGAATTTCTGTCAGCCATCTCTTCCATCTCTGCACAGGGAGGACGACTCACTGGCCCATACTGCAAAGGAGAAAGCCGATCTTCTAGGCTCCTTCTTTGCGTCTAACTCGACTCTCGATGACGGGGGGAGTACGCCGCCGACCATCCCGCGGTGTGAGTGCTCCATGCCGTAAGTGCAGTTCACACAGCGCTCGGTTCGCAAAGCACTCCTCTCCCTGGACATCCACAAGTCGAGTGGGCCTGACGGAATCCCCCCAATTGTGCTGAGGACGTGTGCTCCAGAGTTGGCACCGGTTTTTACGCGTCTTTTCCGGTACTCCTACTCCCTAGGCGTAGTCCCAAAATCATGGAAGACGGCTTTCGTCCACCCGATCCCTAAAAAAGGCGACCGCTCAGACCCGTCCAACTACCGGCCAATCGCCATCACCTCCTTGTTCTCCAAAACAATGGAGTCCATTGTAAACTGCCAGCTCATGAGGTACCTTGTGGATCACCAGCTGATTAGTGACCGCCAATACGGTTTTCGCCATTGTCGGTCAGCTGGTGATCTTCTGGTCTACCTCACTCACAGATGGGCGGAGGCAGTAGAGTTCAAGGGGGAGGCATTGGCCGTTAGTTTGGACATTGCGAAGGCCTTCGATCGGGTTTGGCACAAAGCGCTTCTTTCGAAGCTCCCTTCCTATGGGCTTCCCGAGAAATTGTGCGATTGGATCACCAGCTTTCTTGCAGATCGGAGCATCAAGGTCGTTGTAGACGGTGCAAGCTCCGATTGCAAGCCTATTAATGCTGGTGTTCCACAGGGCTGCGTGCTATCGCCAACGCTGTTTCTTCTGCATATCAATGATATGTTGCATACCCGTAACATTCATTGATATGCAGATGACAGCACTGGTGATGCTCTTTACACCGGCCGAGCCAATATTTCTCGGGAAAACGTCTCCGAGTGCCGGGACAAACTTGTGTCTGAAGTCGAGTCTTTGCTGAACAGAGTCTCGAATTGGGGACGACTAAATCTAGTCCAGTTTAACCCCCAGAAGACACAAGTTTGCGCGTTAACCGCTAAAAATAACCCCTTTGTCGTATCCCCTCAGTTTCAAGGCACTCCCCTTGTTGCCTCAGCCAGTATCGGAATCCTCGGCGTCGACATATCGAGTGACGTGCAGTTACGTGGTCACTTGGAAGGGAAGGCCAAATTGGCCTCTAAAAAGCTTGGCGTGCTCAGCAGAGCGGGACAGTATTTCATGCCGGCACACCGCCTGCAACTATACAAGGCGCAGGTTCGGCCGCACATGGAATACTGTTCCCATCTCTGGGCTGGGGCTCCCCAGTACCAGCTCCTTCCACTTGACCGCATCCAGCGCAGAGCGGCTCGAATCGTCGACGACCGAGTGCTTTCCGATCGGCTCGATTCACTGTCGCTGCGAAGAGATGTTGCATCTCTTTGCGTATTTTATCGCATCTATCACGGGGAGTGCTCTGAGGAATTGTTCGGATTAATCCCAGCCGCCAAATTTCGTGAACGCACGACACGGCAAACGTCCCGATACCATCCACACCATCTGGATGCTTGGCGGTCCACCACTGTACGTTTCACAAGGAGTTTTCTTCCACGTACAACCTCTCTGTGGAATAGTTTATCACCGGCGATTTTTCCGGACCGATACGACCTGGGGACCTTCAAGAAAAGAGCTTACTCCTTTCTAAAGGGCCGGCAACGCACCCGCAATTCTCCTGGTGTTGCGGTTGATCATGGGCGGTGGTAGTCACTTAACATCAGGTGAGCCGCATGCTCGTTTGCCCCCTCTTCTATAAAAAAAAAAAATGTATTTGTATGCACATTACACTTTATTTTACTGTGTTAAGTTATGGTGGAGAATTTCATTTTTGACTTTTAAAGTTAAAGGGTACGGGTTTTTAATCGCTTACACATTTCACAACGCAATTTTAAACATTCTAAAGTGACACTTTGTGGTGAACGTCATCATCAAAATCATCATAACAGCACTTAAAACGTGGTAGAGTCATGCTGCAGTTATATTACAGTTGTAGCACGAATGGGTAGGCACGTCCGAGGAATAATCACGCTCTCACAGAATACCGGCGTAAACTATCAGCGTTTAATATTGTGAGTGTAGATGACCGTAGATCGTTTTTACTGAAAACAAGACATAATCGTAAGAAGGAACAGAGGGATACAAATCGGGCGATGGGCATTAGTGTCTGCCTAATAACGAAAAAATTAAAAACTGCAGTTGCCAACCCCATTGCCAAGTTTGACAACTATGGCAAATATGAGGCAGTCTTTGAAGGAGGCCTATGTTCATCAGTGGACTTTAATGGACTATAACGATAACAGCATTTGAAAAATGCGAGTGAGGTGTCAGGATCGTACCCAATGGACGTAGTCTCTGTTTACACCTGTAGGTGATATATTGAGGGTTTGAGGGTTTATGTGTGGTTTGTATGCAGCCAATTACTTTGTAAGCCATACAAATACGTGTTTCGTGTGGTATCAAACCCACAGCAAGCAGCACTATGGTTAAATGTTTAACCAACAAGCTATAGAGGTGTGGAGTTCCTTGTATGTTTTATTTTCAATTTTGATATTTCTTTTTATGCATAGAACCTGTAATCGTAAATATAGGTAAAATCTGTTGCGTCATCTTTATTTGACGACGATTTTGCTACAAATAATAGAAAGTTTATATTATCTTTAGGCATTGATTTATATGTTACACTAGATAAGTAATTTCCGCGCCAAAGCGTTGTCACTTCACATAAGGCCACAGCCTTATACTCAGCGAACGTCGGTTCAGTGTTCAAGGTGATGCCGTCCGAGTTAAGCCGAACGATTCACAACAAAAAATGGGTAAATGCGTAGTGAAAGAATGCGTTTCAAGGTCACAAAAACATAATAAATCAAGCGGAATCACTTTCCATACGTAAGTTTTAATTTATATATTCATATTAACGTTTAAAACACTAAAAAATTAAATAAAATATCGAATATTGCCATTTAGGTTCAATGTTGCCACTTTTCCGCATTTGTGATTATCCTACATTAATGGGAGACTATATAATTAATGGAGTAAGTTAATTTGTTACCTCCGATTTTAAATATTTTGGAAATTATAATAAAAACTACGTTTTAACTTTCATACAATATAATTAATTATTCTTATTTTAGTTTATTCTTGAATTATCTTTTAAATATATTTTATTACCTATTTTATATTAATAATTTTATATTATTTATAATTTCGTATACATTTTATATTAATTATATTTTATTAGATACCTATTTTTATTGTTTGATTTATTAGAACCACAAAAATACGTTTTATTTCATCATTATGTTTACTTCTATTTATCTGATAAGCTTTGTATCCCTTTTTTTCTAAGGGGACGTAATAAAGATTTTAAAATAAAATATACTTTTTTAATATAAAAACAATTAACTGCAGCTTAAAAAAAACTCATTTTTATTGCGTATTTTAGGTAAAATTTCATATAGTAAGCCACACCAACCCGCCATTGCATGTTTGTGTGTCTATCTTTTTCTAATCTTACGACGACGATATTGTTTTCGCAACTTGTGTAAGTGAGATAGATATATGTTTACTTAAAATTGTTATTAGTTTCAAAGCTACGTCGTCGCGTTTGGATAGTGGTTACACTTTTTTCGACGCGCGGTAATGTGGTTTGCTCCTCTAGTCTTGTATAACTCAATGTCTTTAGGTGACTGATTTAGGAGAGTACCTACATTAGTAAAAACGTGTAAACGGTATTTAGTGATTAGTATCTACTCGCTTATGTATGTTTCTACGTTATATTTTTAACTTTATACTAAAATCAAATAGAATTGCTTTTTGTTTTGAGTGACACTAAAGTACTCGAATTCGATTGCTACTAATGTAGGTATATTAGGTACGTAGTCTCCAGCACTAAAATTATATTAACTGGTCATTGCCATTAATAATGTCGATAAATTAAGGAAAGTACGCGATATCGACATGGGTTATACTTCGATAAGAAAGATGTTAGGAAAGGGCCTCCCTATTACATTGCATACATCAGTTACTTATAAAAACAAACTTTGATTACTGTTTTGATTATAAAATCTTACCTTCATAATAAATTATATTGTATTTGTAAATAACTTTCAACACTAACCAACACAAGTTGTTGTTTACAAACAGATTTATACATATTAAGTTTGCAAATAAACTTCCGATTTTCGAAATTAATTCGAATAGTCCGTTTTTCTGACATTAGAGCGATATAGGACCTAACAATTTACCTTAGAGCACAGAATACATAATAGTACGTGGATTTATAGTAACTATCTACTGCCTTTGATTATATACCTGTCTCTACTGCAGACATTAGACTAGCCTAACCATTTTTAAACAGACAAGGCTGCTCGTATGTTTTGAACACGATACCTTGAAAATGAATTACTGTATTTTTGGAGGCGTGACTTAGCCTTTTGTCTTTAAAGCTCACGAACGACTTAGGGAGTGTCAAAATAAAAGTAATGCAATTACTTCAGAGATATTATGAGATAGCTATACCGATCACGTAAGCGCCAAAAACATTATTTATTTTAACAAAGTTTTCGTTACGGATTAAAATCATGGTTTATATGAATTTAGATATGATTATTTACTACGCTTTAAAAACAAATCCAAGAACATATTTGTAAAAATATTGTGGTGGCATGGAGAAATGTTGTATCAAATATTTTACAAATATTTTTCTATCGAGAAAATTACATGCTATCGTGTTTTCCTTTTATGCAATCCAAGATCGTATAGATAAAATCACGTAACAAAAATATGGTTCTTAATATATATGTAACTTAAAGAAATAATGTAAAATAGAAAAATAACCAATTTTTCGAGGTAGATAGAATGCCCGCAATATGGCAGAGCTGGCATTGCTGTTTTTGCTCTGAAGATAGGAAGAATAGAGAGCCAGTACAATTACAAACTATTCGATAGCACAGTGGTTAAGCTATTGACTGCCGTGCTGCGAGTCGCGGGTTTGAATACCGTGGAAAAATGCATGGCCTACAAATAATTGTTCCGGTATCTGGTATCAGTATCAGCCATTTAAAGTTCACCAATAATTCCAAGAATTTACTTAAAGTAATTTAGCGAGAAATTTTTAACCAAATGACTGAGATGTTATCCCAAATCAGGCATTATTTTTTAAAAGTTTATTTCATAGTAGCGATACGACCCGGTGTCGCACGGGTGATCTCTGGATCTCACGAGTAGCGCCACCTACCGGATCCAAATGTGAATCTAAACCATCACTCAAATAAACACAAATTTCATCAAAATCGGTCGAGCTGTTTTTGAGTTTTAGCGAGACTAACGGACAGCAATAGTTTTTATATACAGGCTGTTATATTTATATAGAGGCTGTTATTTTTCAAAGAGTTGCAACATTTTAAACTTAAGTTCAAATATATAAATAATGATATAACGTTATTGCAGTTTTTGAAAATATGAGTAAATAAGGCTTCCACTTTTATTTGAAAATATCCCAAATTGAATGTGATTTATGGGCATCAACCCTTACGAAATGTGAATGCGCAGTAAAATCAGTTAAAATAATACTATTTATTCTGAACCTTTTCTGCAAAATTTGGTCGCTTGTTGTAAAATAACCCTGTGTTATAATTGTAACGTACCCATGTCTTGTGATACAAACAAATACAATTTATTAAACTTTCAGTCCGATTGTTGGTTACAGAAAAGCAGTACAGCGTGAAAACGAAGATTATCGTGGCCGACTTCAGCGCAGGTTTCGAAGTGTACCGACATATCGAGGAACAGCTCAAAGATATCCCTTTAGGAATTTTAGGTAGGTAATCGGCCGGCATCGGTCGTACTAGCACCGTGTCGTCTCATCTAAGAGACGACACAGGAAATCTAAAGCAGGATGACGACCGGGAAAATATCAGGCAAAAGAGCAATGGCTTTACGTGCATTTCGAGGGAACAAGGTACAATCCCGCCTACTACCCTAATCCGAGCTGCTACTAAAAATAACAGCTGATCATGGGATAACCAGTTGCGCTTACGAAAAACAGACCAACGAGACCGTCAAATTTGCGGTTGTACTTGGCATGCGTATTATATCAGATCGCTGTACTAGAGTTTTGTAATTTCTATCAGAAAAACCACGCACTTACAGAATACGAAACAGAAACTTTTTTATTCAATATAGATTATAAATATTACTTATTGAAAGTCATTTTTTTAATTTACTACTGATTCAAAAAAAAAACACTATGCTAGGAATAACCAGCAAGAAACCCAGCGGGACTATTTATTTGAAGTATCATTTTACAATCGTGTATATTACAATTAACAACACAAAATTGAATACTAGCGTAAAATAGCAGCTTAATACTGCTGTGTTTAGTATGGTGAGTGTAGATAACCGAATACCCTTTTTTACTGGAAACGAGGCATTTCGTCTTAGTCCTTAGAGGTGAGAGCGCATCTGCGTTTTGATTCTTAATCAACGATAAATGTAGATGTCTCTGGGCCACAGCATCTACTTACCATCAGGTGGACTGTATGCTCGTTTGTTACCCTTATTCTATATAAAAATAGAAATAGCTTGGCAGTGATCACCCTTCCCAGGTGTTATTATCATCAATAAATTCCTTAATATTATAATAACCCTTTTTTACCAGCAAGGATACTAGCATAAAATAGCAGGTGTAGAGAACCCGAGACCTTTTTTTTACTGGAAATGAGGCTTTTAGTCCTCAGGGGTGACAACGCATATGCATTTTAATTATTAACCTAGAATAAACGTAGATATTTATGGACCTCTATCCGCACGCCAAGTGTAAAACTTTATTTTAATGTAAATATTCATTTACATATCTTTGTATCTAAGCGTATTGTGTGCTTCAGTGAACAACGTGGGGGTCCAATATGAATATCCGACGTGGCTGAGTGAACTGCCGCAGACGAAGGTGTGGGAGATCATCAACGTGAACGTGGGAGCGGTGACGTCGATGACGCGGATGGTGCTCCCGGGAATGATGGAGCGCGGCCGCGGCGCTATAGTCAACATCTCTTCGGGATCCGAATTGCAGCCGCTACCGCTCATGGCGGTGTACGCTGCGTCTAAGGTGAGGATATTTCTTTCGGAAATAGTTCATAAATTCTTCTTCATCATCATAATTTTGACGGCTCTGCGGCGCAGTGATTTAGCAATAAGTTACGGTGCTGAAGGCTGCGGGTTCGAAACCCGCACGGAAAAAGTATTTGTATAGCCTACAAGTAACTGTTTCGGGTCTGGATATGTGTCCTTGTAAGCTGCCTCCACGATACAGGAGAAAATACTAGAGTGAAATGAATTCTTTTATTAAAAAAAATAAAAATCGGAAAGTTCACTGGTAAGAATGTCCTTTACTGTCGATTTACCTAAATCGTAACGCTTGGCATGCGCATCACCAGACACCACACAGAGTTAATCAATAATAATATTATTATACTATGTACTAGCTGTGCCCCGTGGTTTCACCCGCTCATACATTAATTTTCAGTATTTTTTGTCACGAAATACCTTATTGTGGATTATGTACTATAAGATATATATAGGCATATGGTATCGCAGACTTTTTCTAGATGGAAAGAGATCAAGTTGTATTTACGTATCACTTAACCATCGGATAAATCCGTTCGGGAGCCTTTTTCTTCCAACTTTCTGACTTTTCGTTTTCAAAAATCAATATTCTGCATGTACGGTGCAGGCGTACGTGCGCAGCCTGACGCTGGCGGTGCGCGAAGAGGCGGCGGCGAACGGCGTGCACGTGCAGCACGTGTCGCCGCTGTTCCTGGCCACCAAGATGAACGCGTTCTCGTCGCGGCTGCTGGGCGGCGGCGCGCTCGTGCCCGACGCGCGCACGTACGCGCGCCACGCCGTCGCCACGCTGGGCCGCGTGCGCCACACTACCGGCTACTGGCTGCACGGCCTGCAGGCAAGTCCGCATTCACCGTTCTCACATACCATATACAACATTAAAGAACTCTATACTGGTGGCTCCACTGACTAATATTAATTTCACGCATTTTATCGCGTTTAATTGTACTTATTTCTAATTCTCAATATTTTGGGTGCTTTGCAGCAGACCACGGGGAACTGAGGTAATTGCAAGTCCCGATTTCAAATTAAACCTTTAGAAAAAAGAGGAAGGGCTTTACATAAGTGACGCAAAAACCAAACCAAAACCATGCTCAAGAATAAGAACACGTTCTCATCTATATTCACACATATTCATCTAGAATCTTTTGCTACCAACAGCGTGGTTTTAGGTGTCATTGTTTGCGTCCAAGAGTTAATTTAATGGGATGATAGATAAATAAAGAAGAAAGATGTGTGCTAGATTGCGGATCAAGAGGTTGAGCTTGTTTTTGGATGCACTTAAAATGTACGGAGGGCTCCGTTTTTTATTATAGAAGAGGGGGCAAACGAGCATGCGGCTCACCTGATGTTAAGTACGAGGGTGGATTGAAAAGTACTCAGCCTAACCAAGAAAATAAACACATACTAAATCAGTTATATTTTTATTTTTCTACATAATCACCATCAAGTTCAATACACGTTTGCCACCTCCCCTTCCAAGCATTTAGACCGTTGAAAAAAAATGATTCTTCCTTAGAGTCAAAATATGCGTCTACAGCTGCTTTGATCCCGTCGTTTGTCGAAAATCTTTGACCTCCCAAGTGCTTTTTTAGGTTAGGGAACAGAAAGAAGTCTGATGGTGCCAGATCAGGTGAATACGGCGGATGCGGTAACAGTTCAAAGCCACAGTTGTGAATTTCAGCCATTGACTGTACTGACGTGTGAACACGGGCGTTATCTTGATGAAACAGGACTTTTCTTCTGAGCATTCCTCGACGTTTTTCTTTTATTTCCTCTCGTAAACGACGTAGTAAGGTGCAGTAGTAATCAGAGTTTATAGTCTGATCCCTTTCAAGATAATCAATCATAATCACACCTTTTGAGTCCCAGAATACTGAAGCCATCACCTTATTTGCCGACAAAATCGACTTAGCCTTTATAGGGGGTGGTGAACCAGGTCTTCTCCAGTGTTTTGATTGTTGTTTTGTTTCCGGTGTACAGTAATGAACCCATGTTTCGTCCATAGTAACAAAACGATTCAAAAAATCATCTGCATCGGATTAAAATAACTCCAAACAGTCGCGTGAAATAGTTAATCGCGTCCTTTTTTGTTCAACTGAAAGCAGTCGCGGAACCCACCTCGCAGACACCTTGTGGAAACCCAACTCGTTGACAATGATGTTTTGAGTTCATTCATAAGAGATGCCTATAATCTCGGCTATCTCTCTAATTTTTAATCTGCGGTCTCCCATTATTAAATCAAGTACTTTTTTAATATTTTCGTCAGTAGTTGACGTCGAAGGCCTTCCAGAGCGGGGTTCATCTTTCACACTCTCTCTACCACGCTTAAATTCTGCTATCCATTTTTTGACGGATGAATATGACAGAGCACAATCGCCTAATGTACTGACCATGTCATCATGGATGGCTTTTGATGATAGCCCCTTCTTATGGAGGTACTTAATGACGGCACGCTGCTCGATTTGCTCCATTCGCGGAAATTATGTCCGATTACTTTGTTAATAAATTTATAAAATCACAACTAATTATCGCACACGTTTCGAACTTCACACAATGAACTAGTCTGAACTGAACTAAATAATGTGGGTAGATTTGATTTTTAGAATTGAATGGATCTGTGTTAGGCCGAGTACTTTTCAATCCACCTAGGTAACTACCGCCGCCTATGATCAACCGCAACACCAGGGGAATTTCAGGTGCATTGCCGGCCCTTTAGAAAGGAGTAAGCTCTTTTCTTGAAGGTCCCCAGGTCGTATCGGTCCGGAAAAATCGCCGGTGGTAAACTATTCCACAGAGAGGTTGTACGCGGAAGAAAACTCCTTTTGAAACATACAGTGGTGGACCGCCAAGCATCCAGATGGTGTGAATAGTATCGGGACGTTTGCCGCGTAGTGCGTTCACGAAATTTGGTGGTTGGGATTAATCCGAACAATTCCTCAGAGCACTCCCCATGGTATATGCGAAAGAAAATCCAAAGAGATGCAACATCTCTTCGCAGCGCCAGTGAATCGAGCCGATCCGAAAGCACTCGGTCGTCGACGATTCGAGCCGCTCTGTGCTGGATGCGGTCAAGTGGAAGGGTACTGGGGAGCCTCAGCCTAGAGATGGGACTAGTATTCCATGTGCGGCTGAACCTGCGCCTTGTAAAGTTGCAGGTGATGTGCCGGCATGAAATACTGTCCCACTCTGCTGAGCACGCCAAGCTTTTTAGAGGCCAATTTGGCCTTCTCTTCCAATTGACCACGAAACTGCACGTCACTCGATATGTTGACGCCAAGGATTCCGATACTGGCTGAGGCAACAAGGGGAGTGCCTTGAAACTGAGGAGATACGACAAAGGGGTTATTTTTAGCGGTTAACGCGCAAACTTGTGTCTTCTGGGGGTTAAACTGGACTAGATTTAGTCGCCCCTAATCTGAGTCTCTGTTCAGCAAAGACTCGACTTCAGACACAAGTTTGTCCCGGTACTCGGAGACGTTTTCCCGAGAAATATTGGCTCGGCCGGTGTTAAGAGCATCACCAGTGCTGTCATCTACATAGCAATGAATGTTACGGGTTTGCAACATATCATTGATATGCAGAAGAAACAGTGTTGGCGATAGCACGCAGCCTTGTGGAACACCAGTATTAATAGGCTTGCAATTGGAGCTTGCACCGTCTACAACGACCTTGATGCTCCGATCTGCAAGAAAGCTGGTGATCCAATCGCACAATTTCTCGGGAAGCCCATAGAAAGGGAGCTTCGAAAGAAGCGCTTTGTGCCAACCCCGATTGAAGGTCTTCGCAATGCCTCCCGCTTGGACTCTACTGCCTTTTTTACCTTTCTTTGTTAAGTCTGAGACCGTAAGGAAAAAAAAGTGGAATGAAGTATAATAAGTGAATAGAGTAAAAGTCTAAAGAGTAAATATTTTTCAAATCTAGTTTTTTTTACTAACAAATATTTATCAAAATGATCTATAAATAAATACCGCTATTTGAAGTAAACATTTTATCCATCGACCGATTTAAGGTCAAGCGCGTTTCGAATACATATTAAAATCAACACGGTATAGGAATATTTTAATTTTTAATAACACATGAACTCTAAAGAGTATGTCAATATTTTCTTAAATAAAACTAGTTTTTAATTAGTCGAGCAAGTAGATGAGTTTGTATATTTGGGATGTGATTATGCAGGCATGGGAGATATGATAAGGATATAGAACGATGAGTGTACACAGGAAATAAAGTAAATGGGGCTCTACATTCTATGGGGAAAGGTCAGAATATGTCCAAAAAGGCACGTATGGCGATTCCAATACTGTGTTAGTCCCTACTTTAACGTATGGTAGTGAGAGTAGCGTGTGGCAGAAGAAGCACGAGAGTAGAATAAGGGCAGTAGAAATGCGGTTGCTAAGGAGTAGGTATGTAAGAGCTTAATCTGAGTGACAGGGTGAGAAATTGTGTGATAAAAGAAGAGTGTGGTTTGCAAGATGATCCTGTGACCAGGATTAAGAAAGGAATGCTTCGGTGGTTTGGTCATGAAGAATGAATGAATGAGGAAAGAGTGACAAAGCAAATTTGTGTTGCAGAAATGAATGGAATAGTAAGAAAGGGACGCCCTAGGCGAAAGTTTATTAACCAAATTGGCGATATACTGAAAATGGGCCAAATTAGGAGTAACCGATGAGCATGTATGCGTAGGTATATATGAATGTGGAGGAGGCGAGGAAGGTGTGTCAGGATCGTGCCAAATGGAAGTCTGTAGTCTCTGCCTACCCCTCTGGGTGACGGGCGTCAGTGCTTATGTTGCCATATTTATGTTAGTTTTTAAGGATTTTATCGTGTGTATTAACTTTTTTATATTCCCGACGTTTCGAGCACTTTGCAGCACCCATGTTCATTGAGGACTGAGTGTAGTGTTCGCGTAAATATAGGAAATCATTATAATTTGTTACTTTTCAAAGTTTAGCCAAATTTTAAACTTAAGTTCAAATAAATAAGTAATGATATACCGATTATGCAGTATTAAAAATACGAGTAAATGAGGCTTCTACTTTTATTTGAAATTATCCAAAACTGAATATGATTTATAGGCAATAAGGTTTTTGTCTACCGATCGACCCTTACGAATGTGTGCGTGCGCAGTAAAATCAGTTAAAATAATGCAGTACCACACATTTTGAATTTAAAAGACAAAAAGTTAAAAAGCTAAATTTTTCCTCACCACCTTATGTTACTTATTCTGAACCTTCTTGGCAAATGTGACTCTATGTAATAATCTATCTTTATATATATATATATATATATATATATATATATATACATATATATATATATATATATATATATATATATATATATATATATATATATATATATATATATATATATATATATATATATATATATAAACATTGACTTTAAATGAGATTTGAGATTTATATGCAGAGAAAAAAAAAACGCAAATGTTAAGAGTGTACATCATGAAATTTTTATTTTTAAATTAAAAATAAAGTAAAGCAAACACCCTTTGAAGGCGACTATTATTGAAGAGTAAATAATCAGTAAAAGCACCCTTGACATTCATAACGCAACGGTTGCCAAAATCCTGTTGATAAATATTGTACCTGGTTCTAATAAGATGTCGTTCTTTTTTAACCATTCCATGCCGCGACATCATATTCATGCAACCAGGATGCTGCCACCCTGGCCGTATGTGAACAGCCATGCCGTGCATAAGCAGAAAATTTTAACGCATTTGTGTTTGATGTGGCAAGACTATTGGTACTAGCACCTCATCATCCACTAAAACTAATTCCTGTCCACCTCACAATTGTAACACTTTGGTATGGATGAACTTCTAGGATGTTGAAGCCGCTTTAATAAGTAGGAACTCTCTAAACTGTGTAACACACACAGTTTAACACGTACTCTCCTCAAATCAGGGTAAAATCAAATCGGGATTCATTGGTGAAAAGCACCAACGAACATTGATGAGGTTCCCTATTCACATGTTTTCTAGCTCATTGCAGTCTTCATCCACGATTTCCTTTAATAAGAGTAGTAACCCGAAGTGGTCTACGAGCATGAAGGTTGACTTCGTGCAGTCTTCTACTCACAGTTTGATTACTACTACAGGTGCACCTGTTGTTCAGACTGTAGCCTTTGAACCAATTGCATCGCCGTAACATTTGGTTGCCTTCTCGCAGCAATTTACAAAAAACGGTCTTGTCTGAGTGTAGTGATGCGGCTTGGTCCAGGATACCAGGATGTTTGTCCACCGGCTCCCCCGTGGCATGATAGTTTGACCACAATCTCGAAATAAATATATGGGTAATTGCCGCAGCGACGTCACGTTGAAAAGCATCAGCCTGAATTCCCACTGCTCTTAACGTTTCTGCTCCAGATTAATGTTATAATGTTGTTGTAAAATGTCATATCATCACAATAAATCCAAGTTGAATAAAAATATGTTTAAATAGCGGTTTTCGCAAAAAAAAAACAACATTTACTCTGGAGTACAAAATTCGCTCTCTCTACCCTCTAGTTCAGTTCAATTATTACTGCCAGCACATTTTATTTTTCTTTATTTAAATTTGGAATCAATCTGGAATAAATGACGAACAATTTGATATTAAAAATATTTTAAAGTGACCTTTACCTTTCTAGTTGGTCAATGCTATTAAAAATATCCTTATACCGTGTTGATATGTATATTACTTGCGCGAGTAAAGAAGGGTGTATTTGTTTTAATTTTTTTTAATTTGTCGCCTTTTTTTAAATGACAAAGTTTACTTATAAAAATATAGAAAATGAATTTACACCATAGGGTCTAATTTATTTGCCTTTTACATCCTATATTTTACTTACCGTAAAAAATGCACCGCATCTGTAGTCTCTCATCTCTGTTTTAATACGATTCATTCATTGTTAGCTTAAGAGAATCCACTACCTCATATTATCTCGTGGGTATTCTAAGAAGCGACAGACGGAAACTGCAACAGCAGACTGGCAGCAGCATCATTTCATTAGATCTGGATGACATTATTATGTTATAGGCTAGTGGATTTCCTTACTCCGTCACTACAAATCTATACAAATAAATAAAATAATTAGTATGCCTGTTTGTAATATCAAAATACCAGCGTTTTACTAAATGTATACGAATGTATATTCGGTTACTTACATTAAAAAAAAACAATAAAAAAAATTGTCTGCCTGTCGGTTTGTCTGTTCCAGCTAATCTTCAAAATGGCTGAACCGATTTTGACGGGACTTTCACTAGCAGATAGCTATTATTCTAAGGAGTAACTAAGGCTACTTTTATTTTAGAAAAAGAATTAGTATTCTGCGCAAAAATATTAAAACCCATGAAATTCAGTCGTAATAAACTCCACGTTGATGAAGTCGCGCGGAGCAGCTAGTCTTAAAATGAATAATATGTTTTTATAAATAATATTATATATTAAACACAATAGTTAAACTTATATTATTATGTAAATTAAATTAACTGTTTTTAAGATGAACATTCTGCCAACTTAATTATTATAAAAAAAGTTCTCAAACTTTTACTTCGATATTGTAGAGATTGTTTAGTTTCTTGAATTTAAGAGGGAGTTCCAAAGATGGAAGAACCATCGAACTAGGAAAGAGGAATAGAAAAGCTTGGGCTTAGAATTTATTCAATTTATGTGCTTTACAAATATTAAATTCGACACATTAATTTTTTTTATTGTAATTTATATAATTTAAATAATATATTATTATTAATTGTAATACATTGTAATATTTGATTTCTCTTTCAGTATTTCGCCATAAAGTCATCCCCTGAATGGATGAGGATCAAAATAGGCATGCACCTAAACAAAAGCTTTAGGAATGAGTACTTGCAGAATAGCAGGGCGGAGGCACGCTGATTTTCCAAGCCGAGATTCTAGTACAATATATGCATTTGTGAATCGTTATCGAATGTTCATTCAATATTTAAAAAAATATTTTATATACTTGAAAAGTGGACGTAGTTACCAAAAGGGATTCAATCCAAAACCAGATTAGAAATCGGTCATATATTTTCATATACTTTTACTATAATATGATATATAACTCTCAATATTTTTATACTCATTAATAATACTGCTTTCTTGAAGCTGTTTTCTAGAGGTAGTTTTCGAGCTGTGGTGAGTATGGGGCTAAAATTCGGTCTGGGGGTCATTATTATTAAATACATTATAGTGCAAGCCGCGATTGATTAAAACAAAATTACAATTAAATCGAAGCACATCGCTTAATCAAACTTTCGTCGCTATTCATCGATCTAAACTTCAAACCTCAATATCCCAAAAGTAATCTATTTGTGGGCTGAATTGACCTACTCAACAAGTCCTACACAATGGTGGGTTGGATCATTTTTGCATAACATGTCTAACGGTAGTAGATAAGTTTTACATTTGTTTTTCCTTTACTTATCTTTCTCTTTCTACAAGGAGTTGCGTTGTTGATACCGTTATGAAATTACTTTGTACAATATAAAAATTTTATTAGTTACTTTTAGAAATGTGAAATAATATGTTTATAATTTTTCTATAATTAGGGTCATTGTAACATTGGAGTTTATAAAAAATATATGCAATACACGAAACGATAATTTATTTACTATAATATAATATTAGTTAAAAAATCTACCTATACCTAGTGAGAATACTAGACCATAGTCATAGTCATAACTCATTATAATAGATCTGCAAAAGTTCGGATAATTCCGATGTCCGCAAGTGGGCTTAAACTGAAATCTAATTAAATTCATACACACACATAAACAAATGAAGATAATAAAAAGGTGTTAATAATAAAAAAATCTAAATAAATATGTACATTGCTTAAAGAATAATGATATTATCAATGACATTTACCATGTCTTAAAAATAATTCAAGGGTTTTTGTAAAAAACACCGTTCTGATAGCTAAAAAATGTGGTATAGACTAAAGAGGTTTGATTCATAACTAAACGGAAAAAAAATATTGAAATATTTATGAATATTCTAAAAAACGAATATAAAGTGAATAAAGTGCTTTTCAGTTTACAAATCTAGCTAGTCGTGTGGTTGTAAATAAAATTTGTTATATGTGTAAATAAAAGTTGAAGAATTTATGAATGATTAAAGTTTTTATCATAGACAGAGAAACCTATAGACAAATTGACGCCTTCTTTCGCATTCGCACACGAAAAAGATAGATTTATGCATACGTCTTGCATAGAAATAAAACAGAGCGGTGTGATTGTTTGTCCCTTTCTCCACGCCGGTTTTTTTTGTTTAGCAAACTACACTGTGCTAAATAGCTTTGACAGTCCGTAGCGATGTAAGGAGTTTACAAGTTGGTTTAAGTGAGAAAAAAGTGTTTTGTGAGCTGAAGATTGGTGAATCTTGTTCAGTTCAGTTCTTAGAACAATTAAAATTTTTATCTAAATATGTTTAAAAGTCATAAAGATTATTGTATAACCTAAAACTACGAGTACGTTATCGTCCTTTCTCACTCGAAGCCACGCTAATCATTAGTCTATAGGTTTCTCTGTCTACGGTTTTTATATAAACAAACACCTGAAACTGCCAAACTTATAAGTCAATAGATGGCTCTGATATAAGTCATTGTTATTTTCAATTCTAAAAGGTCTTCTCTAGTATATATACAGTAATCCGTGCTTCGCTGGATTATATGTAGAGTACCTGGATGACCGAGCTTTGCTCAGTATTTTTTTTGGAAATCGTGTGTTTTGGAAATTATATTTAGATACAAATTACATACTGATGAAATATGAAGAATATTTTTTGATCTTACCGACATAATAGAAAAAAATGAACTGGTTATTTGAATAAAAAATCATAAGTGCAATTAGTTCAATTAAAATTTTCGTGTTTTTAAAAAAATACTAAAAAAAGGGCTCGAAATAATAGATTTTCTAACAAAAGAAGGGAAATCGAAAAAAAAAGGAAAAATAGTCGACGAGGACTCGAACTAGGGTACTACGGTTTCGGGACCGCCCGACATCCCATTTGAGCTATTATAGTCATTAACACTATTATAAAATTTACCTTGTTATATTGTAGCAGTTTTTCATTGGATGAAAACTCGGACAAAACGACATTTTCTAAAAATGAACTCTAGCTAGATCAATTTATTGCCCCCGAAACCACCTGGACACTAAATTTTATGAAAATCGTTGGTGCCGTTTCTGAGATTCCGATTTTTTATTCAAATAACCAGTTACAAGTATTGTTCGTTTAAAAGTGTTAGATTAGATGGATTAGATCTATAGTAACACGAGTACCTTAATAAAAATATTTAAAATTGGTAGGCACTGAGTAATTATTGGTTGAGGTGTAGCTGTCCTAAAAATCTAAGCACTTATTAGGAACCGTAGACAGAGAAACCTATAGAATAATGATTAGCGTGGCCTCGAGTGAGAAAGGACGATAACGTAGTTTTAGGTTAAATAATAATCTTTATGACTTTTAAACATATTTAGATAAAATTTTTAATTGTTCTAAGAATTGAACTGAGAGACTGAAGATTCACCAATCTTAAGCTCACAAAACACTTTTTTCTCACTTAAACGAACTTGTAAACTCTTTAGATTGCTACAAACTGTCAAAGTTGTTTAACAAAGTGCAGTTTGCTAAACAAAAAAACCGGCACGGAGAAAGGGACAAACAATCACACTGATCTGTCTCATTTCTATAGAAGACGTATGCATAAATATATCTTTTTCGTGTGCGAATGCGAAAGAAGGCGTCAATTTGTCTATAGGTTTCTCTGTCTACGTTAGGAACATACAAATTAACTATGTAGCTGTTTTAAGCATAGACTTAGAATTTTACGCCAGTATATTCTAAGTTTATGGTTTTAAGCTAGTCTGACAATGAAAAATTGGAATATGTGAAACAGAATTAACCACAAAACTTATCTTTCTTTGTCTCGCTACTCTTTAATTTTTTCATATTTACTGTACAGCAGTTAGACTTAGAATTTTACGCCAGTATATTCTAAGTTTATGGTTTTAAGCCAGTCTGACAATGAAAAATTGGAATATGTGAAACAGAATTAACCACAAAACTTATCTTTCTTTGTCTCGCTATTCTTTAATTTTTTCATATTTACTGTACAGCAGTTAGACTTAGAATTTTACGCCAGTATATTCTAAGTTTATGGTTTTAAGCTAGTCTGACAATGAAAAATTGGAATATGTGAAACGGAATTAACCACAAAACTTATCTTTCTTTGTCTCGCTATTCTTTAATTTTTTCATATTTACTGTACAGCAGTTAAATACCTATAAACCTACAATAAGTCCTTTCTCTTTTGTTTATGTACGTAACGGTGTTTGTTCGTTGTTATGAATAGGGGATAAATAGAAAACATTGATAGGCATTTAGCAGTTGTTGAAATAGATTTAAATAAAGGAAGTTCATATATAATTATACGTTGTTTTTTTATTACTTTCCTCAGTTATATGACTCAGCATCAGCCGAAATATAGGTGTAAGTGGTAGAAATGTGTTTGTGTATGTGTTTATGTACGTAACGGTGTTTGTTCGTTGTTATGAATAGGGGATAAATAGAAAACATTGATAGGCATTTAGCAGTTGTTGAAATAGATTTAAATAAAGGAAGTTCATATATAATTATACGTTGTTTTTTTATTACTTTCCTCAGTTATATGACTCAGCATCAGCCGAAATATAGGTGTAAGTGGTAGAAATGTGTTTGTGTATGTGTTTATGTACGTAACGGTGTTTGTTCGTTGTTATGAATAGGGGATAAATAGAAAACATTGATAGGCATTTAGCAGTTGTTGAAATAGATTTAAATAAAGGAAGTTCATATATAATTATACGTTGTTTTTTTATTACTTTCCTCAGTTATATGACTCAGCATCAGCCGAAATATAGGTGTAAGTGGTAGAAATGTGTTTGTGTATGTGTTTATGTACGTAACGGTGTTTGTTCGTTGTTATGAATAGGGGATAAATAGAAAACATTGATAGGCATTTAGCAGTTGTTGAAATAGATTTAAATAAAGGAAGTTCATATATAATTATACGTTGTTTTTTTATTACTTTCCTCAGTTATATGACTCAGCATCAGCCGAAATATAGGTGTAAGTGGTAGAAATGGCGATCTACTACAATAGAGAAATTTTACTGTCTAAAAAAGAACCCTGGAGAAACAACCCCTGGTAGCAAAGAGAAAGTCTTCGTAAAGCTGTACCCATGCTCAGCTTTCTTTATGAGTTGCTGAAGATACCATGAGAGCAGTAAAACTAATTACTGCAACTACATCATGGAGCTCATTAAAAAACTATTTCTTGCATTCACAATAGCTTTTTTAGTTCATTGGTTGGACTGCGTCTTGGATCTAGGTCTTTCAAAGAGCTAGCATCAACAGGCAGGAGCCAAGAGTCGAGTGGCTCCTTCTCACTATACAAGCGGGCTGATGTTTGCTGGCCATTATGTACAGTTCAGTATTTTTGGATGACTTTTCTTCTATCAGCCGGCCTCTAGAACCTCAACCACCGATCATCAGTAGATTTGATTAGTATTTGAAAAAATACCTGATAAGTAGGGGGAATCCTTTACAAACATTACGGTCTGTTTCAGAACTAACTTTTCTTTGGCCTGTACTAAATTTGCATCTACTCTCAAATTCTAAACTTTATATTTCAATGTGAATTTGAATTATCATATATTTCGCGGCACATATTACTTTTTATTATATCTTTTACGATTATATCTTTTCTGTGCAAAGCACGGATTTATATTATTTCGATATTACACAAGTAAAGAAAGTAATATAGGTCTGAAAATGAGTTCTTATATTTTTGCGTCATTGACAGTAATGAATAATCACTGAGTTAAGCTTTTCAAATATTCTTTTTAAATGTTATCAAAGACAATAATAGGTATATAGGTACCTGTTACTGTTGTCAGAATGGTTTTTATTTTGAACTCAGAAATAAATATGAAACAATAATAAAACAAATAGTAAATCTAAAAATGCAAGGATCTACTTTATCTAGAAGGAAAAAGAAAACCTCAAAAGACATAGAGCAACAAAATGCAATCCAAGAAAATGAGGTACCTTTTGTGCAACGTAATATTATTTTAATGTGGTAAATTTAACGTACAGGTAGGACTATTCTTACGTAGAAAGAGAATTTTGTACAAACGATATCTCGGTCCATTCTGCTACATCAGTACAGGTTCGTGGACTTCACAAGTTTACGAAATACGAGTATATTTGTTTGTCAAACATGCAGTGGTCGTAGCTTAATGACTAGACGCTCGCCACGCCATATTGCACTGCACGCAAGCTGGCTGTGATCGCTGGCACATGAACTCCGTGATTGACGACAAAAGAAAACGTCGTGAAGAAACCTGGATATCTGAGCTACCCTACGACAAATACTCAGGATCTATACAAAACCGGTTTTTGGTTCTACGAACTACATGGCTATCAGTTATATTTTTTTTATAGTAGAGGGGGGCAAGTGAGCATGCGGCTCACCAGATGGTAAGTGACTACCGCCGCCTATGAACAACCGCAATACCAGGGGAATTGCAGGTGTCGTTGCCGGCCTTTTAGAAAGAAGTAGGCTCTTGAAAGTCCCTAAGTCGTATGGGTCCGGAAAAATCGCCGGTGGTAAACAATTCCATAGAGGCGGTGTACGGAGAAAAAAACTTCTACTAAAACGAACGGTGGTGGACCGCCACGAATCCAGATGATGAGGACGGTATCGTAAATTTAGACGCGATGTGCGTTCGTGAAATTTGGCGGCTGGAACTAATCCGAATAATTCCTCAGAACACTCCCCGTGGTAGATGCGATAGAAAACGCAAAGAGATGAAACATCCCTACGCAGCAACCATTGGTATCGTAAGAAGACAACTAACTAGACTATGAGGGGATGCATTTAAAAACAATTTACGTTAAACTCGATAAGATCTGTCAAAGTAGTTTTATGGATGTTTTTTTTTTTATAGAAGAGGGGGCAAACGAGCATGCGGCTCACCTGATGTTAAGTGACTACCGCCGCCCATGATCAACCGCAACACCAGGAGAATTGCGGGTGCGTTGCCGGCCCTTTAGAAAGGAGTAAGCTCTTTTCTTGAAGGTCCCCAGGTCGTATCGGTCCGGAAAAATCGCCGGTGGTAAACTATTCCACAGAGAGGTTGTACGTGGAAGAAAACTCCTTGTGAAACGTACAGTGGTGGACCGCCAAGCATCCAGATGGTGTGGATGGTATCGAGACGTTTGCCGTGTGGTGCGTTCACGAAATTTGGCGGCTGGGATTAATCCGAACAATTCCTCAGAGCACTCCCCGTGATAGATGCGATAAAATACGCAAAGAGATGCAACATCTCTTCGCAGTGCCAGTGAATCGAGCCGATCGGAAAGCACTCGGTCGTCGACGATTCGTGCCGCTCTGCGCTGGATGCGGTCAAGTGGAAGGAGCTGGTACTGGGGAGCCCCAGCCCAGAGATGGGAACAGTATTCCATGTGCGGCCGAACCTGCGCCTTGTAAAGTTGCAGGCGGTGTGCCGGCATGAAATACTGTCCCGCTCTGCTGAGCACGCCAAGCTTTTTAGAGGCCAATTTGGCCTTCCCTTCCAAGTGACCACGAAACTGCACGTCACTCGATATGTCGACGCCGAGGATTCCGATACTGGCTGAGGCAACAAGGGGAGTGCCTTGAAACTGAGGGGATACGACAAAGGGGTTCTTTTTAGCGGTTAACGCGCAAACTTGTGTCTTCTGGGGGTTAAACTGGACTAGATTTAGTCGTCC
Organism: Parnassius smintheus behrii; assembly: GCA_036936625.1. Taxonomy (NCBI): domain Eukaryota; kingdom Metazoa; phylum Arthropoda; class Insecta; order Lepidoptera; family Papilionidae; genus Parnassius; species Parnassius smintheus. Next base: position 52,143,857 of record JAUPFT010000005.1, read on the forward strand.
CCAATCCGAGACTCTGTTCAGCAAAGAGAGAAGAAGAGAGAGACTTCAGACACAAGTTTGTCCCGGCACTCGGAGACGTTTTCCCGAGAAATATTGGCTCGGCCGGTGTAAAGAGCATCACCAGTGCTGTCATCCGCATAGCAATGAATGTTACGGGTATGCAACATATCATTGATATGCAGAAGAAACAGCGTTGGCGATAGCACGCAGCCCTGTGGAACACCAGCATTAATAGGCTTGCAATCGGAGCTTGCACCGTCTACAACGACCTTGATGCTCCGATCTGCAAGAAAGCTGGTGATCCAATCGCACAATTTCTCGGGAAGCCCGTAGGAAGGGAGCTTCGAAAGAAGCGCTTTGTGCCAAACCCGATCGAAGGCCTTCGCAATGTCCAAACTAACGGCCAATGCCTCCCCCTTGAACTCTACTGCCGCCGCCCATCTGTGAGTGAGGTAGACCAGAAGATCACCAGCTGACCGACCACGGCGAAAACCGTATTGGCGGTCACTAATCAGCTGGTGATCCTCTAGGTACCTCATGAGCTGGCAGTTTACAATGGACTCCATTGTTTTGGAGAACAAGGAGGTGATGGCGATTGGCCGGTAGTTGGACGGGTCTGAGCGGTCGCCTTTTTTAGGGATCGGGTGGACGAAAGCCGTCTTCCATGATTTTGGGACTACGCGTAGGGAGTAGGAGTACCGGAAAAGACGCGTTAAAACCGGTGCCAACTCTGGAGCACACGTCCTCAGCATAGTTGGGGGGATTCCGTCAGGCCCACTCGACTTGTGGATGTCCAGGGAGAGGAGTGCTTTGCGAACCGAGCGCTGTGTGAACTGCACTTCCGGCATGGAGCACTCACACCGCGGGATGGTCGGCGGCGTACTCCCCCCGTCATCGAGAGTCGACGACGATGTGTAGTGTCCGTGTAAATTAAAAATTAAAATTATACTATTTGTTTTATTATTATAATAGGTCCTTACATATGAAGTTGGCGTTTTGAACGGGAGGAATATAAAGCCAGTTTTTTTGTAAAATATATTTAATTAATCAAAGTATGCACCATTGGTATCTATGCACTTTTGCCATCTCATAGGTAGTTCATTGATCCCTTTCCTAATAAAAACATGGGGTCGAGAATCAATAAACACTTTGAAGGCGGTTTGGACTGCCGCATCGGAGTTGAATTTTTTTCCTTGTAGGAAGATGTCCAAATTCCGGAAAAAATGGTAATCTGCTGGAGCAAGGTCCGAGGAGTACGGTAGATGTCGCAGACATTCCAAATGTACCTCACCTAACTTAGTGGTTGTTTGTTGTGCAGTGTGTGGTCCATTGAGTTATAGTGAAGCAGAAGTGGCCTAGAGCAATTGACCAATCTCGGTTGTTTAGCAACTAGTTCTTCCTTCATGGCTTGCAGTTGCTGACAATAGATCTGCCGTAATCGTTTGGCCAGATTTTAGAAAGCTGTAGTGAACTACACCGGCGCTAGTCCACCAAACACTCATAAGTAACTTTTTCTGAGTAAATTTTCGTTTAGGGCACGATTTCGCTGGGTCTCCAGGGTTCAGCCATTACGACGAGCGCTTCCGATTATCGTACAGTATCTATTTTTCATCACAAATAATGATTCGATTTAAAATTGTGTCGGTTGAGCAAAGTAACGTCGAAAGTCGACGCGTGTTTGCAAGTTCGATTCACTCAATTCATCGTTCAAGTTTTTTTACTTTCCCGATTTGCTTCAAGTGGATTAATACAGTTTTATCACTTACCCCGAAGCCTGCAGCTATCTCTGAAGTGTTTTGTGATGAATCCGCTTCCACAATAGCCTTTAATTCTTCATTATCTACTTTGGTCTCCAGCCGTCCACGGGGTTGTTACTGAAGTTTGAAATTTCCAGAACGAAAACGTTGAAATAAAAAAAAGTACCGTGCTTTCTTTTGCGACACATCATTAATCCTTCAAGCTGTTTCTGCAGCACTGGTGCCACGGTAGAACTTGTACTCGCAAATATACCGATATTTAATGTATTACCATTGTGCGGTTATAAGCGACGCCAAAGAAAAAAATAATGAGGAAAAAACAAATGAATGACTGTTTTAAAAATTCAAATGTACCAGCTAAATAAATTTATAAATTTGAATTTGGAATTTTAAGCAAAGAGGAGATATTTCAGATCAAAGTGATCAGTACGACATAACGCTAATTTCATATGTAAGGACCCAATAATATACTTTACTTTTCAGTCTTTCTCAACTTTTGTTTAATTCTTTTGTACCACGGGTAGGACAGGTAAGAAGTACTAGTATTTTCGGCTTTTACAGCTTCATAGGTCTCAGGGCCCGCGGCCTGAAGGCAGCGAGCTTAATTAGATTGCTATGTAGCAACTAAACCGCCTTTTTCCCTTCAAAATTTAAATATGTTTAGTAAGGTTTATCATTCCTTGGTGTAAAATAAAGTGAAATATTTCAGATCGAGTATCCCATGTGGTGGACTAAGGATCAATGTTTAGTAAGGTTTATCATTCCTTGGTGTAAAATAAAGTGAAATATTTCAGATCGAGTATCCCATGTGGTGGACTAAGGATCAATTGATACGGAGCTTTCTCAATTGTACAGAGCATATCCTTTGGAACTTCTTCATCTGTTTAATTGCGCTAGTGTCTATTGAACTAGTAGCTGACAACTCCGACCCTTGGTTTATTAATTTATTTGACAACATCTACAACGTGGCTTATGCTGTCTTTGTGCTGGGTGTCGCCATTGACATCTATGTCAATCGGGAATCCAGTAACATTACTTTGTTTACTGCATGTAAGTTCTTTTGAACTGCTTTTTCTTCATCTCCATCAGCCTGCAACAGTCTACTGCTGGATGCGGGGCCCGCCCGACAGGTTCAGACATTTGCCTTATATCGCGTTTCTATATTTAAAAAAAAACGTTTCGTTTTGTGCATGTAAAAGCAAGGAACTCTCCTTTTTAAAACAAAATACCTAACAGTCAACTATATCTTGTGAAACGTAAAGTTTCTTCATTTCAACACATCCTAAGTTACTAAATAAATAGTTTATAATAATAATGTCCTCCAGGCGGAATTTCGGCCACGGCGGCCTGCCTCAACGGAGGCTAGCCATTGGCGCAGGACAGGATTATAGTGCCCAAGTGTATGCGCAAGCACAGGTGCACTCTATTCCCTCACTCTCATAATCCGATGGGACGGTAAACCGACACGACCGGAGAGAGATTAGGCGCAGGACCAACGGCTTTACGTGCTTTCCGAGGCACGGGGGTGAGACACCGCCAACTTTCTGACTCCGGGCAACTACTGAGAATTTTTCGACGGATAAACTCAAAAATTATTTTTTTTTGGCCCGACCCGGGATTCGAACCCAGAACCTCATGATCAGCAGTCGCACCACTCTACAACCACTAGACCAACGAGGCAATAGTTTATAATATAAACTGCTTTACATTTTTTTATAGAATAAGTGTGACAAACGAGTACACAATCCACCTGATTTACCTGAATTAAGAATCAAAACGCAGATGGGTTGTTACCCCTGAGAACTAAGATGGGAAGCCTCGTTTTCAGAAAAAAGGGCCTCCGGTTCTCTACACTCACCATACGAAACACAGCAGTGTTAAGTAACTATTGTACGCTGGTATTTCTGTGAGAGGGTGGTCCTTCCCCGGTCGAGCCGATCCATTCGTGCTACAACTATACAATTAATGTGGCTGCAGCATGGCTCTAAATAATATATATATATATATATATATATATATATATATTGTATAGTTAGGCGACACGTCGCGTCGGTAGATAGCCATAGTTCTTGTTTTGCTAGTGTGGCACCTGTACTATTTGTGACTGCCAATAAACATAAACGATAAATAGAAATTCGGAAAAAAATCTTTTATTATTTCTTATATTTACTAGCGTTTTTCTTCGTTTTACTAGTGTTCTGTTTCTTTTATTGTCTATGTATATGTCTTTTATTGACTACTGTCGGATAAGACACACGATACGGATCGCTCTCAGTGACTTATTTTCTCATCTGGATAACTGTGTTCTTAGAGATATGAAAATATCTTTAAAATGGACTTTATGTTGTGATACATGTGTGTAATATACAGGAAAGTATTATAATTGTGCAATTTGGACGTATTTATGGATTATTTGAGAGACTACTATGCAGTGCAGTGACTTTGCTTGAAAAATAAGAAGTGGGTAGCGCGAAATGCCGAGCGGTCTATCAAGCTCTTTCACTCGCGCGCGAACTGACTATATCTATTCCTGTTACACAGCATTTTCATTGCGATTAGAACAATATGAACTGTTTTGTTTGTAATAAAAAAGTTGATATCAGTGAACTGATAAAATGCAAGGGTTGCAAAGCGGCCTTACATCATTAATGCGTAAATATTACTTCTACTGCATTTAGGGACGGGCAACAGCAACTGAAACGCACTTTTATGTGCAGTTTTTGTACCAATGTAACTCAGCGCATACGAGTAACCGATGATACCCCAGTTAGTGGCTCTGATGTACACCTGAGAGACAAAGATTTATCCAACTTATCCTTCGAAGTAAGCACTCCCTTAGACAAAAAAGAATCTTTGACATCTGACGGGATGATCAACTTTGCAGATTTATTGGATAAAGTAAATAGTGTGATTGTTGAAAAGTTGAGTAGTTTTGAGACCAAAATTTTAAGCGAAATTAAAGCTTCTGTTACAGTGTTAGCACAGGAAAATAGTAAACTAAGGCAAGATCTAAGTGAAGCTAATAAAAAATGCAGTTTATTAGAGCAACAGATTTCAATTTTGAAAAATGGAAAAAAATACGGAGCCTAATGTCGAAGAAAATCGACATAGTCCACGAAAGGCAACGGTGTCAAAATTGGGGTCTGATACTACTCCAGGCTTGTCGCTGGCACCGGTAGCGGTGGAGCGGCCGGCGCAGCCCACGCTCGATCGTTCTGCGCCCTCTAGCCCCGAGTTGACAGCGACGTCGGCGGCGGCGATCTCAGCGGTTAGTTACGCGGCAGTGGCCAGTAAGGCAGCGAAACCGACAGCCAGCGATACCAATAACAATACATCGACTGTAGTTAAAGGGAAAAAGTAGGTCAGACCAGTAATAAGAGGCGGAAACTCGTCTATTGTGTCCTTGAAAGCAGTTGAACGTAAAAAGTTTTTACAGCTGATGTTCTGTGTGCGCTGTCGCACCTCCCCTCGAAGCGCTTGGTCGGACCAGATGGTATACCAGCCTTCATATTTAGAGACTGTAGGAGTGTACTAGTGAAACCATTGATACACATTTTTAATGTAAGTATTGAAAGTGCTACGTTTCCTGATCAATGGAAGCTCACTAGAGTTGTGCCTGTACCGAAAGGTAATGGGGGATCGACTCTAAGTGACTACAAACCCGTGGCAGTCTTAAGCACCCCAGCAAGTGTTCGAGACGGCCATTCACAACTGCCTGTACCCACAGATTAGTGCACAGTTGTCCGACGCGCAGCACGGCTTCCGCCCTGGGCGGGGGACAACTGGGAACTTACTGGAGCTGATGACGCATAGTCTAATACCCGCGGTTGATGCTGGCCTGCAGGTGGACGTAGCCTAATTTGATTTCAGAAAGGCTTTCGATGCGTGTACAGGACGGGAGGCAGGTGCTCTTCAATGATTGATTTATTGAACGTTTGTTGGTTATATTTAAGTCGTCTTATTGCTAACAGTGTGTATCAGGTAATAATCAAAATTTAAACAGACAGATCTTCTAACTAATTGCACGACGTGCTGTGATTGGTTGCCAACAATGACGAGCTCTGATTCGTAGATAAAAGTTTGGTATTCCGGTGCGTCGCTAGACGGCGTTAGTAGTCGCGCTAACATGCCGGCCGCCTTGGAAGCTCCAGCTTCCAATGATGTATCTACGTTGCCGCTTGATTGGAGATGCCGCAGGCTGCATTCATGTTGTCGTCCTCTGCTGATGATACAGGCAGAGGGCAGATTTTCGAGAACGCTCGTTGTACAGGACCAGTAGCAGTTTGGATGGTGGCGACACGCGACACGCCGTCCTTTCCGGGGAAAATATGGGTAACTCTGCCCATACGCCATTTAAGGGGTGGTAAATTGTCCTCCTTAATAACGACAAGCGTGTTTAATGCTATGTCTTGACTGTTCGCCTTCCACTTCGTTCTTGTCTGAAGTTCAGCAACATACTCTTGTGACCAGCGTTTCCAGAAGTGCTGTTTTATTTGTTCCACTCTTTGAAACCATTTCAAGCTGTGAGTCCGTGCTTCGGTGAGGTCTCTGCAGGCTGGTGCAGTGAGTGGCCGGCCGATGAGTAAATGAGCTGGGCTTAGTGGACGAAGATCATGTGGATCTGAGGACATAGAACTTATAGGACGGGAGTTTAGGACTGCTTCGATCTGTGCCAACACAGTGCTGAACTCTTCGTACGTCAAGTTAGCGGTACCCACGACACGCTTAAGGTGGAACTTACAGGATTTTACTCCTGCTTCCCACAACCCCCCAAAATGAGGAGCATAAGGGGGAATAAATTTAAATTCAATATTGTCAGTTGATAATTTATCAATTATTTGCTTTGAATTTCGCTCTAACATTTTGTTAATCTCTTTCATGGCTCCAATGAAAGTTCTGCCGTTATCTGAGAAAATTTGAGCTGGTTTACCTCGTCGTGAGATAAATCTTTTAAGTGCTAATATAAATTCTTGAGCAGCTAACGTACTGACAAGTTCTAGATGAATGGCCCGGGTAACAAAACAAACGAATATGCAAATATAGCCCTTTTCCAATTTAGCTCCCCTTCCTTTGCGATTCAGTACGTTTATGGGACCCGCATAATCCACTCCACATCGAATGAATGGGAAACCAGGTTCTATTCGTTCAGACGGAAGGTTGCCCATGATTGGCGTTAGGGTTTTACCTTTCATTCGAGTGCAGCGAACACATTGGTGGACAACCTTTCTAGCTAGGTTTCTACCCCCTAACGGCCACCAATTCTCACGCACGGTGGCTAATAGCAGCTGGGGACCAGCATGAAAAAGCTCTTTGTATTGATGTTGTAACAACAATTGTGTGAAGTTGTGTTTACTTGATAAAAGTATCGGGTGCTTCTTGTCGTAATTAAAGTCAGGCGAGTTACTAAGACGACCACCTACTCTAATTATATCCCTTTCATCTAGAAATATATTAAGCCTAGAAATCGAACCTGAAGTTTTAAGGGTAAGTTACGTTTTAACTTGTCATATTCCATCGGAAACGATTCGCGTTGAGCAAGACGCGCTAACGACTGTAATGAGTCATTCATTTCATCAACTGATAACGGCCCCTGTGTACGATCTTTCTTTGGTGTGCGTAAGTTATGTATGTAGCGCAACAGGTAAGCGCCGGCGTGCACGATACGCTGATAAGAACGAAACCTTTCAAAATTAATAATTTTATTCTTTGTTACATCACAAACCATAACCGTTGTCGTTTGTGATTTTAGTTCTGGTAAGTCGGAGTGTGTAGTCGAAGATTGCTGTGACCATGCCGACTCAGAATTTTTTAAGAACTCAGGTCCGCTCCACCACAGATTACTGTCAATGAGTACATCAAGACTAAAACCGCGTGAGACCAGATCCGCTGGGTTATTTTTGGTTCCTACATGTAACCATAACGCATTACTTGTTATTTCATTAATCTCCACTATCCTATTTTGAACGAATGTTTTTAACGAATGTGGTGACATCCAAGGACAATAGTTGAGTTTGTCCAAAAGTAAATTTTGTGGAAATTAACACGCATGACTCGATAATTTTCCTATATAATCGTGCGCCTATTAAAGCCCCGCACAGTTCTAGTCGGGGTATGCTGACTGGTTTAATTGGTGCAACTTTACTCTTTGCACACAATAATCTAATAGTCACCGATGAGTCATCAGAGTAGGTGCGAACATATGCACATGCACCATACACACTCTGCGACGCGTCCGTGAATACGTGTAATTCTAGTAACTGTGTGTGTGCACTCATAACATGACGCGGAATACGTAGGTTATGCAAATATTGAAGTGTGTCAATAAATTTTTCCCAAGATAACGCAACATCACTGGGAACGGGATCATCCCAATTTATCTTGCACAACCACACTTTTTGCATCAATATTTTAGCTACTACGACACACGGTGTTAAAATTCCTAGAGCATCGTATATTTGTGCGATTACCGACAACATTGTACGTTTATTTAGTAAATTCGGTCTAACTACTTGGGTGGTAAAATGAAGTTCATCACTTTTATTATACCAACCCACTCCTAAAGTCTTAGTTTGGCAATGTTCGCCTAATGACAAGTCTTTAGATATGTCGTGGTCACTGATATCAACGTTAAACAACCACTTACGCAACGGTAAACAAACCGAGTTTAAAGTATTTCGTAACTTCTCACAGGTATCGAGTAAGCTATTTAAATCATTGTCACCTAGGATGACGTCATCAACGAAAAAATCCTCTCGGATTACTCTCGCAACCTGCTGATCCTTACATTCCAGCGCAAGCTGGCGTAAACATCTCATACTAAGGTATGGCGCAGACGCAGTGCCATACGTCACGGTGTTTAGGCGATATACACGTATTGGGTCCGACGGAAGTTTACGCCATAATATCAATTGTAAATCTCGTTGATCTGGTTGTACAAGAAAATTCCGAAACATTTTCTCAACGTCCGCACAACCCACGTATTTATATTGCCTAAAGCGTAATAAAATGCTAAAAATGTCATTCTGAAGTGGTGGACCAATATGTTGAATATCGTTCAACGACTTACCGGACGACGTCGCTGCGCTTGCATCGAAAACAGTGCGCAGTTTAGTGGTACTGCTATTTTCATTAATAACGCCGTGATGCTGCAAAAATAGTGGGGTGACTCATAAGTTTCAACGCAACTCATATGACCGAGCCTTTCATATTCCCCCATAAAATCTACGTATTTTTCCCTAAATTGCGGCGAACGAGTGAATTTTCGTTCTAACGACAACAAACGTTTTTCAGCCGCTGTGTAACTGTCTCCGAGCACATCAGCTGATTCCTTTAAAGGAATGTGTGCGGAAAACCTACCATCTTCCATACGTTTTGTCGTTTTGACAAAAATGTCTTCGCACGCACGTTCGTCAGCACTAAGGATGTTTTTATTAACGTTATTGTTTATCTCTTCGAGTTCCCAAAACAATTTCAACTGTGTGTCAATTGTTTGGGAGAAATTACATTGCACACTCTTAACGGGAAGTGGGTTATGTAAAGGTCCCGACATTATCCAACCCAATTTTGTATTTTGTAAATAAGGTGCTTTATTCAACTTTATTTTACCATCACACAATAATTCCCAGAACTTATCCGCGCCTATCAGTATATCGATGTCTGACGGTGAGTGAAAGTTCGGATCCGCAAGTTGAATATTATCAGGTAAACTCATATTATTTACATCGAAACTAAATGTGGGTAATTGATTTGTAATGCACGGCAACACTAAACAATCAATGTTCATACAAAACGAATTTAACCTTGAACGTAATTTTATTTTACAAATGTGGGTGGGCTGCGAAATTGTTTGACCTACCCCAGCAACGTGATAAGTGGACTGTATTAACGGTGCATTTAATGTTTCACATAACGATTTCTTTATGGAACAATGTTGACTACCATTATCAAGCAGAATGCGTACAGTGTGATATTTGTTATTACAATCTGCTATGTCCACTAACGCTGTGGACAGCAAAATGTTGGGTAATAACGAATATTCCTGATTACTGTTTTGCGATTTTGAATGGTTAGCCGTAACGTGTAAAGATGACGAGACAGTGGAGACGTTAGCGGTGACCGGCTGTGCTGATGCACTCGACCCGCTCACCTGTGATGCGCCGTCTACCTGCCCATCAATGTGAAGCAAACTGTTGTGCCTTTTATCACACAACCTACATGGTAAACAATTGATGCACAGCTGACGCGTTTTAACTATCTTATTCCTTTCTTGGATAGACGAATTAAGAAACCTTGAACAGGAATAAATCGCGTGATTACCATGACACATCACACACACACGCGGCTTTGTTTTAGTTTCGTATTACCCTATTGTTATTGTTAGTAACGTTCGTAGCAACATGAGTATGTGTATATTGTTTCTTAGAGCGCGTTTGTTCGCCGCCTTTGTTCTCGTGGGATTTGTTATGGTTCACTTTTTTTTTTTATCTTTTATTTTTTTAAAGAGGGTTTTATAAAATTATTATAATGTCACCCCCATTGTATTTACATATTTTTTATCTTCTTTTAAGTCCAACTTGGACCATTTTGTACAGCATTCTGGCTTCCCCAGATAATGGCAAGGCCAGAATACTGTTACAAAATCCGATATCTAATCTATTTATATTATATTTATTGCAAAAATTTGCTCTTTTAGCCTCGATTCGAACACACTCCACCAAAATATGTAATACATCTTCTAACTGACCACATTCTACACAGTTAGGGGATTCGGTCTTTCCCATCAAAAAAGCAAAGCTATTCATTGGTATGTGTCCCGATCGAAGTCTTAGAGCTGTAACAATATCGGCCCTGCCCATATTGGCCCTATCTACCCATGAAGAAGTGGAAATATTTGGTTGAATAGTTTTATACCATATTGCTTTTGTAAGAGATCTCTCATTAAAGTATTCCTTCCACAGACTGACACATCTTTCTTTCACCTTGTATAAAAAGTCTGAAAAATAAGGTAAACAATGCAGTAAAATACCGTCAGAGGAAGCTTCCTTTGCTAGTCTATCCGCCGCTTCATTACCTCCTAGGCCAACATTTCTAAAACGTCGGCGCGGTCCTTAAGAAATTTAAGTAGGTCATCCAGTTTCAAAGCTGACCTTGATTCAATTAACGAACTATCTGTACCTTGAAAATCTTCCCATTCGCGTTCAGTGGCCTGATCTAATTTGGAAACGACCATGTAAATGATTAAAGTGTCCCATGAATCTGTTGGTTCACCTAACGTTTTAAGGGCACGCAAATTTCTCAAAACAATATCTATTAAGTTCCTAATCTGGGAAGCGGACTCTTTATTTAACGATGGAATTTTAAATAATGCCTTCACATGATTATGAATAGTCGCGGATTATTACATCTATTCTCTAATAGCTCCCATACGTGAGAGTAGTTGTGAGCCGTAAATTCTAATGCACCTATGACGTGTACGCGGTACCGGACAATGACGATTTTAAATAATGAAATTTTTGAACAGGACCTAAATCATCGCGATCATGAATCATACTAACGTAAGAATTTTTAAACTCTAGCCAGCAATCGTATGAACCGTCAAAGGAAGGTATTTTAATATCGGGTAACTTTATGCCTATCGGCTTACATGTTGAAACACTAGACTTGTCAGCTACTTCCTTTCTCAATAAAAGTTTTGCAGAAGCTACAGCACAATAAAATTGATTTTCGAAACGATCTCTCTCTTCCAGCTGTTTTACAAGATCGAGATCTTCCGCTACCTCTTCTTCAATTTTAGTCTGTATTTCACTATACATCTCTATCAAACTCGAAGTACTCTCGACACGTAAATTTAATTCTAACGACTGTTGTTCAGTCAAGGGTAAAGTGAACTTTTTAACATAATTTTCAAACAGAGTTAATCGACCTTTTAAAACTCCTCTTTTCATAATTAAATCTGACAATTTGGGCTCACTCATTTTGGGATTTAAGGAAATCAAGAGTACTTACAGTTGCCAATTTGTAGATGCGTGTGAACCAAGGTGGGTGCCATTGTGCAGGTAGGTACCGCGACTTGAGCACTGGAAATGGAATATCAGCACAAAATCAACACCTATTGAAGGATGAGATGGGGAAACGGACGGGAAGTTCAGACCTGCCACTCCTATCTGTCGATGCCTTAACGTTGCAGCTCTTCGCTCGATACGTGAATCTCCTCTTCGTATTTTGATGCGACGAATCTTCGGAGATTTCAAGCTTGAACTCCTTATTCGGCTCGATAGGACCACTTTATGTACAGGACGGGAGGCAGGTGCTCTTCAATGATTGATTTATTGAACGTTTGTTGGTTATATTTAAGTCGTCTTATTGCTAACAGTGTGTATCAGGTAATAATCAAAATTTAAACAGACAGATCTTATAACTAATTGCACGACGTGCTGTGATTGGTTGCCAACAATGACGAGCTCTGATTCGTAGATAAAAGTTTGGTGTTCCGGTGCGTCGCTAGACGGCGTTAGTAGTCGCGCCAACAATGCGGTTGACAACGATGTGTTACTTTGTAAGTTGGCTTGTGTGGATTGCACACCTCCCACGCTATCATTTTTCGCCAGTTATCTGCGAGACCGGCATCGGTTTGTCGATTACAATGGGCACTTTTCTAGACCGTACCCTACTAGGTCTGGTGTTAGTCAGGGCAGCAATCTAGGACCTTTGCTGTTCATTTTAATGATAAATGATTTGCCAAATGTAGTCAATTTTAGTACTCCATTACTGTTTGCCGATGATCTAAAATTAGTCTTAGAAATTAGAGATAAATCTGATGGTGTTTTCTACAGCATGATATTGATAAAGTTTTGAGATGGAGCATTGATAATAAACTTTTATTTAATGTCTCTAAATGCTCAGTACTGTCCTTTAGCCGCTCACGCGCTCCAATTCATCACCAACACGTGATGGATGGGAAACTGCTTCATAGAGTTAAGGAGTTCGGATTGATAATGCGTATTGCAAATAATTTCACAAACGTCAGGGCTCTCAGAGCGCTATATGATGCACTCGTAAGGAGCCACTTAGAGTGTAACGCCGTCATTTGGGCTCCTCATGAAGTCAAATATAAATTTATGTTAGAGCGGATCCAAAATAAATTCATTAGATTCATGTACTTGAAACTATTTGGAATGTACCCGGGCTATCCCTTGTTGTATCCTACTCTATTTTTGCTCGGTATGGTAGGATACTGCAAGCTCGAAGTCAGAAGAGAAGTAGCTCTCACTATGTACGTGTTGAAGGTGATGAGGGGTAGAATACACAAGCCGAGAGTGCTGGAGATGGTGCGACTCAATGCGCCAGATGGGTGTGCGGGGCGTCGGCGGCGGCCGCCGTTGCTGGCGGTGCCGCGCACGCGCACCGCACTGATTCAGCAGGCGCCGTTCGCGCGCGTTGCGTGCGATCAACGCCATGTCGGTGCGAACTGATTTGTTTTCATGTTCGCTGAGTGAGCTCAGTAAAGTGGCATATGATATTGTATCGTTGGCTACACTGTCGAATTAGGCTGCTCATCCTGTAATGACTGTGTATGTTGTATGTATATAAAATAAAAATAAAAATTCTATGTATCATCATCATCACCATCATTATTACAGCCCTATAGAAGTTCACTCTTGTACATAGACCTCCAAAATCAAAGAAAATGATATAAAATGAAAACTCATTAGAGTTTAGGACGTAAGAAATCTAAATTTCGTTTTTCAAACGTCCACGTAGATTTTTAACCATTTCTAAAATACCGTTCTTCTGCCGGAGAAGAAAATCCAAAAGAAATTTCGCAGTATACTATTACAAGGAATGTCACAAAACGTGGTAGAGCCATGCTGCAGCTATATAGTTGTAGGCCGAATGTCGGCTAGACCGGGGAAGGATCACGCTCTTACAGACCTTGTCATCAGTGGTGACAATGCATCCCCATTTTGATACACTTTTTCTTGATAGTTAAAATTCGTTATAAAAAAGAAATGTTCGCAATGCAAAGATATATTTCACATTGACTCATGGACAATTCAAGGGGATTACGAAGGATTCGTTATGTTGAGGTACGTTATATTAAGGTTAAATATATATATATATATATATATATATATATATATATATATATATATATATATATATATATATATGTAAAAAATAATTAAAAATAACAATTTTCTCTTTGTGTCATCTCTATTAAATACTTTACTGGCTAAAGTCGTAATCGACGTTTCTCTTGGAGCCTTGACGCTAGCATATTTTACTGCATACTAGTCCTATTCGACGACTGAGGCACTAATTGTACCTGTAATTGGTAAAGCACTTTTGTGCAACAAAAACCCTGTGGTTCCCGTTAAGTGCGTTATCAGAATCAGTATTCAAACGTATAGGGATAAATAAAAAACTAGATTTAAAAAAAACTAATTTCTATTAAGATAAAATTTAATTTGCAAATTGTATGTGGTTTAATTACCTCCACGCATCGGTAAGAGAAAAAAAAGTTTTGCTAGTTTATTAGAGCCTTTGTATATCGCACGACACCCTTCCACATCATAATATTTCTTGACTTGTCATCTAAAAAAGAAAAAGAATGGATATGGAGAAAAAAAGACCAAATTACTTTTTCTTCACCACGCCACCCTATTTTTAACACTCACTCAATCATTGTCATTATTAAAAAGGAAAGTTCAATGCCATGTTAGTCATTTACTCGTAGATAAGAAACTTTTGCACATGAACAATATTAAATTCAAGGACTATGATAATAAATCGTTTTATTTCATTATGTTTGAGCTTTACCGTGTAGTACCGGTGTAAGAATATCTACTACTCCATGTCATCATCCCGTGGGTGGTGTAAGAGGCGAAAGAGGAAAACAAATCGGTAGTTGGGCAGCAGGCTCTTTCTAAAATGACTAAAAATAAAAAATAAACTGTGGTTGTCGACCCGCTTGCCAAGAGTGGTAACTATCGATTTATTTTCTTTCTACTAAATATTTAAAAATTAGAATATCGTTTTTAAAAACAAAATCATGCGAAATATTCACATGATTTTGTTTTTAAAATTAGAGAGCAGGTTCCTTAACTGAACAAATATTTCCGTGTGTTTTCCAGTGGGCTTCTTAATCGATGTGCTGTCTTACATTCATTACTTTTTTAATGATTTTCACCCGAGAGAGAGCAAGCTGATATGTTACTACATGCGGTTACACAGACCCTTCAGATATCTTTGTAAGTTGTACAAATTTAAAGTATGTGTATAAGTATGTCACGGCCAAAAGCCGCATTGCGGATACATCCAGTCTTAGCTATCTGCAACAAGATTGCGTTTATTGCAATCAGAGAATAAGCGCTTTTTAACACGCTTTAATTAGCTTAACCTGTATGTTTGAATATAATGAAGTTATATTATTAATTCTTTATGCACTTTCGGACGCCGGAATAATCTGAAATTTCCCACTTGTGGTATGATATCGTAAACAATACCGTTATTTCATGACTGACCATGACTATGATGTTAGACATGATCTAGTTTTCTTAGATTCTTAACTCGAGTATTAAGATATTTTTTATAGAAGAGGGAGCAAACGAGCGGCTCACTTGATGGTAAGTGTCTACCGCCAGCCGTGAACAACTGCAACACCAGGGGAATTGCAGGTGCGTTGCCAGCTTTTTCAAGAAGAGTAGGCTCTTTTCTTGAAGGTTCCTAAGTTATATCGATCCGGAAAAATCGCTGACGGTAGTCAATTCCACAAGGATCACACGAATGTTGTGTTGAAAGGAAGAAAACTTCTTGTAATATCCAAACCTAAAGGGTTTCAAAATTTGTTTAGCTTCGTCTTACTATTTCAAATAATACTTTTGTATAAGTATATTTAAAAATATCGTTAGAAATTTAGAAAAGTACATGTTATATCTAAAACCAAGTGATGATAAAAATTTTAAGTCTTCCAAAGAAAACAAGTGGTTAGCGATGGATAAGTGAAAAAATATTTCGATATATATATATATATATATATATATATATATATATATATATATATATGTATATATATATATATATATATATATATATATATATATATATATATATATATATATATATATATATATATCATACAGTATCGATATATGTCGCCTGATAAATATCGATATACCATCATGCGAAGCATAAGGTCCAATATGCTATTACTGGACGGTTTGACGACGAAATTGATACTAATTTGATATTCCATAATTTAAAAATATCGTTATATATCTAAAACCATATAGTGATGATAAAAATTCTACTTCATTTTCATCATCGGATAGCCTCCTAAAGACAACAAGTGATTAGCGATGGGTAAGTGAAAAAATATATGGATATAATATATCGTATCGATATTTTAAAACAGTATCGATATATGTCGCCTGATAAATATCGATATACCGTCATGTTTCGCATGATGTAGTAGCATAAGGTCCTCCTAAATGCTATTACTGGACGGTTTGACGACGAAACTGATACTAATTTGATAGTCCAACATAAATATCGAATATTAAAAATCACTATTAAAACTATCGATATATATCGCCGTATCATAAAAATTTATATATATGTCGATATTTTTATGAGAAAATATCGATATTTTTACCCAAGCCGACAAGCGGTTGTCGATATACCACGCCCTGGAAACAAACTTGCTTTAGGAAGGCCTTGCAACAATTTGCCTGCTTCGGTCTTTTAGTCCAATTAAAAATTCGTCAAGATTTTTTTGAAGAGAGGTTTTTGTTAAGTTAAATCAGTGCACTTTACCATCATCGGGTTCCACCTAATTGTGGTAAAGTGTATAGTGGTCAAGCACTGGCTTGGAATAGTAAAAAAAACTGGCAACTGGTAGCTAACAAGTGGTACGTGTTGTGGCACGGGCACAACCCGCGGGTTGTCATTCCAAACGTAGGTACTTACGGAATGTGTTTCGTTCGAGAAAAAAATGAACGTATGCGGCAGTCAATGTATTTTAATAACGTTTGATGCATTCGGGTCTCCGAATACTTAGACGGTACGACCTTAGACTTTATTACTGAGAAATAGAAACAGAAAGCCAGCAGCAAAATACCTATAGAAACAAATAATTGGCTGGGCCTGACAACTGGTGCTATCTACCTATATGTCCATGTGCACGCAACCGTAGCGTATGGTTTTTATAGGCTTTTGTCTGGCTAAAACGGTATGTTTTACCAACCAAAAAACCAAAACCAGGAGGAGGACAGAGACAGAAACACAAAGCCGTATATTATAACCGTAAGTCAAGTAAGCCGTAAATTACTAATATATTAAAAAAAGGCAATAATTAGGACCACTTTGAAAAATCAACTTAAAAAAACTAACTTCACTACACAATAGGTAGGTACTAAAATCACTAAAATATTTACTGTAAAAAAAAATGGCGTTGAGAAAGCAGCGCCCTTACACCCCTAAAGTTATTAACCGGATGACCGTATTACCCTCACGTATTATAATAAATAATTATTTTTAAATAATAAATAGTAATTATCCTTTTTATTTGAACAAAGCTAATTTATGATCATTCCGCAGGGACTCTTAATAATTACAACCTCAAAAGAAGTATTTTCGTAACGGCCATAAAATATTTTTCTCTTTTCTTTGTGCTTCGAATCACCTGGGCCCTTATTTGGTTACAGGTTCAGGAGGTATGTCAAAGTATTTCGTATTAAGCATAATATTTTTAGAATACAATAAAATAGAATATAAGTGTTGATTAATAATTTTTATTCAACAAGTAATATTTATTGAAGGACATTTATAGGCATAATCTCTGCCCTGGGAACAACCAGCAAGTAACTGAGCGGGACACTTGCAATGTTTAGAATCAAGTCATACTTTTCAGATTATTTTCATACAAGAGAGCTGATGGTAAGAGATCGTCGCCGCTAAAGAGCATCTGCAATACTAGATGAACCGCATTCTGCATGGCTTTTATTTATTTACATTTTATTGTATTAACCTATAAAAAGGTTTAAAAAGTAAAAATTCCATAAATTGATATAAGTATGAAATGAAATGAAATGAAGGTGGTTATTGTAAAGTGTAGTTCAGATTTTTCAGCCATCTATGGATAGCACGCAAATACATTTTTTACAATTAAGTTAACTATATTAAAATATCGAATTCAATTAAAATATTCATCATAAAATAGTCAGGGAGACAGGCAGGAGATGGGCAGCAGCATCTTCCTGATAACAACTGTAATATAATAAAAAACTGCAGTTGCCAACCCGCTCGCCAAGCATGGCAACTATGGCAAATATCCCCCCATGAATAACGACGCAAAAAAACGGCCCCCAGTCCCCGGCGGCCCCGCTATTCCTGGCTACGGTGGCGGCCATGGTAACGGCGGGGCAGGGGGTGCTAAGAATCTCCGGTGGAGGTTCGGTTGCCACCTACGACGACTCGACCTGGCAACATATAACGCACGCACCCTGAGGACTGACGAAAAGATACTGGAGCTGGAAGAAGAGGTAGACAAGTTGCGCTGGCATATTATTGGATTATCCGAGGTCCGAAGAAAGGGGGAGGACACGGCAATCCTCGAGTCCGGCAACTTGTTCTACCACTGGGAGGGCGACCATCTGTCCCAAGGAGGTGTCGGATTTATCGTCCACCAGTCTCTCGTCAACAACGTTGTAAAGATTGGGAGTGTGTCGACGAGGGTCGCGTACCTGATACTCAGAATCACCAAACGGTATTCGCTGAAGTTCATACAGGTTTACGCACTAACCTCGGCACATCCCGATGAGGAGGTGGAGGAAATGTATTAGGTTATTTCCAGAGCCATGCATTCCTTCAAATACCACTATACGGTGTTGATGGGAGACTTCAACGCAAAACTAGGTACAAGAGAAAGCGGTGAGCTGAAGGTAGGGAAATTTGGAGTAGGACAACGGAACCGAAGGGACCAGCAGCTGGCCTACTTTATGGAGAAAGAGGGGCTCTTTATGATGAACTCTTTCTTCCAGAAGCGGCCCCACAGGAAGTGGACCTGGTTGAGCCCCGACCGTTCGACAAAAAATGAGATTGACTTCATTATGACGACCAGACACCAACTGTTCAGTGATGTCTCAGTGATCGCAAGGGTGAAAACTGGCAGCGATCACCGAATGGTTAGAGGCACCCTGAACCTATACGTTAAGTTGGAGAGGTCTCGTCTAATGAAGTCAACGCTCCGTCCCCTCGAGTTACAAAACCGCTTTCAGTGCCTAGAGGATTGCAATGCAGTGGACGATATGAATGACAAGCTCGTGGAAACTGTCCATGCGGTCGGAGCTAAGTTCTGCAAGACCCGCCGCAGAAGAACACAAAAACTCTCCGATCACACTCTTAATTTCATGGCTGTTAGACGGGAGATGAGGCTGCAATCGTCAACAGATTTGACAGCATACAGGCAACTGAACAGACAGATCTCCAAATGCATGCGGCGAGACTTACGCAACTTTAATACTGCTCGTATTAAAGAAGCGATCGAGCGGAACCAGGGCTCCAAAGTCTTTGCCAGAGATCTGTCTGCCAGAAAGAGCCAACTGTCAAAGCTGAAGACTGAGTGTGGCAAGATCGTTTCCGGGACACCTGAGATTCTGAGTGAGATTGAGAGGTTCTATGGGCAGCAGTTCTATGGCATGGTACACATCATCGTTGGAGCCACACGCAAGTGTGAGTAACGATCCAAGAGCAAGTCTTATCCGACACTATTCCGATGATATCCCGGACGTCAGTCTAAGCAAGATTAGAATGGCTCTCCAGCACCTTAAAAACGGCAGGGCCCCAGGCGAGGATGGAATTACAGCGGAGCTTCTGAAAGCGGGTGGAACACCGGTACTTGAAGTCCTTCAGAAGCTCTTCAATTCCGTCCTCCATGGTGGCACTACTCCAGAGGCGTGGGGCAGAAGCGCGGTGGTCTTGTTCTTTAAGAAAGGCGACAACGCTCTCTTGAAGAACTACAGACCGATTTCCCTTCTGAGCCGCGTCTACGTGCTGTTTTCGAGAGTCATTATGAATCGTCTCGCACGCAGACTCGACGACTTTCAGCCTCCCGAACAAACTGGTTTCCGAAAAGGCTTCAGTACCATACACCACATACATACCCTGCGGCAGATTGTACAGAAGACCGAAGAGTACAATCTGCCACTTTGCCTGGCATATGTGGACTATGAGAAAGCCTTTGATTCCGTCGAAATTTGGGCGGTGCTACAGTCCCTTCAACGGTGCCAAGTTGACTGTCGGTATATCGAAGTGCTGAAGTGTTTGTACAGTAGGGCTACGATGGCTATCCGAGTACAGAACTGGAGTTCGAAACCTTTCCAACTGCAGAGAGGTGTGAGACAAGGTGATGTTATATCCCCGAAACTATTCACCGCTGCGTTGGAAGACGTTTTCAAGCTACTGGACTGGAAAGGATACGGTATTAACATCAATGGCGAGTACATCACTCACCTTCGATTTGCCGACGATATAGTCTTTATGACAGAATCGCTGGAGGACTTAAGCACTACGCTCAATGACCTCAATAGTGCCTCCCAACGGATAGGTCTTAAGATGAACATGGACAAAACAAAGATCATGTTTAATGTTCATGTCACACCTATGCCGATAGTTGTTGGGAGCACTACGCTCGAAGTTGTTGACGAGTACGTTTACCTGGGACAAATAGTCCGACTAGGTAAGTCCAACTTCGACCGAGAGGTCAATCGACGGATTCAACTCGGCTGGGCAGCGTTCGTGAAATTATGACACATCTTCTCGTCAGGTATACCTCAATCTCTTAAAAATAAAGTGTATTACTTACGGATCTGAGACGTGGTCCTTCACTGCTGGCCGTATGAGGACGCTCAAGATCGCTCAGCGAGCTATGGAGAAGGCTATGCTCGGAGTTTCACTGCGTGATAGACTCAGAAAGGAGGATATCCGCAGTGAAACCAGAGTGACCGACATAGCGCAACGGATTAGTAAGCTGAAGTGGCAATGGGCCGGCCATAATTATTGGGTCATAAGTTTAACTTACCGTTTTGGTACTTCAAGAAATGTCAAAACCTATCATGAAAAAATTAAGCATTTTCAACTAGAACCCCTTTCCCTACGCCGAAATCACTAAGACATGTCACTCCTACATAAGATCATAAATAATTACATTGACTGTGTCCCGTTATTGTCCAAACTTCAATTTAACGTACCATGCAGAATACCAAGATATCCGTGTAGCCTTTTTAAGATCAAATTTTGTAGAACCAACTTAGGTCGCGACTCCCCAGTATATCTCGCCTGTACAACAAGCTCACCAAAAATGAACCCGACCTCGACGTTCACCATGATACCCTTGCTCAATTTATTGCCAAACTAAAGCATGTTGACGTACGTTAAACTTCAGTTACACAATTTACTTTTATTATTTTATCATTATTTTTTATTTTTTATTTAAGAACATATTTTTCTCAATTTTGTTTAACATTTGTAACACAACGCATGCTGTGATTGCCTATAATTATAAGAGCAGTTAATCATGTAAATTTATAACTCTGTAATGTAACCAAACATTAATTGCTGTTTCTTATGTTGGTAATCCAAATAAAAGAAAATATAGCTCGAAGAACCGATAACCGATGGGGAAGAAAGGTTCTCGAGTGGCAGCCTCGTACCGGTAGGCGTAGTGTAGGGCGACCCCCCACTAGATGGAGTGACGACCTGGTAAGACATGCAGGAAGTCGATGGATGCAGGTGGCTCCGGACCGTGCTTTGTCGCATTACTTGGGGGAGGCCTATGTTCAGCAGTGGACTTGTGAAGGGCTGTAATGATGATGATGATGAAAATAGTCGTCGTATAATGTTTAATATTGATTTTATAATGTACTAAATTACATTTTGTTCGTACTTGAATTATTAACTCTTTGACACTGACAGAAATTTCGATAAAAATTTTATTTTGGTAGATAGATTTGTTTTGGTTTCATTGATGTAAAACGTATGAATATTTTATTTTTATTTTACATTAAACAGTTGCTTTGTGGGGTTGACTGCCTCGTTGGTCTAGTGTTTGTAGTAGTGCGACTGCTGATCTTGTGGTCCTGGCTTTAGATCCTGGGTTGGGCCAAAACATAGTTGTTATATGTATATGGTGTTTTTCAGTCAAGAAATTCTCAGTAGCTGCTCGAAGTCAGAAAGTCTTTGAGTATTCAACCAACTGGAGAGGCCATGCACGTTAATTCCTAAACAAAAATTCTGTCAATATCAGGGGGGCGCAAGAAAAACACACAACTGTATACTTAACAACAAATGCAAAATTAAATCGTGTCACTATAAACGCACACTACAACATTTGTGTTTGTGTTCATCGCGCTTACGCATACCAACAAATTGTACACGTGTCGATACACTGATAGCGCTGGCTGAATGCGTATGCAACGTAAGGCGTGGACTATGTCGATATTTTTTATCGATAAACAAATTACCATAGTCGCATAAGTTTTTATTTAATTATAAGTAATAGATAGATAAATAATATCAGGGTGTTATTTGAAATTCTTTTTTTAAAGTATTTAAAAATGATCTTCGGAAAAAAGCTTATAAACTATTGAAAGAAACTTTATTATTTTTATATTAGTTAACTTATTTTAAAAATCAGATTTATGAAAAGAAAAATCCTATCAGTTTATCATCTGAGATGGTGTTAATCAAGTTTTTGTTTTTAGCTTCAATCACAAAACCGCTATTTATAAAAAGTTGTTGATTTTGAAGAGTAATTAAATGAACTATCTGGAAAATATTTAATAATTTAGGAAAATAAAAAAGTTTTACACTATATAACAGTTGAACAAAGTGAACTTTAAACAGAACAGCTGCTTAAAAATAAAATGTGACATCTACTTGGGGCTATGTATTCCTCAGAAAGATGTTTTGCTAAACTAATGTACAACTGACTTGGCTACACAAAAAAGCGTTAACTGTTTTAAAACTTAGACTAGAGAGTAACCCTGACAAGAAATTGTATTGTATATTAGTGATAGATGAAATGAAAATAAAACAATAGACGGAGTACTACGCAAGTTCTTAAAGACATTTTGGTGTGTATGTATATAACATAATGCCTTTGGCTGCTAACATAGTATTCCGTCAATTGCTTAATTTCTATTTCATCCATGACAAAGGTACAATAATTTTTTTTATCAGGGTTACTCTCCGCTCTCAATTTTAATGCCGTCAGCGCTTCTTGAGTAAACCCCGGTCGGCGATCGATGGTAGTGTATCACTTAGTCAACGTCCGTGGTGCAGGCAAACATGTTCCAAAAGTTTTACGTACATAGCGATAGGCTTTTGGTGATAAATAGTTAAATGTTAGAGCAAAGTGTTTCTTGCACACTTGTGAAACCTGTTTGTGCTATTGTTTTTTATGTCAAGGCATTTTTTCAGTTTAATTTTCCTTGGCCTAAGTGATGGCTCGTACTCGCAGTGAGAGTAGGACTCTTCATCATCATCATCATCATTACAGCCTTTCACAAGTCCACTGCTGAACATAGGCCTCCCCCAAGTAATGCCATAAAGCACGGTCCTGAGCCACCTGCATCCATCGACTTCCTGCATGTCTTACCAGGTCGTCACTCCATCTAGTGGGGGGTCGCCCTACACTACGCCTACCGGTACGAGGCTGCCACTCGAGAACCTTTCTTCCCCATCGGTTATCGGTTCTTCGAGCTATATGGCCGGCCCATTGCCACTTCAGCTTACTAATCCGTTGGGCTATGTCGGTCACTCTGGTTTTACTGCGGATATTCTCATTTCTGAGTCTATCACGCAGAGAAACTCCGAGCATAGCCCTCTCCATAGCTCGCTGAGCGACCTTAAGCGTCCTCATACGGCCAGCAGTGAAGGACCACGTCTCAGATCCATAAGTCATCACTGGCAACACGCACTGGTTGTACAATCTAGTTTTTAGAGATTGAGGTATACCTGACGAAAAGATATGTCGTAGTTTCCCGAACGCTGCCCAGCCGAGTTGAATCCGTCGATTGACCTCTCGGTCGAAGTTGGACTTACCTAGTCGGACTATTTGTCCCAGGTAAACGTACTCGTCAACAACTTCGAGCATAGTGCTCCCAACAACTACCGGCATAGGTGTGACATGGACATTGAACATGATCTTTGTTTTGTCCATGTTCATCTTAAGACCTATCCGTTGGGAGGCGCTATTGAGGTCATTGAGCATAGTGCTTAAGTCCTCCAGCGATTCTGCCATAAGGACTATATCGTCGGCAAATCGAAGGTGAGTGATGTACTCGCCATTGATGTCAATACCGTATCCTTTCCAGTCCAGTAGCTTGAAAAACATCTTCCAATGCAGCGGTGAAGAGTTTCGGGGATATAACGTCACCCTGTCTTACACCTCTCTGCAGTTGGATAGGTTTCGAGCTCTGGTTCTGTACTCGGATAGCCATCGTAGCCCTACTGTACAAACATTTCAGCACTTCGATATACCGACAGTCAACTTGGCACCGCTGAAGGGACTGTAGCACCGCCCAAATTTCGACGGAATCAAAGGCTTTCTCATAGTCCACATACGCCAGGCAAAGTGGCAGATTGTACTCTTCAGTCTTCTGTACAATCTGCCGCAGGGTATGTATGTGGTCTATGGTACTGAAGCCTTTTCGGAAACCGGCTTGTTCGGGAGGCTGGAAGTCGTCAAGTCTGCGTGCGAGACGATTCGTAATGACTCTCGAAAACAGCACGTAGACGCGGCTCAGAAGGGAAATCGGTCTGTAGTTCTTTAAGAGAGCGTTGTCGCCTTTCTTAAAGAACAAGACCACCGCACTTCTGCTCCACGCCTCTGGAGTAGTGCCACCATGGAGGACGGAATTGAAGAGCTTCTGAAGGACTACAAGTACCGGTGTTCCACCCGCTTTCAGAAGCTCCGCTGTAATTCCATCCTCGCCTGGGGCCCTGCCGTTTTTAAGGTGCTGGAGAGCCATTCTAATCTCGCTTAGACTGACGTCCGGGATATCATCGGAATAGTGTCGGATAAGACTTGCTCTTGGATCGTTACTCACACTTGCGTGTGGCTCCAACGATGATGTGTACAGCTGCCCATAGAACCTCTCAATCTCACTCAAAATCTCAGGTGTCCCGGAAACGATGTTGCCACACTCAGTCTTCAGCTTTGACAGTTGGCTCTTTCTGGCAGACAGATCTCTGGCAAAGACTTTGGAGCCCTGGTTCCGCTCGATCGCTTCTTTAATACGAGAAGTATTAAAGTTGCGTAAGTCTCGCCGCATGCATTTGGAGATCTGTCTGTTCAGTTGCCTGTATGCTGTCAAATCTGTTGACGATTGCAGCCTCATCTCCCGTCTAACAGCCATGAGATTAAGAGTGTGATCGGAGAGTTTTTGTGTTCTTCTGCGGCGGGTCTTGCAGAACTTAGCTCCGACCGCATGGACAGTTTCCACGAGCTTGTCGTTCATATCGTCCACTGCATTGCAATCTTCTAGGCACTGGAAGCGGTTATGTAACTCGAGCTGAAAGGTTTCGGGATTCTGGATTAGAGCACGAGGGGGACGGAGCGTTGACTTCATTAGACGAGATCTCTCCAACTTAACGTTTAGGTTCAGTGTGCCTCTAACCATTCGGTGATCGCTGCCAGTTTTCACCCTTGCGATCACTGAGACATCACTGAACAGTTGGCGTCTGGTCGTCATAATGAAGTCAATCTCATTTTTTGTCGAACCGTCGGGGCTCGACCAGGTCCACTTCCTGTGGGGCCGCTTCTGGAAGAAAGAGTTCATCATAAAGAGTCCCTCTTTCTCCATAAAGTCGGCCAGCTGCTGGCCCCTTCGGTTCCGTTGCCCTACTCCAAATTTCCCTACCTTCAGCTCACCGCTTTCTCTTGTGCCTAGTTTTGCGTTGAAGTCTCCCATCAACACCGTGTAGTGGGTTTTGGAGGAATGTATGGCTCTTGAAATATCCTCATACATTTCCTCCACCTCCTCATCGGGGTGTGCCGAGGTTGGTGCGTAAACCTGAATGACCTTCAGCGAATACCGTTTGGTGATTCTGAGTATCAGGTACGCGACCCTCGTCGACACACTCCCAATCTTTACAACGTTGTTGACGAGAGACTTGTGGACGATAAATCCGACACCTCCTTGGGACAGATGGTCGCCCTCCCGGTGATAGAACAAGTTGCCGGACTCCAGGATTGCCGTGTCCTCCCCCTCTCTTCGGACCTCGGATAATCCAATAATATGCCAGCGCAACTTGTCTACCTCTTCTTCCAGCTCCAGTATCTTCTCGTCAGTCCTCAGGGTGCGTGCGTTATATGTTGCCAGGTCGAGTCGTCGTAGGTGGCAACCGAACCTCCACCGGAGATTCTTAGCACCCCCTGCCCCGCCGTTACCATGGTCGCCACCGTAGCCAGGAATAGCGGGGCCGCCGGGGACTGGGGGCCGTCTTTTTGTGTATTTGTTCATTGGGGGGTATTTGCCGTAGTTGCCACGCTTGGCGAGCGGGTTGGCAACCGCAGTTTTTTTTATTACGTCACAGTTGTCATCAGGAAGATGCTGCTGCCCATCTCCTGCCTGAGTAGGACTCTATATATATATATATATATATATATATATATATATATATATATATATATATATATATATATATATATATATATATATATATATATATATATATATATATATATATAGAAAGAAAGAATTTTGATAGAATAATGCTTTTGTAAACTTAATAAAATATTTTCAAGTAGAATAATATTGGTGTCAAGGGTAATATCTCCCACAAGTTTGTGGTTGGTACTGCAGTGTCAGCTAACCTTCTTTTATTGTAAGCTTGGGGTATGAAATATGATTTTTCAAAATGTTTGGAGCAAATGGTGCTAGTCCGTTTAGGTATCCACGATTCATGGTTTCTACAAGCTACAGTCCAAGTTTGTCGCCTAAAAGGATCTTTTGGAAATCTGTAAAAACAAACCAATAATAGAAAAATTTACTACTTTTTGTAATACTTTATTGTAAAACTTAAATATAAACTACAAACCGGTTCGGCAGACAAACCCGTATGGTTAATTAACTTATCGATAACTAAAGTTGTGGCGTTCATCACTATAGTTCAATACTTTCGGTTGCAGTGATACCAGTTTATTTTTATAAAAATTGCACACTTTTGCTGCGAAGTAGCAAGTTTCGATTTGACTTATTTGGCCTTTATTTTGTATAATATTTTGATAAATACTAGTTATCGATTATATTAAATTATATAATATTCAGTATCGTGTTGAAATTGTGCTGAATATATAAATCATTTAACAAAATCCACTACACATCTATATGTAGTGATTATTATTCATCACAAACTAATTTAGTTGTTAGGAAATATATTTTTGTTAATATATTTAACTTGTGTAGTAAATTATATTTATTTAAAAATGGATTATTTTTCACTTTATGAACTATGATGGCCACACTTGGTATTGGACGAAAATATTCACAAAGTATCCTATACTATTAAACGAGCAATTCTTGTGTATATATATATATATATATATATATATATATATATATATATATATATATATATATATATATATATATATATAATCGGAATCTCGGAAACGGCTCCAACGATTTTCAAAAAATTTTGTGTGCAGGGAGTTTTGGGGGCAATAATCGATCTAGCTAGGATTTATTTTTAGAAAATGTCTTATTGTCTTTTTTGAGAAAATCTATTTTTTCGAGCCCTTTTTTAGTATTTTAAAAACACGAAAATTTAAATTAAAATAATTACACTCATGATTTTTTATTCAAATAACCAGTTCCGTTTTTTCTGTTATGTCGCTAAGATTAAAAAATATTATTTATATTTCATCAGTATGTAATTTGTATCTAAATATAATTTCCAAAACACACGAATTAAAAAAAAAATCGAGCGAAAAATATATATCGGTCAACCAGGTACTGAGTTTTAATGATAAAATTGCTTTAATATTATGTTAAAAATACTCACAGATGAAAAGTCACATTGTCCTTTTGTATAATTGACGTTTTTGATTGTTTTTTTTTTCATGTAAATACACTGCAATTCGGCATTTTGTCGGAGCTCGATTTACTGGCACGATCATTTCGGAATGACGCACGACGCGGAGCAACTAGTTTTATATAACGAGTATGAGTCGGACTCTCGTACCTTTTACAGAGGGGTATGCCTTGCGATGCCGTCTCCTTTGGTTTAATACTCAAAGCAGAAAGTGCCTCGAAAAGCACGTAAAGCCGTTGGTCCTGCGCCTGAACACTCTCCGGTCGTGTCAGTTTACCGTCCCAACGGATTATGAGTGTGAGAGAACAGAGAATGCAACTGTGTTTGCGCATACACTCGGACTATAATCCTGTCTTGCACCGATGACTAGTCTTCGTTGAGACTGGCCGCCGTGACCGAAATTCGGTTTGGAGGCTTTGTGGGTTACTGCGACTCAGGATTGGCGATATCATATCAGCCACATGTCATCACGTCAGAAGCCGGTCCCCGTTATCATATTTAGATTTTGTATTGAGATGATAAAGTCATCCTCTGTTGAAGACCACGAGGCTATTCTTCAACTGATACGATACACCGTTAGCTATGAAATGATGGATTTTCTCACGTCTGCAGTAATCATCTTCATCTTTACATGCCATCGTTGCAAGACTACTGCAGAACATAGACCTCCCCCATTTATTGGCAAAAGCAAGGCCCCGCCACGTGCACACATCGACTCACTGTATATTGCATACCGCTTTGCTAAGATACGATTTAATACTTTGTTATCACCTTTTGTTTTGGTGACCATCGTAAAGTTGTTGTTACTGTCTAATTGTCAGGATAGTCGTCAATCTACTGGGTACTGGAGGGTGGCCCGAGATGTCTATAATAACGTGGAGCTCAAACATTTCGAGCAAGAAAACGTTAGCGAATATGAAATGGCGTTGTACATTATCAACAAGATGTTCATTCCAATCGGGTACAAGCTGCTTATTTTTCTTAAAATATAATTAGGATGACAAACGAGTACAGAGTCACCTGCCCATAGACATTTACATCTATTCTCGATTAAGAATCAGAATCGAAATACGTTGTCATCCCTGAGGACTAAGGTGGAATGCCTCGTTTCCAGTGAAAAAGGTCAAACTGGTCTCTACACTCACCATACGAAACACAGTAGGTAGCATTAAGATGCAATTTTGAGCTCTCTATTCGATCTTATTACAATTCAAGACAGAATATAATATTTTTACTATAATATGGTTATAATATGTGTATTATATTAGGTATTTATTAAATTATACATGTAGGCACCCATCATCGGCTGTGGTATGGTGGCCCTCAATCTGCCACAAGGTATGTTCCCAAAAATGACGCTCCGAATAGTGCGTCGGCCAGGCAAAATCCAAAACTCCCGCTGCAAATTAGCCGCATTCTGAACATGATGGTGAGTTACCAGCAACCGAAGTACAATAATAAAGTACAAGAAAAAAAAACTCAAGAAAAAAACAAAACAAAAGGGACACGTTTTAAGAGCTACATCGTAAAAACGTAAAATGTCACAAACTCTGATAGTAAGATCTACTAAAAATATTTCAACATATCCGATTTCTAATCATACTTCTACTCGCCACGGTGTACGCGTACAATTAATCTATATCCAACATGAAGCGATCTCCTCTCGGGTCACACATTCTTAGCGTTTCAAAACTCAAAAGGGCCTCTTGTCACTTAAAGCACGAGAGAGAATCAATAAGAGGCGTTTGTCACGCGGCCGAGCGCTTCGCACGTAACCGTCATAACTTAAGAGTAGCTTTTCCAAACATGCAGTTCTATGCTTATGCTTCATCCAAGCCTCAAAACATCAATACTTAAACTACTATGCAACCTTGAAACAAACTATAACAAACTTATTGCCCGAAGCGCATTGATCAAAACAGATAAATTAAGCAAACGATAAACATAAAAGATAACCATATACCCTTTTTTTTCAAAATAAATATCTTCGGCAATGCCAACAAAATGTGAAAACAAAAGGAGGATTAATTTTTTTCCTTCGGCACAAATAGTTACTCAATTTCAATTTTCTTTTCAACAAGCAAACATAATGATCAAATATATTCACAAAAACATATGTACACATATTCAAAGAGTATATCAAATTCACCCTTCTTACTCACAACCGCTACAACTACGAAACAATTCGCGGAAAAACCAAAGCAATTTTTTTTCTAAGCATTCAAAGCTCCAGGCGAGCCCTAGTCTCCCCACCAACCAAGTGGAGGCCACACAACTTGTGAACCCGAATCCAATAGAGCGCGAACAGTTAAACAGTCGCCACTCGGGTTGTACGCCCTCACTGAGGTCGTCGGCAATAGAACAGTTGACAAGTGGACTGTTGACGGCTCAGTGGATCAGTGGAGGCGGCCGTGGCGGGAGCTAGGGCGGCCGCTACCTAGCTGAAGCAGCCTTCATCGGACCGGCACTCGAACCGGGGTCCCGAAAGCGGCATTCCGGCGGCCTCTCAATGACTGGTAGTTGGAATTCATCGAACGGGCCGACCTGTGGAGCTTCGGGGAACCTCGGCCTTGAGGCCGGGACAAATTCGAGGTTGCAGGAACCCCGTAGTACCGGTACCGACAAAAGGGGGGAGGGTGGTACTCCAGTCACGGCCTCTCAGCCAACGGGGGTGAGAAGGGTCTCGCTGACCGCTGAGTGGCTGTGAAGTTCCTCTCCACACGCTGAGGGGGGTGACGACACCCCTCCCGCCCCTGGGGGAACGACCCTCCGACTGGTCGGGGGAGGGACCCCCTCCAAAACCAGGGGCACGGTGGCCAGCAGGGGAGCGACGAGCGTGCAGTCTCGTTGGAGGTGCCTTTCCAAACACGAGCAGCACCAGCGGCGCTCCTTGGCGATGGTTCGTCTCGCTGGAACCGGCTTACTCAACAATTTAGGGCACGACGTCACACGGTGATCGGATGCTCGACAATAGGAGCAGGGGGGCGCCTCCCTGGCCACTAGGCCACTATAAGAAGGTAGGGGGCGGCGCCCTCCCGCGGTAGCTCCGCTCGGTCTAATGGGGGTTGACGACTACTTGCCCGGGAGATTCCGCCACTCCCTGGGCACGGCTCGGCTAGCAGTTTGTAGGTCGTCGACGGGGCCCGCTGCGTTTTTGAATTGCCTCCACTGCTCCTCCAAGAACCGCAGCAGATCCCTGAAGGGCGGAATATAGGAGGCGACGTCCCCGCCGCACCTCTCATCAAAATGGTGCCGAAGATCGAGAGGCAGGCGGGACAGCACAATGTGGAGCAACAAAAAGGACCATTCGTCCACCGGTAAATCCAGCCGCCTCAAAGAATAACAGGCCACCAAGACTGGATTTTCGATGTCCGGACGTAGTCTGGCCCGGTCCTTAAGCAGCGGGAGGTTTAGCAGCTGCTCTACGTATTCGTCTGCGATTCGCCGTACGTTGGCGTACCTTCCGGCGAGGAGGTCCCGAGCGGTCTGGTAGGTGTCATCTGACAATTTCATATGGCCAACGACGCCCAGGGCCTCCCCCTCCAGTGAAGCCAGGAGGTAAGCCATCTTCTGGCTTGGTGTCAAATCCCTCCGGATGTCCACTAGGCTATCAAACAGTCCCACAAAGGTCAGCCAGTCGGAGAGGACCCCGGAGAACTTTGGCAGGTCCAGAGTTGGGAGTTGTCCCAACAGCTCCGGCTGAGTAGGCTGCTTCTGAGAAGACTCGAACAGGCCACTCAGCCGAGCTTCACGCGCGTCACTAGCATACTTGGCCCCCGCCTCGATCAAGTCGTCCGTGAGCGAAAAGAATTGCTCGTAGTCCGCGAGGCAGGAGTCTCGGACTCCCTGTTCCGCTCTCGAGGCCATAAGCTCAGTGCAAGCCTCCTCCACTACGGTCCTTCGGGCCATGACCTGCTCGAGCCGCTTCTCTAAACTATGGACCCGATCGGGTTACCCTATCAAGGTGTGGGCGCTCGCGGCCCAGCGCAGCTCCGCCTGCAAGCGAAGCGCCGGTGGCTTGTGCGATGGCATCATTATTAAATACAAATACTACTAAATTAAATTTAGTACAAATTACTACAAATACAAATTACTATTTATCAAATTAAATACAAATTACACTACACAATTAATTTAATTAATACAATTACTATTACTTAAAATAAACGCAATTACTACACCACAAGTACTCACTACAGTCGGTCAACAAAGATACCACGCTAAGGCGACCGACCCTTCGACAATACGAATGCAAATACAAATACTAAATACAAATACCTGACGCGTAGGTACCTAATTCTAAACTACTAAAAAATATATTTTTATTACGTATTACGGCCGGGAGTGATTGTAAACAATCAACAACGCTCTGCTACCAGAATGTTACGGCCCTGAGTTATCCTGACAAAAGTCGATTGAACTAGGGCCCATCAATAGTCCAACTCGACGAGTAATAGAGGGGAGGGTCCAATGACCTATGGATATTTAAATTATAACGGTCAGAAACGCAAACACAAAACTTACCGAATTCTAGAAGTGTAGGGTCTACCACAAGGTGGCGTAAGGGGCAAGTAAATGGTAGTGGGTGTGTAGTGTAGGAAAGTGTATAGTGTAACCTGACGTCACCAATACAATCAGATAGCAGCACCACGTGCGCCGACCGCTTCAAGAGACGCTCACCGCTACGGGAACTCAAGTCCAGCGTCACTTAGCACGAACTATAATCGCGCGCGATCTACGTCGGGGTCACAAAGTTCAGCGTTCTCCCGACAAAGTAAAAGTCTTATCACGCTATCAAACGACGCACTAACAACTCGTTGATGCAATTAACGGCATAAAAGTTCCTTTAATCACTCGAAACTCAAATTAGGCCTCTTATCACGTAACACGTTCAAAACAGACAACTAAATTCGAGGCGGTCTAGACTAGACCCAAATATTCAATAGTAAATTCAAAATAGCGGGGGCAATTAACTCAGATCTTAGGCCTTCAATCAGAACACCGGCCGCCCGCAACCGTATACCAGTCACAAACAATACTTAAAACATTTACAACAATAATTATATTATTCCGGCCTCGTTATCACGAAAACAAATTAAGATAACACTGTAAGGCTCGCGACGTATAATCGACCCAGGAGTCGCGCAAATCGAATGTTCTAGGCTAATCTCGCGACCCCCACCGGCGCGGCCTAAGCCCTCCAGCGATTCCTGCTGACTGGGAATCCTGCTGAAGGGAAATCTCTTAAGCTTCTAGCTAAATCGGACAGACCGTACCGGATTGTGACGGGGATTAATAACGTAACCTACATACAGGAAGGTGCAAGTAGTACTACTAAGACCGTCCATGTGGATTGACTGGCGCATTACTATGGAGCCGATAATACTCGGGACGAGCATATCTTAGAAGGGGGCATTGTTGCGCGCCATAATTAATGCCTGGTACATGGCACTAGCGTCTAGCGCATCTAGTATCGAGTAGCAGAACTAATCCTTTTGGAGAATTCCATACTAAAACTTTCTACACCTAGTAGAAGAGGGTCTATATAAGACTGGTATGGACTACGATCAGGTCAGTATTGAATTGGCAATTCAAGCGAATACTTCGAAGCGATATAGCTGCGAATTGTGTTTTATTATTTGTGTGTTTTAAGGACGCGTTTACAAAATTGATAGGTATAGAATCGAACTCACACACACTAGTGTACGCACGGTTGGCTGCAAAAATTGTAGTCAAATAAAATTATTTTGATAATTTCGAAGATTGAATTTGTTTTTGATTTCTTATACCTCACAAATATACTTAGATACTAATATTATTTAGTATATAGATACATATACAATTATATAATTTGACACATTGACATACATACAATTATATAATTTGACTTACATTCGGCACTTTCGAGATATATTTTGTACTTGCTACGGAACTTGACTAGTCGCTAGTTGTACCCCTAACTTCTTTCTACTGCTCTGGCACTCGAAGATGTTGTTAACTCACCGATGTGGTTGGGCCTGAACTACCTCGTTTCAAAGGAAAAAGAAGCGCTTTTCTCTTTTATTTTTATTTTTGGTAAATGTTTCATTTATGGGTACTCTTCTCTTGAGGGAATTTTGATTAAGATGTTTTCTGAATCTTGAAATCTTCTTTCTTGAAGCTTGTGAATCCTGATTTAATAGCAATGTTACTAGAGCTTTTCCTACAATTTATTGTTCAGGTCTTTCTTCATTTCTTCTATAACATTTTTCTTTAGGTATGTCATCGCCTTCGATTTTACTTTTTATATTTTCATATTATTATTGAGTTCTCTTCTTTTATAAAATTTGCAGTGAGTTTTACGACTTTAGTTTAGCCATTCAAATTAAGGTTTAAAGACATTTATTGTCATAAAGATATTATATACGTCACTTACATGAGAACGTAAATAAAAGTAAATCTAAATAACAAAATTTGTTGTCGTACCTATGTTGTTGAAAAATAAACAACATCAAAAACAGCTATCGACGGGAAAAATCTATACAAGTAAAAGAAAAAGTATAAAATAACAACAGTCACTCACAAATTCTGGAATTCACTATCACCTTAACAACATAAACCTAGTCAGGAACAAACCCGTCCAACGCACTAAAATAAATATGTTCGTGATTATACGATTTGCTAGTCGCTTTTTGAACACATTGAACAAGTCTACTTTTTTTATTTCCGAGGGTAGGTATCTTATTAAAAAGGCGCGCACTTTTGCATGTAATTGTAGTCCAACCGTACTTTGTTCTTGCTTGCGCATCGAGTACAGATGCGCCCAAATTTTTTTCGCTTTGTGAATTTCAGGTCCGTGTGGACCTTCTTGTTCATGGATTTACGAATAAAGATACAGGTGTTATAAATATATAATTGTTTGATGTTCATCAGTTTCGTTTCTCGGAAATTTTTTGAAGTTGATGTTCGGAAGTCGTACTTGAATAGCATTTCAATTATTTTATTTTGTAGGACTTGTAATTTGTTTAATCTAGTACTAGTGGCGCTTCTCCAGACTCCGATGAGATATAACAGGTGTGTTTTTAATAGGGCATTATATAAGTATACTGTGAAGCGTAGTTTCTGTGGTATGTATCGAAAATTTATCCGGAGGGAGGCATGAAGTGACATTAATTTGGTTATTAAATATTTAATGTGAACATTCCACGTAAAATCCAAATAAAGGCCAAGATAATTTTCATTGGTTTTTTATTGAATTGGTGTATTATTTATTTTGAGAGGTGAGTAATTGGGTATAGGTTTATTTTTTCTTTTAAATATTAAATAGCTATTTTTGGAAATGTTGATATTTAATAAATTGTATTGTAACAAATCGCGAAGAATGTCAAGGTCGTGCTGGGCTTGAGAGACAAGAGCATGAATTGAAGAATCGAAGTAAAAAGACAAGTGTCGTCGGTGAGTGTGATATTGCCATTCAAGCCCAACTCGTGCATGTTATTAATATAGACTGAGAAGAGCAGAGGACCCAGTATTGAACCTTGTGGAACTCCATAGGATATGGGTTGTAGAGAATTTTGGCTGCTACTGTCTATTTTTACGATCTGGGATCTATTAGTGAGGTAAGACTCAAACATTTCTAAGGCTATGCCAATAATACCAATGACTTCCAGTTTTTTTAAAAGCAATTTATGACTTACGGCGCACCTTTTAAAATCATTAAATACTCCTAGTACGATGTTTTTCTTATCAATGTTATGTTTGATTATAGTTACGAGATCAATTGTAGCTGTGAGTGAACTACTGTTAGATCGAAATCCGTACTGTCTCTCTATTGTAGTAGTTTTGTAGCCGTGCAGGTAAGACTTTTTCGAGAATTTTTAATAATACTGGTAATACAGACATAAGTCGCTAGTTGCTCGGTTCTATTTTTAGTCCTGATTTGTAAATAGCTGTTACTTTGGCTATTTTAAGTGAGTCAGGAAATGATCCGTTTTGTAAAACTTTGTTAAAGCTTTTCGTTAATGAATTTATTATTAAGTCCTTTAAACACTTGATATATCTTTACTTTTTATACTCGTAGTCTCACCCTTGTTTGTCATTTCTTGGTTCTTCATTGTCCTCGTCATTAGTATATTGGTCCTCAAAAATCTTCTGTAAATATAAGTAAAATTGTAGTCTCTTCTTATATTCGCATTTTAAATTTTATTTGTCACATCCGGTATTATGTGCACTTTGTTATTATATTATTATTATATATTTATATTGATGTATTTATTTTCTTCAATAAATTACTTTATCTTCTATATGGGTCCCGGCGGTGCACTAGCCTAGCCTAGCCTAGCAGCTCACCGCCTGGCTGGGTCGCCATGTAAGGAAGAGAGAAATGAAACGCCCGTGTGTTGACATAATTACGTTATAGTATACGTAAAGATTGTAATTATGTTATTATTAAATTTATATATTAGATTATGCCCAAACATACGTACACCTAGGTAGATACTCGTAATACAGAGATATCTAGTCCTACTAATTGTTTAATAAGTGGCGGTAGGTACGCCAATACTATGGTTAGTGGCCTGTCGTATGGGCAGGCCAGTCAGAGCTATCGTACAAATTGACGATTTTAAATTTATTAACGATGGAATATGGGTTAGTACTCAGTGAAAAGACATAATGTAGGAGATTAATGTGTCGCCTCTAGGGCTGGTCAAACCTATTATTTCTAATTTACGATCGTAGGATCGCGATGGCTAGGTTTTTAGAAGGTCTCTTGCATAGCATAATGTCTACATCATTGTTGCACAGGAAGAGCGCGGTCTCGTTTTTAACGGTTTCTGACGCCGTTGGCGTTAAAACGCGACGGTCAGAGAGAACTACAATAGTTGTGTTACTGCCATTACGTAATTGTTAATTAGGTGGTAAAGCTCACTGGAAAGACCAGATTGCGTATATTAATTCTATATGCTCAATACATTTTGGGACAGGTTTGGGTTTAGGAGCCTGCGGAAACGGCGTTGGCCGTGAGGCACCAAGTGCCGAAGGCTTTACCTAAGATTTGGTTTGCTGTGCGGGAGGCGCGGGGAAGGCTTGCACCTTGCATAGAGACCCTTGCGACGGGGGCGGACTTGGTGACGGTCGGAAGTGTAGGTGCGGGCACCGAGCATGTAGGTTTGGGGGTAGATGCCGGGAACGAGACACGCTGGCATGACTTGCGCGTCTGGGATTTTTTCGCGCTGTTTCCTTCGCAGCGCTTTGGAACATCCGCGACAGTTCGCTCGGTGCCCCGCTTCACCGCAGTTGACGAATCGCGGAGGCTCAACCGTCTCGGGCGTGCGGGTGAAGTCAGCAATGCCATGGTCACCTAGGCACTTTACGCACCTAGGCTTGGCATAGCGGTTTTTGGTCGAGTGGCTGTATAATTGGCATCAGCAATTTATTGTTTATGTCGACAATATGAAACGCGATGACTGACCGTATGTTCTTCTTAGGCTGTGATCGGACTATGTGAGTGAGGGAATAGTGAATGCACCTCTGCTTACGCATAAACTTGGGCACTAAGACCCAGTCCTATGTAGATGGCTGGTCTCCTTTGGGACTGGCTGCCATGACTGAAGTTCGTTCGCAGGACATTATGACTTTATTAGCCTTTTCTCAGACCATCTGTTGCCGCGGAGACGGACATGGAGCGCGTTACGTGTATGCTGATCGTGATATCAGGTTGCCTGGTAGTGCAAGGCGCGACTATCGCCTCGCTGTCCCTCGTGATTGCGATCTATATGAAGCCTGAGGAGACGTTCCGAGCGAGATTCCGCTTGATCATGAGAGACATGGTAAGCATTTCGTGGCCCTGGATTTATTTACCTTAATTCTGAGTAATCTCGCAGTAATTTAACCCCAGTGAAGGTTAACAGATTTCCTATTTTATTCATCTATTCTTATCTATACATATAAATAAAATTGAAGTTTCTGTCTATGATATTGAAATAACTGGCTTCTATTGAGCTCATTTATCATGATCATCATTTCATCCCTTCAAAAGTCTACTGCTGAACATACACCTTCCCCAAGCCACCTGCATCTATCGATTTCCTGCATGTCTTACCAGATTGTCTCTCCATCTAGTGGGGACCCTCCCCACATTTCGCTTCTGATTGTTGGTTCTTCGAGCTGCATGGCCAGCCCATTGCCGCACATGCCGCATTGCAAAATATTTCTAGGCCTATTTTTTTATATTTTCTCACTTTGTGGCGTTCCTTAGGGGAGCCTATATTCAGCAGAAGGCTTGTGAGGGGCTGTAAAGATGAAGGTGATAATTTTTTCACTATGTTTTTAATCCCAGTGGACAAGTAATAAATTACGTATGTACATGTACAGCCGCACCAAGTGAGTGGTCAAATGTGACCGAGATTCGGCACGAAAGTAAAGTATCACGGATTTTTTGTTATATAAAGTGTAACAATAATAAAGTGTCAGTTTATTTAATTATTTATGCGTGGTAAAGCCATGCTGCAGCTATATTATGGTTTTAGCACGAATGGGTCAACTCGACCGGAGAAGGACCACGCTCTCACAGAATACCGGCTTAAATTAGCAGCTTAATACTACTGTGTTTCGTATGGTGAGTGTAGAGATCCGGAGACCCTTTTTTACTAGAAACGAGCGTAACATTGCGTCTTAGTCCTCAGGGGTGACAACGCATCTACGTTTTGGTTTTTAATCGAGGATAAATGTAGATGTCTATGGGCCACAATATTCACTTACCATCAGGTGGACTGTGTGCTCGTTCGTCACCCTTACTCTGTAAAAAATCGATGGCTAACATTATAATCTTGCCTTGTATTTTTGTTTAGGAGAAATATCTAAGAATGCCATTATAAAACATTAAAAATAAAAATGTTACCAATTGAAGGAAGAAATTGAGAGCACCTTTTATTCCCGGCCGCTCTAGTGTTAGTCTTATAACTAAGACTTCTAGGTGATAAGACAATAATGTTATTCAATAAAATCTCTGAACCTTGCTCTGAATTTTTAGTGAATGACCGGTAATAAATGGCAGCAACACATTAAAACTTAGTTTTATTGATCTAATAATACAGTTGCCATACGTAGTGCAGGATGGTAAAAGTTGTACTGGTGTCTAGCCCACCCCAGGTGATAAATGACACTCACCACATGAGCGCAACTACCCAATGTTCTTTTACCGTGATAGCAAGAACCGCAGTACTTGCTAATAGTAGCATTTCTACCCGCCATCTCTGGGTTATAAAAAACATAAGTACAATAAGTTCTCGTAGTGACGTGGCGAGAATTGATCCTGCATCTAATGAGAACATGATGGTTAATAATCGCCTCTGGGTGTCTGTATAACTCCATTTCATAACCCTCACTCGCTTTCAAATGTTCGCTACACTAGAAACGCGCTATGTTAACGTGGTTGTACCAATCGCGAACAGCATTGTAATGTGATGTGGCAGACAACTGCCATATCAACAATCCAATCTTGAAGCGAGTTAATCCAGTCTGGTGGGAGAATATGCCAAAATCGTCGTAAAATAGATAAATAAACAGAAACACAAAACGCACAGATCTCAACTCAAAGGAAGTAAGCGAGGTAATCCGCAAGTGCGCAGAAGTGAGCGCGTGCCAACCATGAACAGTAAACAGAGTTATGTTGCAATAACCAGCCAAAAAAACTCTCAGACATTATGTCCTTTTTATTTTTTAAATACATTATTTTAACTAATTTTACTGCGCACGCATACATTCGTAAGGGTATATTGGTAGACAACGTAGTTGTCTATAAATCACATTCAATTTGGAATAATGTCCAATAAAAAAGAAGCCTTATTTACTCATTTTTTCAAAAACTCCAATAAAGGTGTGCTATTATTTATATTGTTACGAGCTTGGGGTTCGTGACAATAAAAATTGTAATCAATAATCATGTATTTTCTGGAAAGCTCTCCTCGCTATGTTACCCGACACCAGATGGCGCTAGTGCCATCGTCTTATTCGCGCAACAATATATTTGGATGTTTAAAATTTGGCTATTTTTTGAAAAATAATCCTGAATAGGGCCTAACTTCATTGAATAATTTCTATAGTAAGTTTTTAGTGAGACCTTTATACTATAATGTATTTTTACGTGGTAGAACTACTTTAACAGCATTATGATGATGGGTAGCTGCGCGATGCAGAACCTCTTCAAACATCGTCGCGTCGCGTCGCGTCTCGATGTGAACTGACTCTTAGTGCCATCAAAATCAAGTATCAATTTTGTAACAAGCGTTTGTTTATATGGTTAACTTTTCAGATAGAGTCCAAGGTGCCTGAAAGTCTGAGTAAAAAGGTACACACGTTCTACAAGATGTACTGGCACAAGCAAAAAGCTGTTTGCACCACTCAGCTCCTGCCTACGTTTCCACCATGGTTACCCTCTATAGTCCACACGGATATTTACTTTAAGGCTACCCAAAGGGTAAGTTTCCTGATTTAATCTTATGCGTGGTCTCTACTTTTACTTTCTTTCGTTGAAAAATGTGGGGGTAATCTCACTAGGATTTTTTCGTACGTGTCGCACGAGGCAACAGAGAGAACCAAACCAGAAGATAGGCAGCAGCGTCTTCCAAATAACAACTAGACAAAAACTACGTTTGCCAATCCAATTGCCAAGCGTGACAACTACGGCAAATATCACTTACTAGGCAATCTGTAAGGTGGTATGTGTTCAGCAGCGGATGGATGTAATAATTTTGATGATGATATTATTACGGTGCAAGTTAATGCACGTGTGAAAAACTTTTTTTTAGGAAATCTACCAAATATTGTACTGACTTAACAGGCTGGAAGTTTCAATGGGTCTTCCATTTAGTTTCACTTGTCGACAACCGATGGGAAAGAAATATCATCCATGGATAAACACTCCTAAGAAACTCGAATAACGACTGTCTGATGGATGGATGGTAGTGAGGTTTATATTTTATGGACATTGGCCAAGAAGCCATCATAAAAACGTTATGGTTGTGAGTAACAGGGATAACAGTACATAAAACCGACTCTATTTTAGTTTTAAGAAAAAGTTTCTATGAATAAACGGAATAAATGATGAATTTTTGATTTCAGAGCCGCATTCTCTGCGACTTATCTTACCAATTTCTATGTGAGGTTGCAAAAAAGATGGAGACGATTCATTATATTCCTGGCGATACAATAATTAAGCGATCTACTAAAAAGTCTTCTATCACTTTCATCAGCTACGGGGATATTGAAGTAAATATACTTTTATAATCTACCAACTTCCTTCTACCTTTTGGTCATTTTGGATAAATCTATATAATTTTGAATTAATCTCACTTCAAAAAAAATTTTTGAAGTAAAACTTCTTTACGTGTGTTACGAAAAGTGTGATCGGGCTAGGCGAACGGGAGTTGAATGGGGAATATAAGCAAGAGAGAGCAACAAGTTAATACTGTTAAGAGTTTAGGGTTCGTGATAGTAAAAATGCCGATTGAATTACCAAAATTGACATTTTTATTACTGAACATCAATTAAAACTTAAATCACACGAATAATTACTCACACTTAACACTTTATTTCACTCCGCAAGCTTCGCTCGTATCGCCAATTCAATATTGCCCATTTCAACGGCTTTAAATAGGCCTTTATCACCGAAACATCTAGAATATTCCAGCAAATACCGGCCCCGACCGACTATGTGGGCGAAAGTTCGAGTGTGGAGTTTTCCAGAAAGCTTAGTTCTTCTATTCGATACTAGATGGCGCCGTTGCTGGAAAGTTCCAGCATGGCATTTTCTGGAAAGCTCTCCTCGTTCTGTTCCCCGACACAAGATGGCGCTAGT
Organism: Parnassius smintheus behrii; assembly: GCA_036936625.1. NCBI lineage: Eukaryota > Metazoa > Arthropoda > Insecta > Lepidoptera > Papilionidae > Parnassius > Parnassius smintheus. The sequence continues at coordinate 52,185,548 of JAUPFT010000005.1, forward strand.
GTCAGGTACCAGACATCAATTTAGGCGCGCACACATACGTAAAATAAATAATAACGTTTCACAAACTTCCCACTCAATCCTTACACAAAACATCCGCAGCATTAACTTAACATAACTGGTTTTGAAGTTCTACTTGCAAGATTAAAAATTAAAGTGGATATTTTTATCTTGACAGAGTGTTGGCTATCGCGTACAGTTGTTATACCATGTTCACCACGTTATCGTGTATTTTCAACCAAACATAATACCATTCAAAATGATGGAGTGGTAGTTTATATTAAAAATTGAACACATTTTCTTTGTCTCATAGCTCATAGAATAAAATTGTAAATTCATTTTAAAATTCATGATTTGTGAATTTTCTGGTGAATAATAACAAATTATGGAAGGAAATCGATAATAGGTTTAAACATATGTAGAAAATAAGTTTTACTTCAGTCGTGTGGTCATAAGCACACTCGTTTTTTTCTTGTGGTTTGTAATTGTTAAGTTGTTAAGTTTACTTTTCGTTGTTACGCATAAGAATTAGGATTAAATAAGTTATATCATGTAATTTTACTAGGTACCTTATCAAGCTACAAAACGAAAGTAAATGTGGTATAAATTGGCATCATAAATAGTTAAGAGCATGATACAGACACAAACTGACTTCTACTTCTACTAGAGGTGCAATCATTGGCAATGACGATGTTTCCATTAGTAACTGAAAACTGTATAAATTAACAGTTAAAATTATTAGGTACCATTATTTATTTATTAGTTTAGGATAACCCACAAGACATGCATTACACATTATTGTTTTTTATAGAATAAGAATGAATAACGAGCACACCGTCCAGTCCATGATGGTAAGTGGATGCTCTGGCCCATAAACATCTACAACTATCATTGCTAAGAATCAAAATGCTACAACACATCTAGTGTTGTAGCATCTGCGACTGAGATAGTTCTTTACACTCACCATACGAAACACAATTGCATTGAACTACTATTTTTCACTGATATTCTGTTAGAGAGATTCCAAGAAATTGTTACTTGCTGGCTCTAAGCTGTTGTTTTCATCGTTAAACGAAAAATGTGATTAATTAATGCTATTAGATAAATAAAACATATTATTCATAAATATTTAAAGTGTTTTAGATTAGATAGAGATACGTGGTAGAAACAGGCCTTCGTCACTCGCTCTAGGCCACGCGTTATATGCCTATCGCTTTGCGTATCGCCCATGATACAACCGACATTGGGCTGCCGCACGCCCGCCTGAGCGCTCGCACCACGCACGTTTCCCGCACTTACTCGTCGTAATGCCGAAACCACGTAATTATTGTGCAGTGGATGAGTGTCAACGTCAAAAAGGGTATTTATTATACAGGCTGTTAGTGTAAACACCGTTATCCTTGAAACCAGTGGTTTGGTTACACTTATAGAACGTAAATTCGATGAAAAATAACAACATTTTTTTAGTAAAATCTCAATTTTTCCTAAATTCCTCAATTTTTGCCTGTCCTAAGCCGGGATGAAAGTATGAAGGAAAAGTTACTTTAAGTTACTTAAAGTTAGTCAATTAGTATTTATGGTATATTTTCTTCTCGCTGCGAACAGCAGATATCATTATTATGATTTTGTAGGCTATTATAGCGTAGGTATTTTCGCTTTTGTATGGGAGTGATGTATCTGTTGGTAAATTATTTACTAATCTGTGGTAGCGCCATGCTGCAGCTATATTATGGTTCTAGCATGGCTCTAACACGTAAAACATTACATTATAATATTTCTATTATATTGCTAAATACTGAATCTTGCCCTAATTATTGGTTACCATAGCATGCAATATAGACGAAAAATACTCGAAGTATGAGTAAAAAAAATATTGATCTTGCAATAATTTCCTAAATTTGTATATAAAATCAACCGATATTCAATAATTCATTTCCTCCACCCATGTCGTTTAGTCATGTTACGCAGCAATTCTGCATGTAAATTTTCTATTTTAACATACGCAAAGACTAAATCTAAAATTTTATTTGAAATTTGTTTGTGATTTATGAATTAATTATATTTTAAAATCAAGACGTAAACTAAGATCTGTGTAATTACGCACGAGTTATCTGTAACATGAGTTAGCTGATACGTCACTACACTATAATAATTTCAGAGTTTTGTACATTGAGCTATTATGTACTACGTACTAGAGGAGACACCGCATTCAGCTACTCTGTTCCACTCAACTGCAGTTCATGCACTGCACTTTAATCAGTCACTCGCTAGGCGCTTGTAGAGTTGTCACGTGTTGTGTTGATTTAAAAAAAATCTCTTGATAAAAATATGCCGTCTTGTGTACTTAGATATTGCACAAATAATTCAAGAAATGTCAGTAAAAACCAAGGAATTACTTTTCATCGGTTAATAAGATACTTATTCAATAAAAAAGTATTATAAATTAATAATAAAACAAATTATTCCTAAGACGCCATCTCGTGTCACTGAATATAGATTATGAAATTAATATGTTCAGATGCGACATTTCCGTGGGTACTTAAGTATAGGACGAATATATTATTATACACATTTTTTTTATAGAAACATATATAAGTTATTATGATTTGGCAAAAATTTCCATGTTTAAATCCGCTTATTATTCTTTTATTTTATTTTTAAGTTTCCACATCAAAGTCAAAGTGGAATAAATTCGTCCATTTTTAACTCTCGCGTGCCCAGCATTTATGAACGATTATTTACAACATTTATGATTCTAATTTAAATAAATATATTTGTAATTTAAATTTTATGTTAATAAGTTTTGTTAAACATACATTTAGTACGTTTTTTTATATTTGACATAGATACCTTTTAAAATATTCAGATAAAAATATCATTAAAATGTAATTCTGACATAATATTATGTAATATTATATTAAATTAGCACATATACAAAATAAAAAACAATTTAAAAAATTGTACTCGATATAATTAACAATACAATATAAATAAACAATTATTACATACTGACCATTCTACTTACGTATAATCTATAATAACAAAAACTGACCGCGCAAGCGCAATGCGCGTTTATACCAACTGCGCATGCGCGACTCTACTATTACCGCGCATGCGCGAAGACATACGAGTAGTGCACAATTTTTGTTTGGAACAGCTTCTCTAGTACGTAGTACATTATAACTCAATGGTTTTGTAATAAAAACTATAAATAATGAAAGAATTAAAATTACTTTAACCACTCCAACTAGGTTTTTTAAAATACTTACGCTTGGAGACATTTAGATATACGAAAGTAGTGGGAAAGGGGGAATCGATCCCACGTATATTTAGTTTTTACTAATTACACGTATTTTCTACGTACTAGTGATGTTGATAGTTGACTATTATAAGTAGTTATTTATGCAAAACCTATAAAACTGTATTCAAGGTTGAACCAAAATAATGCAAATTGGTTCATATTGACAGTTTTCCTGTAGACAACAACTGTAAAGACACAATAGTAAAACAATTGAAATGTTCATATATGATGAAAAGAATTAATTAATGTTACCACGATTTACACGCTTTTGGCCCGGTTAGAACATATTTTTATAGGATTTGGATAAAGTGGATATTAATCCAAATCCTTTAGAACAGAATACAAACAGAGTACTCGTCTTGTCACTTTGAAAATGATATATATATTATATAGTGCTCCCAACAACTACCGGCATAAATGTGACATGGACATTAAACATGATCTTTGTTTTGTCCATGTTCATCTTAAGACCTATCCATTGGGAGGCACTATTGAGGTCATTGAGCATAGTGCTTAAGTCCTCCAGCGATTCTGCCATGAGGACTATATCGTCGGGAAATCGAAGGTGAGTGATGTACTCGCCATTGAAGTTAATACCGTATCCTTTCCAGTCCAGTAGCTTGAAAACGTCTTCCAATGCAGCGGCGAAGAGTTTCGGAGAATTAACGTCACCCTGTCTTACACCTTCCTGCAGTAGGATAGGTTTCGTACTCTGATTCTGTACTCGGATAGCCATGTCGTATTTGAAACTTCATAAAGTCTATTGGAGTTGGGAAAACACGTTCATGTCCTATTCCAAATAACGTTGATTTACACATCATCTGTGGCACTGACACATCATCTGTGGTACTGACACTTATGAGAATAAGATCACACACATTGTTTGGGTTCGATTTGCGCTCCGTGAGGTAAGTGTTCAACATTTTTCAATTTATTAAATGTGATCCTCATATCTGATAATTATACGTCTTTTTACACTGATTGTATATCAACTCAAGAACTTGTTTTATTTTTTACATCTGCACTAGTCTTCTGACAAACATACCAGCTTATTTATGAGATTGAACACTTTTATCAACTACCAAGAAAGGAGACAGTTGATTTTTCATTGTTTTTGGACTGCTGGTAGTCTGTCAGGCCTTAATTATTAAATAATATAGAGCATTAAATCCGTCTTTGTGCAGTAACATTTAACTTGATAAATATTTTATTTATATTTGAGTTTAAAATAAACAAATCTATTTTATTTTTATTTTTTCACTTTGACTTCATTTTTTGTATTTTACATTATTTCAGTTGCCGTTGTCATGCCGTGTATATCATAATTGCTGGCAATGAACTGATAGAACAGCATCACGTTCAACTGCAGAACGGGAACCATCTGAATCATCTAGTCCGTCCTCGTTGCAATCTGAAGTGAGTAATGTATTGCACCCAGAACAACAAAGCTTAGATCATACATCACACAGTATACTGCTAACTAATTATTTAAAAGCACAATGTTTTTTACCTGGTTGTAACAGTTCCATCAGCATTGCGAGTATGTCTCTTTTGTGATTAACTACATTTTGCGATAACAAACATACATAGTGACAATTACTATGTATGTGTGTTATACGTGGTAGAGCCATGCTGCAGTTATATTAGAAGTATAGTTGTAGCATGAATGGGTCGGCTCTACCGGGGAAGGACCATGCTCTCACAGAATACCAGTGTGAAATAGTAGCTCAATGCTGCTGTGTTTTGTATGGTGAGTGTAGAGAACCGGAGACCCTTTTTACTGGAAACGAGAAAATGATCTTAGTCCTCACGGGTGACAACGTATCTGCATTTTGATTTGTAATCGAGGATAGATGTGGATGTCTAAGGGTCGCAGTAATGTCTCCAGCAGATGGTGAATCTCAGTTAATGACAAGATATGCTAATAAATCCAGAGCCGTGACTATGTCGATGTCGATATGGGTAGTAGAGGTGGTGAATGGCATTTTTAAAACTGAATTTAAAATATTTCATCAAAATTACTTTAATACATTTGATGATAGACTGCTGTGGCTGCTGCTATAATTAATAAATTCCACACAAAAATAAGGGACAGGGATGATGCGGCTCAAATACTTGAAATAGTTTATCAAAATATGGATACAAATAGGTAATGGTTTTTCTGCGTATGCTAGGGAAAACAATCTAAATAGAGCTAGGGCAGGCAGACTTTAGAAATATAAATGTAGACTTTAAAGTGTTAGGGAATTTCCCGTTTAAACTTACAGAGACTTAATATTAATTGCTTGTGTCACATACCAATTAAAGCAAGCTCGCTACTATTATGGTGAGCATATAAGATTTAATGGTTGCTACCGGATAGAACTCTGTAATAACCAGAGGAGCAGCATTAGCATTAGCAGGAATAAACTTAAACCCTAGCTGATCTTTACTTAGGGCTAGAATTGCAAGTCATCACCATTAGTCGTAAAGTGTATTTTATATCCTATACTATTGAACGAGCAATTCTTGTATATATGTATATATATATATAATCGGGATCTCGGAAACGGCTCCAACGATTTTCATAAAATTTTGTGTGCAGGGAGTTTCGGGGGCAATAAATCGATCTAGCTAGGATTTATTTTTAGAAAATGTCTTTTTGTCCGTGTTTTTAGGCAATGAAAAACTGCTATAATATCGTTAGAATAAGAAGGTAAATTTTGACGGCTTATTAATGATTACAAATAGCTTAATGGTATATTGGGCGGTCGCAAAATCGTAATACCATGGTTCGAGCCCAGACCGACCGACCGACTTTTTTTAAATTTTTTTTCAAGTTCTTTTTTGAGAAAATCTATTTTTTCGAGCCCTTTTTTTAGTATTTTTTAAACACACGAAAATTTAAATTAAACTAATTGCACTCATGATTTTTTAAGCACTCATGATTTTTTAATCAAATAACCAGTTCAGTTTTTTCTATTATGTCGCTACGATCAAAAAAATATTATTCGTATTTCATCAGTATGTAATTTGTATCTAAATATTATTTCCAAAAGACACGAATCAAAAAAAAACCGAGCGAAAATTACCGAGCAAAGCTCGGTCAACCGGGTACTATATTTTAATTAATGGCAATGGTCCTGGTAGAAGTGCAATTAAAAAGTACTGTCGGCCGTCGAACTGTTGGATGCTGTGCCCATGTTATGACAGTAATATGGTATTTGGGTTGGGCGCGGCATCAGACTAATATTTTGCTTCCTGCTCAGTTCCTGAATGATGTATTGATGTGTAAATTAGAGGCAAATAATTCCTTAGCTTTCCTAGATGTGTAAGTCATCCAAAATTCTAACAACACCATAGCTCACACTGTGTATAGAAAACAATGAATCTCACCATCATCCTTCACAGTTAGTTACCGTGAGCAAATCTTTGTTACAGAGAGCACAAGGGATCTGTGGCAGCAAACATCTGGCCGTCGAGCTTCAGCACGTCAAGCAGGTTCTGCACGTCAACAAGCTTCGGGCCCACGCTTACGTCACAGTGACCGAGTGAAGCCGGCCACAGTGAAGCATGTGCAGTACTAGCATTTGTCAGGGGTGTCACAGACAAGATTGGCTACATCTTGAAGCGAGCTGACGTGAAGCATCAAAGTTCAGAGAAGTTTGCAGTTTGTGATCATATCCTGGACGGCCCCAACCAGATAGACTTCAAAAAAGGATTTGATAGACCACAAATCCTCTAAAAGGACGATACATGAGACTATTGAAATAAAAAAATTCTTTTTTCAATAGAGAAGGAGGCTTGGTACTACCACCTGCTTAGGGCCCTGTAATTAATGAAATTAAAATTAAACCCAGGCATACCACTGCAAGACTTCAAGACACAGTAAGTTCATTCTGTAGATCGGACCATAAATAAAAATTAAAAATCTGAAGGTACTCCGGGTTAACACTGACATTGGGACGTCAGTCACCTCAGTCTGCCGTAACCATGGGTGCTGGAAAGCACCCGAAACGTCTGGAATTAAAAATCATGGAAATAAAACGCGATAAAATCGATAAAATAGTTGTTAAAAAAACTGCATTTGTGAAAATAAAAACTTGTATATCTTCAAAACCCCGACTTTTTTTAAAGCAATTCCTTTACCATTTCATTGTTTTAATTGCATATTATCATATTTATATGCTTTTATATGTGGGCACTCATGGCCGAAGTGTCTATGAAGAGTGGGCATTCCCCTTTGCTTAGTCAGCATTTTTCTTCCGTTTATTGCCTGAACAACATGGAAAAATCAGCAACACTTACTCAACTTTCATCGTTTCCTACTCCTGACTTTTCTCTATTTGTGTTTAGGCAATTTGCAGATTGTGATGTTAGGAAACACATACTCTCTATCCATTCCGACGCTGTCGGAAGTGATGATGTGAGTCGTGAGATGACCATTCCCTTGTTAGAGTTTTTAAAACTTATTATAACCCATATCCTAAACTTTTCCATATCCTCATCTTCTTTCCCTTCCCAATGGAAGGACGCCCAAATCATACCTTTACCTAAAAAAGCAAATCCTTCAAGTTTTTCTGAATATCTTCCTATTTTAATTCTTCCTTTCCTTTCCAAAGTTTTAGAACCCCTTGTCCAACAACAAATTAATTCCTTTTGTTTAAGAAATAGCATCCTTAGTCCTCTCCAATCTGGCTTTAGATCTGGTCATATTACGACTACGGCGTTATTAAAAATCACCGACGACATTCGTCACTGTATAGAGAATCTTAAAGTCACAGTATTGGTGTTGCTGGATTTCAGCAATGCCTTGAATACTGTTGATCATAATATCCTGTTAGGGATTCTGCGTTCTCTTAACATATCTCCAACTGCAATTTCCTGGTTTCATAGTTATTTGCATGGGCGCCGGCAACGTATTCGTGTCCAAGATAGACTTTCTTCGTGGCTTGATACCGTAGCTGGCGTTCCACAAGGTGGTGTCTTATCTCCTCTTTTATTCGCAATCTTTATTAATATGATTACATCCCAAATATCTTCTCTCTACCACTTGTATGCAGATGACATACAAGTGGATTTACAAACAACCATCGAAGATCTTCCCAAAGCTGTTGAATGTATCAACAAGAATCTGGCTTTTATTCTCGACTGGACACGATCTTATGGGTTGACGGTTAACCCTTCAAAATCCCAAGCTATAATTATTGGGAGTTCAAGAACTATTTCCAAAATTAAAAAATGTCAACTTCAATCCGTTGTATTTAATGGTATCCTTATTCCATAATATAATGAAGTAGTTAAAATTTTAGGTATCATTTTGGATTCCAGTCTTTCTTGGACACCCCAAATTAATGCAGTGAGCCGAAAAATGTTTGCGGCTTATGCTTCTAAACTTTTTACCCATTTCCACCAAAATTACGCTTGCACAATTTTTGCTATTCCCTATCTTCGACTATGCTGACATTTGTTACCATAATATCGCCTATCGCCGAGGAGCAACTTAATAAACTTGTGCGACTCCAAAATCTCTGTATACGGTTCATATTTGGGCTTCGTAAATATGACCATGTCTCGGAATACCGCACTAAACTCAAGTGGCTCCCAATCCGTCTTCGTCGGAATACTCATATACTTTCTGCGCTCTACTGCGTCTGATTTAATGTATCACGTCCTCCCTATCTAAAAGATCGTTTTAAATTTCTTAGCTCTTGTCACGATTTTTCCTTACGGTCCAAAGAAAACCTTTCGCTCCAATGTCCTGTACACTCCTCGACATTTTATGATAAATCTTTTGCTGTTCTTGGAGTAAGACTCTGGAACTCCTTACCCCAGTCCATTAAAAGTGCTCAATCTTTAAATGTGTTCAGGAAAGAACACTATTTGTCTCTTTAACTCCTCTCTCTTCCTCCTCTTAGTTATGGCCACTAATATACCTTAAGTATGTTGTCATTTTATAGTAGTCATTTCATATATATATATATATAATGACACTGTTTAAAGTTTAAAAACGAAAGGCTAAAAGAATTTGTAATAATGGAAAATCCATAGAAAATCAATAGGTTATTAATAAATTTACACACACAGCAGTATAATAGTATATCAGCGTTCTAAGTATAATACGTTTAAACGGTATTTGTAATAAGTCTTAAGAAAATTAGAATGACATTTGTGTAGAAGTAAAGGACTCCCTCTACTCCTGTGCACTCTTTCTCTTTTTTTAAGGAGAAAGAGTGCACAGAAGTAGAGGGAGAAAGATTGTAATCGTAATCGATTATCAACATCGCCAGTGCGTACGGTTTATCATTAGGCCGTTGTCGCTTATTTTTTGAATTATTCCAGATGTTGACTGCAGAAGACGACAGTACAGCTATGCTGCGTATGACTCGTGGGACAGTCCTAGGGCCTTGCTCTGGTTGTGTACCGGCCAGCTGCGGAAGAGCCCATGTGGAGATCAGGGCAGCCACCTTCTGCACAGCGCATGTCCTCAAGGCCGTCGATCTTTGGCGAACTGCGCTAAAATATGGAAAGCATAATGGACAGAATGCAACAATTCTAGCTTCGTTTTACGTATTTATGATTTAATTCGTAAACTATCGTACATAAAGCTTATTAGCTTAATAAATAATAAATAAATTAGTAAATAAATGATACAATATTATTATTAATATTTTTTGATATTTATATCTAACAAGAAATTATTTTGACATATTTTATTCCATACAAGAAAAACTAACTATAATTAAAAACCTTTATTACAATATTTTTCAGGAACATTTTGAAAGAGTTAAAAGGCATTACTATTTAAAAAAGCCTGAGGAATGCAAGTAAGATGTTTTCTTTTGTACAAATCGTTCAAATTCCTACAAAATTCCTAAATTCAATATTTTTATTATTGTTATTACAATACCAATAATAAAAATATTGAATTTATATAAAATTTCACAAAATAATTTTAATTTTAATAACTGTTATTGTCCGTGTTTTCTTTAATATTAATGTAATACGTCGTAGTAGTAGTGTAATATGTAAGTACGTCGTAACTGCAGCCTAGAGATAGTCGCAGTCCATTTCCAACAAATGAGGTAATAGATGCGTTGTCACCCTTGAGAACACAAAGATAAAATGTCTTTCGACCTGTAGCAACACAGACTATCATACAACGGCAGCAGTTTATCTTTAACACAACATTGATACGTGTCAATTCATTTTCTTTATCTTTTTCTTACAATTAAAAATATATGCATATTTATTCAAGATACAAAAGCAGCATTCGACAGTTCAAACGTAACTTGATGATGCTGAAAGAAGCCAGAGATGAGAACGGAGATCTGCTGCTGGCACGCACCGATGTCATGCTCGAGATTGCTGGTTGCTACATTATGAGAAACGTTAGTTTTGAAATAGTTTTTGTCATTTACATTGAAGCAAACTAGCTTGATAACTATACAGGGTTATTTTGCAATATATGTACGTCCAAATTTGCGGAGGTGGTTCAGAATAGGTAATATAAGTGAATGGTGAAAAAACATAAAGTAATAAAAAAATCATATATCATAATATCATATATATATATATATATATATATATATATATATATATATATATATATATATATATATATATATATATATCATATTCAAAATGTGTGCAAATTAATAACTTTAAATCATTGTCATTCATAGATATGTAGCGCCTACTATTTTATTACGCGTGCACACATTCGTAAGGGAGTTTTGAATTTGGGAGAAGTCAGTGGCCTTCGGCGCTCGCACTTGCTTACAGTTTTATGGTAGATTATGAATATTACATTTTATTCTTAAGTTTAAGTATACAAATAATGATATACCGCTATTGCCATTTTTGAAAATGCGAGTATATAAGGTTTCTACTTTTATTTGAAATTATCCCAAATAGATTGTGATTTATGGATAACAACTCAGCGTACAGCTATATAGCGTCCGCGCTGTCGTGTGTGTACGAGTCAACGCAAGGAGCTTTTGCCTACTATTTACTTTTTCAATGACACGCTCACTACTAAGTTGATAACTACGCGACGCGAATTATGATTTCAATTTTCCCTTCTTACTTTAAGCGGGCTTAGGAACATCATAATAAATGAAATTATTTTTTTACATTTCAACGACGTAACTATTACCTATTTACAACTTAAACATGTAATCACTTGAAATAATACTAGTTTTTACGAAATTTATCGCGTATATTTAACTTTTTACATACCCGACGTTTCGAACGCTTTACAGCACTCATGGTCACGGGCGGGACTGAGATTTTCAACGTCCAGATGTCATAGTTAACCGCCGTAGACAGAGATCATTCGCACACGAAAAAGATAGAGTTATGCATACGTCTTGCATATAAATGAGACAGAGCGGTGTGATTGTTTGTCCCTTTCTCCGTGCCGGTTTTTTTGTTTAGCAAACTGCACTTTGCTAAACAACTTTGACAGTTCGTAGCGATCTGAGGAGTTTACAAGTTGGTTTAAGTGAGAAAAAAGTGTTATGTGAGCTTAAGATTGGTGAATCTTGATCAGTTCATTTCTTAGAATAATTAAAAATGTTATCTAAATATGTTTAAATATTATATAGTTTTAGCACGAATGAGTTGGCTCGACCGGGGAAGGACCACGCTCTCACAGAATATCATACTGCTGGCGTAAAATAGCAGCTTAACGCTGCTGTGTTTCGTATGGTCAGTGTAGAGAACTGGCGACCCATTTTTCTGGAAAAGAGGTTTTCTATCTCGGTCCTCACGGGTAACAACGCATTTGCATTTTGATTCGTAATCGAGGATAGATGTAGATGTCTATGGGTCAAAGCACCCACATACCATCAGATGGTCTATGTGCTTGTTTGTCACCCTTCTCCTATAAAAAAATCTAACACTAACCATTGACCAAATGTTTTCGAGGTGCCATCTTATTTTTAACTTCCCAGTGGGAAGTTATTGTAATGGGTTCGATTTTGCAAATTGGAAATTTTAACGTATCTCCACATTTCAAGGTCTTTAGAGTCGAATAGTATGGTTTTTAAGAGGATGTCCGTGTGTACACATGTACGTATGTATGTATGTATGTATGTATGTTCGGATTCAATTTTCGCATAACATTTAACGCATAATTATGTAACTTAGACCTCATTAATTTTGAGCATAATCGGTCAAGTCGTTTTTTGTGCCGAATGAAAAACTAAAAATAAATTATTAAAAAATAAAATATTAAAACATATGATATTTATTTATTCTTTTCACGTCCTTGTCGTCGTTTTATAGCATTGGATGACAAACGAGCACACAGTCCACCTGATGGTAAGTAGATGCTGTGGCCCATTGACATCTACATTTATCCTCAACTAAAAATAAAAATGCAAATACGTTGTCACCCCTTAGAACTAACATGGAATGCCTCGATTCCAGTTAAATGGGTCTCCGGTATGGTATATCATTATATATTTTGAACTTATATTATGAACTTAATTATTAAATTTATCTAGTTTTTGAAAAATAACCTCGTATATACGGGGTTATTTTTCAAAGAGTAGCCACATTTTAAACTTAAGTTTAAATATAGGTACAAATAATGATAATCCGTTATTGTAATTTTTGAAAATACGAGTAAATAAGGTTTTTTTCTACTTTTATTTGAAATTATCCTAAATTGAATGTGATTTATAGGCAACAACGTTTTTCGCCTACCCATCGACCCTTACGAATGTATGCGTGCAGAGTAAAATCAGTTAAAATAATGTACTACCACGAATTTTTAATTTAAGAGTTTTTTTCACCATTTGCCTACATTACTTATTCTGAACCTTCTTTGCAAATTTGGTCGGTTGTTGCTAAATAACCCTGTATAGCCAGTAAAGACTTATGGAATTTAAACGTGGTTCTTTGTGCGATAGAAAGGGATGTGCTAAGAAATGCTCTACGGGATATAATCCCAACGGGATATAAACCCTCAACAGTTGTAGTAACGAAACACCAAGCAGGTATGCGGTGGATGCAGGCGGCTCAGGATTTTACGGCAATCTATGTAGGACGACTATGTTCAGGCCAAATTGTAACAAGCCCTTCTTATTGGCCCCTATGAACGTACCCTTACTGGCGATAATATTTGTTTCGATTCAAATTTTTACGATAAATAATGATTAGTGGAATAGTGGAAGTAATTTCAATTATATTGAATAAGCAATTTTTTTTTCTTAATACATTTATTTGTGTCAGTTATGAAATGTTGAAGTTATGGTGAAGTTGACTCTAAATGTTTAAAATTAAAATTCTAAGCATTTAAAGACAACCTCACCGGGTCACAACGGTAATAATGTTAAATACGTCAAATATTACCAATGAAACATTTTTATACGTAGCACCGCTGGATACTTTGCTTTGCCGTAGCTTAACAGAGTTCAACGTCATTACCTTGTAACACGTACATATGTGTTCATGGCTGAACATCCTCGTTAATTTTCCTATTGCAGCGGAAACCCTTCCGTCACCGCACGTCACGTCCAAGTCTCTGAGAATTAAAAAAAAAATTAAGTTATAACCAATCAGTACAGCCCATAAAAGTCTCTTATTGACTATAGGCCTTCACAATAGTTTTCCTTAGTTGCCACGTTTGATTTTGCGTTAGCCGCAATCGAAATTTTTCATTATTACGATTATATGTTGTTATCCGGAAGATCCCGATGCCCATCTCCTGTTTCTGTTTCTTGATATCGCCTCTTATGACACAGGGATATTCTTACACCGCCACTACATGGTAAATTTTTAAGCATAGGTATTGATTGTCTTGCGTTGCCATCACTTGTACTTTAAGAAAAAAAGTTGATTCTATTAATTTCTTTCCACTAGCGCGCGGACGTATCCCTTACCGACGAGTCGGACGAGATATGTCTGCGATCGACGTTCCCTTGCATCTTACAGCCGCGCTCCTCCTTACAAACCCTCTGGAACACCTTCGTGTGCTGCGTTATTATTACTGTGTGCTTTGTGAGTGCTTTTATTTACTATACATTTTACTATTACGTGAATTTTCTGCAAATTGATTCCGCAATGACAATGATAACATCGATAAATGCGGAAAATCGTATAAGTTAAAAACACATCAGCGTTTGAATGATGGATTATTGAGACTTGAGGATAATAAAACGGCGTGGACTGTATTTAAATGGTACAGTATAAATCGTTAAAAGTTAAAGTTACATCCTATATACGTCCCACTCCGGGCACAGGCCTCCGTTCATTTCTGAGAGGGTTTTAGGGCAAGGAATTGTCAGCCGCGCTCCCCCATTGCGTGTTGGCGAGCCTCACATGTCTTCGAAATATTTTTCCTTCCCATTTCTCAGCCGTACAGGTTTAGTCACAGTGTTTTCCTTCACCGCCGAGCACGTGGTAAATCAGCACTTAAAATTGCAATTATCAATTTCATTGGTGCCCGCGGGGATCGAACCCGGTTTGCTCGCGTACTGTGATTTTTTTTATGTGCGAGCGGCTATGCAGGTCTAGGGAAAGAGACTAGTATCACTGCGACCTAAAAGATCTATTGTGATCGCTGCTATGGCTATATTTCACTGCTAAGCCCTGTCTTTAATGAACAGAAGGAGTTGCCGTAGGCAATTTTACTTCTTCTGGGCGGAGTACATAGTTTCCTAGATGAGTGTTACGTTTGCGCATTAAGGGTCCGCAATCAGTTAGGACTTGTAGAGGCATTTCTTCCGTTATGGAACAGAACCGACACATCCTTGATTTGCTTAGTCCCAGAATGGACATGTGCTTTTTAAGACAACAGTGTCTAGTTAGGGCTCTAGCCAGAATGTGCAATTTATTTTTACTTAATCCCAGGGCTTCTGAAGTGAATTTACTCTGGAACAGCTAAAAGTTCAATATTTTTATTATAAATTATACAAGCTCTGGGTTTACTGCCTTTAGTATTGACAAGAATCTTACCGGCAGCCGCCAATCCCAGAACTTGACCGTTGGCCACCCAAGGCTCTTGTATAAGGGCGAGGTCAATGATGTCCTCTGCAAAGCAAACCTCCACCGTGGCAGAAACAGCCCTTGGGTTTAGCCATTTATGGGCGTGGGGGGGGGGATCAGGGGTCTTTTCCACCTGTTGAGGACGAGGACGTCCTGTCTCTGACTGTCTGACTGTGAAATTTACAGCGAGCCCTAACTATATGAGCTACCCGGCTCACAGAAGTATAAATCGTTACAACAATAATATTATTCGCAACTGTATAAGCGAGAAGTTCAAGCAGAAGGAATGTGGTTCCGCTAGGCAATCCGTGCTACTACGTGCGCAGACTGGGAATAATTTCTGTTCGTTAGGCCACATCAAACGCCTACCATCAACTGTGTGCTCCTTTGAAATCCTTGCTTGTTTTAATAAATATAAATTATAAATTAGAAAGAAAGAAAGAAATGCATTTTATTCCAGTTTAAGCATGCAGCATAAAAAGTAAAAAGTAGTTAAATGCCAAAAGATATAATAATAATAATAATAGCCTTTTATTCCTAAACATAGGGTTACAAGAAGTCCCTAAGTTCGTTGTGCCTTTTGGCATAGGCCTCCTCCAATTCCTTCCAATGGTTCCTGTCCCTTGCTACTCTCAGCCAGAATGGTCCCGCTGTCTGTTTCAGGTCGTCTTCCCATCTCCTGACTTGACGAACCCCTGCCTCTTTTGCCATCTCTTGGTTGCCAGAGAGTGACTTGCTTGTTCCATTTGTTAATGTGGTGGCGTAGCAAATGTCCAGCCCATCTCCATTTTTGGACGTCTATCCGGGTAAGAATGTCTGTGAGTTTTGTTCTTGTTCTAATGTCTACGTTCCCGACTCTGTCTTTGATTTTTAACCCTAGCATGCTTCTTTCCATGGCACGTTGGCATTTTGTTAGCCTTTCCCTATGGTTAAGTGTTGTTGACCAAGTTTCACGGCCATAAGTAAGAACTGGTAGAATGCAGGTCTCGAATGTTTTCTTTTTTATGTTATTGCCTAGATCCTTACTTTCACTATTTCCTTCAGCGACCAGTATTTTCTCCATCTTTGGGCTATTCGCCTGTTTATTTCCTTTGTCATTTCATCTGAAGGGGATATTATCTGTCCTAAGTAAATATATTCTTTGACATATTCGATCTTGTTGCCATCTACCATAACGTCTATTTCCCTTGAGTTTGACATTAATTTTGTTTTACTGGCATTGATTTCCAGACCAACTTCCCTACTTATATTTGCTAGGCTCTGCATCATTTGTTCTATTGCTGCTGGATTCTCTTCAAGAAGCACCAGATCATCGGCAAATCTTAGATGGTTTAAGCGTGTTCCGTTAATGTTCAAACCTTGGTGGTCCCAGTTTAGCTGTCTAAAGATGTGCTCGAGTACGGCGTTAAGTAGTGCAGGGGAGAGAGGATCGCCTTGGCGCATGCCCTTTTTGATAGAAAATGGTTCTCCTGTTGATTCTAGTTTAATACTAGCCTTGCTCGATTTGTATATACTCTTAAGTATTTCTATATAGTTGCTCTGGACCCCTTGTTGTTCAAGGCTCCGTAATCAATATCTACATATGGTATTGGTGCCTGAGGCTGTCGAATGCCTTTGAGTAATCTATAAACGCCAGGTTCTTCTCAGTCGATACGCTCTTGACAGAGCGGTCGTGGTCGTCACTTGGGTGTTGTGGCACGCTTTACAATACGCCTCCACTCCTCCCTAACAGCTGCCTTTCTTGTGCACTCATGCAACGGGACATCCACCGCAGCCCTCACCTGGTCTGTCCATCTCATAGGCGATCTGCCACGCGCTCTAGTGCCCTCTACTCTTCCCTGGACCACTAGACGTTCAATCGAGATATCATTACGTCTAGACACGTGACCAAAGAAAGTGAGTATGCGAGCTTGCACAATAGATGACAGACGTTGCTTGATGCGGAGTTCTTCGAGAATGGACTTATTGGTCCGGAATTCGGTCCAGGACACTCTCAGCATTCTTCTCCAGCACCACATCTCGAGAGCGTCTATTCTCTTCTTCTCACTTTCTCGCAGGGTCCATGTTTCCGAAGCGTAGAGGAATATGGGGAACACAAGCGCTCTAACTAACCGGGTCTTAGTGGCTTTTGTTATGTTACGGTTCCTCCATATCTTTCGCAACTTATCCATGGCTGTCCTAGATATCGCCATACGTCGTTTTATTTCATCTATGCAGCCCCCGTTGCTCGAAATTAACGCTCCTAAATAAATGTATGATTGGACTACTTGACAGTTCGCGATTTGTGTCACTTCCGGCGAGTTATTGTTGATGCGATCGACAATCATAACTTTAGTTTTGCTGCGATTGATCCGAAGGCCGAATTCAAGACTGACGTTTTCCATCCTTTGTAGGAGTTCTTCCATATGGCCGATACTAGTCGCAAATAGGGTAGTGTCATCCGCGTATCGTAAGTTCGAGATTTTCAGCCCTCCAATTGAGATTCCATCAGTCCAGTTCTCGAGAGTGCGTCTCATTATTAGCTCTGCGTAGATGTTAAATAGAAGTGGGGAGATTATACATCCTTGACGAACGCCAGCACTAGAATGAAAGTGATCTGACAGCTTGTCGTCTGTTCTTACGGATGCAGTACCACCTTCGTAAAGACACCTGAGCAGATGTACCAGATGTTTTGGTGTGCCCATTCTCAGCAGGGTGTCCCAAAGTTTAGGCCACTTGACGGAATCAAATGCCTTGGAAAAATCCACAAAGCAGATGTATGTTGCCTTATTGTACTCGCGGGATTTCTCAATAATTTGTCGCACGGTATTTGCTCCCTGGTACCCCTCCCTCTAACAAAGCCAGCTTGCTCTGGAGCAATCTCCTTGGACAGGTAGGATTTCAGGCGCTCGTTTAAAATGTGCAGCAAAATTTTACTTGCATGAGGAATTAGCGCAATAAGGCGATAGTTGCTACACATTTTCGTAGAACCCTTCTTGTGAAGTGGAATAAAGACACTATGAGCCCATTCTTTCGGCCACGCACCTGTCTGCCACACCTTGTTACACAGTGCATGAAAAATTTGGACGCCATATTCTTTTGAGGCTTTGATTGTTTCAATGGGAATCGAATTCTTGCCTGTAGCTTTTCCAGTCTTCAGATGTTTTATAGCCGCTCTGATTTCGTCCTTCAGAATGTTTGGCTCTTTTTCTTCGTCCATGGGTTCTGTCGAGGTAAAACACTGTGATTCCACGTCCTCAAACAGTGATTGACAGTATTCCTTCCAAGTTTCCGATATTGCTTCTATCTCTGTCACTGTTTGACCACGAGAGTTCTCTATAGCCCATGTTTTGGTACAGAGAGATCGGGTCATCGATCGAATTTTTTGATGAAGGTCCCTAGATTCGTATTTATTTGCATGGATTTCAACTTCTGCACATATCTCTGAAAATGGGCGTTAAGGTCTCACCTACATGCTGTCTGTATGTTTGCAGACTTTTCATTTAATGCCCTCACATCTGTTCCCGTAGCCTTCATCTCTCGCCAACACAAAAAGCAAAAACGCCAGGTAGATTTGTTTATTGTATTCGTTATACTTCTGTATCAACTGTTTTATTGTGTGAATGTGATCTATTGTGCTGAGGTCCATTCTGAATCCTGCCTGCTAAACGGGTTGACTTTCGTTGAGTGTTAATGATATTCTTTCCAGGATCAATTTAGCAAATACTTTATATATATTTGATATAAGAGAAATCGGCCTATAGTTCCCAATCTCGTCTCTATGGCCTTTTTTATGTAGTAGAATTATGTGACACTCGGTCCATTCTTCTGGAATTTGCCTTGTTTGTAAGATTTCATTGAAAAGTTTTGCTAGCACGGGACTGATTTCCTCTAAGGATCCCTTGAACATTTCATTAGGTATCTTGTCCGACCCTGGGGCTTTCTCGAGTTTTTGGGATTTTATTGCCTTGATTACCTCTGATGTAAGGATTTCTGGCACTTCATCTACTTTGTTTTCTTTTATTTCGTTTACTTCCGGAATTGTGGCCATCCCTGAATCTAAATTATCAGAATACAATAGGCAGTAATAGTCCGTAGCTAGTTTCTGTATTGAGAGTCGATTAGTTAAGTAAGATTCGCTTTGCTTTAGTTTCGCTATCCATTCTTTCCCATGTTTGCTTAGTTGTTTCATAGCCTTTGTTGTTCCTCCCGTTCTTTTTATATTTTCTTCCAAAACTCTATTTTTTTTCTCCTTACGGTCTTTCCTCATATTCTCCTTAATATCTTGCTAAGAGTTGCAATTTCTTGGCGTCTTTCTTTCTCCTCTTTATTTGATATTAATATTCTTCTTTCGTCTAATAGTTCTAGTGTCTTTTTACTTAAATAGCTTTCCTTGCTTCTGGGTTTGCTGATTAGCATCTCTTTCAATTTGTTTTGTAATCTCCTGTATTTAATCCTAGTTTCTGCGTCGGAGGTAATAATTTCTTTGAGTGATTCTGTTGTGCGGGAATTAGTGGAATGATTGCATTCTGATATTTGATACAGCTTATTATTGTTTACTAGGTTTTTCCTGGATATTTTGGGTTGGTTTAGGTTTAGGCAGCTTCTTACCGTACGGTGGTCTGTGTTAAAGTTGAGGTTTTTAACTATGTTGGTATCTGTGAACGCACTTGCTTTGTTGGTTATAATAAAGTCAATTTCAGTTTTGAATTTTGCACCTGGGGAGGACCACGTCCATTTGCTTTTAGTATTTTTGTTAAAACATGAGTTCATTAAAGTAAGGTTATTTTCCATCATGAATTCTACTAATTTCTGTCCATTTTGGCTTCTTTTGCCATGCCCAAACTTCCCGATTGAGGATTCTTCTCCAGTTTGCCTTTCTCCAACCTGTGCGTTAAAGTTGCCCATGATTATTATTTTGTTGTTGTAATGCGGTTTTATTGCTTCTGAGATACTCTCATAGAAATATTCTATATCTGATTTCCCTGCTTGTTCTGTTGGGGCGTATATTTGAGAGATGGCACAGTTTTTCTTGTAGCCCGGAAATTTTAAATGAACTACAGCAATTCTGTCAGAAACTCCTTCAAGTCAGTTTAGACTTGATGAGGAAACCTACTCCTTTTTTTCCGGTGTATTCTCCTTTGCGAAACATGATATAGTCGTTCCTCTCTTCTATCCCTTCTCCTGGCCTTCTCATCTCGCTGATGCCAATAATGTCCCATTTTATGTTAGATAATAGCAAAAGATAAATATAACTAAATTAAAAGTAATTTAATATTATTATAAATTTAAGAAAACCTTTTAAAAATACCCTGTGCTGCAGCATGAAACCGTGAAACGGACCGGACTCAGTGATAGCGCTGGTTTTCCGTCCATCCCTTACCCAGAGGCAGCTCGGGCGGCTGAGTGCACGCTCGCTCTTGATGTCCGAAAATTTCTAATATATAATATACATATACATATGCATACCCATATTCATATATAATTGGACTGAAAGTAGAATATGCCGTTTTTTCCCAAAAAGGATACGTATGGAAGCAATATCTACAGTTTTGTATTAGTAAAAAAATAAAATAATAACTAAGGTAAATACACACAACTCGTATAAGGATTTTTAAATTATTTTAAAAGAAAGAAATGAAAAAAAAACGAAACAAATAGGCTACCACATTATATGCTTAGTTTGATTATTGGTATATTTACATTTTTTTAAATACAGGATTTAGTATAATTTAAAGTGCCAAACCGCTCGGTGTCTATGAAATACAGTTACATTACTGGTAAATCCATTCATCGTTAATTTAATAAAAAATTACTAAATTAAAGAATTATCATAAGTTATTATACCTAGATTCTACGTCTTAACCAACATCTTTTTGTTCATTGAGAAGTAGTAATTTATATTTGTTTTGAAAATTATTAATTGTTGTGAGGCTACGTAAGGGGGGTGACAGATTGTTCCAACACTTTGTTGCATTGTATTTAATACTACCTCTAAATGCAGGTGAGCGGCTAAAACGTTATACTAATTTTTGTTCAAGTGACCTGAGATAATGTGTTTTATTGTGATCTTTGGCCCAATCTAGCTTATTGTACAGATATTTTTTACAATACCGAACAAAAGAGTGGCAAAGTGTAGTCGTCTCCGGAGGTCCATTTTTAATATATTGGCTTTGTTACAAAACATGTGTAAGTGGTGGTATGTTAAAGCAAAAACGCGCGTAGGCGTTTTGCACCCGTTGTATAATTTGTTTGGTACGAGCTAGAAGTTGCGGTCCTATGAGAGAATCACCATAGTTCAATTTTGATAAAACAAGGCGCTCGCATAAATTAACACGCAGGGTCAGGTTTAGGTAATTGCGAATTCGATAGAGTACTTTTAGCCTAAAAAAGTAATTTCGTACAATGTCAAAAATGTGCTTCTCAAATCGCAGCTGCTCGTCCATTACTACACCAAGATTTCTCGCTTCAGGGACTCTCTCTATTGTATCCTTATTTATGACAACAACGGGACATTTCGATATAATCTTCCATACCTGTGTTGGCGTTCCCAGTATTATGTTTTTTTTTGGATTCAGAACTAGTGTGTTACGCTCAGACCACAGCTCTATATCGCAGGGCTTAAAAGAAATATATACCTGTAAGTCGTCTGCATACAGAGTGGAACTTACAATGCTCTATATTATTTACAATATCCGCGCTGTAAAGTATGAAAAGCAGTGGTCCTAAGATAGAACCCTGCGGAACTCCCCGTTCAACCCACCGATTATCCGAAGTGATTATGGTGTTATCGTTTCTTGTTAATACGAGATTGCTGGGAGCGGTTTCTAAAATAGCTGCTAAACCACTTAATAGCATTACTACTTAAACCATAGTATGATAACTTAGAAAGTAGTAAGGAAACATTAATGGTATCGAATTCCCGTGAGAAATCCAGCAAAATCTGTCGTCTACGACCTGAATTAAGGCAGTTGTAGTGCTGCGCTGTTTTCTGAAACCCGATTGCAGCCTGGGCAGTATATTATTGGTCTCAAGATATTGAGTTAATTGCTTACATGCTATTTTCTCTATAATTTTAAATAAGCACGGTAAGATGCTGATGGGTCGAAGGTTAGACATGCAATACAATACTCTTTATTGCACACACTTTATTACACTTTATTACATACAAACAGGATTACTAACTTTTGATATAGGTTTAACAAGGGCTTGCTGCCATACAGTAGGATAGGTGTTTGTTACGAAAGATTTATTGATTATTTAAGTTATTACTTCAAGACAATCTGGAAGCAACAACCTTATCATGTCTAGTGATATCCCATCGCAACCAATTGCGTTAGTATGTAATGACCTTAAAATAGTTGCAACCTCAGATTCTGAGATTTCTTGAAATTGAAACGAAACATCAGAAAAACGATGAATATTCAAAGTAAGTGAGGAGAGACATAGCTACATTACCTTCTCCGGAGATATTTCGAAAATGATCGTTCATAGCATTTGCATCATTGAAATGAGCTGGCAGAGAATTATCTTTGTTTTTTATTTGTACCTGTTGCTTAATATGCTTCCACATGACATTTGGTTGATTCATTTTTGAGTTAACGAAAAATTAAAAGTACGCCTTTTTTTCTGACTCCAGGGCACTTTTAACTATTGATTTTAGCTCTTTATAATACTTTGTGTGAGTCGAGATTTGTCTTACGAGCCCTAACCTGTGCTTCATCACGCGTCTTCATCATACACTTTATGTTATATGTTATCCAAGGATAATGTTTGTTTTTTATGTAAGCGGTCTTCATTGGTGCATTTTTATCAAAAATATTTATTACAGTTTTGTTAAAGATACTCACCATATCATTGACATCATTTAATAACGTGAAGCTATGCCAGTCTATATAGTTAAGGTCATCTTTGAGAATATCTATATCGATAGTTCTCAATGATCTGAACGTAACCCATCTAGGCTTTAATAGGTCTTTTGGAATGTTAAATTCACACAGAACTACACACAGAACCACGGCATGACTACTTAAATCACTAATATATTCTACTTTTATATGAGATACCGGTGCGTCAGTACACACAACATTTATGAAAGTCTGACTACTTTCGGTAAAATGCGTTGGTACTTCAACATATTCGTTGGTACTTGCGCTATGTCTATTTAGGAGGTCAAAATTACAATCCCCAATTAAAACAGTATAATCGTACCCTGCGAAGGACCCTAACGACTCAGTCAACGCTTCCAAGAATAATTGTACACTAAGCCACGGGGGACGATAATCAGTGCTTATGATAAGTGATTTACCACTAATTTTAATATCTATCCACATTTGCTCCACCATAGGGAAAACAGGATGCTCAATAATTCGCGTAGTTAAGCCCTGCCTCAAATAAAAACCTAAACCCCCTCCCCACCGCGTGCACGGACTTTCGCAGGTCGGGGAATGTGTCGTAGTCGGTAACCTGGGACTGATGGCGCACGGCCTTCCTAACCCTCCCGAAGCCATGTTTCATTGATGGTCATTATGTCCACTGAATGACGCGCCATGGCATCCAAGAATTCATTGTGTTTGGTGCCAAGAGATCCAGGATTTAGTACACCAATTTTCAATTTATTTAACTTAATCATTTTTGCTAAAATTATATATTTTTGCAACGATATAGATAATTAATTCAATATAATAAGTGGACAAAACTTGATTATGATTCCATACAATAACGGTTAAAATTACAACTTTAAAAGGTACATGAATACTTAAAACGAATAACGTAATAACTATAGATAAAAAACGGACATGGTAACCTTTTAAGAATAACCATATTTAAATAAAAAATTACTTTTAACATAAGAGACGAAGCGTTTGACAGCCGACCGTGCTACCCTCCTTTTTCCATCCCACCCAAATTAGTCATAACTGTAGTTAAGATATAAGAATTTTAAAGTCAGATTACTAGTTTCAGACGACACGTCTTCGGCGAAGTATTAATTTACGCCGTTACGACGTAAGTGTAGGTCCCTCTTTCTTGCCTCTTCCCTCTAGGTTGATACCAACTTCTTATCTTTTCCTGTCACTCAACAGTTCATCCACTGCTGCGTTCAGGCTTGAAGAGTAAACTAGGACAATTAAAAGCTGTGATGCAATTCGTTTGAGTTGTCTCGGATTACAAGGGCTAAACTTTATTGCTTAAAATTTATAAAACGTGGTAGAGCCATGCTGCAGTTATATTAGTAGTATAGTTGTAGCACGAATGTGTCGACTCGACCAGGGAAGGACCATACTCTCACAGAATAACAGCGTAAAATAGTAGCTTATTGCTGCTGTGTTTCGTATGGTGAGTGTAGAGAATCAGAAACCCTTTTTAATGGAAACGAGGCATTCCATCTTAGTCTTCACGGGTGACAACGCATCTGCATTTTGATTTGTAATCGAGGATTGATGTAGATGTCTATGGGCCGCAGCAACCACTTACCATCAGGTGGACCTTCCCTGGTCGAGCTGACCCATTCGTTCTACAGCCATAAGATAGCTGCAGCATGGCTCTACCACGTATAAATGATAAACTCAGAAATGAGGATATCCGCAGTAAACCAGACCTACCGACATAGCCCAACGGATTAGTAACCTGAAATGGCCGGTCATATAGCTCGAAGAATCGATAACCGATGGGGAACAAGGTTCTCGAATGGCAGCCTCGTACCAGTAGGCGTAGTGTAGACCCCACTAGATGGAGAGACCACCTGGTAAGACATACAGGAAGTCGATGGATGCAGGTGGCTCGGGACCGTGCTTTGTGGCATTACTTAGGGGAGGCCTATGTTCAGGAGTGGAGTGGAGCATTAATTCAACGGACATTATTATTATAAAAAATAAATATAAAGCAAAGTATTTTATCGATTTTTTTATTATTTTCAACGATAAATCATTGTTTTTTCTATTCCAGACTCACCCGTATTACATAGCTTATAAGAAGAAAGTGCCGATAGAATTCAGGTTTTACGACTATGTAGTGACGTTTATCTTCCTGCTCGATCTCTTCGTTTACCTCTCTACTGGTGCCAACTTTGAAGAAGGTAATAAAAAATCACCTACCTTTGTATGTCACTAATAGAACAAGAGAGACTCTCACTTTTTGGTATTTTTCCTCCCATTGTTTTTCCCGTCCCATAAACATCCCGTAACAACTATCAGTAATTTGCCCAGACATTTTTTATAGGATAGGCATTACGACCAGAATTTCCACCAACACTAGCACCTGCGCTACTACATCTTGTGGTACCACTACACTACCTCATATATATCGTGAGGAAACCTACATGTCTGAGAATTATAAAAAATATTTAGAAAACATGTAAACTCTGCCAACACGTATTAGAGCAGCGCATGGATACTTCCTTGGCCAAAATCATAGAGAACAACATAACAATTGAAGCAATAATAACAAAAAAAAAACATGAAAGTATTAAAAATTATGTCCTCCAGACCGAATTTCAGTCACAGCGGAAAGACTTACCGGAGACTAGCCATTGAACTGTTACGAGTTTGGGGTTCGTGACAATAAAAACTGCCGATTGAATTACCAAAATTGACATTTTATTACCGAACACCAATTACAACTTAAAACACACTAATAATAAAACACAATTATAATACAGATCACTTTAATTCGCAGCTATATCGTTTCGAATTATTCGCTTGTAACGTCAATTCAATACTGGCTAGATCGCGGTCCTTACCGGGCTTATATAGGGCCTCTTTTACTGAAACATCTAGAATGTTCGAGTACATACCGGAGCCCAACTGACTTGGAGTAGAAAGTTCTAGTACGGAATTTTCTAGAAAGATCTTGACTTACCATGTTCTTCTACACGATACTAGGTTGGACTAAAGTTAAGTCGCCATGTACCAGGCATTAATTATGCACGCAACAGAACTACGAGTATATTAATCCGCTGCAAAATTCGTCAATTGGCGTGCATCATTTAAAAGCTATGGCAAAACTTTTTAACTTACTATGCTTGTTAGTTGGGTTGGTGAGCGACCGGAATCATCATCGCGCTGTTTTTTTTTTATTGAAATAGATACACCATCGACAATATCAGTAAACATTGTTACAATCAAAAATACTACATTTTTAGATAAAGGATATGTCTTTACAGGTGTATACATCAATGTAAGAGAAAAAAAAACCTAAACAACATATAAACTCTAAATCAAAAAGGAATTAAACTAATCAATCAAAGTAAAAGCACCACATCCAGTAATAATTACAATAAATAATAATTTTGAGTCATTATTCTGGCTGTTAGAGGTCACCACTTAATCACACGACTATTATGCACTATTATTGTTCCATTTAGAATTGGTTTGCATTTAGAATGCATACAAAGGAGCACACAGATCAACTAACAATAAGTGGATGATGTGGTCCATAGACAACTACACACCATCGTCTACACGTCGTAGACATTTACGTCAAAAATTAAAATGCAGATGCGTTTTTACCCCTAAGGACTAAAATGGAACACCTCGTTTCCTGTAAAAAGAGTAAACGGTGTTCGTCTGTCAACATACAAAACACAACACCAATATGCTGCTGTTTCATACTGGTTTTCTGTGAGAGCGTGGTCTTTTGGGTCGGGTCAACCCATTCGTGCTGTATTCATAATACTCGTTCGATTTGAAGATAAAAAAATTTGTAATGAAAAGTGTTTGAAAAATGAAAAAGAGGGTTAGATAAGAGAAGAGGGTTAGATTAGATACGAGGGAGAGGGAGGTTATGAATGCCTGGATTGTAAGTGGCATGTGAGGCCAATGGTAGTTTCTTTTGGTTTGCTTATATGTTTCCTGGACACGCGATGCACGTTTTGCCTTCATTATATCTCTAAATTATTTCTTGTTTTTCTGTCTTGTTTTCGGCAACTCATATACTCATTATATACTGCGTTTGTATCGCATTGCCTATATCCCTGACATTTATAATTGCGATTTTAAGTGCTGATTTCCTACTTGCACGACGGTGAAGGAAATTATTTAGCGCAAACTTACATATCAAGTAAATTAAAAATAATTCGATGATATGAAGATCGCCAAGCACTAAAACACCACGGCAAACCTCGCCTGCTTTATACGCTCTAGAATAATTTCTGAAAGATATGTATGCCCAGCTGAGAGACATGTGTTTTTTTTTTATTTATTGGATTACTAACGTAAGATACAGCCAACTCAGATAAATACAAATTATTTGTTACATAGTACAATAGGTAACTGTTCTCACATTTATAAGTAACCACATCATGCGTTTTATCCTGTTACTGTAATGAAAACACTAACATGTTATTTTAGTATTAAATAAAATGTCACTCTTAACTTACTTTTCAGGTGTGCCAATAAACTTGGTGCAAACCGCATCCCAACAGATCCGTAGTTACTGGTTTGTGCTGGACGTGCTCGCTACTTTGCCAGTATTGGAGTTAATTTCTGACGGCCCTTATGCTGGCATCAACAAACTGCTCAGATTGCCAAAGGTTATTTTTATATGGCTTTGATATTATGAAAAAAAAAGTTAAAGAAGATTCTTCTTTTATGGAACTTAAGTGAAAAACGAACTTACAGACTTCCTGATATATATTTTTTTTACGTAGGCCTATAGATTTTTTTACGTAGGTACGGATGGATTATGTCGAACTCGCACCAACGAAAACTCCATGGTGGTCAACCTTCGCCGCATATTGGCAAGGCCACGGGAACGCTTTTGCATACATCTGTGGCACCACCAACGTCGGCCATCTACCATGGCGACCCTTCTTCTGAAGGGGACAACTCCTCCCCTTTTTCTTCTCAGATAAGGCGCACCAGTAAACCGGCCTTTAACTCCATCCTGATGACGGACCCTCCCGAGTCCAATATAATTTGAGAATTCTCCACTCGGAACTGTATCCACCAAAGCCAGAATGACGCTAGGTGGTAGGACTGCTTACCTGCCCAGGAGTACCATTTTTACCGTCCGGAAAAAAAATAGAATGTAACATTAGAACATAGTAGAAGCCTATGGCACTGATATTTTACAAAATATAAATACAAAAATTTTGAATTAAATAAATAATTCAACTAAAATCTATCGAACTTCAAATCATATCCACCCTAGCCTGTGTCCCTGCGAAGTAATAAGGTCAAAGATGCCTACAAATTTATTGCTTTATTGCCATTCGTAAATTAGTAGATGGAAAAACGGAATAATCTTCCCAATCCCTTGTTTCCTCATCCTTGTTCTATATTAAAAAAATGTTATAAAAATATTCTATTTAGGTCTTGCGATTTCTCAAGTCATTAGAAGACGACTGGGTGTACTACAGCAACTTCTTGAGATTGTTCTCCTACTCTTTTCTTCTGGTCATAGCGTGTTACTTCGTCGCGGCGTTGCAGCAAGTCTTCATGTGCCACGGGTTAGACCAGTTATTTTTATTTTTTCTTTATCGTAAATTTATACCTAAATTGCACGTAGACAACACAATGAAGTAATGATTTTCTATGTTTTTTCAACTTCAAACATAGAAGATTAGAATTGTATTGTCACTTCCGTAGACCAAATTGGAATACCTCTCAGTCTGTATGTGTCTGTGTAAGTCAGATAAAAACAGTAACTTTGACTTAAGTCTCTCTCAGATTTAGAACGGAGCACTGGCTGTAACTTGAGTTTACCGATATAGAATACAAGAATACGCTTTGATAGTCATTTATGCTTTTAGAATTGGTTCAGAAAAACCCTCTATTCTAGAAAGAACTAGTAAGAAACTCATCGGGACATTTTTTAAAAATATCAATTTACATTATTCTTCTTATAATTTTAGGTACAGCCATTGCTCTGTGACAAACTTCACTCATCCACCGTTTTGGAATCACGTGCCGGAAAATGTACACGCGCTGCTGGTTGGCGGCAGATAAAGATAAAGATTGATACCTACCCAAATGGTCTCCAATGGAATAAAATAGAATAGAATTTTTTTAACTTATAATTTAGAGAATAGAAGAAGATAGATTAGAGCTTAGCTCAGCTAGGTAACTTAGGAGCTAAGATATCGTCGTATATTTTCCAGTAAGTACGCGAAAAGCCCTGATTTGATCTTCGCCGGCACAAATTATAAAATTGATCGAAATTTTAAATTCTGATTTAATACATGCTCATCGGTGAAGGAAAACATCGTGAGGAAACATGCATGTCTGATGAATTCAAAAAATATTTCGAAGATGATCGAAGTCCGCTAACACGAATTAGGGCGTGGTAAACGTTTATTTGCGCGCAAACGCTCTCAAAAATGAGAGGAGGCCTGTGCCCAGCTGTGGGTCGTATATAGGCTGGAGTTTTCCGATATAGATTACAAGCTTTGATAGTCATTTATGCTTTTAGAATTGGTTCAGAAAAACCCTCTATTCTAGAAAGAACTAGTAAGAAACTCATCGGGACATTTTTTTAAAATATCAATTTACATTATTCTTCTTATAATTTTAGGTACAGCCATTGCTCTGTGACAAACTTCACTCATCCACCGTTTTGGAATCACGTGCCGGAAAATGAACCTATTATCAGTAACAGCTTAACTTTCGGACTATATTGGGCCGTTTCAATTATCACCTTTACCAGTATGTTAAACCTTTCAATAAATTTTAAATAGAATAGCCAGGAAATTAAATTTGAAAATATGAATGTTTTAAGTTTTAACCTCCTCCAAAGATTACATCACAGGCGGGATTTTACCGCGAGGGGAAGGGTAAGTTACGATATTGTGAGGCGCCGCTCTATCTACCCTGCGTGGCCGAAACTTGATTGGTGACGGAGGGTAGGGAGTGTGGCACCTCACAATATCGAGCTCGCTTTTTCCTGACCCCATGGCCTCCACATGTTAAGGCTTATGGCGCTGCGTTTTGCAAGAAAAGAGCTTACTTTCTTTTTAAAATGCCAGCAACGCACCTGCAATTAACCTGGTGTTGCGGTTGTTCATGGGCGGCGGTAGCCACTTAACAGGAGAACGTATACTTGTTTGCCCCCTCTCCTATAAAAAGTGGAGTTAGAGGTCGCGGATGGAGATGCGCCTTGTGTTCCTGGTGCACCTTACCTGTGAAGGTAAAGGGGGGAGGGAGAATTCCTCTCCCAAGAAGGGGCTGCAATGGGGATAGATATGTGTGAAAGCATCCCCGTGACCCTTTCAATATGCGGTGAAGGTGCAACACCATGAGATTGTAACACATTGATGATGCGTAGCCATTTCCCCACGTAAAAAGTTTTACATCATTTATTAAAACTTGTATATTTATTACATTTTAGGTTAAGTTCTACTTTGTTTTGGTATTAAGTTGTTTTGCTTTTGGTTATATTTTGTCCATAGATTAATAGATTCGTAACAAGTGCATAGTGCAATTTAACTTTCGGTCGCTGGGAAGTTTTTTTTTATTAATACATGATCATGGATACAAAGTCCTTTGGACATAGTATATGTCGTCTATGAGACACTTCTCTATGATCCTTTTTATTTGTTCTAAGTTCTGCTATTTATTATTAGTAATCTTAACGTAGTTTAGTTGTAGTTGTCTTGCAAATCATTTTTATTTTTATTGTTTTGTGCATTATATTTGTCTTTTAATTTTTGAGTGTGTTAGCTGGCGGGTGGTGCAGGGATGGCAGTTTAGCAATCGAAATTATTACTATTTTTTACGTTATATAATTTTAATTATACTAATTTATTTATTCTTATAGTTATAGGTCTATATTATTTATTTATTTTTATATATTCTATTACATATAGATGAGTTCCGATGATGATTCTTTTCTTTCTGCCAACGAGTTTTCTTCATCAAATGACAGTTATTGCTCTATTACTGAAACGTTAGGGGATTTTGTGCGACATAAATTCGATGAATCCCGCTCTTTGTTTAATGTTTGCCACATTAATGCACAGAGCGTACCTAGTCATTACAGTGATCTGATTGAGGCTTTCTCTGACGCAGATGTTCATGCCGTCTTGATTTCGGAGACTTGGCTTAAGCCCCATCTTCCTTCTACTTCTTACCCTCTCTCTGGCTTCAGTTTGATACGCAACGATCGAATTGATAGAAGAGGGGGTGGGGTCGCTATATATCTTCGTTCTGACTTTTCTTATAAAATTCTTGCTTCTTCTTCCCCCTATTATACTGCATCTGCAGAATTTCTTTTCCTTGAAGTTTGCGTAAGAGAAGCCAAATTAGTACTTGGCGTTGTCTACTGTCCTCCTTCTGTCGATTACTTCTCCAGTCTTGAAACAATTCTGGAATCCTTGGGGTCGGAATACTCACATCACGTCATCATGGGCGATTTTAATACAGATCTCCTCACTCCGCACTTAACCCGTTCCTCCAAGCTCCTTCAAATTGTCGAGTCGGTTGGCCTCCATATTTTACCTTTACAAGCCACTCACCACAATATTGATGTGGAGGATACCTGGCTTGACTTAATCCTTACCTCTGCTCCTTCTCTTGTCTTCTGCCACGGTCAACACTTTGCACCTGCTTTCTCCTATCATGACCTCATTTTCCTTTCTTACGTCCTCAAACCTCCTAAACCTCCAGCTAAAACTCTACACATGCGTTGTTTTGGTCGCTTGGATATTGAAAAGCTCTGTATGGATGCATCCAAAATAAACTGGAACAGCGTGGTTTCTGCACCCACTGTGGATGAAAAAGTTGGGGCTTTGAATGAAGCTATCCTTAAATTATATGACGTACATGCTCCCATCAAAAAAGTGAAGCTCAAGCGTCCACCTGCGCCTTGGATGACGATTGGGGTTCGGATTGCGATGAGACGTAGGGATCGCGCTTTCGGCAAATTTAGAAGAGATCGATGTGATCAAAACTGGACGCTTTATAAAGTTGCAAGGAATCGGTGCAATCAGATGATACGCAACGCCAAACGCCGATTTATTCTTAGTAACATCTCATCTTCTTCCCCTGCTAATATCTGGAAGTTCCTTGGAACCATAGGTATCGGTAAACGACACCGTTGTGAGTTTCAAAGGACGATTGGTCTGGATGATATCAATTTTCATTTTGTCTCCAACAGTCCTCTTGATCACCAGACCAAGCGTCTTACTGTTGAACACTTAATGGGTTTACCTCGTCCTGATATTAATCTGTTTCAATTTTCTCCAGTAGCTGTAGATGAGATCAAGAAGATAATCCTTTCCATTAAATCTAATGCTGTAGGTTACGACAACATCAGCCGACGGATGATTATCTATATACTAGACCATATCCTTCCAGTCATCTCGCACATCATTAACTTCTCCTTGGATTCTGGTAATTTTCCCTCACTGTGGCGTAAGGCTTACGTTATTCCCTTACAAAAGATCCCAAATCCCACTTTACCCAATCATTTCCGACCTATATCCATCCTTCCCTTCTTATCCAAGGTCCTTGAGGCCTGTGTCCACAAGCAACTTTCGCAGTTTATCTCTCGTAATAACTTATTAAGTCCCTTGCAGTCTGGCTTTAGGCCCGGTCATAGTACCGTTTCCGCACTCCTGAAAGTAACTGGTGATATTAGGGCAGGCATTGAGGACACTAAAGTCACTGTGTTGGTTTTGGTTGACTTCTCGAACGCCTTTAATACCATTAGTTATGACATTCTAATTTCCATCCTCTCCCTTTCTATGATCTCACCCGAAGCACTGGATTGGTTTTCATCATATCTTCGAGGGCGCCAGCAGTCGGTTCGCATCGATGAGCTATCATCTAGCTGGCTTGACATACATGCTGGTGTCCCTCAAGGCGGCATATTATCTCCTTTATTGTTTTCTATATTTATTAATCTCATTACTCAAAACCTTCAGTCTGCGTATCATCTGTATGCTGATGACTTGCAATTGTACACACAAGCGAGTATTGACGATATTTCTACAGCGGTGGACACACTTAACAGGGACCTTGAGTACATTAAGAACTGGTCTGACAGGTTTGGCCTAATGGTCAACCCTTCGAAGTGTCAGGCCATAATAATTGGTAGCCGTCCGATGATCCAGAGATTGAAAACAGTAGCTGTACCTCCTATCTTTTTTAATAGTACTGAGATTCAATTGTGTTCCACTGTGAAGGATCTAGGTTTATTAATTGATTCAACTCTGAGTTGGAAATCCCAAACAACGACCGTTAGCCAGAAAGTCACTGGTACCCTGCGTTCTCTCTATCGCCTAAAAATTTTTCTACCATCTGAAATTAAGACAATGCTTGTGCAGAGTTTAATTTTTCCCCTAATCGACTATGGTGATGTGTGTTATTTCGACCTGAATGCAGACCTTCTCAACAAATATGACCGTCTTCTGAATAACTGCATTCGATTCATTTTCAATCTTCGAAAGTATGACCATGTATCCACGTATCGATCACAATTAAAATGGTTACCTATTCGTCAACGCCGTAGTTTGCGTGCACTCACCACCCTTTATTCTATCCTGATGTCTCCAACTTCCCCTACCTACTTATCTCCTCACTTTCAGTTGCTTAGTGCTAGTCATGAGAGAAACCTCCGCTCTACGAACAACCTTCTTCTCCTATGTCCATCCCACAGCTCTGGACTTGTTCATTCTTCTTTCCACACATTCAATCTATTCTCCTTTGGAACGCACTCCCTCTCGAAATCAGGACGGCTAGCAATCGGTACGCGTTCAAAATGAAGGTTCGGGAACACTTACTTAATAAATTGGCAGAATCATCATCCTCATCATTGGCAGAACCAGTGTCCTCATACGGCCAGCAGTGAAGGACCACGTCTCTGATCCATAAGACATCACTGGCAACACGCACTAGTTGTACATGTGTATATGTATGTATATGTGTATATATGTATGTATGTGTGTGTATGTATGTATATGTATATATATGTATATATGTATGTTTATATATATATATATATATATATATATATATATATATATATATATATATTCTTATTGTTCTTATTGTAATTATGTATATTATATATTTTATATACATATATGTGTATGAATATTAATATAATTTTATCTATTTTTTGCGATGTACCATTTATATCTTATGTATTTTATTTCCATGTATTACATTTTTTTGTTATTTTATTTTAGTATTCGCATATTAACTTTTTATTACACCTACTTCATTCTATCTCTGCATCATCCCAAGGTAGACTGGGAGAGAATGCCTTAGGCATTAAGTCCGCCTATATACCACTTGTGTATATGAAGTTTTAAATAAATAAATAAATAAATAAAAAGGGGATTGGGGATTTGCCATAATTGTCACGTTTAACAGGCTTGTTGGTAACCATAGTTTTTATTATTTTAAACTAATATCAGGAAGGAGCCGCTGTATCTCAGGGGCTAAGCGCTTGCTGTTATGCCCGCTGGCACCAATGAAATTATTAATTGCAATTTTAAGTGCTGATTTACCACGTGCTTGGCGGTGAAGGAAACCATTGTGACGAAACCTGCATGTTTGAGAAATAACAAAGAAATATATTTCGAAGAAGTTCGCAAACACACATTGAAGCAGCGCGGCGGACATTTCCTTGCCCTAAAACTCTCTCAGAAGTGAGAGGAGGCCTGTGTCCAACAGTGGGGCATATATAGGCTGTAACTTTGCTGTACAGGAAGATTCTTCCCATCTCCTGCATTGGCTTCCCACTGTCACCTCTGACCGCACCCACAGGATGATATAAGGTAGTGGATTAGCTTAGGCTACCACAAGACGGCTTGGAAAATGTTTTTTTCTGAAACGAGTTTTTCCTTTTTAAGGTCACAAAGAGACGGCTGGCATACAAAACTGGAACAACTCTTTCTACACGATGTTCGTGTTGGAGGTGTGCATCGTGCTGCATATATTTATCGAGGCCGTGTATTCCGCTACAATTATGGTGGCCACCGCACTAAGGTAAACAATCAATGTTTAAAATTATAACGAGTCAAGGTTTTAAATTCATGTAATATACAAAAACTTTACCGTGTAGTGTCGGTGTAAGAATATCCACTACCCCATATCATCCCGTAGGTGTAAGACGTAAGAGGCGATAGAGCGGAAACAGATCAGGAGATAGGAAACGGATCAGGAGATGGGAAATAGATCAGGAGATGGGAAACAGATCAGGAGATGGGAAACGGATCAGGAGATGGGAAACAGATCAGGAGATGGGAAACAGATCAGGAGATGGGAAACGGATCAGGAGATGGGAAACAGATCAGGAGATGGGAAACAGATCAGGAGATGGGAAACGGATCAAGAGATGGGAAACAGATCAGGAGATGGGAAACAGATCAGGAGATGGGAAACAGATCAGGAGATGGGAAACAGATCAGGAGATGGGAAACAGATCAGGAGATGGGAAACAGATCAGGAGATGGGAAACAGATCAGGAGATGGGAAACGGATCAGAAGATGGGAAACGGATCAGGAGATGGGAAACAGATCAGGAGATGGGAAACAGATCAGGAGATGGGAAACAGCGTCTTCCTAGTAACGACTATAAATAAAAAAATTGCGGTTTCCAACTCACTTGCTACCTAAGTGTGGCAACTATGGCAAATATCCCCCCTATGAGTTAACCT
The DNA here is from genome assembly GCA_036936625.1 of Parnassius smintheus behrii. NCBI lineage: Eukaryota > Metazoa > Arthropoda > Insecta > Lepidoptera > Papilionidae > Parnassius > Parnassius smintheus. The sequence continues at coordinate 52,221,403 of JAUPFT010000005.1, forward strand.
ATGGGGGAGGCCTATGTTCAGCAATGGACTACTATAGGCTATAAAGGTATACATATAATATATCTGTGCAGACATATTCCTGCCGCTAAAGCTATGCGTGCACAATGCTTCCAGATCGATGAATGCAACCAGTCTAAACGGGGACTAGCTATCTGCATAATTTCTTAACAGAAAAACCCAACAACTGATTTTGGCCTGACCCTGGATTCGAACCATTGACCTCATAATCACGCTTAGAACTAATCAGACAGTGTTTATTATGTCACAACGAGGTTAAGTCTGAGGAGAAAAAAGGCCTTGTCTTCATTAACCTTCGTCCTTGACTTTGATCTCCTTTATGTAGTTAAAAAAAATAATATCGAAAATAATGTATACATTGCACTGGCAGGGAAGATTATAACGCGTGTATAGCGGATGTAACAAACTTCTTGATAAGGAATGATTTCGAGCCAATGCTGAGGAAGCGTTTCACCACTTATTTACAGCTAGGCTGGTACACTGATAAGGTATGTCTAAACCTATTTCGTTCCCTAGGTATCTGTAGTAGAAGTGACTTAGAATATTTTTTTAAATAGACCAACAAGCAAACATTTTACATGATGGTAAGTTTGCAACTTTTAATCCTTGGACTGCTGCAACCTGCAAATATAAGCAAGATAGTCCACAGTTATCGCTGAGGACTAATTTGGAATGACTCAGTCTGTAAAAAGCGTGTATTATAAATGCCTTTGCACATCTTGTTACTTACTACTTTGTTAATTAGAAGATATATCCATGGCGTTGGTTATTTAAAAATTATAATAATAAATGCTAGCTCTTTTAACTTTATAGTATGGTCCTATAATTGAAAATTACCTGTATTTTCGGCGTAAGAATATCTACTAACCTATATCATCCCATTGGTGTCGTAACAGGGGACAGAGGAAAACAAACTTTAGCTTACTTATGTGTATGCTCTAAGGAAGCAAGCACCTGCAACAACAATAGTTAGCTGAGGCAGCAAGATGAGTGCCTTGAAACTTAGGAGATACGACAAGGGGGTTCTTTCTAGCGGTAAACTTGTGGCTTCTGGGGATTGAACTGAACAAAGTTTCGAAAATTTAGTTTACATTCATTTCTATATATTGAAGCGTGGGTGCTCTCAGCTTTTTAACTTTTTACCAGGGATACTCGATGACAAACAAAAAGAAATCTATCTATTTCGATCTGCCGCCACACGTGCACCAAGACATAGTGAACAGACAGCGCAGCAAATACATACTCTGTGTACCTTTTATGAAGGTATGTCAATTTTAACTACCCTCTTATTGAACTGCGGTTGCGAACCCGCTTACCAAGCGGAGCAACTGTAGTGAACATCCCTATGTGACTACTATCTATGGGGAGGCTTATGTTCCCAAAAATGGTAACGGTATTATTTACCAAGGGTAAGATGAACTTGAGTAGTTTAAATGATTTCAAAAAAGAAATTTATATATCTTGCTAATAAGTTACAGATCTTTCTAATTAAGGAAGATTAGTAGCCTCCGACAGATGGCGACATAACAATCTCCAATAGTTCTTAATGATTTCAAGGTTGGCGAATAACTCTGTCACTACGTCACATGACGTCTCATCTGAAAATAAATACAGTTTAAAATCCCTTTGGCGCCATTGTCAATACAGTATAGATTAACCTCAATAATAAAATATAAAAATTATTCGTACATCTTATCTGATATAAATATTTGTCAGACATACATACAGTTTCTATAAATTTCTTGAGAAATTTGACCGTATTCATTATATTTAGGAATTTTTAGGTTCCGCAAATATTCCAGATTGTTGATTCTCGATGAGATATCCATACATCATTTACCCGGTACATGAGCCTTGTTGGTTGACAGGGTGCATCGCAAACAGGTTAGGTTGGCATAAGAAGTGGAGATGATCGATGTTATAAAAACTTAAAAAATCGATTTTGGCATCGCTCAATATTTATACTGGATATATTTACATCGAACAGAAAACATATTTCTTTGCAATTTTTTACTTTATAACTAATAATACACCACAACCGAACAATTTTTTAATTTAAGGTTTTGATGGAATGTTTTTTTTTTATATAGTCAGGGTGACAAACACACATTCCTCCCGATGGTAAGTGGATACTTTCCCCGTAGACATCTAAATCTATCCTCGTTAAGAATTAAAATGCTGATATTTCGTAACCCCCGAGGACTAATATAGAATTCCTCAATTCCAGTAAAAAGTTTCTCTGATTGTCTACACTCGCCATAAAAAAACACAGCAGCGTTGAGCTGCTATTTTGGACTGTCCTATCCTCCGGCATTGCTCCGACAAACATGTCTCAGTAATTGTGGGAGTGAGAAGGTACTAAATAATAATTATGTGTTAGTTATTATTGTTTTTATATGTTTATATGTTAGTTATTGTATTTTAATGACATATTATTATTATTTATTGTCAATTAGTTAATGTTTTTAAATCAATCAATTTTAATGATATGGATCATATGTTATCTGAAATAAATTAATAAAGTAAAAAATAAAAAAAAACATAAAAAAAAATTACGCTTGTATTCTGTGAGAGCGTGGTCCTACCCGCTCGAGCCGATCCATTCGTGTAACCATACTATAGCTGCAGCATGGCTCTACCACGTATAAGGATATATGCTATACTAAAATGATATCACATTCAAGTCTTACGAGTTCTTGCACTTCTTCTGTTGGACTTCCAACAATTTGTTCGCGACAACGCGACATTGATTAACATCATAGGCTGATGATAATATATGATTTGACAGTATCTGAACGAAGTAGACTTAAAGACCGTATCAACAAAGGCGATTGTATTCCACACGTCGCCAAACGAAATACTTTTAAACACCGGCGATATAAGCAATGAGATATATGTTATTAAGCAGGGGATTTGTGAGGTAAGTGTTGAATTTATATAAGTCTTGTACACAAGTGAAACTACTATCTATGCAAAGTCCCTGCCATAGAAATTCAAGTTATGAGTATGGGGCGACAATCAAATGATAATAAAAAATCCTAGAATATAAATTTTCCATTAGAAACTGTCCTAACTGCGCATTACATCAGTTTAGTTACAAATTTAATTAAAAAAGTCCAACAACTTTTAGTATGTCTTTTGCACCCTTAGCACTAGTTTTTGACACTAACGTTGTTGTAACGTCATTAATTATGGAGATAAAACATTGAACTAAATTGTACTGTGCGTAGTACATAGTATCTCGATGAGATAAAAACAGCGCCTCTGGTTACCATACCATTTATATTAATCTGTATTCTATGGTATCCCCAGTGGTAGAAAATGTAACTATATGTTTTATAACATTTTTTTTATAGAAGAGGGGGCAAACGAGCATGTGGCTCACCTGATGTTAAGTGACTACCGCCGCCCATGATCAACCGCAACACCAGGGGATTTGCAGGTGCGTTGCCGGCCCTTTAGAAAGGAGTAAGCTCTTTTCTTGAAGGTCCCCAGGTCGTATCGGTCCGGAAATTGCCGGTGGTAAATTATTCCACAGAGAGGTTGTACGCGGAAGAAAACTCCTTTTGAAACGTACAGTGGTGGACCGCCAAGCATCCAGATGGTGTTACTTGACATACCATACACAAATTTAAAATTCTTAGGAGGCCTGTGCCCTGCAGTGTGCTGAAACCTTACCATATCTATGCAGTAAATGTGATGCACGCCAATGTGTATGTGCAAATTTGTGCCTTTTGCTGTATAGGCTAATGGCCCGTAGAGTCTACGTGCGGTGAAGTACTACAGGAACTATATCCGCGACTTGTCATCGACGCTGATGACAAGAAGGCCGGCTATTGTCTCGCTTAAAGGCTAATTATAACCATTTAGCGAGGAAACATAGCTCTTTACTGAGTGCATTACTGAAACTTACTAAGCGCTACGCCAATTAGTCTCTCAGTCCAAGAAATAGGGTAGTTCTTGCGGTTTGGCATTCACCCTACGTTGCTTTTGCGTGCGCCGAGAGGATATACATGCGATATGCTGAGTGTTATAAATAATAATCCTTTTGATGTTGTAGTCTGTGCATCTATGTGTGAGATTAGTAAAAAAAAAACTAACTTGCTGTATACACAGCCAGTTCTTGGCACAATACCAATAATTTTGGTTTTAGTTTTGTTTATTTTTTATTATTGTTATAACAAATAAATATAGAATATTATTATACTAAGTAAACAAATAAAGTATTTAAAAAAGTTATGGGATTTTCCAAGTTAATGGTCACATATCATAGTAAGACTACTAACAAATGTTGGGTGTGAATTGAGAAATTGTGATTATGTTTGTGCATCCTTTCCTTTTATATTATCGAATTTGAAGAGGTGAGGATGAAATCCTTAACTTTTAACGAAAACAGAATTATTTTCAGGTATTAAATCCAGAAACTAAAGAGGTTGTCAATGAACTAAGAGCGAGGAATACTTTCGGCGTGCTCGAGTGTATGTTACGTAAGTCGTAAAAATCAATTTACTATTAAAATTATTAATTGAACTGAGTGTCATCATCATCATCATTCATTTACCTATTTTCTGTATTTTCTGTACACGTGTTTCCGTTGTATTTTCGGTTAATTTTTTCATATTTACAGTTCTTATTAAGTATCACAAAATCTATTTCTAATCTAATCTATTAATCTATTTTCGCACCCCTTATTGTGTTTAATAGGCTTTAGCATTTCTATTATAATCAATATGATATAAGTGATAAAACTACCAAAAATAAAATTTTATTATATATTAATTGTGCAGTTTTAAATTAGACGATCTCTACTATTGTAGAACCGATGGTAAGTGGATGCTGTGGCCCAGAGACATCTACTTTCATCCTCGATTAAGAATGAAAATACTGATACGTTGTCTCTCATGAGGACTAAGATGGAATGCCCCGTTTCCAGTAAAAACGGTCTCCTAAATACCGGAGAACCGGAGATCCTTTTACTGGAAAAGAGACATCCCTTCTTAGTCCACACGGGTGACAACGCATCTGCCTTTTGATTCGTAATCGAGGATTGATGTAGATGTCCATGAGCTGCAGCAACCACTTACCATCAGGTGGACTGTGTGCCCGTGTGTCATCATTAACCTATAAAAAAACGTCAGAGGTGTTAACACATCTGTAACTTCCTTCGTATGAAGAAGGCTGCAAGTTTGTTTGTTCGTTTGACACTACATTTTTATTAAAAAAAAAGAAAGTTAAAAAAACCATTCGTCACTATTCAGGTAATTTTTATAGATATAACGATTGAAACTACTTTTACGAATTTTATCGCGTTTATTTACGTTTCCATGGTCTTATTACCTATGGTCACCGGGTGCTGGAAAGCACCCGAAACGTCGGATATTAAGATAACATAAATAAACGCGATAAAATCCGTAAAAGTAGTTTGAATCAATGTATAGTGTTCGCGTAAATATAAGAAATCATTAGATATAACGAATTATTTATTTATCCTTTAATGTAATTACCTATACAAAAAATGTACAAAGTGCCTTAAGGCATTCTCACCCAGTCGACCTTGGGCGTAGTGAGTTAACTTTGATAGGTGTATCATAATTAAATTTTATTATAAAAGTGACTAACTGACTAACAAACTTACAGTCCACCTAACGGTAAATGGAGACTGTAGGCCGTGGATATTTGAAACCAAAGAAAGATAGTCTTATCGCCTCTGTGAATAAAATGCAATGCCTTATAGCCTGTAATTAAAATCAAGCTCTGGCTTATATAAATATAAAATGTACTAGTTTTCTATACCCTTCTGCCTGAAACACGGCAGTGCACTCACTGCTGCTTGGCGTGACGGCAAAATTAGGTTAGAAGGTGTTATTTACCCACAGAGACGCCAAGCACAGAATTTATTTATAACTGGCTTTACGGCTCCGGGTTCTAGCCCTTCTGAGCCTGAAGTCGCAAAGGATTTTATATAATAGTGTTATCGCGCAGGTCCTCGCTCTGCTCCTCGCGCTGCCGCGATTTTGACCTGTCTGCCCACACACTGCTCTACTCGCGCAATTAATCACGACGCTCCGCACTGAGTCACTCACGTTTGCAACACAATGGATGTTGAAAGTGTGGCAGCGTACGCGCTATGAATATTTATTATTGCTAATTATATCAATTTCGTAATAAAAAATATACATTGTCGTCGCGTCGTCGAGATAGCATTTCTCTGTATATACTTAACTCATGTAATAATATGGCTTAATGATGATTATAGGTGTACTATTTATGATTTAAATGGATTTAAAATGACACGTGACGTACTTCACTAACGAGCGCTCGATTCGGACTGTGTTTGCGCGTGTATGTGGCCAGCCACTCGCGCTCGTATTGCCAGCCCTTTGACTGAGGGTTATAAGCCCTCCAAGGCAAAAAGGGCGTCCTATCATCAAGATCGTTTTATACGTAGTGGAGTCACGCTGCAGCAATATTATGGTTGTAGCACGAATGGGTCGGCTCGACCGGGGAAGGACGCTCTCACAGAATACCAGCTTAATACTGCTGTGTTTCGTATGGTGAGTGTATAGATCCGGAGACCCCGTTGTACTGGAAACAAGGCATTCCATCTTAGTCCCCAGTGGTGACAACGCGTCTACGTTTTGATTCTTCAACGAGGATAAATTTAGATTATCTATGGGTCATAGCATCCACTTAAACCATCAAGTGGAGTGTGCTCGTTTGTCACCCTTATTCTATAAAAAGAACCTTAAACTATCGTATTTATATGTATAGTATATAAAATATATCATTTAAATCAGCACGTTTCCCTTATAAGGTCTGCCAGCCTTCTACACAATACGGGCAGCGACCCATGTGCAAATTTTCTCTATATCACGTAAATATTTACTGCACGCCATAGAAATACCGCAGATCAAGGATGCCATTGAATTTGCCAAGGAACAGCCGGTGAGTTGATAAAATGTTTTTCATGTATATAAGACTAATTCTTCCTTGTCAGTCCGTTAGCAGTCCACTACTGGACATGGGCATCGACTTCCATGACTTTTTCTATAATAAAAAGGTTTGCTGTAATCTTTTAGCAATTACAGAGCCGAAAGCTTCTTACATTTGACACGCCAGCGTTACTAATATTGCGCGCCTAAGTTGATGTCTGGTACCTGGCACTAGCGCCATCTAGTGTCGGGGAACAGAGCGAGGAGGGCTTTCTAGAAAATGCCATTCCTGAACTTTCCGCCAACAGTGCCATCTAGTATTGAATGGAAGAACTAAGCTTTCTAGAAAGCTCCACACTCGAACTTACTGCACCTGGTCGGTTGGAGGCCGGTATTTGCTGGAATATTCTGGATGTTTCGGTAGAAGAGGCCTATTTAAAGCCGTTCAAAGCCGCGATCGAGGCAGTATTGAATTGGCGATACGAGCGAAGCTTTCTAAGCGAAATAAAGTGAACTAAAGTGTTAAGTGTGATTAATTATTAATATGTTTTAAGTTTCAATTGGTGTTCAGTAATTAAATTGCCAATTTTGGTAATTCAATCGGCAGTTTTTATTTTCGCGAACCCTAAGCATGTAACACTAATTAGGATATTTCTAATCGTCGCCACACACGGTCAGTTTAACTATTCATTCCAACTGATCAGTTCAAACTAAAACTATTAATATGTTTTAAAATATCAAATTTTCGATATATCGAAAAATAAACTTCTATGTAAAACTCCGATATTAATTTATTTATAATGATCGATATATCGAAAATCCACTATTTAAAAAAATATCAACAGTTTTAGTTTGAACTGATCAGTTGGAATGTTCAGTTGAACTGACCGTGTGTGGTGACCATAATAGTCGTAAGTGTCGGCCGAGGTATAAACGAATACCAAATTATTTAAAAACTTCCTACTTGAAACGAGCAAAAATATTTAGATCACGTATCATTTGCTAAATTACCTTTTGTGCCCTAGACTCAAGCCGATTTGATGCCCTTCCTCCTTCATCAACCTTTTTTGTATCAGCAATCAAAAAAAATAATATATGTATTTATAGCACACACAAATCGCAATTGGTCTTGGAATATATTGTTTAACTATTACTAACGCCGCTCCAGCTTCGAATAGGTGATTTCTGGATATCTGAGAAAAAAGAGCAAACATTTTTTTATCAAAGTCGGTCCAGCTGTTCAGGAGGAGTTGAGTCACATAGATAGATAGATAGATAGAAAATTCTTTATTGCACTCAAACAAAACAATTTGGTACAAAGGCGAACTTAATGCCGAAAAGGCATTCTCTGCCAGCTAACCTTTTGTAGTGTGGTGAGAGCTATGGGTAGAGCCGTGAGAGAAAGAAAAACTAACTTATTTATTCATACTATTCAAAACGCATCATATAATATTATGTATATGTTAGTTTATACATATATACACTCATACACATACATACATATATATATATATATATATACATGCATACATATATATTTAAATAAAATATATACTAAACCAATAAAGCATACAATATAGTATACGAAATTATAATAAACATAATCAATAAAATTAATCAAGTAATTTTAAATAATATGCCTCAAGCTTACGTTTAAATGTATTTATTGAAGGAGCATCTTTTAAATCTCGTGGAAGGTTATTCCAAAGTGTAATTGAATATACCGTGAAGGAATCTGAGTAGTATGCAGATTTATGCATAGGGATAGTTAGAGTTTTGTTGGTCATCGAACGGGATAAGCTTAAATATGAAAAACGCTCTTTTAGATAAACTGGGGAACAAGGATTGTGAAGAATACCATACAAAGTGGTTAGAAGGTGTGTGTTCCGGCGAAAACGGATGTCGAGCCACTTAAGTCTTGAGCGAAATTGTGATATATGATCAAACTTGCGCAGGCCAAAAATATAGCGTATGCATAGATTGAGCAGACGGTCGAGTTTGCTAAGCAGCTCCTCAGTTATATCTGGATAGGCAATATCGGCATAATCAAAAATAGGAAGCAACAGAGAGTTGACTAGCGTAACCTTGGCCGTCTGAGGAATAAATTTTTGCCAGAGCTTTAATGAATGCATAGTTCCAAAAATACGTCTCCTGACCTCATTAACCTATAGCACCCAACTTAGATCGTCAGCCAAAATTAGGCCAAGGTTCTTAATCTGCCTAACATATTCTAAATCTACACCGTTTAGAGTGACCTTAGGTAGGTATTGATAGTCAAGTCGACATGTAATTTTTCTGCTCCCTGTGATTATAACCTGTGTTTTGGCAGGATTTAATATTAGTCCATGACATCTTGCCCACTGATGAACTGCAGCAAGATCAGAATTCATTCTGTCAACAGATGAATTTAGGTCATTTAAACTAAAATGCTGATACAGCTGGACATCATCTGCATACAGGTGATACTTGCTGAAATTTATTACGCAAACAAGTGCATTGATAAACACAGAAAAAAGCAACGGAGATAAAACACCGCCTTGAGGAACACCAGCAACAACGTTACACCAATCGGAGAACTTATCATCAACACGTATGCGTTGCCGGCGTCCCCGAAGATAGGAACTGAACCATTGTAGAACTGACGATGTTAAATTCAGGGATTTCAAAATTGCTAACAGGATGTCATAGTCAACACAGTTAAAGGCGTTACTGAAGTCCAGAAGGACAAGAAGAGTGAGTTGACGATTATCCATCGCGAAGCGGATATCATCAGTTATTTTAATTAAGGCCGTGGAAGTACTGTGCAGAGATCGGAAACCAGACTGATAAGGATTAAAGAGGTTGTGTTTGTTTAGAAATTTTGAGAGTTGGCCATGAACAACCTTTTCAAGAATTTTGGAGAAGAAGGAGAGGATAGATATTGGCCTATAGTGGCTGAAATTAGTAGGAGAACTATTTTTGGGGACAGGAATCAGGAACGCTTCTTTCCACTTGGTAGGGAAGGTACTGGAGGCAAAGGAGAAACTATTTGGTCCAAAATCGGCAAAACCATGTCACGTCCAATATTATCTGGGCCGACAGCTTTGCTGGATATGACTGATGCAATTTTTTTAACTTCATTATCTGTCACTGGTTCAAAACAGAAAGGAGTACAACATGGTAAAGGGAAAGAAGTGATATCTTTAATAGTATCGCTTTTGACTGTTGAGTCCAACGAAACTGGTAAAGAGCAAAAGTGTTTGTTGAGCGTTGTTAAATCAAGGGACTGACTAACATTCTGTTTGCTTTTACCAAAGCCTAGGCTGCGCAAAAACTTCCATAAATTCTGGGTTGTGCAAGTCTCAATAGTATTGTGAATATGTCGGCGTTTGGCATTTCGTATCACCTGGTTGCAGCGATTTCGTGCTTTACATACACATACACACAGACAGAAGAATTATATATATAAAGATAAGTTGGTACTTGACTGCAATCCCAATTGATGGTAAGTGACGTAGCCGATGGTGGTTAAGCACACTGACATACCTTAACGAAAGTCTATTCACTTTTGCCTGTTAAAGAGACGGCTAGTCTTAATCCGCTAGATAAATCTAAATTGTGCAATAAAGAGAGTTATAGACGTTACGATTATGTTACGTTTATTCAAAAAACGAATGGTTACTCTTTCTTTTTATTTAAAAAGAAATAGGTGACTAATGGAGAAATAAGATTTAACAACAATAAAGCATAACTTTTTGGGTACTTTTTCGTTCAATTCGAAACAAATACGATTTTTGTAGTAAACTCACAATGACTATTATCATTTGTTCTTAAAATATTTTGATTAAAGGCTTCTAATCCGGCAGGTAAAAGTCTGGTCTGTGATAATATGTACCGATAATTACTGTGTTAGACCAAGGTTGATTGCATACTGACTTTGGTATAATGAGACAAATCAGAAAAAAACAAATCCATTGATAGACTTACTAGGTTTCTTATTCAAGAATGGAGAAGACAAGAAAAATAAATAATAAAATAAAAATGTTATTTTCTAATTTCGAAGGAATACAGTCGCTTGCAAGTACGCAGCCAGCCATTTTTGTCGTATCGGCCGCCTGATCCAATACCCAACGTAGAACGCTTCCGCCTGCCGAGGAAGCACGAGCCAGATTACGCTTTTTTACACCCGTTTCATCGGCTCGGCTTTTTGTCTGTATTGAGGTAAGGTTAATTTCCAAATTAATCTACTTCTACTTCTACTACTAATAAAGCCGTATACAAATCCACTGCTGAATTGGCTATTTTTTAAGTTAAATCTTGGCGATCCACCACTGTGGATTTTACTAGAAGTTTTCTTCCTCGTACAGCCTCTCTGTGGAAATTTTTACTACTCGTAATTTTTCCGGATCGATGTGACTTAGGGACCTTTAATAAAAGGGCTTAAACCTTTCGAAAAGCTCGACAACGCACCTGCAATTCCCCTGGTGTTGCAGCTGTTCGTCTGCATGCTCGTTTGCCTCCTCCTCAATAAAGAAGTGTAAAAAAGAATAACTGATTTTTGTCATAGATTTAGTATAAACTGTATCAATTTTGTAATTATAAATGTGGAAATTTTAAAACGGAAATTATATTTGCATTTTATACATAATTTAAAATAACTATGTTATTTATAAATAATTTCTCTGGAATTGCGGTAGACAAAAGTAATAAATACTTATTTTATTAATCGATTACGTTTTATTAGAAGTAATTATTTGAGGACATAACAAAGGAATAGTTTGTAATATACGCCGTGTAATGGCGGTAAAGAGTTGTATGAGGCGACAGAGAAAAACTGAAACAGTAGACGGGCTGCAACGTCCGTCTGATGACACAATAATAATAAAAAGACTGCAACTGATAACTCGTAACGATAATCTATGAGCAAGCTCCATATTCAGCAGTGGAGTTGTGTTTTGGCCGTAATGAATTTATGAATGAGAAAAGGGAACCGCAATTTTATATGCTAACTAACCATGTGCTCCGCGAAAGCAATTGATGAATGTATACAAAACAATGACTCAATGCTGTATTCTCTAATTTTTATAAACATTTTTAACTTTTTAATTTCCCGATTTTAATTGGCACGGCCGTTGTATAAAGCATCACCAGTGCTGTCGTCTGCATAGCAATGAATGCTACCGTTTTGCAACATGTCATTGATATGCAGAAGAAACAGCGTTGGTGATAGCATGCAGCCTTGTGGAACACCAGCGTTAGTGGCCTTGTAATCGGAGCATGCACCGTATACTAAGATGAATACTTGAATACTTGATGCTCCGATCAGCAAGAAAACTGGTGATTCAATCGCACAATTTTGTTTAATTAAATTTAAAAAAAGTTAAATTAATTAATACTCATTGCTATGAAAAGCAATGATGTAAGCTTTCTGAACGAACTTGGTAGTTTCGAATTCGAAAGGATTTTATCAAACTTCGATTTTCAGTACTGTTTCAACCGATTTGGTCCGGTAGATTTTAAGAAATCTCATAAAAAAAATAAAAAAAAGGTTTTCTTAATAACTTTTAATCAAATGTAATGATCAATTCCAAAATCTAATCAGCTCTTATACATGAAAAACGACGTCGATTGCTGCTGCTTCAATATCGGTTAATGCGTTGAAGAGAAATTTATGACAAAAGATTACGAAAAAAGTGTTTTCACACATAACATTTGAATTTATAGTGTAATCATTCTTTTTATAATAAACTTTATTATTTTTCTTAAAATACCACGTTTATTGTCACCAATTACATCAAAATCGGCTGATCCGTCCGTAAGTTATCGTTGTCATAACTTCGAAATTTCTGCTCAAATTGTTTTTAATGTAATGCGTTAACCGTTATTTCGTAAAAATATTTGTGGAGCGTTTTGAGATCGAGCATAGCGGGAATTTCCTGGTATGGACTGCTGACTCATATATATATATATATATATATATATATATATATATATATATATATATATATATATATATATATATATATATATATATAAAGCTGAAGACTGAGTGTGGCAACATCGTTTCCGGGACACCTGAGATTCTGAGTGAGATTGAGAGGTTCTATGGGCAGCTGTACACATCATCGTTGGAGCCACACGCAAGTGTGAGTAACGATCCAAGAGCAAGTCTTATCCGACACTATTCCGATGATATCCCGGACGTCAGTCTGAGCGAGATTAGAATGGCTCTCCACCACCTTAAAAACGGCAAGGCCCCGGGCGAGGATGGAATTACACCGGAGCTTCTGAAAGCGGGTGGAACACCGGTACTTGAGGTCCTTCAGAAGCTCTTCAATTCCGTCCTCCATGGTGGCACTACTCCGGAGGCGTGGAGCAGAAGCGCGGTGGTTTTGTTCTTTAAGAAAGGCGACAACGCTCTCTTGAAGAACTACAGACCAATTTCCCTTCTGAGCCGCGTCTACATACTATTTTCGAGAGTCATTACGAATCGTCTCGCACGCAGACTCGACGACTTCCAGCCTCCCGAAAAAGCCGGTTTCCGAAAAGGCTTCAGTACCATAGACCACATACATACCCTGCGGCAGATTGTACAGAAGACCGAAGAGTACAATCTGCCACTTTGCCTGGCATATGTGGACTATGAGAAAGCCTTTGATTCCGTCGAAATTTGGGCGGTGCTACAGTCCCTTCAGCGGTGCCAAGTTGACTGTCGGTACATCGAAGTGCTGAAGTGTTTGTACAGTAGGGCTACGATGGCTATCCGAGTACAGAACCAGAGTTCGAAACCTATCCACCTGCAGAGAGGTGTAAGACAGGGTGATGTTATATCCCCGAAACTCTTCACCGCTGCGTTGGAAGACGTTTTCAAGCTACTGGACTGGAAAGGATACGGTATTAACATCAATGGCGAGTACATCACTCACCTTCGATTTGCCGACGATATAGTCCTTATGGCAGAATCGCTGGAGGACTTAAACATTATGCTCAATGACCTCAATAGTGCCTCCCAACGGATAGGTCTTAAGATGAACATGGACAAAACAAAGATCATGTTTAATGTCCATGTCACACCTGTGCCGGTAGTTGTTGGGAGCACTATGCTCGAAGTTGTTGACGAGTACGTTTACCTGGGACAAATAGTCCGACTAGGTAAGTCCAACTTCGACCGAGAGGTCAATCGACGGATTCAACTCGGCTGGGCAGCGTTCGGGAAATTACGACATATCTTTTCGTCAGGTATTATACCTCAATCTCTAAAAACTAGATTGTACAACCAGTGCGTGTTGCCAGTGATGACTTACGGATCTGAGACGTGGTCCTTCACTGCTGGCCGTATGAGGACGCTTAAGGTCGCTCAGCGAGCTATGGAGAGGGCTATGCTCGGAGTTTCTCTGCGTGATAGACTCAGAAATGAGGATATCCACAGTAAAACCAGAGTGACCGACATAGCCCAACGGATTAGTAAGCTGAAGTGGCAATGGGCCGGCCATATAGCTCGAAGAACCGATAACCGATGGGGAAGAAAGGTTCTCGAGTGGCAGCCTCGTACCGGTAGGCGTAGTGTAGGGCGACCCCCCACTAGATGGAGTGACGACCTGGTAAGACATGCAGGAAGTCGATGGATGCAGGTGGCTCAGGACCGTGCTTTATGGCATTACTTGGGGGAGGCCTATGTTCAGCAGTGGACGTGTGAAGGGCTGTAATGATGATGATGATGATATATATATAATAAAACACAATTGTAATACTGATCACTTTAGTTCGCAGTTGTTGCTTTGAAGTATTCACTTGTATTGCCAATTCAATACTCACTCGGGTCGCGGTCTATACTGGCTTATATAGGGTCTTTTCTACTGAAACATATTGAATGTTTGAGTACATACCGGTCCCGATTGACTAGGTGCTAGTGGAAGCTATATCACCATGTACCAGACATTAATTATGGTGCGATATTACCATAGTTACCATGCTTTGCAAACTATTCTCGTTATTAGGAAGACACTACTGTCTATCTCCTGATTCATTTCCCTTTGTCGCCTCTTACGACATGATATGGGGTACACGGCATGATATGGATTAGTGGATATTCTTACACCGAAACTACACGGTATAGGCTGTAATTTTTATAAACTTTAATAGTATCATTGTCGCTCAGGTATATATTCCCGCGGTTCACGATCCGTCCGGATGGCGAGTATCTGATGCGGACGGAGTGGGTGCGCGCGGGCTGCGCACTGCTTTCCGCGCTCCTGTTCCCCGGCTACACGTACCTGCAGCTCCACGCCAATTGGCTCTACTATTTTGGGATTCTACTCGACGCGGCCGCGTACTTCGACATGTAATTTTATGTTAACCATCATTCTCTTGGTTTTTGATGAGAACTTGGCTTCCCTTCGTGTTATTTTTTAAATAATGGTTTGAAGTAGATTTTGATACGTATATTTGATATTTTACGTATTAAATGTCTGTGTATGTGAACTATTAGTGGAAACGAGGAACGACTGCTATCGTCATAGACTGTCTGCTGGCTCAAGCTGCCGTCAAAATCTCCCAAAACCTTCACAACACGACGCATCAACTTATTGCGAAGAATTTTTTATTATATAGAATTATTTCTTAATATTCTTGACCCTGGCAAAAGTACAACACTACGAGTCCATTGCCGAAGAAAAAAATTATCAAACACGACACAGAGTAATTACGTAAGATGCGTAGAGAGAAAAAAAGACAACTCTTTTAAAAGATGTTGCGTGTAATTCGTGCGTGTCAATAGAAATGTCATGTGGTCCTCTTTGGTCTCTTTATACTATGCCATCTGATTTACTAAAAAAATGACATTCTTTTTGTAGTAGTATTATATATGACTATATTTTACAAGAGACGTTTTTAATCTAGTGATTTTGTTCGTAAAGTTAGCGACAATCGACACCGATATAGATATTCGTTTCTGTTAATTTATTTATTAATTTATTATATGACTAAAAATATAAATCAAATAGGACTCGGCCTATTACTATTTAATATTTTTCTAAATCAAGTGATGATTGTTATTATTGCAAATATTCGTTTCGCAAATTTTAAAAACTAATAGTTGGATATGAATAATAAGTCTTGAGGGAAATTACGACACATCTTCTCGTCAGGTGTACCTCAATCTCTGAAAACTAAAGTGTACAACCAGTGCGCGTTGCGAGTGATGACTAACGGATCAGAGACGTGGTCCTTCACTGCTGGCCGTATGAGCACGCTCAAGGCCGCTTAGCGAGCTATGGAGAGGGATATGCTCGGAGTTTCTCTGCGTGATAGACTCAGAAATGAGGATATCCGCAGTAAAACCAGAGTGACCGACATAACCCAACGGATTAGTAAGCTGAAGTGGCAATGGGCCGGCCATATAGCTCGAAGAACCGATAACCGATGGGGAAGAAAGGTTCTCGAGCGGCAGCCTCGTACCGGTAGGCGTAGTGTATGGCGACCCCCCACTAGATGGAGTGACGACCTGGTAAGACGTGCAGGAAGTCGATGGATCCAGGTGGCTCAGGACCGTGCTTTGTGGCATTACTTGGGGGAGGCCTATGTTCAGCAGTGGACTTGTGAAGGGTTGTAATGATGATGATGATGATGAATAAGTTTTTTTTTTTTTTTTTTTTTTTTTATAGAAGAGGGGGCAAACGAGCATGCGGCTCACCTGATGTTAAGTGACTACCGCCGCCCATGATCAACCGCAACACCAGGAGAATTGCGGGTGCGTTGCCGGCCCTTTAGAAAGGAGTAAGCTCTTTTCTTGAAGGTCCCCAGGTCGTATCGGTCCGGAAAAATCGCCGGTGATAAACTATTCCACAGAGAGGTTGTACGTGGAAGAAAGCTCCTTGTGAAACGTACAGTGGTGGACCGCCAAGCATCCAGATGGTGTGGATGGTATCGGGACGTTTGCCGTGTCGTGCGTTCACGAAATTTGGCGGCTGGGATTAATCCGAACAATTCCTCAGAGCACTCCCCGTGATAGATGCGATAAAATACGCAAAGAGATGCAACATCTCTTCGCAACGCCAGTGAATCGAGCCGATCGGAAAGCACTCGGTCGTCGACGATTCGAGCCGCTCTGCGCTGGATGCGGTCAAGTGGAAGGAGCTGGTACTGGGGAGCCCCAGCCCAGAGATGGGAACAGTATTCCATGTGCGGTCGAACCTGCGCCTTGTAAAGTTGCAGGCGGTGTGCCGGCATGAAATACTGCCCCGCTCTGCTGAGCACGCCAAGCTTTTTAGAGGCCAATTTGGCCTTCCCTTCCAAGTGACCACGAAACTGCACGTCACTCGATATGTCGACGCCGAGGATTCCGATACTGGCTGAGGCAACAAGGGGAGTGCCTTGAAACTGAGGGGATACGACAAAGGGGTTCTTTTTAGCGGTTAACGCGCAAACTTGTGTCTTCTGGGGGTTAAACTGGACTAGATTTAGTCGTCCCCAATCCGAGACTCTGTTCAGCAAAGACTCGACTTCAGACACAAGTTTGTCCCGGCACTCGGAGACGTTTTCCCGAGAAATATTGGCTCGGCCGGTGTAAAGAGCATCACCAGTGCTGTCATCTGCATAGCAATGAATGTTACGGGTACGCAACATATCATTGATATGCAGAAGAAACAGCGTTGGCGATAGCACGCAGCCCTGTGGAACACCAGCATTAATAGGCTTGCAATCGGAGCTTGCACCGTCTACAACGACCTTGATGCTCCGATCTGCAAGAAAGCTGGTGATCCAATCGCACAATTTCTCGGGAAGCCCATAGGAAGGGAGCTTCGAAAGAAGCGCTTTGTGCCAAACCCGATCGAAGGCCTTCGCAATGTCCAAACTAACGGCCAATGCCTCCCCCTTGAACTCTACTGCCTCCGCCCATCTGTGAGTGAGGTAGACCAGAAGATCACCAGCTGACCGACCACGGCGAAAACCGTATTGGCGGTCACTAATCAGCTGGTGATCCTCAAGGTACCTCATGAGCTGGCAGTTTACAATGGACTCCATTGTTTTGGAGAACAAGGAGGTGATGGCGATTGGCCGGTAGTTGGACGGGTCTGAGCGGTCGCCTTTTTTAGGGATCGGGTGGACGAAAGCAGTCTTCCATGATTTTGGGACTACGCCTAGGGAGTAGGAGTACCGGAAAAGACGCGTTAAAACCGGTGCCAACTCTGGAGCACACGTCCTCAGCACAATTGGGGGGATTCCGTCAGGCCCACTCGACTTGTGGATGTCCAGGGAGAGGAGTGCTTTGCGAACCGAGCGCTGTGTGAACTGCACTTCCGGCATGGAGCACTCACACCGCGGGATGGTCGGCGGCGTACTCCCCCCGTCATCGAGAGTCGAGTTAGACGCAAAGAAGGAGCCTAGAAGATCGGCTTTCTCCTTTGCAGTATGGGCCAGTGAGTCGTCCTCCCTGTGCAGAGATGGAAGAGATGGCTGACAGAAATTCCCCTGGACAGCCTTGGCGAGAGACCAGAATGCACGGGTTCCAGAAGGAAGGCGAACGAGTCTCTCGCCAATTCTGCCTATGTGCTCTGACTTTGCCTTGGCAATGACTCTTTTGAAGGACCTAGAGGCGGAATTATACTTCTTTTTTAGAGCGCTGGTGTTTACATCCCGGGACGCTGATGCATCAACCCAGGCTTGGTAGCACTCCTGCTTATAGCATGATGCTATTTTACAGGAGCGACCAAACCATGGCTGAGATTTGCCTCCAATGGGCACCACAGAGGAAGGAATAAAAAGTTCCATACCCTGAAGTACCACATCAGTAACAGAATCCGCAACAACGTTGGGATCATCCGGCGAGAAGCAAACCCGCCCCCAAGGGTAGGATGCAAAGAAAGACCGCATCCCATCCCAATCGGCTGACCTATAGTGCCAAACACGGCGGCAGCCTGCAGAATGCAACCGCGATTTCAGCGTGAGTGGCACAACACTCCGGACCAGACAATGGTCCGAGGAGCCTAAAGGGGCGTCAACGGAAATCTGATATCCGTCCGGGTGAGAGGTCAGCAGAAGGTCCAACAGGGAAGGTGCATGATCCTCCACATCTGGAATCCGCGTAGGCGAAGTAACCAGTTGTGTCAGACCATATGCCAAGGCAAAATCATGAACAGATCTCCCCGCATGATCGGTTAAACGTGAACCGAGCCATTCGGCGTGATGGGCGTTAAAGTCGCCGAGGATCACGATCTCTGCAGAGGGGATCTGCTGTAGCAACGAATCTGCAGCCATTTGGACGTGGTCGAAGAGTCGGTCTGTTTCGGCATTACCGCTGTGGGACCTATAGAGGCACCCGTAGACGCGCGGATGGTCGTCGCTGTCTACGCGTAGCCAAAGGATGGACAGGTCCGAACCTTCAAGTCTGCCGAGGCGTCGAGAACAGATGTCCTCTCTGACGTAAACGCAAACTCCAGCCCGAGGCACAAAGGAGTGTTCCAGTTTGTACCCCGGGTAGGAGAGATACGAAACATCAGCCGGAGAGGACACCTGCGTCTCGGTCAGAAAGAGCAGAGCCGGCCTCGCCGTCTCGAGATGGTAGTGGACGGCGTTTAGGTTAGAGTGAAGTCCCCTGATATTGCAGAAATTCACGGACAGCGTGGCAGGGGTCGCCTTGGTCTTGTTGCTCCGTTTGCCCCGAGCAGTTGTAGTCTTGAGCGGAATTTCGCCCCCCCCCAGAATACGCGGGGCAGCCTGAGCACCCACGCTCAGAAGTGGAGAAACATGGTCGTGGATGCTCAGCGAGGGATTCTCCAGGGGTGCTGGTACCCTCCTGGGGTAGTCTATCTTTATTTAATTCCGCTACCATGTTGATGGGGGGGGGGGGATTTGGGCCTCCGGCCACCTGCACTCACCGACGAAACGCGGAAGCAGAACTTCCACTTCACGCCGGTATTCTGTGAGGTCGTGGTACCACCCCGGTTTGAGCCGGCCCATACGTGCAACAGCAAAGCTGCCGCATGGCTCTACCACTGTTAAAAAAAGTCTTGACAGACACGGTACATAAGAGAGTTGGATCCCAACTGTAATCCCAATATTATATGCTGACCGACGATCCGCCCCGGCCTCGCACGACTGTTTTCTAGATCTCGACAACAGCGTCACTTTCCGTTATTTGTAAATTGTAAGTGTAATGTAATGTGTTCAGCCGTTCCCAAGTGATGATCTTTCATACATGTGACAATTGATTTTTATTTATATAGATCTACCACTTGCTTAGCGAAAAATAAAACCGTCGACTATATTCAACAAAGCTTTATTTGCTTGGATGAAAATATATTTAAATCATGAAGTTAAAGCAGGATATTTATAACGTCGTTCCGCTGTTATTGTACTATCGTAGCAGTGTCTTCTCTGTACGCTCCACGAAGCAAATCCGGTGTTTATTAAACGAACACGGTTATAATTCCCTGTGAAACCATAATAAGTCTAAAGATAATTAGGCGGAAGTATACCGGCTGAATTTTTCACGATATATTCTGGCTTTTCATGATATATTTTTAATTATACAACGAAGAACGAAATTCCACTTGATTCGACTACGTTTAGGTTGTAAGTTCATCAACATCATTGATATAAATAAGTATTACCAACCGTATAATAAAACTCTTTAATTTTACTATCATAGACTAAATTAATTTAACGACCACGATTTTTTTCTCTAATGGCACATCAATAGAGTAACCTTGTACTAGAAAGAAGATGAAAAAATATAGCTATCTTAAAATAAAAAAACGACTCACATTTACTCTATTATACAGTGGGTCTATTACACTACATCTGATTTTGTTAATATTTTTAGTTGAAAGACTCAAAATTCAAAATTTAATAGTAATTTGAAGGTGATTTATTTTATTTCAAAATTATATACGTTCGTATGTAAGATTTTAGAGATAGATACCTAGATTTGTAATGTAATGTAATTTCTCGAAAGGTATTTATTGTATTCGGTGTAGTTCCACGTACTTTTAACATCTTAACGTATGTTTACCGACCTTGTAACCACAAGACCCATGTAAGATACGAAAATCATGATGAATTATGGAAATCAAAAGATTTAATAAATGAATTATATAGAGTACAACGTATGCTGGTGGGATACTACAATGAGAAAGGCATCTTGGTGTACCACCCGGCTAGCACCGCCGGCCACTACCTCAGAGGCGCCTTCCTCGTTGATCTCTTCGCTTGCCTGCCGTTAGAAAACCTCGAAACGTATATGTGGGAAGTGTATGGTAAAATATTATCTGTACCTCTATTTTCGTTTCATTAGATGTCAAAACGACTTTTTTTTGGTATTCTATACTATACATATTATTTATGTGGTAGAGCCAGGCCGCAGTTATGTTAGAAGTATAGTTGCGTGCACGAATGGGTTGGTTCGACCGGGGAAGGACTACACTCTCACATAATATCAACATAAAATAGCAGCTCAATGCTGCTGTGTTTGGTATGGTGAGTGTAGAGAACCGGAGATCATTTTTACCGGAAACGAGGCATTCCGTCTTAGTCCGCACGGGTGACAACGCGTCTGCATTTTGATTCCTAATCGACGATAGATGTACTTAGATGTCTATGAGTCATAGCAATCACTTACGTGTCCACAGGTTTCTCGCTATTACTTAACGACCGTCCATCTTCTAAGAAGTCGACCTCGTTCTCTATTGCTATCACGAGGGGACCAATGTACGCGTTCGCTCCACCTGCCGTCTCTGGATCTTATGACGTGTTCCACCCATTTCTATTTAAGCTTCACTATCTAAATGTCTGATAAATGAATGTCTGTGATGTTTTTATGACCCTTATCCTATAAAAATACAAGCAAAATTTACATATTAGCTACGGTTACACCCTATCAAAAGCAACGGCTGGAAATAGACCTCCTTCATAGATTGCCTTATGGGGGAATTACCGCGCTTGGCAAGCGGGTTGGTGACTGCAGTTTTTTTTATATTTTTAGTTGTTATTAGGAAGACGTTGCTGCCCATTTCCAGGTTTGTGTGCCTCTGTCGCCTCTATGGACACTGATATAAGGAAGTGGATATTCTTACACTGCCACTTGACGGTGTACGATATATATTCTTTGATGATTTCGATGAAATTTACATTATACAGGGGCATAATATCGGTCTAGCTAGTTCTCATTTCTTGGGAATTTTGTTTTCTCCATGATTAATAATTTCGCCATAGATATTATTTTCCCAACACAATGGCAAATATAAAAGTCTACCACGTAGGAGTGCGGTAAAAAGAGATGTTAATTTAACTGTTGTTCGATTCGTGTTTTGTTTAGTGTAATTTTTCGATTGTTTTTGCTGCTAGCTAGACGTCTTTCACGGCCGGAAGATTTCAAATATTCGTAACTAAAATTCGTAAACCTACGTTACTTGTATGTTATGTAATGCGTTAAGTCAATGCTTTTTAGTTGTTTCCAATCTCTTGTATAATTTTTATAAATTATGAACGCACGAAGGTAACAGTGAATGGCAACGTCTGTCGGTGATGGGGCCGTTCCTCATGCTGAACCGTCTGGTGCAGCTCTACCGGCTGCCGGCCGCCATACAAGGCCTCGACCGATACTTGCGCCGCGACATCGTGCTTGTGTACGTTACCACCCATACCTTTAAGTTATAAGCTTGTTTCATTTTTTTGTACAATTTTAAGCCAGTGTTAAGTGTCTAAGTTTTACCTGGTAGAGCCATGCTGCAGTTATATTAGTAGTATAGTTGTAGCACGAATGAGTCGGCTCGACCGGGGAAGGACCACGCTCTCACAGAATACCAGCGTGAAATAGTAGCTTAATGCTGCTGTATTTCGTATGGTGAGTGTAGAGAACCGGAGACCCTTTTTACTGGAAATGAGGCATTCCATCTCAGTCCTCACGGGTGACAACGCATCTGCATTTTGATTTGTAATAGAAGATAGATGTAGATGTCTATGGGCCGCAGCAACCACTTACCATCAGGTGGACTGTGTGCTCGTTTGTTACCCTATTCTATAAAAAAAACAGTGACTCACTACAAACCCAGCTGATGGTTAGTGGTGATGCAGCTGAAGATCGTGAAGCGCATTGACTTATCAAGAGCCTATTCACTCTTGTCTGGAAAACACCCACGTTGTAATCGGATAAAAAGGCAGATGCTGGCAACTTATTCCAATACTTTGGTGTACGCATTACGAACGATGCAGCAAACAGTATGGTTAGAATGCGTGGTATGTCGATAACGAAAGGGTGGAGACTGGCCGAGCTTTGGTTGTCCGATGGTGGATGGGAGAGGTAGAAATTAAGTAATGCAATGTTATATTTGCCATAAGTGCCTTCGAGTCTACTTTTTATCGTCACTGTCATTGTCTTTCTTTTCTTTTTTTTGTCGGCCAGTTAAAGTTCACTGCTGAAATTACGTCTTTCCCATTGTTAGAAGGAAACTCCTTAATCTCTATATTGCCTAGTTGACAGGTGGTTTAACGATTTCAGTGACAGATGTCTTGGATCTGACTATTTTATGTTTTTCGTAAGCGAGGCGGTTATGTCGCAAACTATCGGAAGCTATAAGATTTTTAACGTAATTGTCAGGCCCTTCACATGTACTGTTGGATTTTATAGGAGGTGGGAGGGCGGGGGGGGGGGGGGGCAAATAAGCATACGGCTCATCTGATGGTAAGATTATCGCCGCCAATGAACAACTGCAACACCAGGGAATTACAGATGCGTTGCCGGCCTTTTAGAAAGGAGTAGGTTCTTTTCTTGAAGGTCCCTAAGTCGTATTCCGAGATTCTGGAATGGATTTACCATTCAAGAATACACAATTAGATGAGATCCTTTATAGTTCTCATGTGGTAGAGCAATACTGCAGCTATATTATGGTTGTAGCACGAATAAGTCGGCTCGAACGGAAAACCACGCTCTTCCAGAATAGCAGCGTAAAATAGCAGCTTGACACTGTTGTGGATGGCGAGTGTGAAAAACCGGAGTACTTTTTAATGGATACGATGCATTCCATTTTTGTACTTAGAGGTGACAACAGAATTGTATTTTGATTCGAAATCGAGGATAGATGTAGATGTCTATGGGCCACAGGATCCACTTACCATCATGTGGACTGTGTGCTCGTTTGCGGGGTTGGCAACTGCACTTATTTTAAGTTGTTTTTATAGAATTAGGGTGATCAATTGTCGTTAGAAAAACGCTGCTGCCTATCTCCTGGTTTGATGCCCTATTTTACCTATATTGGCACTCACGGGACTATATGGGTTTATCGATATTCTTACACGGCCACTCGTAGAGCCATAAACAAGCGATAGCTCAAATTAATTGATTACACGAAAAATCGGTAAAAATAATCGAGTAATCAAACCTTTAGATAAGTAAAGGTTGATGATGGTAAGTGGTGATTCATCCGAAGATAGAATAGCGTACTACTGATTTAATTGAGCTCTAATTTACTTTTTCATCATTGTATTACAGTATCAAAGCGACTCCATATTTTTTGACTCTACTGAACGTGATGACGTGTTTCGTGGTTCTCTTCTCTGCGGAAATTTATTCCACGCCCGACAATAAGGTCATAATAGTGCCGGGAGAGGACAATGGCGGCTCCTGGATTGATTTGTTCCAAAAACACTGTTAGTTCGTTTTCATTATGTTCATGGCCGCATCATTTTATGTTGGAATAAAACTTCTTTAGGCAGGACTAGAGGGTAGCTCAGAACTTTTTTGAACGGAAGTAATGTTGAACAAAATCAATAGTCCATTGACGCAGTTTCCATATTTCCAACCGACTTCAAAAAAGGAAGAGGTTCTCAATTCGACTGTCTTTTTTATGTGTGTTACCTCAAAACTTTTCCTAGGTGAACCTATTTTGATGATTTTTTTTTATTTGAAAGCTGGTGGCTTCTAATGTGGTCCCATAAAAGTGAATCAAGATGTGATGAGTAGTTTTTCAGTTATCTTTAACGATGCGTATTTAAATGACTTCGACTACATTGACGATGTTCTCATTTTATTTACATTGAAGTCGGTTGTACAATTTTTTTAATTTTATCACTTGTTAAAGATAACGACTGACTAGAATTTCGTGAGTAGATATATGTGTTTTATATAAAATATACAATTTCTAGACATAATGCAGTAATGCCAATTCACCTGCTCATGCGAAGCAAACTTTTACAGGTTGTTTATGATAGTGATAATGATGGTGATAATAATGATAACGGCAATGATGGTGATAATGTTGGTGATAATGATGGTGATCATACTAGTTATAATGATAGTAGTGACAGTAAACACCTGGCTGCCAAGCTCCAACATGTCAAGCAAGTTTTGCATGACAACAATCTTCGGGTCCCACGCCTACGTCACAGAGAACGAGTGAAGCCGGCCACAGTCGAGCGTGTACCTGCTGTACTGCCATATGTTAGAGGAGTCACTGACAAGATTGGCTACATCTTGAAGCGCGCTTCCATCAAAACATATTTCAAGCCGCCGAAGAAGATTGGTCAGTTTTTACCATCAGTCAAGTGTAACGTCCCTCTGCAAGATGCAGGAGTGTACAAGCTTGATTGTGAATGTGGTCTCTCCTACATAGGACAAACTAGAAGATCAATTAAAACCCGCGTCAAAGAACATATAGCTGATGTGAAGAACCGACGCTCCGGGAAGTCTGCAGTCTGTGAACATGTACAAGATCGCCCCCGTCACTACATCAGATTTGATAGACCACAAATCCTCGCTAAAGAACACCGATTCCTTCCAAGGATGATTCGCGAGGCTATTGAAATCAAAAAACATCCTAATTTCAATAGAGAAGATGGCTGGGTGCTACCATCTGCTTGGGATCCTATAATAAATAAAATTAAATCCCAACCCAAGCATACAACTGCAAGACTCCATGATACCATAAGCTCATACTGTGTAGATCGGAATAAAAGTTAAAATTTTAATCTATGGTAACCGCGGTTAACTATGACAGCTGGACGTTGAACATCTCAGTCCTTCCCGTGACCATGGGTGCTGTAAAGCTCTCGAAACGTCGGGTAAAAAAGTTAAATATACGCGATAAATTCCGTTAAAACTAGTATTATTTCAATGTGTAGTGTTCGCGTAAATATAAGAAATCATTATAATGATAGTGTCAATGCTAGTCATAGGTATGGTGATAATCATGGTGATAACTGATAATGATGGTGAATAAATGAAATGCAATTATACTTAAAATTTATTTCTATTTTATTACTATATAGTTCGATACTAATAGTTATCTATTCATGATTTCTTAATAAATATTTCAGTAAAAAAAGTAAAGTTACAGCCTATATACGTTCCACTGCTGGGCACAGGCCTCCCTTCATTTCTGAGAGGGTTTTAGGGCAAGGAAGTGTCCGCCGCGCTGCCCCAATACGTGTTGGCGAACTTCACATGTCTTCGAAATATTTTTTTTCTTATTCCTCAGACATGCCGGTTTCCTCACGATGTTTTCCTTCACCGCTGAGCACGTGGTAAATCAGCACTTAAAATTGCAATTATCAATTTCATTGGTGCCTGCGGGGATCGAACCCGGGTTACTCGCGTTCTGTTATATTTGCAGCGAGCGTTAACCATCTGAGCTACCACGGCTCAAAAAAATACATTAATATTAATATTTATCAATATTTATAAGTTTCACTCTAACCGTGTGTGAAGGTTACACACATTAACTTATTTAAATTCTTTACTTTTAGCTTATCTCTGCTTAATTTAATGGTCGGCCACTCGAAAAGTTTTGCGAAACTAAGAAATAAACTTCTATGGTAGAGATTTTATTAATAAATCTTTTTAAACAATTATCTACCAACATCTAAACAAAATTTCGTGCGTCTTAAACTATTTTTGCGAAACATTTTCCAATCTGCTACAGACACTACTTCGAAGACCTACCTCAAACGCTACTAGCGAATCTTCTGGCGTTGAAGTGTTTAATTAAAACTAGTTTTTACAGCTTTTTTCCGCCTATATTACGGCGTCCCAATGTCATAATTAACCACGGCTGCCTCCAGATTAAAATTATCGGATCGGAAAAAAAATTTATCTGGAGGTAGCCGTGGTTAATGACCATGGGTGCTGTAAAGTACTAGAAACGTCAGGAATATAAAATAAGTTAATATAAGTATACGATGAAATCCGTAAAAACTAGTTTTATTTAAATGTGTAGTGTTCGCGTAAATATAAGAAATCTTTATGTTGAAAAGTATTCCTCTTTCTGCGAAGTTTCTATTTTAGAGTTTTTTTTAAATATAAGAAGGGTCACCAAAGCGTAACCGCTATACTGTTCAAGAAGTGGTGTCGTTTGACGCTGAGTGCGAAGGTACGTTGTCGTAGTGAACAATACACTGCGTAACTCCGTTTACAGTCGCTTGTGACTCATAGCAGTGAAGTCAGTGAACACTTCCGGCAAGCATTTAGCAGTATACCTATCGACATTAATGTTAATTTAATTTCGTAAAGGAATTTACAAAAGAAACCCGTTAAAGTGAAAAAAAGTGATCCAAATCATTCCTGCGCTTTTCGATCGTTTCCTTTTGGTGCTAGTATGGTCACCGGTCGCTACATAACCGTTGCCAGGTCATGCCATGTTTTTACTATTTATTTTGTTGCTGGCTTTCTAAGCATCTTTGACGTCATTTCATGATCAGCAACAAAACGCTCATTGAAAACCGCTTCCTACGATAACATGGTAAGAGTAGGTAGTGGTAGTTAGCTACCAGTTAACAAGCTATCCCTGTTTTTTTATTTTGTTGCTAGTTCTCTGAGCGTAACTGACGTTATTTCGACAATATATAATAGCAACAAAATCTAAGACTACATCTAGCCATTAGAAACCATTGAAGTAACGGGTACTACGTACTATACTGTACGTACATATTATACTTCAACTAGTGCAACGATAAGTTTGAACAGTAGTAGTTAGCTAACGGTTTCATGGCCCGGTCAATTCTTAGATTTTAATACTCAATATCACACCTTTTGCAGTAACAAATTAGCAAAAAAAAATTATCTTTTCTAGTATAGGTGTAACAATGATTTTGCTTAGAATATCTTTATATCAAGCTGGCTGTAACTTGTTTTATAGAACAGATTTGACTGATGACTTTTTTATAGAACCGACTTGATCTACAAAATCGATTCTTTAGAACCTAATTAACTATTTAGCAACTTTTTCTGTTACCTTTTTACTGATAACATATAGAGAAGAGAAAGAGCTAGCTTTTTCACAAATTTACATTTTTAAGATATTCCAATTTAGCTTGCAAAAATGTGGAGGGATGTTTGAAATTTAAATATTCATAGTTTTACTTGTAAATAGTTGAATTTTTTTAAAAGTTGTGTAAAAAAAAAAGTGTGACAAAGAAAAATATTTTTTCGCAACACTTTCTGCGCGGCCTGTTGTATTTTATGACTTAGATTCTAAAAAAAGACATGAAATCTACAAGTTTTAAAACTGACAAACACATTACATTTGTTTATTACAGTTATTTCCACAGCGTTATATGCTATGGAATTTTACAATAAGAGAAACACGACTAACGTGGAAACTTTATTTATTTTGCAAAAGAGGGCATTTGAATTAAATGTAAAAAGTTTCTTAAGCCTCTAAGAAAAATGTTAAACGAAGCGTCATTAGTTCATTAGAATTTACCTATATAACGAAGCGTCCTTTAGACTTATAAACTTTTTATAGCGAAACCCTTGTTATGTCGACAGTTGCATGTTTTCCAGTAGCGTCTTGTTGGGTACTTTGGGTATGTGTTGTATGTAGTGGCGTATATATGGAATATAGTAATATCTGGTTAAATTTTGATAGGTATAGAATATGCGCATGTGGGTGAGAAATTGGTGCTCTTCAAATTAAAGAATATACATAACTTTATTTTTGCAATTGGGTCTTATCACAACTTTATTATCTTAAATAAAATGAATATTTACGCATGCACCTTAACGCTCCAGGAAATCTCACGCTCTCTTTTAACTATCTCAAGAATTAAGGCTCATAACTAATTATTTCCTTGTCTAGTTCGCTTCAACTTAACCGAAAACACATGGAATCTTCACCTGGCCTGCTATTTCTGGGTGGTGTACGAGACTACTACTACGGGCTACAACACGATGAACCCCACCAACTTCAACATTATGAAGATTTTTTTTATCGGCATGGCAGTCGGTATCTACAGTGAATTTTTTTAATGTTTAAATCTCTCTCTTAAATATAAATATCTCTTTCACAAATTGCACGAGGAACCCACTAGCTCGACTGAACGTTAAGGGATCCTTTGGAATCCCTACTAGCACGATGGCAGCAACTATACCTATTTCCTAAGGCTTGAGACCTGTTGTAGCATATGGTGCTCGCGCTGAACTAGCGATTTTGAAAACTGCTGTAACGTTGCGATCTAATGAAGTAGTTACATCTTTTTTATAGGCTCGACCAGGGAAGGACTACGCACTCACAGAATACCAACGTAAAATAGCAGCTTAACTTTGCTGTGTTTCGTATGTAGGTAGAGTGACAGAACTAGAGACCCTTTTTACTGAAAACGAGGCATTCCATCCTAGACCTTACGTGCGACAATGCATCTGCATTTTGACTGGCAGTCGAAGATTGATGTAGATGTCTATGGGCCACAGCAAATACTTACCATCGGGTGGACTGTGTGCTCGTTTGTAATACTTATTCTATAAAAAAATATAACATTATAATTAAACTTTAAACTAAAAATTTAAACTCAAACCCGAACAATTCCATCGATTACAGCCTATAAGTCTACTTCTGAACATAGACCACCCTATATATTGCCTCGGGAGTTGTTTACCATAGTTCCCACGCTCGGAAGGCAGGTAGAAAACCGCAGTCTTTTTTATTATTTTCAGTTGGCAGGAAGATGTTTCTAGCTTTCTTCTGCTTTAGTTTCCTCCGTCGCCTCTTACGACATCCGCAGAACGATATGGTAGCCTACATCTAAAAAAAAACCTTTTGTAGAAATAAATTCCTCATCCTCAATCCTCGCAAACTAGTTTGTAATCTCTGTTTCCAGTGTTTTGAGAAGGAATAATGTTATTGTCCTCAAACACATTCCACATGCTTTAATTGTTTATGATTTTACTTACTTCATTGTATAATTAATGCAATGAAAAACATGACTTGTAAAAAAAACAAGTCTTGCAACTCAGTTCTTCTACCGTAAAAAGTTGTGAGATCTATGTAATACCAAGTCGGTTAATTTATTCAGCCCCTACTTAAGGGTCCTTCTGTTTTAAGTTATAACGTAATTAGCTAACCAAACAACATTTTATAGTGACCATATCAATGTTAAAAATCTTATATGTTTCAAATAAATAGATTGACTTGGCCATCGGAAGAAAGCATCATTTTATCACACAAGTAATACATATTATATTAAATTAGATTGCTTAGTGCGATTGCCAAGTCAATCTATATATTTAAAATATATAATATTTTTAACAATTATATGGTCACTATTAAATGTTGTTGGGTTAGCTAATTACGTAGGTACATGGATCTCACAACTTTTTACGGTAGAAGAACCGAGTTGCGAGACTTGTTTTTTTTTACAAGTTATGTTTTTGATGGCATCTCATTTCTTTTTGTAGATAAGATAATCCTACTTTTTTCCTTTCCGGTACCTTATACTTCTTGAAAACCAACAACGTACCTATCTACACCTATATACAAGTACACTGATTCATTCACTGCAAATGTAACTTTGTAATTCTATATATTTATATGGGATTACAAAGTTATTTGTGCAGTTAGTGTATCTAGAAAACTGGACCGAAATTAAAAAATATTTTAGTAGTTTTTCCTTGATATATACACTAAACAATAGTTGTATTCTAAATTTGAAGTTTCTATGTCTGCTGGAAGTGCCTTAGAGTTTTGATGATCGGTCAGTCAGTGAGTGACAAAATTAAGAAACTTTGACTAGTTATACTTCTTAAACTACTGGTTCAAATAGAATTAAGTTTGAAATATATCATTTTTATACAATTTATACTCGATTACTGAAAACTCATGCTTCTAGTTTTATCCACTAAAAGTTATAGGGGTTCGAAAATGGCCTGAATTGCTTCGAGAAAAGTTTGGTACGGCCGCTTTTTTGCTCGACTTGGCGGGGGCACTGCAATGCCCCTAATACCTTGCTTAGTTTATCTTTAATATCGATTCTGTATTTTTTAAACAAAAATCGATTTTCTATCGTTAGTAAATATGTTTTAGGTACATTGCTAACTACTTACTTTTCGGTTCGTATCATCAGCATACGTTCCAACGTGAACAAACCTTTAGCTGCATTTCAACAACACATTAAGGACATGGCTGCGTTTATGCGAAGAGAACACTTAAGTCCGAAGCTGCAAAGGTGACGTGTAAATAATTATGCCAAAAATCGTTTTTTAATCATAACATGCTCAAAATATAAAGATATAGTGACAGTCTATCCGTACAGAACTCAATAAAATATATAACGAAGAAATGTAAAACGCGCTCGGAACACGCCAACACGCAAAATCAATCGTTGGTTGATTTTTGAGCATGCTCAAAATACGCATGCTCATTACTAGCAATGTTTTGACACACGTGCTACTAATGAGCACTTGCTCAATAAAAGCATGCCTTCGTGCTAGTAATAATCACGTCTGTCCGTACCTTTAAAGACTCAAAGCCCGTCTATTAGTAAATAGTCTTTGCTGCTATGTGAGAATTCGCTTTCGTACAATTTTCGCTAGTAATGACTTTTGTTGGGTATATCTACACAAGCGCTTTCTTTTTGACTTTATCTCAATTTCAAATCAGGTGCCTTGCCTTGTTCTGTTTTCGATAGCACAGAAATAGTTTACTGCTGTACATAAGCCTCGTCCACAGTCTCTATAATTCTACAACGTTTGGCGAACGCATTGACGTTAGCAGTATCAAACGTCTCACTGCTCCTCGTTATTATTCTCAATAAAATTAGTAACCGCGACATAAAAGATGGTTATATAATAATCGGGCATTAGAATAGAACGATTTATATTCAATAATATAGATTATTACATGGTACTTATTGAAAGTAATTTTTTATTTACCACTGATTCGGAAAATACTTCTCCCCTGGGAAGAACCATTAAGAAACCCGGGGGATTATATTTTTAAACATAATATGTAACTACAATAATTTTTTACAGTTTTACTAGAATAATAGAACCAGCATTGTGGTGATCACCTCATTTTCATGGTTTGTTTTCAGTCATGTATTTCTTGATCATATAATAACGCTTTTGCACAATTTTTCTTTAATAAAACTTTTAAACCTTTTGATGGACAATCATTGAACACTTTTGAAGGGTGTTTTATTTGTAGGGACGTTCTAGCCCACTACGGCTACAGCTGGGACAAAATGGGAGGCTTGGACTACCGTAACGTGTTGAAGCTCTGTGACCAGATCACTTTACGTACTGACGCCATATTGGATATCTACGGTTCTACTTTCGCTATGGTAAGGATAACAATTTTTAGAATTCTCCGAATAGTCCAATTACAGCACGAGACTTAACGACGTCTTACAATCGAGTAGCGTTTGAGTATTTGGTCATTAGTCAAATTACATAAAAGCGTAACAAACTATCTGTTAGTGTGAAATGATAACAAAGCCCTGGCTTAGTTAATAAAATGAAAATGTTATTCCCAGTAACAACAAAAAAAAAAATATTAACAATGCTATAAACATTATTAATATTCCCCTTAACCACTCGTGGTAAGCTTAAATTGCTTGTGTTACGGGTGGTTCACGCCAGTAGTCGAATGGCGGATTCGAACCCACGACCTTTTGAGTTCGCGGTCCGCGCCCTGCCATTAGGCTACTGTCGCTTTTAAGTATTCATTAATCCTGTTCTAAAAAAGCTCATACAATATTGGTAATACCATTTGAATCTTATTAACTATATTTATTGTTATAAGAACTGTCATTTCACCAAAAATTCAGATTTAAGTCGTAATTATGATATCGTCTTAAATATTTCATGGTACTTTACTTAACTACGATCCTCATGGGCTCTGTTAAGATCGCAAGGTTTTTTTAAATATTATTCTAAGCCAGCGCTTAACTACAATCTCACCTGATGGTAAGTGGTGATGTAGCCTTAGATAGTGAATTGCACTGACTTAACAAAAACCCATTCACTCTTGTCTTGAAGACACACACGTTGTAATCTAATGGAAACACAGATGCTGTCAATTTATTCCACTCACTTGCTGTACATATAATGAACGATGTAGCAAACCGTTTGGTTGGAATGCGTAATAAAACCACAACGGTAGAGTGAAGACTGAACGAACCTCTGGTTATCCGATGGTGGAAGAGAGAAGGAAGAATTAAATTATGCAGTTCCTGCGCACGCCCACCGAAATTCATCCTGTAGGAAACTGAAAGGCTGGCTACTTTGTGCCTGAGTTCGAGGCTGATAAGATTGGTTTTAACCAAGTTCGGGTTACCAAGAAGTCTTTTCGCACCCGAGTCCAAAGCTGCTAGGTGTAGGCTTATGCAGTGGCAGCCCATATTATGTAAGGAATACTACATGCGCGACAGGACTTGCGATTTATATAAAGTAAGCAGCTGTCCCAACGTACGCACCTTTGCAAGGACTCCTAGCTTCCTTGCAGCTGCTTTGGCCTTGGACACAATGAACAACGCGTAGTTCAGATTTGAGGATATTTCAACCCCTAACAACTGAAGGCAGTCGGTGTATTCCAATGATACATTTCGGAAAGAAGGAGCAAAGATGAGCTGGCTCCTTCTGGCGTTAAAGTCCCCTAGAAAGACCAGCTGTGCCGTGGAATACCGATTGAGGGTCACATCAGCAGCCGCATTAAGGTGATCAAATAATCGTGTGGTCAACTGGTCACCATTGTTCAATCGACAGACACAGGCATAAAGGACTTTATCAATACTTGTTTCTACCACTACCCAGATTGTCAAAAAAGTAGCGTCTTCAAGGTGATGGAGACGCTGGAAGCAGATGTCATTGCTGACGTACACACAGAATCCGGCACGTGGATGGAATTTGTACTCCAGGGAGAATCCAAGATATTCGAGGTACGCTGTATTTAATGGACATCCATTTTGGGTCTCCGTCAAGAAAAATAAGTGCAGCTTCTCAGTTTCAATATTGTGATGGACTGCGCTGAGATTAGACCGCAACCCTCGAACATTAGTGAGGTGCTCTTTTAATGAGATGACGTGCAACCGCTGTTTAAACATACTTTTCTTTTTAAGATACATACTCGTATTAAGAGTTAGGAATGAATAGGGACGCAGAATGACAGTTGATCGAGCGGAAGACATGCCCGATAAAAAAGGTATTGCTTGACGTATGATGTTAATGTAATTCTGATAAACTCAGTTATGTGTTTCTGCAGCATATTATATTGCTAAATTTCAATTATTTCCTATGTCCAATATCGACACAGATATCGAGGTGTCTCTACAAGTGATCCAGTGATGCTAATTTTAGTACGAAATATATTGATGTTTCTAAATTGAAGCCGACGCGAGCAAAGCCTCGGGAAAAAGCTAGTATTCAATAAATCAATCAGTATTAGAATAGAATAGAATAGAATAAAATGTTTCAGTGTCCAATCCTGAGCCAGTGCGACGTGTCTCTGCTTCGCATCATCGGCCGCGCAATGCACAGCGTCCATTTCCTTCAAAACACACGAATAATTGAAAACGATGACGTTATCAACGACATATACTTTGTAGACTTTGGCAGCGTAGAACTCATTTACAAAGAAAGTGGAGCGTTTCAGGCTGTAGAATTTACTAAAGGCAGGTATGTACCAAAACATTACAGCCTGTTACATACTTCTTTTATTTACTACCTAACTAATGGTGTATGATGTATGGGTATAATAAATGCAAAATTTTGTTGACCGACGTAATTATAAAGAGTGGTTCATGGCTAATCTATCTAAAAATGATCAGTGTGTGAGTCAGGTCAGCTCTGCTCACTACACCACTTGAGAGACAAGTTAACAGCCTACCCAGACAAGGTAGAATAGTTACGACGAGACAAGGTTTCTTTCCTGCTTGGGGTCACTCAGAGCCGGTCATCATCAACGTCATCATTACAGTTCACCACAAGGCCACTGCTGAACAAACGTCTTCCCCAAAAATAAAACCATAAGCACGGTCCTGAGCCACCTACATTTATCGACTTCCTGCCTTATCTTACTAGTTTGTCACTCTCTCTCTGGTGGGAGCCACCCTACACTTCGCATACCGGTACGAGGTTGGCACTCTAAAACTTTTCTTCCTCGTAAGTTGTCAGTTCTCTGATCTATATGGCTGACCCTTTCCTCTGATCTGATATATTTATTATAAATTCTATCATGGAGATAAACTTTGACCATAGCCCTCTCCCTAGACGACTTTAAACATCAATGAAGGACTGCTTCTTAGATCCAAATATCATCGCGGGCAACACGTACTGGTTTAACGCCTTTGTTTTCAAATTTGAAAAATAAGTGACAGGAAGGTGTGTCATTACTCTCACCAATGACCAACTAAGCTGGATCCGTCGGTAGATGGTCGAAATCGTAACTGCCTAGTCGGGCATTTTTTTCTGGGTTACCATACTCGTTTATTACTTCGAGCAAAGTGTTTGCTACCGTCCGATAGATGGAAACAAGGACATTACATGTCATAACGTGGTCTGGAAAGGAACCGAACTACCTATGTCTGCCACCAAGCAACTGTGCATTAACTTCTGTATTGCGGTATTAAGTTGCAGGTATCCAACATCTTTGTGGACTTGTTAATGTTAACCGAATTTTGGTCACAATGGCCAGTGGTCTACTCTCAACGGAAACTGTACAGAACTGGTTTATAATGCACGATTGTGTGCGCAAACATAGGTGTACTCTCTATTTTCTCACTCTCATAATCCGATGGGCCAACAATCCAATGGAGTAGGACTTCGCTCTCACAGAATATTAGCTTAATGTTGCTTTTGTAGAGAACGGTAGAACCTTTCATTGGAAACTAGGCGTTCCGTCTTAATCCTCAGGAGTGACAACGCATCTGCATTTTTATTCTTAATCGAGGATAAATGTATAAGTCTATGGGCCACAGCATCTACTTATCATCAAGTGAACTGTGTGTTCGTTTGTCACCCTAATACTATCACGTCTAGGTACCTGATGGCAAATTGCTACTGCACTATTACCTTTGCATCATAATTTATTTTCACAGTATATTCGGTGAACTGGGTGGCGCTCCATCGTTCCGATCACCGATGTGCTTAGTGGCGTTGAGCAAAGTACATCTGCTGCAAATTAATGCCACTGCTTTTTATAAAATTATCAGTGACTTCCCTGATGTTGTACAACTTTTGAAGTCGTATCGGCCAAATAATGAGGTTTGCTTGTCCCGTATAACATTTTGATTCATTAATTTTTTCACTACAGCCTATCAAAATCCCTTTTTCCACTGGAAATCTTAGTCATCTGGGGAGACAACGTATCTGTATATTGATTCCTAATTGAAGTTAGATATGGATGTCTATGGGCCACAGTATTCGCATATCATCAGGTGGACTGTGTGCTCCCTTGTGAGGATTATTCTATGAAAAAAATCTATAGTTACACACAGGCCTTTCCCATAGATATTTTATGCCACGCTTGGATGACGGGTTGGCTACAGCGTATTTTCTTGTAGTTTTATTAGGTAGATGCTGCTGCTCATCTCCTGCTTCAGTTTCACTCTCTGTTTCTTTTGAGATGATATTAGCATATGGAAATGAATATCCTTCTTATTATTTATATATTTTAACTTAAGTTTAAAATTTGGCTACTCTTTGAAAAATAACCGTCTGTTTTCTAAAAAATTAATATTCGTTTGGCGGTGTAAAAGGACTGAGCAAAATTGAACGCCCAAGCAATTAGTCTAAACTCCTGGTGGTATAGAGTCTTAGCTACGAAGAATTCTCGATTCACTTCATCCGAATGCTTCGCTTGGTAAACGAAAGGATGGAAAACCGTCATGCGTCTGCTTGTCCAAATGATGGAAAGGGTACTTTTATCAGCATCACTAATACTACAACGGTATGGGGAATTAAATTGTGTGATTCCTGCGCACACTCCTCAAAATGAATACCGAAAAATTGGCCAGCTTGGCCAGCTAAATATACATTTTTAGAGCTGTACAGTATACACGCCTTAATAATTTTTTAATAATGGTCGGCACCAAGCAAATACTGTAGGTAACGGAAACACGTACATATTTAATGGTATAAACTTATTACACCTATTACCTAGAGGGGTAGGAAAAAACAACGGACTTCCATTTGGTACGATCTTGACACATCCCTCTTACCCGTAATCCTCCGAATCCATATAGAACAACGCGTACATGCACGTCGGTTAAGAGTACTTTTAATCTGGCCCATCTCCAATAATTCGCCAATTTGGTCAGTAAATTTTCGTCTGGGGCCCTTCACGACTCTGCCGTTCACTTCTGCAACATAAATTTGCTTTGTTACTATTTCCACGTTCATTTCTTCTACATGACCAAAACCAAAAAGCATTCCTTTTTTAATCCTGGTCACAACATCGTCTTACAAATCACACTTTTCACTTATTACACAATGTCTCACCCTCATATTCGGACGTAACATACTCCTTAAAGACCGCAAGAACATTAAGATAATTTAAGTTATTTATTTTTTCAGAATTATGTATTAGGAATCACGAGTAGGAAGTCCTCGATGATAATAAAAGATTCCAGCCCCATTTC
Organism: Parnassius smintheus behrii; assembly: GCA_036936625.1. NCBI lineage: Eukaryota > Metazoa > Arthropoda > Insecta > Lepidoptera > Papilionidae > Parnassius > Parnassius smintheus. The sequence continues at coordinate 52,259,172 of JAUPFT010000005.1, forward strand.
TTCTATAATACCGATGCGAAGGCGCAAGGGCCTTTTCAAATTTCTACACTTTAATAACGCGATGGTGCAACTGTATCTGGTAGTCGTGTCTTTGCTCTGCATCTATGGTGACGTCTACAACGCTGGGTTTCAAGATAATAGGATGATATTGATTCTAGTCCTCTATTTATTGGATCTAGGATTCTGCTTTAAGTTTTTGATTCCTTACGCTATGCCGGATATTGCTGAAAAGGACGATGACGTTATAAGAGTTCTGTTGGAAGATAGACAAAGGTAAATGTACTTTTTTTTACAAAATGTTATCATTTATTAATCTACATAATTGATGGTCAAAGGAAATGTCATAAAGAAACCAACACTTTTGTGACTTCCTTTACATAGCGTTGGAGTCTCATCGGCGACTTGGGACTTCTGGAACTTCATGTACGATTTTCATTTTTGAACATAATACCTATATAAATTAAAGTCACACAAGAGCTGTTCGTCGCTATACCTCATCTGTGTGCCCATCGCCTCTACGCCGCCATTATGAGTATTATATTACACGATGCTGACTTGCACAGATGTTCACACGTGAATTTTGGCACACAATGGTTTTAGAAAAGAATAATTCAATCGAGATTAGTACGAGATGACGCGACGTAGTAGATAGAGACGAGTAGTAGTGATATTGTAAATTGAATCGCAAAATTTTCAGCAATCTAAAAATGTTTCCCATTATCGTGAGAATTACTTTTTACTTACTTCATACTCTTCGAATATTTTTTATTTAATATTTACAAGTAATTCTACCTATTTGAAAGTAATTTTTCACTTTTACCACTCGTTTGGAGAAAACCTTTGTCCTGAGACGAACCGACAAGAAAAGTAACCCAGCGGGATATTTTGCGGAAATATTTACAATCATCAAAATAAATAAGAAATGTCTTAGCTGTGGGTTACAACAAATTGTTCCCGAAATTGGTTTACTTCGTTTGTCAGTGTAATCCACTGTTTAAAGATAAAGTAAAACTGCTCTTTTTTTCAACGTGCTCAGTGAAATTACAGGCCCACGCTATCACATTTCAATGGGAAAACGTAAATCGGTACTGATAAAGCCAGGTTGGACAAAATATCGTATTTTAGACACGATTTTGATACGCAAGAGATGAGACTTTTTGAAATAGTTTAAGTTCGGAAAAAAAATGTGCAAGCATAATATACCTATATACGCAATTATATTCTTAACTGAATGAATTTTTTATAAGATATTTGATATTTTTTGACAATATGAAATTAATTGCATTAGATTCTTCAATGTCTACATTTTTATTTAGATCCCGATAATGAGATAGATTTCCTGATTTTAAGTTATAAAACGTTTTAAAGAAAGTAACTTTTGTCCACCAAGTGTCACACGCTTTCTAGGGAAGGAAATCCTCGCCTCAATGCGTGAAGTTGCTGAACTGCAATGTGACTGTTTTGTGACAATTCAATTTGTAATTCACGCTGTACAAATAAGGCGACAGTGTGACTGTGGCACATTAACAGGCAGCGCGGCTGAAGTCTTAAATAAAATGATTTTAATAATTAAGTTTGATAATTAACGTTTAAGCAATGTAAACACTTCTGTTCATCAATATCGTCTTAAATTTAGAGTGAAAACCTCGTTCACTGCAATATGTCTTATAAAGGCTGTTTACTTTTGTAGTTATTAGCTTCTACAAGCGGTTCCTCTCTTGTAGTAGGTAACAGAAATGCTTTAATTTCTTTTTAACTTTCCGGTGGTAAGATGTATACCTATAACTTTGTCCAGAACATGGTCTACCTAAGTGTTCCAGGTTATGTTTGATTGTGTATTCTAATATTCATACAAATATCTTTGATTAATTATGTTTGATTGTGTATTCTAATATTTTCACAAGTTTTATCTCTAAGTACATTTATTTTAATTTAATACATATTACAATTTTCAGGTATTATAATTACGAATTTAAATTCGACGTTTTATCCTGCGCTCCTTTGGAATTATTTAGCTTCTTAAGCTATAATCACCGTGGGATGTTATTTTCTATGTTCCGATTAAATAGGTTGTTTAGAGTTGTAAGTTTATTTTTTGTTTTTGGTATGTATTTATAGACATCAGGTGTTACTTTGAGAAAATGCATTATAATTATTATGTTAAAAAGTAATTAACTGGATCCCCGTAATAAAGTAATGTGTGTTACATAATACAGATGATGTGTCTTGTTAGCATTAGTGGTGTCAATAATTAGTGCAAGCAAGGTAACACACATAATTTAATATTATTACACAAACCTTAGATAATTAATTTTCAACATCTTTGGTATTCACGAAGGATGTACAGAGATCAAAACATTCGTAATAAATTCCAACTTCACCTATTTGCGGTATGCTATTTTGATATTTTAATGACCAACAATATCAGTATCGTGTAATTCTATTTTACCAGCGAGTAACAGTCCACCACTGGAAGAAACCTCTTTTCTTATAGAGATGATTTACCTTAATCGCCACGTTTGCCAATCGGATTGGCGATTCTCTCACCTTTGATGTTGCTCGGTGTTTCCCGTCTAGAAATTTTACGTCTGCCGTAAGTAAGAACCCTCCGTACCTCCACCTATAGGCAGCTGTAACATTTTTCTAACATACTGTACGACTGTGTTTTTTGAATGACAAATTAGAGTTATATCTATTCGAAATATTCGAAAATACAAAACTCAAATAGTGGTTTCAGCCACAGAACGGTGGTTGGACATTAGTGCAAAGGTTTCGGCTCTACTCTCATTAAGCCAGCTGGTTATTGACTAATATGGAATGCTTCTAGTAAAGAGGGTTCAACACACTCATCATACAAACAACACAGCACACAGTGTGCACACAGCAGTGCACAGCAGCAAAAACCTGCTAGTTTACACTGGTATTCTGTGATAGCATGGTCCTACCCTGGTCGAGCCGACTTGTTCGTACTACAACTATAATATAGCTTCATTGTGGCTCTACCACATAAAATAAAGTAAAAAAGTAAAGTTACGTCCACGTACGTCCCACTGCTGGGCACAGGCCTACCCTCATTTCTGAGAGGATTTACTACCACATAAAATGATAAAAAATTCGTGCAAAAGAAATAGCTTTTGATATTCTTTATTGCAATAATTATTTACAGCTTTATTTAATGCTTTGCTTTTACTAAGATAACGGTGTACAAAGGCGTCAGTCGCCACCACGCAAGGCTCTCCATCAATATAACGCTTATGACCATTTACTCGGTGTTCGTCTGGTTCACGCTGTTCGTGCACGTGACCACGTGCCTCTGGTACTTCCTGGGCCACATTCAGGACAACGTCCAACCCAAGTCTTCGTGGATTTATAAGAGTAATGACTACAGATTTTTCAGACGTAATATTTTAAATGTTTACCTTTTGACCAGTTGATCGCTAATTTGATCCAACTTCTGCAACTCTTTCAAAAAGCAATGGACATATTCAGTTTTTTTTTAATTTAAAACTTAAGTGACTTATAGTTCACCTAATGTTAAGTAGCTACTGCACTCCATTTACTTCACTTTAAACAAAGAAGACTCCAGAAGCGTTGTCACCTATGAGGAGTTCGAATGCCTAGCAGCCTGCAATTGTTTGCAATGTTTGTAATTATAAATACAAGTTGTTGTGATTTTTTTTCAATTTGACGTTATTTAAAGTATTTAACTTTATCTCGGTGATTAATAAACCAATATCATAGAAAAAGTCTTCGTTCATAGAGGTCCCATTAAAACTTCAACTGGGCCAAATGATAATAATCACTTGACCGACTTGATTCCTCTTCAAGCAACAGATCACAGTTAGAAAAAGGTCTCCTATTTTAAAAAAATAGCCTTCATTACCTCGCTGTACAACGTACGCACCAGACGTTCCGCAACTCAAAGTTGCAACCAACAAGCCGCAACTTTGATAATGCTTCCTTTTTTATAGAATAGGGGTGACAAACGGGCACACAATCCACCTGATGGTGAGTGAATGCTTTGATCCATAGACACCTACGACTTTTATCCCTGCATCAAGAATTATAATGTAGATGCATTTTCACACCTGAGGACTAAGAAGGAAGGGTCTTCAGTTCTTTACACTAACCATACGAAACAACAACGTTAATGTGATGTTCCACGCTGGTATTCTGTGAGAGCGCCATCCACCCCCGTCTGACCGACCTATTCGTGCTACAACCATAATATAACTGCAGCATGGCTCTACAATATATAAAAAGGTTCAGAAGGCGGCAGGTTTGGCCGCACATGGAATACTGTTTTCATCTCTGGGCTGGAGCTCCCCAGTACCAGCTCCTTCCACTTGACCGCATTCAGCGCATAGCAGCTCGAATCGTCGACGACCGAGTGCTTTCCAATCGGCTGAATTCACTGGCGCTGCGAAGAGATGTTGCATCTCTTTGCATTTTCTTTCGCATATACCATGGGAAGTGCACTGAGGAATTGTTCGGATTAATCCCAGCCGTTAAATTTCGTGAACGCACTACGCGGCAAACGTACCGATACCATCCACACCATCTGGATGCTTGACGTTCCACCACCGTACGTTTCGCAAGGAGTTTTTTTCCGGACCGATACGACCTGGGGACTTTCAACAAAAGAGCTTACTCCTTTCTAAAAGGCCGGCAACGCACCTGAAATTCCCCTGGTGTTGCGGTTGATCATGGGCGGCGGTAGTCACTTAACATCAGGTGAGCCGCATGCTCGTTTGTCCCCCTTTCTATAAAAAAAATCCTGTTGTCAGTCTGAAGATTTATTAAGATCTAATGTCACCTTCATTGGAGGCTGTAAGATCTTCCAGGCTTCCTTGTCGCTTCTTACGACAACCGTCGTAAGTCGTCACCATACGGCAATACCTTTTGGTATTAACTTATCAATATATTTAACATAAAATTTAATGCTAGTCGGATTCGGATTCTTTACCCTCTTTTATCAAAAAATGGTGATGAATCTAAACATTTTCTAGATGACGGCAGTTCCTGGTGCAATAACCTGTATATTTGTTCACTATACTTCGTTCTTACAACTTTCACGCAGAACGGTATCGGCGATATCATGCCAAATAATCGGGCTGAGGTAGGCTAAATTTACATACATACGTTTTAAATTCTGTACTAATAATAACTATTAGCTTTTTTGTATATATAGAATGGGGGTGACCAACGAGCACACAGCCTACCTGATTGTAAGTGGATGGTGTGGCCCATAGACATCTAGATTATTCATTAAGAATAAAAATGCATCGGTTGTCACACCTGATGACTAAGATGGAATTCCTCGTTTACTTTAGTTGCTATTAAAAAGACGATGCAGCGCTTCTTACACTCTGACACATCTTACGAAACCCACGGGACGGTTTGATGTAGTGGATTCCTACACCGCCACTAAACTCTCTCCCATTCACTACAATATAACTTCATTCGGACTGTCGTCAAAATGATATGTAGTTAGTTATATAGTTCATCATTCAGTATTAATGTACTCGTATGCCTACTAAATTGATTAATCTCGTTGTTCCTCTGTCAGGTGTCAGCGTACATTTCACTTGACTGTCGAGTTCCAAATATATCTTTCTGATAATGCGACATATCTATACTAAAATTATAAGAAGAGAGCGAATTTTGTGAGTTTATGTACACGTGGTAGAGCCATGCTGCAGATGTATTATGGTTATAGCACGAATCGAACGACTCGACCACGATCTCAAAGAGTGCCGGAGTAAAATAGCAGCTCGATGTTGCTATTTTACACTGGCATGTATGGTGGATGTAGAGAACCGGATACCTTTTTACTGAAAACGAGGCATTACATCTTAGTCATCAGGCGTAACAATGCATCTGCATATTGACTCTTAATCAATGATGGATGTAGATGCTTATGGACCACTTACCATCAGGTGGATTGTGTGTTCGATTTTGACACTTATTCGATCAGATAATATACAGGTAATCTCCGCAACCAGAGCATCTATTTGATAATTTTTATTAATTTAAAAATTACATTATTTCAGGTGGACGTAAGTTACATAATACGTAGGTATATACGCATATTATGTATAAACATAAATTATGGCTAAAAGTAGTCGATAAAAGTTTTTTGGCGCTGTGTGAATATTTAAAGTTGCACGAAAATAATGTATGGCTGAATTGTTCCACTTGAAAAGTTATAAAAGAAAATCAGTGTATGTTAGTCTTGTAAGGATAACTTACAACTTATATAAAATTTCTCGCTCGACAAAATAATTATAATGGCGGTCATTTACAAGATATGGCCGCACGAACAAAAATGTTTTACGGCTTGAACATAGAATAAATCAGTGCCATCTCTTAAATACTCATTAATCCCTAAATTATCGTAAAAAATCAAAATAGCCTTACTTATTGCACCTAATTTTCATTATTTTAAAGAACAACATCATTGCAAGATTTGAATATTATTTCACGATTAAAAATCTTGAGTTTTGTGATAAAGAAGATGTTCTCATTTTCAAATTATAATAGCACTCAAGTCTCATATGAATAACCAATATGTAACTAAGTAAAAATATACCATTATTCTATTCTATTTAAAGAAAAAAAATTTCATTCTACACTTTTCTAGCTCTTTCGACCCTATCCCCTTCGACAAATCTTTAAAAAAATACGTTGGGTGGGAATAAAAATCAGGCTTACATGAAGTTCGGTTTTACTTCAAATTATCCAAAACCCTGTCAACTTGAAGACACGCCTAAAGCCCTATCCATATTAGTAAATTTACCCTAAAATAGTGCAAAATATCTAAAAGTGGAAACACTGCACGGACGCACGGCACTCATCCCGTCCATACGCAGTAGTATAATAAGTGTATTTTATTTCGAGTTGTTATCGGGAAGATCCCACTGCCCATCGCCTGTTTCAATTTATATGGGTTAGTGAATATTCTTACACAGCCACTACACAAAAATAATACTACTGGCATATTAGTCTAGCGTTATTAAAAAGATATTTACAAACTGTCAAGGTAGGCAAGGAATTAAAATAATTAATCCTAAAATAAACGTGATTCAAAATTGAACTGTTTTGTTCACCGGCAACCGATAAACAAAGTACAATTCGTACACGGCACGCCGACATTTTAACTGGCAGCGTGACAAAAACCAATGCATCAGTGACGTGCGGTCATGTTTATCTGATCTCTGCCACTCGTTATTAAGCATTAAATATAATCCTTCTGAAAATACCGACGTTTTAAAACTGTTTTCTTATAACAAACATGTGAAAAAATACTTTTAGCACAAAATAATACAAATTTCATACTGTATATAATTTTTTTTCCTGTTATATCTTTTTTCGTTTTAAAAAACGTCACCTCAACACTAGGATTTTCTCCTGTATCGTGGGGAATAATTATTTAAATACCCGGAATAATTATTTGTAGGTCATCATAAATACTAGTAGGTACCGTGCGGGATTCGAACCCGAAGCCCTTAGCGCTGCAACTCTTTGCTAAGCCACTGGGCTACGAAGCCGTCGAATTTGATACAATTTACTCTCTAGAATTTCCGTCTCTAGTATTTTAAGGTTTTACCACACCAATCGATCGACCATCGATCGATGATGGAGTGCATTAGTCGACATCTCTACCACACCGATCGACCAATGATAGAATGCATTGGTCGACGTCGATCGATTGCTTAATTGTTCGAGAACCCTCTCCACTCTCCACTGAACGAAGATACTGGGGATGAGTCCACAACCACATTGATTAATTGTCGATCAATGATTGAACACCGTTTTATCGACCGGTATCCGTCGATCAGCTAAAGCGACCATACTGTTACGCGCTCCAGTCGACGACACAACTAGCGCCATCTAGTGTCAGGAACGAGAGCGAGGGGAGCGTTGCAGTTTATGACATCACAGATCTTTCGACCGACAGCGCCACCCGAAGAACTAAGTTTCTAGAGAATCTATACTCGAGCTCTCGGTACCTTGCGCGTGTTTACTTGAACATTCCGGATATTTTGCTAATTTAAATAAATAGGTGGCGCAAGATGCGATCGAGACAGAGTTGAACTCGGCTACACAAGCGAAGCTTCGGAGCGGAATTAAGTGAATTAGTGTGTTTAATAATTAGTGTTTTAACTTTAATTTGTGTAAAGTAAATTAAAGTGTTAATTTAGGTAATTTTATCGGCAATTTTTATTGTCACGAACTTCAAGCTCGTAACAATTGGTGTCAGAAGTGGGATAAAATAATGCCGATTTTACCTAAGGAGGAAACGGAGGGTGTTCGTACCCGAAGTCAACGCCAGCAGGAGACGGACCAGAGGAGATTTGGAGGTGCAACGCCGCAGATGTCTGAGGGCCAGCCGCCGGCCACAGAAGCCGGTCCGTCAGCAGCTTCTACGTCTGTGGCACCTGACTTAGGTGCTCTGATGGTGATGCTGCAGCAGCTGCGGGGCGGACAGGAGGAACAGGTCCGCCGACAGGAGGAACAGGCCCGCCAACAGGAGGAACAGGCCCGCCGACAGGAGGAACAGGCCCGCCGACAGGAGGAACAGGCCCGCCGACAGGAGGAACAGGCCCGCTGACAGGAGGAACAGGCCCGCCGACAGGAGGAACAGGCCCGTCGGTTGGAAGATCAGCAGGCGGAACAGGCTCGTCGGTTGGAAGAGCAGATGCTCCTCATGAAGGACCTTCAGGCTACCTTTGGGAAAGAGATAAGGGAGGTGAAGGATAGGGTTGCTCAACATGACAACCGCCTGTCGGAAGCTGAAACCCGAATCGAAGAACATGAGACCCAAATTAACCAAGTTAAGAAAACGCTGGGTGAACTCAAACTTGGAGATGGAATTGCAGCCCCCGCAGTAGCTACTACACCTTCGCTACGTGGGTTCAAGGTACCACCGTTCGACGGGACTTCTTCCTGGTCGGCCTACAAAATCCAGTTCGAGGCCGTCATGGAGGCAAACGGCTGGAATAAAAGCCAGGCCATGACTGCACTCACCTTAGGCCTGCGCGACCATGCCTTAACCGTGTTGGAAGCTCTCGGTAAGAAAGTGACCTACGAGCAGCTCCTTGAGGCATTGGATGCGAGATATGGTGACGCTCACCTGGAACACGTCTTTCGCGCGCAGCTTAAAGATCGCGTGCAACGCAGCAATGAAAACCTGCAGCAGTGGGCCCTTGAGGTGGAGAAGATGGTTCGAAAAGCATACCGGTCTGTACCTGCGCTCATTGAAGGGAACCTGGTGCAGACATTCATCGACGGCATCCGCGACCTGGAAGTTAGAGCTGCTGTGAGGCTCGGGCACCACGAGACGCTTAAGGACGCCTTGGCCCATGCACTGGAGGTAGAAGCCGTGCGGCAGGACCATCGTTCCCATCGTGTCAGGGAGGTTGCAGCAGCTACAGTTCGTGACCGCAACAGAGGATACAGCCCTAGGTGCTATGGCTGCGGGGAAAAGGGCCATCTTCGATCCAGCTGCCCTAAGCGAACCGTGGAAAGGAGAGTTGATCGACCTCGAGAGGGTAGTGCAGCTAACGGCACTGCCTGGCGGCGACAGGATCATCGTTCACCTCACGCTAGGGAGGTTACAGCAGTTACGGTTCGCGACCACAATAAAAAATACAGCCCGAGGTGCTATGGCTGTGGGGAAAGGGGCCATCTTCGGTCCAGCTGCCCTAAGCACACCCTAGGAAGGGATTGCAAACATTGTACTAGGCAAGAGAGTAAGGAAGTGGTATCCGTGAGGATGCTCAGGGCAGACCACCTCAGCAACGATTGAAAGGACAGCTTACTACAGCAGCAGCAGGAATACGACTTTACTATCCGACGCTGCAGCGGGAAATCTCATGGCAACGCAGATGCATCAACAAGAAGACCTTGTCCTGAAGATTGCAACCATTGTAGTAGGCAAGAGAGTAAGGAAGTGGTATCCGTGAGGATGCTCAGGACAGACCACCTCAGCAACGGGTGGAAGGACAGCCTACGACATGCACAGCAGGAAGATCCGGACATCAAGCCGATTCTGGGATAGATGAAGGCCCGTGCTACCAAGCCTAAGTGGAGGGACGTCTCAGCGATGAGTTCAACCACGAAAAGCTATTGGGCCCAATGGGACAGCTTACTGCTTCAGGATGGAGTCCTGTGCCGTAAATGGGACAATGGTCGAGGAGACAGCTGTCGTTTGCAAATGGTTGTCCCTAAAGCTAAAGTGCCGAATGTTCTACAGCTGTGCCATAATGGTTGTTCAAGAGTCCATCTGGGAGTTAAACGAACTCTACTGAAGGTCCGAGAACAGTTTTACTGGGTCCATTATCGTGACGATGTCGAGGATTGGTGTCGTACATGTACAAGTTGTGCGGCTGTGAGGGGACCTCAGGCACGGAGTAGAGGAGCGTCGAAATTGTACAATGTTGGTGCACCACGGGATAGGACATCCCTTGACATTGCGGAGCCGTTACAGAAAGGCGTAAGAGGGACTCCTAAGCTCGTCCAAGTGGATCGCTTGGCGCGTTACCATGGGACCGATAATGCTCGGGACGAGCATGTCTTAGGAGGGGACAGTGTTACGCGCTCCAGTCGACGACACAACTAGCGCCATCTAGTGTCAGGAACGAGAGCGAAGGGAGCGTTGCAGTTTATGACATCACAGATCTTTCGACCGACAGCGCCACCCGAAGAACTAAGTTTCTAGAGAATCTATACTCGAGCTCTCGGTACCTTGCGCGTAACACTTGAACATTCCGGATATTTTGCTAATTTAAATATATAGGTGGCGCAAGATGCGATCGAGACAGAGTTGAACTCGGCTACACAAGCGAAGCTTCGAGCGGAATTAAGTGAATTAGTGTGTTTAATTATTAGTGTTTTAACTTTAATTTGTGTAAAGTAAATTAAAGTGTTAATTTAGGTAATTTTATCGGCAATTTTTATTGTCACGAACCTCAAGCTCGTAACAATACCAATCGATCTACATAGATCGACTGTCGATCGATTGGTGTGATAGCACCCTTAACGTTATTCTTTACCACATAGTTTGATTAATTTTCAGTTTCATCACCAATATCATCACCGCAGCCCATTGCAAATTCTTTGCTGAACAAAACATCTCCTAAGAACTGCAACAATGCACGGTCCTTAGCCGCCTACTTTCTTCAACTCCCTACACATTTACTCAGTCGTCTTGTCATAAACTAAACTAGTTCGAATTCACCATCATTATCATACTGTTCAGTTTAGTGTCAGTCTACAGCTGGATATAGGCCTCTTGGCCCGATTGGTCCGATCTTTGGTTCCACAGTTATAGTTCCTGTTCCAGCTGCTATCAGACACCTATCGCAGATCGCAGTTCCATCTTATCATCATAGTAATGTAACAGCCTGTATACAACTGCTTGGCACATTCCTTCTCTCATTTCTAACAGTTCTCTTTTGGAGTAATTATTCCATGAACTGTTCCAATGGGCGTTGACAAGCTTCATAGGTCCTCAAAATATTTTGTTCCTCAGAAGTGCAAGTTTCCACACGGTGTTTCCCTTAACCTCCAAGCACTTGGTAAATCATCATTTGAAATTGCAAATATTTATTTCATTGGTTCCGGTGGGGTTCGAACCCGGGTTAAATTTACAGCGAGCTTTAGCTCCTAACATACCATGGCGCTATTATTTATTCAAGTTTATTAAAAGTGGACGACAGTCAGGAAGTGATGGCCTAGACGAAAGTTTATCGATCAAATCGGCGATATGTTGAAGATGGGCCAGATTTAGAGTACCCTTAATCGTCGAGCATGTATGCGTTTGTAATTCGATTTGGATGTAAAGGAGACTAGAGACGTGTGTTTGGATTGTGTCAAATAGAAGGCTTGAGAGTTTATGTTGTTAAAATCTCGTTCAAAGTTATTCTGCTTTTCAGGTTGTATTTGTGTCCATTCTACAAGTGATCTCCACGATGGTCTTCATGATTTACGTTGGCGAGTTCTCCAACATCATTCAGTACCAGTCTTACCGCTCGTTCGGCTTCTACAGCAAGTATTTGGAGCTTCAGGTATATACCGGTATCTGACCGTGTGATGGCGGTGTAAGATTGTCCAATATCCTGTGGGTGTGTTAAGAAGCGACAGATTCAGACAAACCAGGAGATGAGCAGCAGCGTCTTCCAAATAATAACTTAAAAAATTCTGCGGCTTCCAACCAGAATGCCAAGCGTGGCAAGACTCTTGATAGAGCCATGTTACGGTTATATTATGGATTTAGCATGAATGGGTTGGTTCGATCAGGAAAGGACAACGTTCTTACCACCTTAGAGCACCAGCGTGAAATAGCAGGTTAAAGCGTTTCGTATGGTAAAATGTAGTGAACCGGAGACCCATTTCGTTAATCCTCAGGGATTACAACGTACTCTGCATTTTGGTTCTGAACTGAGGAGAAACGTAGATACCTATGTGCCACAGCATTATCTTACAGGTGGACTGTGTGCTCATGTGTTACGCTTATTCTAAAAAAAAACACAGTTTTATTTGTTAGTTGTTATTAGCTGCTATTCACCATCTGGTCTGTCTCCTCCTACCTGACCTTCTGTCGCCTCCTAAGTCACCCACGGGACGGTGTGAAGTTGTGGATATTCTTAAGCCACTACACGATCGAAGTCTTCTAAGTCTAAGTGGTCTGACAAAATCATTCGAAGTCAAAATATGTACAAGAGACCAGTCCATCGGTTAAGGGTTTCAATTTGCTGCAACTGTTTCCATATATCTAAGATTGCATTCGTTCATATTTCAAATAGCCTTATGTATGAAGTGCACTATAAAGATGAGTATCTAGCGGTCGAGTGCAGATAGGGGAATGTTATTGCATGTTTATCTCATGTGAAGGTAATAACTTATGGCTATAATCTAGACTTGAAGAGTAAACATAAAAATTATGATGCTGTTCATAACGAATTTCGATCACGGCGCTAAGTCTCAACGGAGACTAGCCCTTGTGCAGGACAGAATTATAGTGCTCGAGTGTGCGCGAATTAAGTTGACGACAACGACTTTATTTAAAAAATAATTTATTTATACAAAATTACAGAGTTACAGCTTATAATTACTGCCAAAACTAATCCGTCCTACAGTTAACTTAGCCTAGTATTTATATTAAAATATCTCTTACTAAGCAACCCGTGATATGAAGCACGGCCTAATTCTTGTGAGTGCTTGTGAAGCAGATATTAGAGGGGTCATCACACTTAACCTCTCCCTCCCCAAGAGAAAAATTATCTGAAGGAGATGAAGTTGACTTCGGAGAATTTTGTCTCTGACTTAAGCTATGAAATTTCCATTTAAATACAATAACAATTATAATTAGCAGTGCCACAACATAAAGACTTAAAGTCCATATACTTATTTTATTCGTCACTAGGGTTTCCACCACCATTTCACTATTACTATTTCTATTACTATTCATAATTTCTTTTACGTGACTGAAATCTACGTTTGTTAAGTCCAACTTCTTTACTTCTTTCGTCACGTCGTACTGCACCTCCGGAATCTTCACAAGTGGTGTCTGTAGACTGGCTTCCGACATGTTGCTCGATAGGCCAATGGTTATTTTTCCCATTTCTATGGTGCAACCTATGCTCGGCGTCAAAATGTATGTTCCTTGAAGATTAAATCTGTGGGTATCATCTTTGCACTGCTCCGTCAGTATAACATGGTCTTCTGCATAGAGTATCCAGTGGTCAAAAGTTATTTTCTGTATTTTCAACTTCTCTATTTTTATTTGATGTTGATGGCAGTTACTGAAGTTATTTTAATCAGCATTATTTCTTCGATACATGTTTCTTCATCAACTGGTGCCATATTTTCCTCCGAACATAAGTGTTTGTTTGGTTCTATTTGGGTACACGGGCTTACTACGTTTCTGTATTTCAAACCGTTCACTAATAGGTCACACTTAACCTTTAGGAGTTATGGTATAGGTGTTGGTCAATTTCTTTATAGGGATAGGAATAATCTTGTAATAGTTATACGTTTCTTTTTTTATTAATGGTATTTCTAAAATAAAAACTAATTTGTCTTTGTCTATATAACATGTCAGGGTAATGTTACGTTCTAATTTTAATAATGTTACGCGCTCCAGTCGACGACACAACTAGCGCCATCTAGTGTCAGGAACGAGAGCGAGGGGAGCGTTGCAGTTTATGACATCACCAATCTTTCGACCGACAGCGCCACCCGAAGAACTAGAAAATCTATACTCGAACTCTCGGTACCTTGCGCGTGTTTACTTGAACATTCCGGATATTTTGCTAATTTAAATAAATAGGTGGCGCAAGATGCGATCGGGAGAGAGTTGAACTCGGCGACACAAGCGAAGCTTCGGAGCGGAATTAAGTGAATTAGTGTGTTTAATTATTAGTGTTTTAACTTTAATTTGTGTAAAGTAAATTAAAGTGTTAATTTAGGTAATTCTATCGGCAATTTTTATTGTCACGAACCTCAAGCTCGTAACAATTGGTGTCAGAAGTGGGATAAAATAATGCCGATTTTACCTAAGGAGGAAACGGAGAGTGTCCGTACCCGAAGTCAACGCCAGCAGGAGACGGACCAACGAAGATTTGGTGGTGCAACGCCGCAGACGTCGGAGGGCCAGCCACCGGCTGGAGGCCCGTCGGTAGCTCCTACATCTGCCGCACCTGACTTAGGTGCTCTGATGGTGATGCTGCAGGAGCAGGCTCGCCGACAGGAGGAACAGGTCTGTCGGTTGGAAGAGCAGCTGCGGGGCGGACAGGATGAACAGGCTCGCCGACAGGAGGAACAGGTCCGTCAGTTGAAAGAGCAGCTGCAGAGCGGACAGGAGGAACAGGCCCGTCAGCATGCGGAACAGGCCCGTCAGCAGGCGGAACAGGCTCGTCGGTCGGAAGAACAGATGCTCCTCATGAAGGACCTTCACGCTACCTTTGGAAAAGAGATAAGGCAGGTGAAGGATAGGGTTGCTCAACACGACAACCGTCTGTCGGAAGCTGAAACCCGAATCGAAGAACATGAAACCCGAATCAACCATGTAAACAATCGGGTTGACAACGTGATGGCTGACGTGAAGAAAACGTTAAACGACCTCAAACTTGGGGATGGAACTACAGCTCCCGTAGTAGCTGCAGCACCTTCGCTACGTGGATTCAAAGTGCCGCCGTTCGACGGGACCTCTTCCTGGTCGGCCTACAAAATCCAGTTCGAGACCGTCATGGAGGCGAACGGCTGGAATAAAAGCCAAGCCATGACTGCACTCACCTTAGGCCTGCGCGACCAAGCCTTAACTGTGTTGGAAGCTCTCGGTAAGAAAGTGACCTATGAGCAGCTTCTTGAGGCCTTGGAGGCGAGATATGGTGACGCTCACCTGGAACACGTCTTTCGCGCGCAGCTTAAAGATCGCGTGCAACGCAGCAACGAAAACCTGCAGCAGTGGGCCCTTGAGGTGGAGAAGATGGTTCGTAAAGCATACCAGTCTGTACCTGCGCTCATTGGAGGGAACCTGGTGCAAACATTCATTGACGGCATCTGCGACCTGGAAGTCAGAGCTGCTGTGAGGCTCGGGCACCACGAGACGCTTAAGGACGCCTTGGCCCATGCACTGGAGGTAGAAGCCGTGCGGCAGGATCATCGTTCCCATCGCGTCAGGGAGGTTGCAGCAGTTACAGTTCGCGACCGCAACAAAGGATACAGCCCAAGGTGCTATTGCTGTGGGGAAAGGGGCCATCTTCGATCCAGCTGCCCTAAGCACACCCTGCGAAGGGAAGGTGAACGGTCTCAGAAAGGAAGTGCGGCTAACAGCACCGCCCAGCAGCAGCAGGAATACGACTTTACTATCAGACACTGCAGCGGGAAATCCCACGGCAGCGCAGGTGCATTGTCAAGAAGACCTTGTCCTGAAGATTTCAACCACTGTAGTAGGCAAGAGAGTAAGGAAGTGGTATTCGTGAGGATGCTCAGGACAGACCACCTCAGCAACGGGTGGAAGGACAGCCTACGACATGCACAGCAGGAAGATCCGGACATCAAGCCGATTCTGGGATGGATGAAGGCCCGTGCTACCAAGCCCAAGTGGAGGGACGTCTCAGCGATGAGTTCAACCACGAAAAGCTATTGGGCCCAATGGGACAGCTTGCTGCTTCAGGATGGAGTCCTGTGCCGTAAATGGGACAATGGTCGAGGAGACAGCTGTCGTTTGCAAATGGTTGTCCTTAAAGTTAAAGTGCCGAATGTTTTACAGCTGTGCCATAATGGTCGTTCAAGAGTCCATCTGGGAGTTAAACGAACTCTACTGAAGGTCCGAGAACAGTTTTACTGGGTCCATTATCGTGACGATGTGGAGGATTGGTGTCGTACATGTACAAGTTGTGCGGCTGTGAGGGGACCTCAGACACGGAGTAGAGGAGCATCGAAATTGTACAATGTTGGTGCACCACGGGATAGGACATCCCTTGACATTGCGGAGCCGTTACAGAAAGGCGCAAGAGGGACTCCGAAGATCGTCCATGTGGATCGCTTGGCGCGTTATTATGGGACCTATAGTGCTCGGGACGAGCATGTCTTAGGAGGGGGCAGTGTTACGCGCTCCAGTCGACGACACAACTAGCGCCATCTTGTGTCAGGAACGAGAGCGAGGGGAGCGTTGCAGTTTATGACATCACCAATCTTTCGACCGACAACGCCACCCGAAGAACTATAAAATCTATACTCGAACTCTCGGTACCTTGCGCGTGTTTACTTGAATATTCCGGATATTTTGCTAATTTAAATAAATAGGTGGCGCAAGATGCGATCGGGAGAGAGTTGAACTCGGCGACACAAGCGAAGCTTCGGAGCGGAATTAAGTGAATTAGTGTGTTTAATTATTAGTGTTTTAACTTTAATTTGTGTAAAGTAAATTAAAGTGTTAATTTAGGTAATTCTATCGGCAATTTTTATTGTCACGAACCTCAAGCTCGTAACAATAAGTTATTTTTTGTTACTGGGTAAATAGTTTGTACATTTTGTTCTATTGTTTTGAAACATTTAGTAATTTCGTGTTTTCGAAATAGATATAATATTTATGTTTGAAATCGATATATTCTTTGAAAATATCTTTGACAAGTTTTTCGTTACTTAAAGGCATGTGAACTTTTAGTATACGTTGTTTTTTATTTGAAATATCTTTAACAGGTATTTTATCGCTAAACCATCCAGAAACTAAAATTTGGCGTGGTTTAGTATCTATAGCTTTTTTCAGGATAGGAATCCCTTCATGTTCCTGTTTGATACTGAGTTAGCTGTGACACCATCGTCTGATAATTTCATCAGTTCCATCGTTGGCTCGACTTCGGTATCCGAAACTACTATAGATTTCTCGCTTTTAGTGTCGGAAATTGACATAACTAACGGTGTTTTAGGTTTCTTTTCTCTTATTGTTGAGGCTGTTATAAAAAAAATTCCTATTTGTTCATATTCTCTTTCGACCGAATGAGAATTAAAATCAAATTGGTTTTGCGAGGTATTAGGTTGAATTCTATTTTCGGTATCGGTATAATTTACGCGTCTTGAACTAACTGTCCTCATTGTGACGTCAGTATTAGTATTGTGACGCTCGGTATTGCCCATTGTTTCGCGAAAAATGCTGACGGTGTTGCGCCGATGACGATCGCACTAGTGACCCAGTTTCAAAGTTCGCATTAAAGGTATTTCTATTGTTCATTATATGATTACTTCCGAAGTAGGGAGAAATATTATTTGAATTAAATGAATTATTTTGGTTATTCGATGAATGGCCGTTCGTTTGATATTGAAAACTTGGGCCTTTATATTTATTATTATGATTAAAATTGGGATGATTTTGGAAATGGCTTGGTCTAAAATTTTGATTAGACCTTGGGTTCCTATTTTCGTAAACTGTTTGGAAGTTCTGTTCCTCTAATACAATTTTAATGCGTCTTCTAAGGTGGTAACATTACGTAGTCGTACTAGTCTCACTAAGTAAGCAGGTAAATTGTATAAAAAAAAACGATTAATGCGTTGTTATCGTATATCGTTTGTTTAGCTTGCCGTAAGTCTCGATTATTAATAGTTTCGTTGATTTTTAAAATAAGATGCTTTTTAAATGTTGTAACCGGTGACAAAATTCTTGATAACTTTCGTTTCTATGTTTTCTAAGACTCTCTAGCTCCATAGCTAAGCATTCTTCAGACCTTGGGTCGCCAAAGTGTTGGTTTAACAGCGACTTGGGGTCTGCCCAAGAGTCTATCTGCTCCCTTTCTCCCACTAAACTAGCGGCTTCCCCTGACAAGCGACTAATGACGTGAAATAAATATTCATTTTGTAAGTTACCCCCTTGGAATGTTTGTAAAATATATTCGCATTTTTTTATGAATAAAGGTAATAACCTAGCATCTCCATCAAAAATTGTGATAATTTTCGTCATTTCTGTGGGAATTCTTTCAATGTTTTTCATTTTAAAATAAAATAAATATCAGTTTTTAAATACCAAGAATAAAATTGATTTAGCTAAGATCTACTAACAAAATTTTGATTGTTTAGTAGGAGAGTATTGTTATGGCGTTTTCTAATCCAAGACAATACCTACGTATAACTAATACAAAAGGAAACAAAAGGAAGGTTACGGAAAGTGAAAAGTTTTACTCACAGTCTCGCAGATCTGCTCATGTCCCTCTGGGATATTGCTAGTTCTGGAGTCTCGGCTGTTTCTGCTGAAGTCGCGAAGTCCTTAATATATTTATTTGTTCGGTGATATTCGTCCAAGCGTTGAAACGCACGTTGTCAGAATACTGGTACTGGCTCACGATGATAACCGACGACACAGACTCTTCCTAGACAACTACGAATATCCTACCGGCTGCGCCAATTAAGTTGACGACAACGACTTTATTTAAAAAATAATTTATTTATACAAAATTACAGAGTTACAGCTTATAATTACTTCCAAAAACTAATCCGTCCTACAGTTAACTTAGCCTAGTATTTATATTAAAATATCTCTTACTAAGCAACCCGTGCTATGACGCACGGCCTAATTCTTGTGAGTGCTTGTGAAGCAGATATTAGAGGGGTCATCACACTTAACCCGCGCAGGTGCACTCTATTCCCTCACTCTCATAGTCTGATGATCATAGTAAATTCAGAATGACCAGAGCGAGATCAGGCGCAGGAACAGTGACTTCCTGTGCTTTAAAATAAGGGAGTAGTGGGTGGAGTAACAGCTACTTTAATTCTTCTTCACTCTTGTACGTGTAGCTGTACATGTTGTTAAGGGCTCCTTTCATTCCAAAAAGTAGTCTTCATCATCATTACAGCCCTTCTCAAGTCCACTGATGAACATACGCCTCCCCCAAGGTATGCCACAGAGCACGGTCCTGAGCCACCTGCATCCGTCGACTTCCTGTGGGGAGTCGCCCTTCACTACGCCTACCGGTTCGAGGCTACCACTCGAGACCCTTTTTACCAAAACGTAGTCTTAATATTTTTTTATAGGAGAAGGGTGAAAAACGAGCACACAATCCACCTGATAGTAAGTGGTTGCTGTGGTCCATATTACAGTAAAAAGGGTCTCCGGTTCTCTACACTCACCTTACGAAACTCAACATCGTTAAGCTGCTATTTTACACTGGTATTCTGTGAGAGCGTGGTCCTTCTCCGGTCGAGCCGACCCATCTGTGCTACAACTATATTACTAATATAGCTGCACCATGGCTCTACTATACTGCAGACACTGCACTAATTTAATATAAGTATAAATAACTATGTGTGTATCTGTACTAAACATGTTCATACCGTGGGTGTAGTAAGAGACGACAGAGGTAAATTAAAACAGATGATGGGCAATAGTACCTTCGTGATAACAACTTAAAATAATAAAATACTTTTGTTGCCAACCTGCCTGCCAAGCTTGGCAACAATGGCATAATCCACTCTACTAGGCACTAGGGAGGCCTACGTTCATCAGTGAAATTTTTTACGAGTTGTAATGAAAGGATGATAACTATGTTTGTAGTCGAGTGTACTCGTAAGACCGTTAGGTACCTTCTTTTTCACTCTATTATTAAATAAAAGAAATTCTATCTTTATGTGCGAGAAAATTATCTTTAGTTTTATTACTCAAGCTCATGACACACAAACACATCTTTCTTGAAGCAATTTTATAGTACTGAAATAACGTGCTACGCGTTTATATTCTTGCGTGATGACAAACGTGTACATTTTCGTTTTAAAGAAAACTGGTTTGAAAATTTCATTTGCGGTTTTCAAAACAGTAACTTTTTTTATAAAACTGTTGTGACAAAGTAACTTATAGCTTACAGTTATCTAATGATGGTAAGTGACTATTGCAGTTAATGGATTCTTGTGATCAACATCATACGAAGATCTACGATACGGATGCGATGACATCTGAGAACTAAGATGGAATGCTTCACAGCCAGCTATTATACTGGATTCTTATACCATTTAAACACGTATATGTACGGCCTACAATTTTTTTTTTACTTTTTTATAAGTCAGTGCTTGGCCACAATCCCATCTGGTGGTAAGTGGTGGTGCAGCCTTAGATGGTAAATCGCACTGTATTAGCGTAACAAAAGCCTATTCACTCTTGCCTTGAAGACGCCCAGATTTTATTTCGACGGAAAGATAGACGCCGGCAAATTATTCCACTCTTTTGCTGTACGCCTTAAAAAAGTCGATTTAAACCGTTTGGTTCTAATGCGAGGAATATTAACAACAAAGGGGTGAAGACCAGCCGACCGCCTGGTCGTCCGATGGTGGAAAAGAGAGGGAGGAATCAAAGCGTGCAATTCCTGCCCACACTCTCCGAAATGCATCCTATAGAATACCGAGAGGCCGCTACAAATGCCCTACAAATAATTATCATGAGTGTGAATGTTTGTCCTTGTGCAATTTGAGCATGCAGACTTCCTCCATAATACAGGAAAAAGTCCTACTGCCTAACTCTTACAACAAAAATAAACTGGCCAAGAGCGTGTCGGGCCACGCTCAGTGTAGGGTTCCGTAGTATCCCGTCCGTCACAATAAGTGTTCCCACTTATGAGGTTAAAGGTAGGTATCCATTATGTTCGGGCTCCAGCAGCGCTCCGCGCTCCCGCAACTGCTCCCAGTAGTGGGTACTGTTGCTTCCATCCAAGTTCAAAATGATTTACCTAGAAAGTCCTTAAAAAGTTCTACTTTTCAGATTTTTTTCATATTTTCTAGATTATTTACGAAATTATTGACATTATCAAAAAATGATTTTAGTAAACCCCTATTCATTTTTAAATACCTTTCCAACAGTATATCACACGTTAGGGTTGAAATTAAAAAAATCACTTCCCACTTTACATATAGGGGGGGGGGGGGCTACCTTAATAAAACATTTTTTTCCAATTTTTATTTTACCAATTTGTCGGCGTGATTGATACACATATTGGTACCAAATTTCAGCTTTCTAGTGCTAACGGTCACAGAGATTAAGCGAGGACGGACAGACGGACAGACAGACATGGCGAAACTATAAGGGTTCCTAGTCGACTACGGAACCCTAAAAATACAGCTCGTAAAAAGTATTTCTATTCACATGTCTACAATTCTATTAGAAGAAACCTGTTGTCTTCTTTATCATCATCAGGTTTTAAAAGCCTACTTCCAGACATAGGCCTCTCACGTAGGTGTGGTAGTAGTAGGGTGGATTTGCCTTAACTGTAAGTGTCCTTGACACTATTGACTATCGAAGTATCAGAAGTCGCATAATTTAACGTTGCTGCCCATTGCCGGTGTAAGTATTTTATGCAAGATATTCTTATACATCTTGGTATATCTATCCGAAGCCTTTAGACATTTCTAACACAAATTACATGGTAGAGCCATACTATAGCTATATTAGTAGTGTAGTTGTAGTACGAATTAGTTGGATCGATCGGAGAAGGACTACGCTCTCACAAAATCCAGCGTAAAATTGCAGCTCAGCGCTGCTGTGTTACGTATTATATATAATTTAATTGGAAACGAAGCATTCCATCTAGTCTTCACGGGTGACAACCCTTACGCCTATCGATCGACCCTTACAAACTTACGATACATAGTTAAAATAATGCATTAACACGCATTTTGAATTTAAAAGATAAAAAGAACAGAATGTTTAAGATTCTTTTTAATTATTTTTTTTTCACCATTTGTCTATATTATTATGAACCTTCTCTGCAAATTTGGCCGAATATTGCAAAACAACCCTGTATATTATGTCCTGCTGTATATGTGCTGCAAACAGGCGTTTTCTCATTTCTGAAACGATTTCAGGGCAAGGAAATTAACGCTCTGCGTTTTAATAGTGAATTTCACATGTCTTGGAATTATTTTTTTCATTTCTTAGACATGCGCGTTTCCTGACGACGTTTTGCGCAATTACAATTAACAATATCATTCATGCCAACGAGAATCGGACCCAGGTTGCAGCTGCTACGGCTCTAATAGTGAATCACAAACTATCGATATTTTTCATGATACTTTGCCTAAATACAGGAAAAATATAACAGATCACTATTATAAATGTCTAATCTATGTCCCTTAACAGCTGCTACTTGGTAATATACATGATTTTAGTATCTTAGTTATATGCTATCTTTAGGTAGTTTTGTAACATATTTCTTTATAAGGTGCATCTGTCCCTATAATAAACTTACTTTCGATTTGATATATTAAGCCTACTTTCAATTTGATATATTAAGCCTACTTTCAATTTGATATATTAAGCCTACTTTCAATTTGATATATTAAGCCTACTTTCAATTTGATATATTAAGCCTACTTCCAATTTGATATATTAAGCCTACTTTCAATTTGATATATTAAGCCTACTTTCAATTTGATATATTAAGCCTACTTCCAATTTGATATATTAAGCCTACTTTCAATTTGATATATTAAGCCTACTTCCAATTTGATATATTAAGCCTACTTCCAGTTTGATATATTAAGCCTACTTTCAATTTGATATATTAAGCCTACTTTCAATTTGATATATTAAGCCTACTTTCAATTTGATATATTAAGCCTACTTTCAATTTGATATATTAAGCCTACTTCCAATTTGATATATTAAGCCTACTTTCAATTTGATATATTAAGCCTACTTTCAATTTGATATATTAAGCCTACTTCCAATTTGATATATTAAGCCTACTTTCAATTTGATATATTAAGCCTACTTCCAATTTGATATATTAAGCCTACTTCCAGTTTGATATATTAAGCCTACTTTCAATTTGATATATTAAGCCTACATTCAATCCAATCCATTCATCCATCCAATACAATCTGTAAAAGTTCATTGCTGACCATAGGCCTCCCCCATAGATTGTCTAATGGGGGATCTCGCCATAGTTTCCACACTTGACAAGTGGGTTGTCAAGCGCAGTTTTTTATTATTTTGAGTTGTGTCAGGAAGATGGTGCTGCTTATCTTCTTTTTAATTTTCCCTCTGTCACCTCTTAAGACACCCTTAAGATGACATGGGAATATGGTTATATATTTACTCACGATAAAAATGTAATACTTAATATGTGCACTGCTGATATCCTATATATGAATAAATAAACATACAAATAAGTATATCTAAATCATCTGTATATAGGATTTCCTCAAGAACAATCGTGTATCCAGCAACTTGGTGAAGTTGGTAAACAAATATTCGCTTCACTTGTGGCGGGAGTCGCGCGGAGTTCAAGTACCACACTTTCTAAAGGCAGCACCGCATTGCCTCAGGTTGAGGCTCATGTCTGCAGCATTTGCGCACCATTTAACAAATGTTGGTAAAGTGAAATAATCACTAAGTTAAGTATATGTCATCTAGTCTATAACGATTTCGACCACTGTGATAAAATTTTAATCATCATCATCAACATCAGCCCTTCACAATTTACATATACAAGCCCACTGCTGATAGGTCTTCATAGACTTAATTTCTGACCAGGTTGTCACTCCATCTAGTAGATGGTTGTCAAATACTCCACTTGACACTACGAAGTAGCTACTTTAGAACCTGTCCTTCCATCGGTTGCCCGTTGTACGAGCTATATAGTCGGCCCATTTCCATTTCAGCATACTAACGTCTACTATGTTGGTTGTACAGAAATCTCGATAGTAAGATTTTCACAAGGCATAAGGTTAGGGCTTCTTTCTAGATTATCTCCACCATGCAGCAGTGCACCTACTGCGTCGTTCTGGTTTACCTGAGAACCCAGAATTTGAGACATCCCATCTTAGTGTTTAGGAAATGACGACGTATCTTCATTTCATTTATTAATTGGGAATAGATGTGGGTTTCTATGGGCAACAGCATCCACTTGTCGTCATTACAAAACAAGAATACCCGTATAAAGCATAGATTACTTATACTATGATATAAAAAGTTAGACACATTTGTTACAGAATTCAGTTTTCAAAAACTGTGAGTCGGCCTTCCTTCGGCAGCTGGTGGGATGCTTGCGTTTGTATACGTACAACAAAGGTAAAAGAAATAATATACGTGGTAGAGCCATGCTACAGCTATTATAGTTAGCACGAATGGGCTGGCTCGACCGAGGAAGAACCTCGCTTTGGCAGCATACCAGTGTACAATAGCAGCATAATGCTGCTCTGTTCCTATGCTGGGTGTAAAGAACCGGAGACCCTTATTTCTGTAAGTGAGTCCATTTTATCTTAATCTTCAAGTGTGACGTGACGTATCCGCATTTTGATTATTAACCGAGGATAAATGTAGATGTCCATGGGCTACAGCATTACCATCCAGACCACTAGAATCGGGCGGGTAGTATCATATTATAATTCATAATTCATAATAATTAACTATAGCACCAATTCTTGGATGTAGTACTCATTTTCTGCGTAGGACCGCTAAGTAGTCCATCTGGGTCTGGGAACTGCTTACCTATTTCTTCCATTAAATTGCAATACCTGCAATGGTGTGTTCTAGTTTGAAGAGTGTGGACAGTCAGTATAATTACAGGTTGTGATACTTTCCATTTAAGTCCTCAGTGGTAACTACGCATCTGTTACCTTTTTTGTTTGAAATAAGGGTGACCATGGGCTGCAATAGCCGCTTACCATCAGGTGGACTGTAAAATCGCTTGTCACTTCATTTTGTAAAACACCACGAGATCAAACTCCACTTACAAGATTGACATTGTATAAAGGTATTTTTATGCGCTGACTTAGTACGAGGTCAGTGGAAAAAAAATTGTAAGATAGGAACTTTGGTAAAGAGATAAAGTTATACAGAGACGGCCCCCAGTCCTCCGCCAGTCCCGCTATTCCTGGCTACAGTAGCGACCAGGTGGCAACAGAATCTCCGGTGGAGGTTCGGTTGCCACCTAATACGACTCAACCTGGCCACTTATAGCCCTGAGGACTGACGAGAAGATTCTAGAGCTGGAAGAAGACATTTGCGCCACACGCAAGTGTGAGTAACGATCCAAGAGCAAGTCTTATCTGACACTATTCCAATGATATTCCGGACTTCAGAATGAGCGCGATTACAATGACTCTCCAGCATCTTAGAAATGGCAAGTCCCTGGGTGAGGACAATATTACAGCAGAGTTTCTGAAAGGTGGAAGACGGGTACTTATAGTCCTTCAGGAGCTCTTTAATTCCGTTCTTTATGGTGGCACTACCTCGGAGATATGGAGCACAAGTGCGGTGGTCTTGTTCTTCAAGAAAGGCAACAACGCTGTCTTGAAGAACTACATACTGAATGGCCTTCTAAATCAGTTTTCGAGAGTTGTCATTGACATCACGAATTGTCTCGCACGCCGACTCGACCACTTTCAGCCTCCCGAAACAGTTGATTTTCAAAAAGGCTTTAGAACCATAGACCACATACATATCCTTCGGCAAATTGTAGTGTGTACAAAAGATCGAAGAGTACAATATGCCACTTTGTCTTGCGTATGAGAAAGCCTTTGATTCCATCGAAATTAGGTCAGTGCTGCTATCCCTTCAACGGTGACAAGTTGACTGTCAATGTATCTAGGTGCTGAAGTGTTTGTACAATATGGCTATGATGACTATCCAATGGCTGTCCAAGTACAGAACCAGAATACGAAACCTATCCAACTGCAGAGAGGTGTAAGACAGGGTGAAGTTATATGCCTGAAACTTTTTACCGCGGCATTGGAAGATGTTTTCTAGCACACCTGCAATTTGCCGACGATATAGTCCTTACAGCTCGTGGGAAGACCTAACGCTATGATCCATAGCTTGTCAATAGTGCCTCCCAACGCCTATCCGATTTTAATATGAACATGGACAAAACAAATATCATGTGTAACGTCCAAGTCACACCTACGCTGGTAGTTGTTGGGAGCACTTAGCTCAAAGTTGTTTACGTGTATGTTTACCAAGGACAAAAAGTCCGACTAGGTAAATCCAACTTCGAGTGAGAGGTCGATCCACGGATTCATGTCGGCTGGGCTGCGTTCGATAGATTACGACACATCTTCTCGTCAGGCATACCTCAAAACTTGAAAAAGAGATTATACAATCAGTGCGTGTTGCCAGTGATGACTTATGGATCTTAGACGTGGTTCTATACTACTGAGCGTATCAGGAAACTCAAAGTTGCTCAGCGAGCGACGGGGTTTCTCTGTGTGATAAACTTAGAAATGAGGCTATCCGCAGTAGAACCAGAGTGACCGACATAGCCCAATGGATTAGTAAGCTGAAGTGGAAATGGACCAGTCATATATCTCGAAGAACCGACAACCGATATGGAAGAATCGTTCAAGAGTGGCAGCCTCGTACTGGTAGGAAAGTGTGGGGCGGCCCTCCACTAAATGAACATGTTAAGACATGCAGGAAATCTATGGCAGGCTTATGCACCGGTAGTGGACTTGTGATGAGCTGTAATGACGATCACAATGAATATAGGACCGTTTGGTTCCAAAAACATCTCTGACCTGGGAATAACTAACAAGAAACTCTATGGAACTTGTTTTTCATATTGTACCTAAATATCTTGTTCAGTTTTTGACATAGACCCTTTAACAAAACGGTCTAAACTGACAAACTGCCAATTAATCATTTATTTATTTTTGAAGATAAAGAAGAAAAAAATTAAAAATATTTTATTATCACTCTGCTCAATGAAATATAAAAATTCGGCCCCTCCCTTGGTTTAAAGAACATTAAATTTCAGATTTCATTCTATTTTTGAAATTTACATTAAATATGTTCAAGTTTCATTTTGAAACAGAGACGGATTGTTTTTTATTCAATATGGATTGTAAATAATACTTATTAAAGTCATTCTTTTATTTAATTCACCAATGGTTCGACAAAACCCTTTATCCTGGGAAGAACCAGTAAGAAACCCAGAGGCACTTCAAAAAAACCGCTTACAATCATGTATGTTACACAATCAACAACACAAAATAAATTAGTAATAGCACGGTTGCGATCACCTCATTCCGAGGGGTTATTATCATCCATAAATTACTTAATATTTTAATAACCCTTTTTATACGAACTTAGTTTAATAAAGTTTTTGAAATTTGAGCAGGTGAAATTTTATGTATTGTGCATATTGACAATTCATTTCTAGGTATGTTCGTTGTAAGAGAGAGTGAAATTACAGACTCTATGTATTTTATACACACGGGACGTGTCGAAGAAACTAAAGACGAAGATAATCAAAAGAAAACATTTTATACTGGAGATTGCTTTGGCGTGGTAAACACATTTTTGAACTCATTATTATAAACTATCAAAGTCCTATGCGGTACATACGTCTCCCCATACAATTCCTTATTTTTTTGGGTTGCCATATTTACCACGCTAGCAAGCGGGTTGGCAAACGCAGTTTCTAACTAGTTGTAACGGAGCGAGCGAACGCAGGAAAACGCTTTTTTAAATCTATCTCCTCCGTAACCCGTAGGCCAATTTACATAATTTTTTCGGCAATATTTGTAGCTCAACGCATACAAGGTTTGTAAACAATAAAAATCTGAATTTGTCTAAAAGATATTCAAAAATAAGCGAAAACTAAATTGTCTATGGGAAAATACATGTAAAGCAAAAGCGCGCGTTACTGCACTCCGTTTATGATGCTAGCAAAAGGTTATTTATACCTTTGAATCTGCATTGGCCCTAGTTCTTATAAGGAGGATGTTGCTTTCCTGGTTTGTTTCTCTCTATCGCCTCTTATGACAACCACAGGACCACATGAGCTAGTGGATATTCTTACACCGCCACTGTACAAATAACTTCTTCGAGTATAATATTAGCTTATCACTAATAAATCCATTATCCTCTCTTACCTAAAAGTTTGATCTATCCGCTAAAACTTGATTCTTAATAACACTACAAAAACTCTTTCATCCGATGAACGCATACATAACTGGACACACGTCGTACTCATGTACGTATTTACGTATTTATGTTTGTATATTTTACTTATGTTTATGTATTTATACATGCATATTACATCTATGTTCTTTTCACATATCTTCTTATTATATAGCTCTAGTATCTGGACATATATATATATTTATATATATATATATATATATATATATATATATATATATATATATATATATATATATATATATATATATATATATATATATATATATATAAACATTTCAGAGATGAATCTTATCTAGATAACTTGGATAATAAAACATTATTTATATACAAGAACTTCTTACTAGTATATATATATATATATATATATATATATATATATATATATATATATATATATATATATATATATATATATATATAGATTAGGATAAGTTAGAAAATAATGCCCCCGCACAGATACAAGTAATTCCTTTTCTGAATATAGGGTTTCATTCAACGTAGTTGTTTTCATAAAATAATTGTATAAATATATTAATATTTATTTTAGTTACAAGGTACTATGCATGAGTTACCTTACATGCATTCATACTGCACACTTACAAAATGTCAAATTCTCACATTGGACCTTAACGATTGGGAAGAACTTTTAAAACATTTTCCAGCAAGTAAGGAACGTATCTATCGAAATTTGAATCTCGATGGTAGTCCTCCCAATCCCAAAAAACATAAAAGGGACACCAAAGGCAAAAAAGTTCGTAAAGTCGCAATCGTAAAATCTTATAATGAAGATCCTTCTGACCATATCAGTGACAAAGCAACTGAACCAATGGTTACTTCTCCAACTGAACATAAATATACAGAGTCAGAATCACCTGATAATCTTGAAGAGATGTCACCGTTCCCATCTGAAGAATTAATGTCGACATTGTTATCCGAACCTGCAGTAACTAATTTAATATCAGAAGAAATAATGCTTGAACAAATTTCTGGGTCTCTTGATAACAGATCCAAGTTAGACAAAAGCGATACACCAAAACAAATTGATAATCAAGAAATGAGTAGTAAATCTTCAAAGGAACATGATCATACAATTCCAAAAATAGCATCTATTGGAACATTGCAAGGCACACAAGCTACGACATTTTCAAACTTTACTATCCTTAGCATTGGTTCAACTAATGCAGATAGTTTACTTCAATTAGAGGATGAAGAAATTACTTCTAATCTTATAGCAAAACTTGACAGAGGCAATAAACCTACAGCAAGTACATCAAATGATTATAAAACTAGCGAAACAGGTAGAAAAAATGTGAAAGAAGTAAAATATGCAGAAACCGATGCGGACAAACAAATTTCTAGCTATGAAATGAAAACTGTAGAAGAGTATATACTAGAACGCCAGGAACCAGAGAATTCTATATCTTTAGAACAACAAAAGGCAAAATTCTTACCAGAAAGGAAAGAACTAGATAATCTTCCAACAAGTACGCGCGCCAACAGATATTTGTACCACGTTCGTTATCAAGATGAAAATACTAAAGAAGCATCTCTTGATGAAAGTGTTACCAAGAAAGGTTCTTCGGATGATATGTCATCCAACCAAATAAAAACAATGTCCCCTAATAGCGAAACAACTGATGATTCGAAAGAAAAACATGAAAACACAGAATCTAATAATGACCGCAAAAATATGAAACAGAGCAAAAAGAAGGACGACTGAAATACATTTTGTATTTTCATAGTGAAATCTTGTTTTTCTTTAAAGTATTTGGATTCAATTGAAATAAACCATATGTTCCATAAGTTTTGACTTTATTTGTACCATATGAAACCTTTTAAATTAAGGACGAGAAATTATTGTGCCGAACAGCTAATATAAAAATGCCAAAATCTCAACGATTTTTCAAACTAGAGTGATATACAAACATACAATTCACCTGATGGTAAAGGCAGACAATGAACATCTACAGCCTTCAACTGAAACTTTAAACAAAGAATCTATCTATACCCCTCAGATCGGAATAGCAGGGCAGACACTGCTTTTTGGCGGCAGAAATCAGTAAAAAGTTTCCTATTAGGACTAATATAAGTTGCTTACTTAGGTAATTTTACTGGCTTTCTTACCTTCCGTACCAAAACACAGTACTGTTGTGAGTTGCCAGAACATATTTTAAATAAATTTTTAAAAGTTTAGTCAATAGATCATTATTTACCGTAATACATATAATTTTTCGATTTATTTATTCTTAAAAAAAGTACTTTATTATTTTATTTTTATTTTGCCGAACTGTAAGCTGGTTTGTCGGCAATAAAACAGTTTAACGTTTCACAATCGTTAATGACAATACATGTTACTCATAAATAGTTAAATCTCTGTTCATCTTAAATACAAGAAACATTCACTACTATGGACCCAAAATAATGTTTGATGGTTTTTGGTTCCAACTTAGTTACGCTTTCGTCATATATGTCCGGCACCTCATTACACAAAGTTAGAGTTATCCATTGCCTTGTACGCCGTCCAAAATAATTTTCAACCCTAGGTGTGAGATATATATGTGCCATATTAATATTTGTTTCCTCCTTTGTGTAATTTGACGCTTCGGCCTAATATCGGCCGGGGAATAAGTTTCTTCGTATTTTGTTTGTATGACATTGAAGAAAAATCTCTTTGGTTATACTGTTTGTATCTGGCTGGTTTTGATATTAATACATGTTGGACATTAAGAAAAATGAAGAATAAAAACTTTTTCACTTCTTTTCCTGTCCACCAAAATATATGAATCTAATGAGGAAATTCGATACATTCTGAAGTTTTACTATAAAAAAGGGAAAAATGCGACTCAAGCCGCAAATAACAATTACGACGTTTATGGACCTAATTTATTGTCAGTAAGACTTGCACAAAGTTGGAAGCGTTTTCAGTGCGAGAATTTTGATATTAAAAATGCAGCTCGCTCTGGTCGACCTCATACGGATAAAGTCGAAGCCATTTTTAAAAAAGTGGAGCAAGATCGGCATATTAAAAGTTACGACATATTCGAGGAATTGAGGACCACATAACATTTTTGACCAATTTGAAAAAGTCTGGCTATACAATAAAAGCTCACGAAGCACACGAGCTCTCTGAAAGAAATCTAATATATCGTGTACTCATTCGCGATTCTCTATTCTTCAAGGGGTAGTCAAGCTCCACAGACTGTAGTGAAACCCAGATTAATACGCAATAAGCTGTGTGTATGGTGGGATTGGAAGGGCATCGTTTATTATGAGGTTTTACAGCAGGGCAAAAGTATTGATTTGAATCTCTACTGCCACCAGCTAATGAGACTCAAGGCAAGAAATTGAGAAAAAACGACCGGAATTGATCAACAGAAAAGGAGTGGTCTTTCATCATAATAACGCCAGTCCACACACATCTTTGGCCATTCAGCAAAACTTAGGAAAACTTGGTCGGAAAATGTTAATGCATCCACCATATAGTCCTGATCATGTACCCTCAAAATTTACCCCGTTTCAGTCTCTTCAGAATTCTTTAGGTAGTATTAGGTTGACATCAAGAGAGGACTGTCAAAACTACTTGTCGCATTTTTTTTTTGGTCAAAAATCTTAAGATTATAATGAAAGGCAATTAAACTTTGAAAAAAGTCTTAAATTTGTAAAAATATGAAGAATTAACTTCCCGACCCCCTCCCTACACTGGATGACATTTTTACCGTCTCTTTTTTATCGTAAATAGGTTGTAACATGTGAACAGAGTAGAACTGATATTTTACATAAAATAAAAACAAGAAGTTGAATTAAATTAATGAATTAGTTAAAATCTATCGAAACTCGAATCATATCTTATCTGCCTAAAACTTAAAAAGACTGAATCGATTTTGATAATTTTTTGTGTGTTTTAATGCAGTAGTGAAGCCTCTATAGAAGCCGAAAAGCCGGGCTTGTCCTATCAAACTGCTAATTCGATAATATCAACTAATAATTACTCGTAAACTGTTTCACACTATTTCAAATTTTCACACAAATTTCACATAGGTCGTGATCTCGTAGCTTTATTATGTAATGTCAACGCTTGGCAGATTGCTTTCAATTCGAAATACACTGATTCGTGTTCTCTCTGTCTCAAAACGAACACGCAATGGACTGTCAAAATTAATGAAAACAAAGCAATATCAGATTATAAAGTACATAAAGGACTCCGGTCGCGGCAAAACTGCGCGATACTGCTGCCATAAAAAGGAGTTGAGTTGAGCGATTAGTCGTCTTTTTACCGGGTTTTCGAGAAAATGATCGCTGCCTTTCTATCTCCATATCTGTGGCAAATGTTCTATAATGAAATATAACTACGATTTTTATATAGCAATTAGTATGGAGCGACAAGTTGGGCTTCGGTGTGAAGTTAGACGAGCAAGGGGATGCGCGTTTACTTTGTGTGTTTACTTGAGCGAATGAATATTGCGAGTTGAAAATTGATACGCTTTTAAAGATTTTAGATGAAAATTGAGGATAAGTGTTCCTTGTGATGAACTGAAGTGTGTAAAATTGAAGTGTGTGCTCCGCGAGAAAAAAGTAAATCTTTAAACTTTATTGAGAAAAAACAGTTCATGTCCTCATAGAAACCAACGCCTGATCTGTTATCAGACAAGTAAAACCCACAAACGGCAATTTAATAGATCTGTTTACAAAACTCATTGGATTGTTACCTACTCACATACCAATAACTTGTACTGCTGGTGCTGCATATTATTTTCCAACGACAAAACAGCTTGGAATACTACTGGATATAATGATTTAAATAACTTATCTGGAGCCATTAAAAGTCATATTGTGTTCTCAAAAGCACGTGAATGCAGTAATTTCGTTTAGTAATTTTGGAAAAAATCTGACTGAAATTTGAAACATCTTTTTTATTTGGAAATTACAAAACACAACATGTGTGTCGATCACAACCGTAGTGTTTTTCAAAGATTAGTCGATATTTATTGCCATTTAGCACAACAAAAACCTCATTTCAGAGGTCATGAAGAGTCGAAAACCTCATTAATAGAGGCAATTTTTTAGAATTTGTATCGTTTCTTTCAAAGTACGATCTCGTGTTAGAAAAAGATATGCAGCATCAACAACGCGACAAACGGCCGAGTTATTTAGCTAGCACAATCCAAATAGACATTATTCATTCTGTCGCTGATGTAATGAAAACTCGCATCGAGTACGAAGTAAAACTGTCAAAATTCGTTACAATTATTATTGACGAAACTCCCAATGTTAGTTACAGAGCGCAATTGTGTCTGATTCTCCGATATTATTTTGGAAACGATATTCATGACCGTTTTAGGGGTATGTAGATGTATCTGAAAGTCGCACAGCCAACACACTTTATAATATGATATTGGAATTATTAAACGAACATGACTGCACCACAAAACTAGTTGCACAAAGTTATAACGGTGCAAATGTCATGTCCGGTGTCAGAAATGAAGTGCAACAAAAAGAAAGATGTTTGTCCCCAAGCCATGTATATTTGGTATAATGCACACATTTTTCATTTTGACATTAGTTTTATCTAAATCTTGTAATAGGATTGGGGAAGTCAGCAATCTTTTTCAGCCCTTTAGACTTTATTCAGTTTTTTTAATAACAGCACCAAACGGTCGTCTTTTTGTTATGCACATTGCAGCAAAAATTGCCTAATGCCCCTGAAAGTCGTTGGACGTATACGTCACGAATTGTGAATACAGTATTCGAACAAAAAGATAATCTGATTAATTTGTTTTCGGATATGTGCGACAATCCGCAGAAATGGGACGGCGATACGATCTTAGCCGCCGAGAATTTTGAAAACACATTGCGTTCATTTAATTTCAATTTTTTTTCTTTCAATTTTCCACCGGGTATTTGAAAATACCGACTGCTTGTACAATATTTTACAAAAATCACAAGTTGATGTTGGCTATTGCAGTAATAAAATAAAGGAGTTTCGGACATAGTTACGTACTGAATTTCAGTCAGATTTTGATCACATATATGAAAACACATTGCAAAATAACTCTGCTCCTCGTTTGAGACGCAATGTGTGCTGTGTTGTTGCTGTTGTTGAAATAATTGATAGCATATCAGCTACTTCATATATATTTATATTTATATATATATAAGAGCGTCTTTCAGACTTATCAATTACGATTCGATTTAGAATATAAATAATTTTTTTTTTAATTTTGTACATAGTTTGTTTGTACTTTGTTCACGCTTTTCTTTTGTTCATGTATTGTATGTAAATATCTTTTTCTTTCGCTCAAGCAAAACCAAACGGCTTTTTTCAAAGCCACCGAAAGTATGCAATTGCTGATATGTCATACAATCTATCTAGCAGTAGTATGCCTTCTGTGTACTTTGTTAATCACGTCCTTGTCAGCACTGAATATGAAACTGAAGTGTGGAGACAGATCAAGATTGCTGTATTTTTATAAAACTACTAAAAACAAAACCATATCTTGGGCTTGCTCTAGTTTGGAGCCCTAGCTCCGCCACTGTTTCTATGTGATTTAGATTCACATTTGCTCCTGGTAGGTGGCGCTGTTGTCGAGATCCAGAAATCACTCGTGCAAAGTCGGGGCGGCTCGCTAGGAAATAATAAATGTACATACTGTACAGACAAATAACAAACAAATAACACGTACGCATTCATATAGTATTTAGCTAGTCATGAGTTTATCAACATTAGTAATTTACTCATTCATGGTTGTTGCTATATTGAAGCATGCATTTATCAATTACCGAAGCGTAGAGTTGGAGCGACGCCAAAAGAGAACTATTTTGGCGATCGTTAACCGTGGCAAGTGGCTTCCAGCTGACCGAAGTCCGAACTCATATCAGTGCTATTTAAAATTTTTGATCTACGCAATTACACCGGGTGAATATGCATCAGACATATGAACACTACAAATCCCAAATGAAATCGGTAAAGTCATAAAACATAATCTATTGATCGTCTTATGCGTTCACGTTCTTCTTTTGATCTCTACTAATCCTTAATTTGTAATATAAATTACGAAGGTATTTTTATTATTACGATTATTTAACATGCTTGTTAACAATGTATGTTTATCTTAAACATTGTCTGAACTGTTGTTTGCGAAACTTTCATTTTCCTATCGTTTTGTTTACATCAAATGGCAGACTTACGATTTATGAGAAATTCATATCACTTAAGCTAGACTTAAGACACGTCAACCGGCAATAGGAGCAGTGTACAAGGTGCGAGATATCTGGTACAGTGATTGTCAATCCACTTATAAAACGTGACGATTAAGACCAAATCTTCCTGAAAATAGGAGAGACCCATGTTCTTTTTGGACTTCCACGTGCTGATGCAGCAGAAGAATATTTTATAATGGTTGATATCGTAGATACTTACATAATGTATGGAATGACTATAATCGTTGTACGTGGTAGAATCATGCTGCAGCTATATTATGGTTGAAGCAAGAATGGGTTAGCTCGTCCGGAGAAGGACCACGCTCTAACAGAATAATAGCGTAAAATATCAGCTTAATGGTGCTGTGTTTCGTATGGTGAGTGTATAGAAGTGGATAACCTTTTTACTGAACGCGATTCTGTCTTATTCCTCGTAGGTGACAACGCATCTGCATTTTGATTCTTAACCGAGGATACATGTAGGTGTGGAAGGGTCACAGATACCTCTCACCATTAGGTGAATAGTGTGTTCGTATGTCACTCTTGACATAAAAAATCAAGCCTCAACAAAGTTTTGCTAATAAAAATACGAGATTCTAAAAAAACTTTATTAAATATCTCTTACATCATTACGATTGCAATATTCTAAACAAAGGCGATACGCATCGAGCAACAATTTTAAAACTAAAACATATCGTTGAAAAGAATTTAATATTTAATGATGATGTCTTTGTCGTTATGTTTGATTTATACCAATGGCCTTGTCCTGACCCTTTATGAAGAGATTAGTGGAATGCCCAGCACTGTATTTGTTCATAATTAGGATATTTATTATAAATTTCGCTGTCGTTTGTAGCTTCTCCAGTTATGTGCCGTTTATCTTCTATGGGTCTTGTCTAACGACATTTAAATGCTTGGGTATATAGCGATAATGCTTAACTTATTATCAAATTAGGTACTAAAATTACGGTTTTCTTAAATTAAATTCATTTTACATTTTTTGACTATCCGCCTGCTTTATTGGTCTCTTAAGTTGTCCCGACCACACCTGAAACAAAAACAGTTCCATTAATCTTAATGTTGGCCACTATATTATACGGGTAGAATGAGTCATATCGCTCGAAGAACTGACAACCCATGGGGAAGAAAGGTTCTCAAGGGGCAGCCAGATATCGGTAAGCGAGGTATATGGTGGCTCCGGACTGGATGGAGTGACGACCTGGTACGAGATTAAGGATATTGAGGGATGCAGGTAGTTCAGAACCATGCTCTGTGGAATTCCTCGGAGGAAGGTCATGTTCAGCAATGGACTTTAACAGTGTGTTATGGTTACGGTCCAAGAGTTCCAGTAACCATTAACCATAAGGTGAACTATAAGTTCGTTCGCCACAAATAGTTTAACAAAAAGAAACATTCGGGGCGGCAAAAATGTTTCGATGCAGCACATTGTGATTCTTTTCAGTAAATAACGATGAAAACTCTATGCATCAATGCTACCACGCTAGATGATAATGTTTTATTTAACTGTTAATTCATGTCTAATCTGTCTAGTCTACCTCAGTTTCTGGAGCGGTGCTGAAGCTTTTTCAAAACAACAAATATGTCTCGGTGATATTAACTATTTCATTTCAATAATGAGTTAAAACTAATTCAGTACAATACTGACTTCCTTAACTAGGTGATTACATTACTACGATGACTATATTGAATATATTTCCAAATGCAAAAGCTTTATAGGATGGTCAAAACAAGTTTGTTTACTGAAAGTATGACTCTTTAGCTTTCAGCGTCTTCTGTGACGTTACACTTCATAACATGTTTTGAGTAATCTTATATCAAAAGCTTAGTCGGAGCAATTCATGATCAACATGTTGTTGTTAAATTATGGCAAATATCATGTTTACGAGTTTTGTTTTAGAATATGAGTGACTAACGAGCACACGGTCCATCTGAAGGTAAGTGGATGCTGTGGCCCATAAACATCTACATCTATCCTCGATTAAGATCCAAAATGCAGATGCGTTTGCACCTCTGAGGACTAAGAAGGAATGCCTCGTTTCCAGTAAAATGGGTCTCCGGTTCTATACACTTAACATGGTATTCTGTGAGAGGTGATCCTTCTCCGGTCGAGCCAACCCATTCGTGCTACAACCATACAAATATAGCTACAGCATGGCTCTACCACGTATGAACGAGTAATCTACTGTCAAAAGCTTCGCCAGGATAAATTGGGATAAACAGGTTGTTATGATACATTCAGGGTGAATAACTTGCTAATGTATGCCTGACTCCAACAAATTCCTATTCCAAGCCTAAAACGTCTCTATAACGTGTGTTTATCTATCATTATTTTATTATTTCTCAGTGTTCAAAGCCGATAGCAATAAATAAATAGAGTGGAAGTCATTACTTAATGTTAAGGACATTTTTATTTTTATGGACTCAGTACACTGTTTGTTTGCTGAATTTAGAGCCCTGGAAACAGATCAAAATCGAAGACATATAACTTGTTCTTTACCCGAACCGCTGCATCTAATAAATTCTGTCCTTATTGAAAAAGTGTTATTATAAAAGAGATTTATAACAAATCCTATAAAACTATATTGATTTAATGTTTATTACAGCTATAGCGGAGTTTCATAAAAAACATCAATTTGTGCACTTGTCTGAAAATTCTAGATGTTTTTTTATGAAACTCCTCCAAACGTCGCCGTGATATGTTGTTTACGTTACGGTTTCGCTCCCGAATCAACTATTTATGTAACCGAATGACGAACATCACTCGAATGTGACGTCCATCCAGCAAATATTTAGAAATGAACGTTTTACGTGGCCCGAATGATATTTCTGTAATCGATGTAAGACTTTTGTACATATGATCTACGCCTCCGCACAAATATAAGTCCCCTTATATTTGTGCGGAGGCGTATTTGTGCGAAGATAAGTCCCCTTAGTGCGTTTATAAGTTTTTTTAAAGAAGTAAGTAAATAGAGCACAAAATTAACCCGATGATAAGTGGATGCTGTGGCCCATAGAGATGTACTCGTGTATCTATCCTCGATTAAAAGTCAAAATGCAGATGTGTTGTAATCCATGAGGACTAATATGGAATACCTCGATTCTAGTAAAAAGGCACTATAGTTCTTTAAACTCATCATACGAAATACATTGTAACAAAAAGCATTAAGCTCTTGATTAACGCCGTTATTCCATGAAGGACTATAATATGACTGCAGTATGGCTCTTTCACGTAATAAATCTAGACTACCTTAATATGTATATCCTTATTTAAGAATCAAAATGTAGATGCGTTGACACATTTGAGGAATATGAGTATTCTGGGGTAGAGGTAATACAATAGTGATACAGTATACAGTGTATGTACAGTAGATAGTGTAAAGCTTCATGTGCTCTTGTACCTACACTTTCCCATCCTCTATAATATAAACTGCCCCCCCCCCCAGACTATCGGCTGGCGACGACCTTAGATGGTAGTAGAATGATAAACGATTGTAGAAATAAGTAACATTAAAAAATAATATGGACATTATATTTTACTACAATCTTTCTAACGAGATATAGCATTAACGTAAACAAATTGTAAATAGGATGTTTATAGGAGCCTGTGGCAACCTATCAATAGCAGATGTCAATGTAACTTTCTCAATATCGATGTCGATGGAATTTTTTGGAAACCCTTTCAAAGTATGCGGCAATCTTGTAGCACGGCACAGAATTAGATGCTGCCCTCGCTGGCAACATTCTCGCCGTGACTGGAATACTTTGCCCTATTTTAATTTACAACTCTGGAATCTGTTATTAAAAGCTTAATTTTTAAAGTGCCAAGCGATAAAAAATGAACATGATCTTTATATGTAATCTATTAATTATGTATAATATTTAATGCAGACACAGATGTTTTATTATATGTCTTACAGTAAAGCTAACTAACTGTCTAAATTAAAACTTTACGAATGTAAATAAAATATTTTATGTTTCACTAATAAATTTGCATGTTTTACAAAAAGGAAATAAAATATAATTTACTCATCTGAATAATCCTTATACATACCGACCGAGCATGTATGCTTAGATATATGGATGTAAAGGAGGCGAAAGAGGTATGTCAGGATCGTGCCAAATGGAAGTCCCTAGTCTGCCTACCCCTCTGGGTGACAGGCGTGAGTGTTTATATCATCTGAATAATTACGAGCCAAAAAAATATGCTATGGGACAAACGCCTAAATGCAATTGATTTAATGTAATAGAATGTACACCAGGAACCTTCACAAACTCGAAAAGGTGTACAGTGTACACGTAATAATACAGAAATATAATTGTATCTTGTTCTACATGAAGCATTAACTGTAAACAAGTGTCTTGACTTTAGGAGGAACCGAGGGATTATGTTTTAACTAGCTCAAAAGTAATGTAACGGGAGCTGTGAACGCCAACCATTACTTTAAAGCTTTGAGTTCTTTAAATCAATAAATTCTCTGTCTATCACTAATGATTGTCTTCGATTCAAAACGTAAATATAGATATAAATGGGTTTAAACCTTAAATAAACATAATTATTACTAATTAAATGTCTTGTAATTATTATTTTTAACTAAATAAACTATTAACTATTTAAATATGTATATATATATATATATATATATATATATATATATATATATATATAGTACCTGGTTGACCGAGCTTTGCTCGGTATTTTTCGCTCGGTTTTTTTTTAATTCATGTGTTTTGGATTGTAAATCATTGAAATGCATACATGAAATTGTATACTAGGGGAGTGTTTTCAGCCGGGATGGAAGATGTGATTTAGATGTGGATAGGCGTGTCGCTGCCGGAAACAAAGTCAATGGTGCCCTGAATGCATTAGAAAAAGGCAAGGCGTGGTGAAGAGTGCACGCCTTGCAATACATAACGCAGTGTTGGTACCGACTTTGTTATATGGCAGCGAAACCTGGGTATGCCAGAAGAAGCATAAAAGCAAGTTGAATGCAGTTGAGATGCGATCTCTTCGTAAAATGTGTGGCGTTACCATAGCCGACCGAAAGCGAAACGAAGAGATTCGCAATATGGCAGGATTGAAAGATGACCTTATCACAAAAATTGATAGGGGCGTACTCCAATGGTTTGGGCACGTTGAACGAATGAGTTAAGACCGAATGGTGAAGAAAATATATAGAGCGAAAGTAAATATTAAAAGGTGTCGAGGTAGACCGAGACTAACTTTCGAAGACCATGTGAGCAAATTGCTCGAAGAGGGGAGGGTCAAGAGTACTCGGATACCTGGACGTGCATGTATGAAGAAGTTAATGAACCTGAAAGAAGCGAAAGAGGTATGTAAGGATCGTGACACTTGGCGAACTGTTCTCTCTGGCTACCCCGTTAGGGATTGTGCGTGAAGATAAGTAAGTAAGTAAGTAAGTATGTGTTTTGGAAATTATATTTAGATACAAATTACATACTGATGAAATATAAATAATATTTTTTGATCTTAGCGACATAACGGAAAAACGGAACTGGTTATTTGAATAAAAAATCATGAGTGCAATTATTTTAATTTAAATTTTTGTGTTTTAAAAAATACTAAAAAAGGGCTCGAAAAAATAGATTTTCTCTAAAAAGAAAGGAACTTGAAAAAAAAATTAAAAAAAGTCGGTCGGTCGGTCTGGGCTCGAACCGGGGTTTTACGATTCTGTGACCGCCCATTATACCAATTAAGCTATTTATAATCATTAAAAGTCTGTCAAAATTTACCTTCTTATTTTAACGATATTGTAGCAGTTTTTCATTGCCTAAAAACACGGACAAAAAGACATTTTCTAAAAATAAATCCTAGCTAGATCAATTTTTTATCCCCGAAACTCCCTGGACACTAAATTTTATGAAAATCGTTGCAGCCGTTTCCGAGATCCCGATTATATATATATACATATATATATATATATATATATATATATACATATATATATATATATATATACAAGAATTGCTCGTTTAATAGTATACGATCACTCGTCATTTTTCAATAAAAATATAAAAAAAAATGTCCGTTATTTTGATTGTCTAAACAGTGTTGTCGATGATTTCAAAACTAGCATTATTTATCATTTTCAAATTAGTCGAATTTTTTCGGCTGTCAAAAACTATACGGCCCCGAGTCAACAGAGACGTCAACAGCATTTTTCAGTGTGATTTATAACCGCGTCTTCCAACACTGTTGTCCCCGGTTACGAATTAGTCTCGGATAATTGATGAGATTTGGCTCACTGAAGGCGCCTAAAAATGTGCTAATATTTCTGTGTTCTGCCACGGAATAAATAATAGTACTACGGTTCTGTACGGAACAGTTTTATTACGTGGTATAAATTTTCGTGATATGCTCGAGAGGTATCGCACTGGATTTATTCTTACATACAAAAATGCATTAAATATTAGGTTTCTGGTTAGTAAAATTACATACATTAGATAAAATAATTTATAATTTGACGAAGTTTCCAAAAGTATACTATATACATATATATGTATATACTAAATCCATTTTTTTTAATGATGAATTACAGACTATCTATATTATAGACAATACTTTGAATAGCGAATGATTTATGAAACTTACACCAAAAGAAAAATTATAAGTGGAATAAATGTTTATTTGATTTAATTAAATCACACTTCTACATACCAGATCAGGACTATAAATTTTGTGGATTATAGCTAGCTAAGACTTCATAATCAACTACCATCAGATGGCTTTTAGTGAAACACTGGATTATTAGCGAGTAAAAAAATTTATAAAATATTACGAAGGGGATATCTATATTACTAAAATTTCTGAATTGCGTTATTAAGTTTTTTACGAGTCAGTTAACAGCACTTGTAAACTATTACGGCTGTAATAAAATCAAGCCAATTTTACGCCTGGTAAAACGACTCATAAAATAACATCACATATTTATTTAATCTACGAATGTTTACGTTTAAAATTAACAACTTTCAAATAAACCAAAGGTTGATAAATAATTCCTCAGTTTTTTCTTTGATGCGTTCCCATCGCTCTCGTATTTACATTTTTATCGAGTTTTAAAATTAGAATTAATAATAATTGATCGACTGACTGATATTTCTATATGACTGTATTCCATATTTTCTAATTTAAGGTTGACCTGAGATCATAAGCTTGTAAGCTTCGAAGAACAATAGCGGCATTTATTCTTGTAATCTCCTCGTATGAGCCAAACATCCAAATCTAAGTGATAGCGGTATTTGTGATTAGAAAAAAAGGACTAATTCCAAGCCGAAAAATACTACGAATAATTCCAATCCATAAAGTGTAAATATATAAATAATTTAGACTAGACACTACAACACTTGTCAAGTAAGTTACGACATCAGACCGTTGAGCAAAAATAGAGCTTTGTAAATTTTAATAAATTATAATGAATGGGGATGTAAAAAGCTTAGTACACTTTACTGTTTTTATTTTTTACTTACACTTTATTATTAAGTATTTTTATATATGGCTGGTACCCGGCGTGTTGCCGC
Source organism: Parnassius smintheus behrii (assembly GCA_036936625.1). Taxonomy (NCBI): domain Eukaryota; kingdom Metazoa; phylum Arthropoda; class Insecta; order Lepidoptera; family Papilionidae; genus Parnassius; species Parnassius smintheus. Next base: position 52,302,337 of record JAUPFT010000005.1, read on the forward strand.
CTCGAAAAAATAATTGTGGAGGTTGAAATATATATAAATTTCAAATAAATTTGTGGGTATGATACACGTGCCACCTTTTTTATAGAAGAGGGGGCAAACGAGCATGCAGCTCACCTGATGGTAAATGACTACCGCCGCCCATGAATAAATGCAACACGAGGGAAATGTAAGAACTTTGCCGGCCTTTTAGAAAAAAGTAAGCTCTTTTCTTGAAGATCTCTAAGTCGTATATTTGAGGAAGAACCAAGCATCAACCAACGGTAATTTAATTGTACTACGCTTAGAATCTTCACGGAAGTGCTAGCCTTGCGTATAAATACAAACAATGTTTTACATAATATGACAATATTTAGAAGATAAAAATAATGGAATTATAACTAAATAGAATTAATTAACTTTAATTGAACAAAACTAGACTTAACTGTTAATTTAGCGAAAACGAAGAATAAAAATTATATATTTTTAAATCTAACGCCTTAAAAATAAAAAAAAATGAAATTTTATTCATATTATAAAATACGAAAATACGATACGATTTTATCATAGTTCAACTTGTAAGTAATTAGAATTTGTATTGTGGCATAAAATACAAATACCGGCGTATAATTGCAGCATGGTGCGCTGTCTTTTATGTGATGAGTGAGGAGAATCGGAGACCATTTTTACTGGTAACGAGACACTTCTCAAGAGTCACAATGCATCTGCGTATTCTTAATCGCGGATATAAAGGTCTTAGATAATCTGCTACTTGTGCCCTCCTACATGTATTAAAGCGCTCCACACATTTAAATTTTTTTTTGTTTAAAAATATCCTGAAATGCGTGACTGAAGTAGTTAATTCATTCGTTAACCACATTATATTTTACAATGTCAAAAGTGCCAACAATTATAAAACATAGAATTGTTCGGTTTTATTACAAAACGTAGTTTATTGGCGGTTGAGCTTAAAGAAGATTCTTCGTCACTAAAGAAATTTTTGACTTTGTTTTGTTTCTTAGCTGCGGCGCCATAGTCAATTTTGCCGTCAAATTTTATATTTTAATTTGCATTCTTTCCACGGAGCTTTTTCATTGAAACAGAGACTCTAGATTGAACGAAATCTAATAAAAAACTACTTTTTGTAAAAAGACCGATTTTATCATGATTGCAACATAAAAATTATTTGTCAATGAAAAACGGAGATGTTTTGACATGTGGCATCGTATTTTCCATTAAGTCGTCATCATCATCATCATCAACCTGCGTATTAAAGTCCACTGATGGGCATAGGTCTCTCCCAATACCCGTGACTTAGCCCGGTCTTCGGGGTCACATATCCAGTTCCTACAAGCAACCCTGAGCAGATCGTCGCTCCATCTAGTCAAAGGAAGTAAGTACTACACTATATATGCCTAGGTACGGTCTGCACTCCATGACACGTCTATTCCAACGTTTGTCACTTCTGCGACAGACTTGATCAGCCCATTGCCATTTTAGTTTACAAACACGGAAGGCTATGTCAGTAGTGTTAGTTCTTTGGCAGATTTCTTTATTACGAATTTAATCCACCAGAAATACTCCGTGCATAGCTCTTTGCTTTGCTTGCTGTGCGATTTTGCGCTTGTGGAGTAGCGGTATCGTCTGTGTATACGTTTCAGAACCATAGGTATATACAACACGTAACATAATTAACGCACTTTGAGAAAGTAGTTTGTTCAGAATCGTTTACTGAATCGATTCCTATCATTTTTAACATAGGTAATTTTTTATCCCAAAAATAATTAAAACTACGTAAATTACAGTCACACTAAATCTGTACAGTCAAACCAAACTGAAATGGACCGTAACTTAAGGCAATAAGACTTTTAAGGGTGCAGTTTTATTCGTATTATTACTAATTCTGTCATTCAATGAAAATAAAGAAAAATGAACTCTATTTCAAGCACGTTAAAGTCTTTGCGTTCTTACATTTGTACTGTGACCACAACATTCTTCCGGAATTACTATAACTAATTTGATAAATAATCAGTGCATAAAAATGTTTAACTAAAAATTCAGTGTATGTATTATGATTATAACGTAATATACTAATTGGGGTGTCTGAGGGTGTGCGTTAATTACGTTACATATTGTATATACAGACAAATAATGCTGGTTTGTTGTAAACTTTCATGTTGAGACTTTATGATGACGAGAAACCGAGACGGAGCTTCCTAAATACTGTTCAGCCCCACTGAATCCTCTCATCGGCTTCCTTCTCGAAATTTTGCTTGCCAAGTTGCAATATCTGCCCGAGATAGATATATCCCTTGATAAATTCGACAATTCCACCAGCGACAGTGATTGAAACTTGACGAATTGAAATAAGATTGAAAGCATGACGTGACCCTTGAACAAAACTGTCGTCTTTTTCAGATCTATGCATACCAATACACCCCGCATGTATTCATTTGGACTGATCAGCATGTCCTGTAGTTCTGACAGCGTTAGGAACGTTAGGTTTATGTATTAAATTATTATTATTTTAACTAAAGGATCTTTAATTTCACAGTTTCTATGCATATAACAACCAATCAAAAGACATCTTCATCTTTTTTCAATTTTATAACACGCTTCATTCGGCAACTAAAACTGACGTGTTTACTATAGGTACACTATGGCGTTTACATTTTTTAATTATTGTTTTAAAAAAAACTTGGCGAGCGTACAAATTTCATCTTCATAAAAAATATTTCCAGCGAGCGAATCGCATTTTAAAAGATAAAATTTCATTGAAATTATTTTGATAATGTAAGTTGTCAGAATTACTAATTCTGTACGAACGTAGGCGCCGGCTGTTTTAAATTTAAATTTATAACCAATAATTTTTTTCACATTGCTTACATTTGTGTAATGTATAGTTTGCAATAGTAATAAATATAGACTAAAATAAAAATATTTTTAATCTATACAATACCTGAAATGTATCCAAGTCTAATTATATATAATTGATTCACTCTCGTTTATTCGGTGCAATGTCTCGCTATTTCTGATGTAGTAACAGCAACATTTATTTTAGTAAATAGAAAATTCAATGTTGAACGTAAGATTTTAAATACTCTTTAACGATTTATTTTAATATATGAACTTTAATATATACACACATGTAAATGTATAAACGATATATCTATCACCTTACTTAAAGCTTACTTACAGCTTAAATTAAATGCAAACTAATAATAAGCGTCATTCATAAATAATAATCTACTTAATACAGTAGAGCTATGTAAGCTTTCAGGTAAGGGAACAGAATCTCTTGAAATTAAAAATGACATTATACCGCAATAACATTACTTATTTTTAGTAATACTTAGACGGGTGTGAAATGAATGATAGATGAATATTTAAATATATCATCATCATCATTATTACAGCCCTTCACAAGTCCACTGCTGAACATAGGCTTCCCCCAAAGTATGCCACAAAGCACGGTCCCAAGCCACCTGCATCCATCGACTTCCTGCATGTCTTACCAGGTCTTCACTCCATCTAGTGGGGGGTCGTCCCACACTCCGCCTACTGGTACGAGGCTGCCACTCGAGAACATTTTTTCCCCAACGGTTGTTAGTTCTTCGAGCTATATGGCCGATCCATTTCCACTTCAGTTTACTAATCCGTTGCTATGTTGGTCACTCTGGTTCTACTGTTTTCTAAGTGTAACTCATTTCTAAGTTTATCACGCAGAGAAACTCCGAGCATAGCCCTCTCCATAGCTCGCCGAGTGACTTTGAGACCGGTCGGCGATTTAAATATATATGTATACACATATTGGTACGTGAGGGTAATATGTTGACCTTAAGCTTTGCCACCATATAAAACCAAAACAGGGAGAAGGTCAGAGTCAAAAACACAAAGTCGTATACTATAACTAATATATTAAGAAAAAAATTGCAAACAAGCTTTGGCAGTAATTAGGAACACTTCGAAAAATCTATTTAAAAAAATAACTACACTACACCATACTAAAATCACCTAAAATATTTACTGTAATATCAAGTGTCAAAATGGCGTCGATAAAAAATCGCACTTTTCACCCTTTATTATTTGATTGACCGATGAAGAGCTGTCGTCTAACAAAGCTGTGTTTGAGTAATAAGAAATTGTCCATATCAACCGTATGAGCATATTACACTCACGTACTATAAAGATATAAACAATCATTAACTGACTCAACCTATTGAACATGCATTACGATATGATCTGCTTAAAAAATAAAATAGATTCAAATGTTGACTATAATTTGGAGAAGATAGTTTAGTAAAACGCCAATTTAAGGTATTATAAGAGGATAACAAGGCGACGTTTAGTCCATACAAGCCCACTGGATAATAAAACTAGCACAAATATTTTTTTACAATAAAATCTATTATTGCCAGGTTCCTTTATTATATTTTTCCCTAAATTAATTATTTTATAAACGAAGAAACTTCGTCCAGCATCCAGCATTTTAATGAACATAAAGAATAGAAAATAAAAACATACAGGTATGTACAAAGACGATCCTTCTTATATTGATTTTTTCAAAAAATCAAGGCAAGGGCAAGTTGTGAAAAAAGAAACAGAGAAATACAGGAAGATGATTACGTTAACTTTTCAGAGGTGAATGAGCTCGGTCCTATTCTAAAGACGATCCTTCTTATATTGATTTTTTCAAAAAATCAAGGCAAGGGCAAGTTGTGAAAAAAGAAACAGAGAAATACAGGAAGATGATTACGTTAACTTTTCAGAGGTGAATGAGCTCGGTCCTATTCTTAAAACCTATTCTTCAAATTTATTGCAGCCCAGATAGCCGCTTAACACAAAAGTATGAAAAGATTCATAATATTACAAAGCTCCTAGATATAACAAATTTTGATGACTTTAACACACGCCATAAATTAGCACCACATGCGTTACATATTACAACACCTCAGAACATTCCCGAGTAGAGTAGCCAGAGGCTGGCCAGGAGAAGCACCAAGATAAGATAGGTGGCGATGAGGCTCGTCGTCTCGTGGTACGGCATTTTGGAACTATAACCGGCCTGTGCACTTGACAAGTTTCTCCAGAAAACTGAGTAGCTCCACAAAATTGTCGTCGAGCGCAGTCGCCTACGCGAGGCCGCTCCCCTTTCACATCAGATATCATCTAATTTTATAAATATGAATGTACAATAATAGAACGGAGACATTGACAAGCGCCTTCTGGAATTGGACTTGGACAGCTAATTTAATAATGGATCAGTCGTATCTCGGCCTTAACAAACACAATAAATAAATCAACAACTACTATATTACCGACTTACTTCGTGTATAGGATCTTTATAGAAATTTGATATCTTTTAAATAAAAATCAAGCAACGATAATTTTAAAACGTTTTCTTTCAAAATTTAGTCGACCGTCGTTATTAATATCTTATGTAATGAGTAGGTCAATGTCAGGTGAAGAACATAAGAAGTTAAAACCTTAATTCCTTACTTTAGAACACTGTGCCCTTTTTCTTAATTTGTTTCCTTAATTATAGCACTAAAACTTACAAATGCGGGAGCTACTGCGACTGTTACAAGACCGTCGAATAGAGCAGCCACAGCAAGAACAGAAGGATCACGAGGATCATGTAGGTGGCGGCCAGGTTGACGGTCTCCGCGTTGATCTGCATGATTGCAATCCAGCGGAGGAGGCACAACTGACCGCTGGAGAATCCTCGAGCGGCCTGGGCGGGATTCATACGTCACGGCACTGGGCCAGACTCAATCGAAAAAGGATGTTCGAGTAATTACATTTTCGAGACAGCTTTTTCCAATAACTTAAACAACGAACGGACATTGTATACTCAAAGTGATATACGCCAAGAGATTTTATCTTAGGATTCTAAATATAAATGATAAAGTAAAAACGAGTGGTCACCACGAGAGGTCAAAATGGCTACTATACAAACATCAATAAAATTAAGTCCTCAAATAAAACACAAATGATCATGATTCCCATCATGTGAATCCCAAGTCAATTTTACATCGACAAAAAAACGCTAAACGTTAAAAAATATGAAAAATAAAAATGTATCTGAAAACACATTTGAAATAAAAATAATCTCGTTGTATTATTATCCCATTAAATAGCACACAAAATATGATATTAGGGAAACTCATATCAAAGTGTTGACAAACTTATCGACGGCTGAAGCATTTTTGTTAGTAACGTTGGATAAATTCAATTTACTTACTGCTTTTAAAATACCGAATATAACATATATAGTGCCACGAGCAATAGTAGGAGTATGCAGTAGGTAGCCGCAAGACTTTTGCCCTCCGAAGTTTGGTCGATCATTTTGTAGTTTACACGAAGACGTTACAAAAGCAACTGAGTACAATTGAGGTACCAAGCCAATATGTATTATATTAACACGACGACATTCTATTTTTCGTTCTGGCATCGCATTGATATTAATCGCCTGACAGTTTGGAATCTTTAGAGTCGCGATCTGTTGTCAGTTTTGTTTACATCTTTTTATACGAAGTCATTGCCAAGTTTTAGTTCATTGCACCATTATCTAATTAATTAATGATTTAATATGTATTAACGTATTAGTCAGTGGGTCAACGAGTATTTTTTCAAATTTCCAAAATTATGGTAAAAATTTGAGTGAATTTTCCAAGAAGTATACACGTTAGAGTCCGGCTCTGTAGGTTCAATTCTGGAGAATGATAAGCTGGGCTATATTTGCTTCATTGCTGGTAACTCCAGCGAAACATATAGCGGCCGTAAATACTTCAGAATACAATACACGTTCTATACGCCTTTTTTCCTATTACATTTACGCCGGTTACGTTAAATTCAAATCTATTTCAAATTAATTTGAGTTGCATTTAACAAAAACAGCTTATGAAATTTTAGTCTTAATTTGTTTTTGCATTTCTATTACTACTGATACAACTATTTCAATAATGTTATTACACATAGACTTGAATATAATCCAGTATATTCTAAGTATGTGGTTATTATCTACTTTCATTTCACTTCACGTTTTGCACTTTAATTAATTGCGGTCCGTCCGTCTTCTACAATAAATTATTGTATTTTTTTACTACAACTGAGATTATAAGCGTTGGCACCCCTGAGGACTAAGATGGAATGCCTCGTTTCCAGTAAAAAAGGTTTCCGGTTATCTACACTTACCATACGAAACACAAGAACATTGAGTTGCTATTTTACGCTGGTATTCTGTGAGAGCGGTTATCCTTCCCCGATCGAGCCGACCCTATCGTGTTACAACAATATTATAGCTGCAGCATGGCTCTACCACGTAAAAAATAATATTGAGAGGGGAGCAAATTAAAATAAATAATAAATACCGATGAATCTGTTTTAATTAAGAATTAAATTTAAAGTAATAGATTAAGACTATGATAACTAATAACATGGTTGTGATAAGAATGGGTCAGGACAACCGGGGAAGGATTACGCTCTCTCACAATATCAGTGTAAAACGGCACCTTAATGCTGTTGTGTTTCGTAGATTGATTCTAGAGAACCGGAGACCGTTTTTACTGGAAACGAACATTCCCCTTAGTCCTTAGGGATGAACAACGCACCTGCATTTTGATTGTATATCGAGGATCAACAATCCGATTGCAATTACGAACAATGAAAAATGGTCGAAGTTAATATATCCATCAAAGATATTATGTAGATTTACAATCGCTATTATTATTTCCATCAATCTTCAGTCACCTACTTTCGATTTCTTTTGCAATGGGCCAGAAAAACGACCATCCGGCGTTCTTGTGCCAACTCGGAACACACAGACGCATAAAATCGCAAATAAACAGACAAAGGAAAAACAAAAACAAATGCGCGTCAATACATTATAAATAGTTATATACATTTAAAAATAACTTCCCACAAAAATAATTACCTACTACGCCGTTTCTTTCACACTAGTTTCCGTTGACAGGTCTCATTTGTTTTTGCTGCGAAATATATATTTAAAAATAAAACGTTCGGTGTTTTATTTTATTCTAGCGTTCTTTAGTTAAAAATAAATCTTCATTGAAATACCTGTATATAAATAATTCTAATTATTGTTATCTAAGGTTTAATTAGCGTTGTTGTGTAAGGTTGACAAACGATCACACAGACCACCCGATGATAAGTGGATGTTGTGGCCTATAAACATCTACATCTATCATCGATTAAGAATCAAAATGCGGATACGTTGTCACCCCCGAGTACTAAGATGGAATGCTTCGTTTTTTAGTAAAAAGGTGTCGCCGGTTCTCTACACTCACCATACGAAACACAGCACCATTATGCTGCTATTTTACGCTGGTATTCTGTGAGAGCGTGGTCCTTCCTGGTTGAGCCAACCCATTCGTGCTACAACTATAATATAGATGCAGCGTTAAAAAAAAATTAATGGAATGAGCCAAATTTTTACGATACTCCGTCCGAGCAAAGTCTTTCAACAGTCGAACTGATCCGTTCAAGCTACAGCCATATCGTACCTTTGCCTCGTATAAATACGAGTGTTAATATTTAAGGATTGACAAACTAAAGGACTAATGAGCCAGCCGTACAAGGTTAGATACTTACAAGATTTTAGTTGGTCTTATAGATGAAGTGGAGACTCGGTAAGATCTACATTAAGCATTTACTTTATCATCATCATCATCGCAGCCCTTTACAAGTCAACTGCTGAAGGGCCTTCCCCTAGAAATGCCACAATGTATTGCATTCATCGGCTTCCTGCATGTCTTACTGGTAGTAAACTAAAAGTAAGGATGAATTCCAATAATTAGGTATTATCTATAATCTATATTGAATAAAAAAGTTTCTGTTTCTGTTACACAAGCTATGAAATTGAACTACTACGGCTGTGTTTATTTTTCTTGATTATTCTAGATTTCTTAATTGTATTTCAGGAACACGTCAATGTAAGAGACCAACTACCAAAATATCTAAATAGACAAGTTAAATTATTAACAACAAGATGTATTATGATAGAAACCGAAAAAATAGCTTAAAAAAATTTACAACGCTCTCATCATATTAAAGTAATTTGGTATCCATGAATGTGGTCATAAGGAGCCAGTGACAGGATCATAGTGTATTAAGTCTATGATTGGCAATAAAAATGAAACCCTACCCTACCCTAAAAATAAATGGAGGTCGACACTCTATCTAGTGGGAGATACATTAACATATACATAATAATACATAAACACTCACGCTTGTCACCCAGAGGAGTAGGCTACGGACTTCCATTTGACACTATCCTGACATACCTCTTTCGCCTCCTTTACATCCATATATCTACGCATACATGCTGGTCGGTTAAAGGTACTTTTAACGTGGCCCATTTTCAAAATATCGCCAATTTGGTCGATAAACTTTTTTCTAGGGCGTCCCTTCCCGACTCTGCCGTTCACATCTGCCATATAAATTTGCTTTGTCACTCTTTCCTCATTCATTCTTTCTACGTGACCAAACCACCGTAGCATTCCTTTCTTAATCCTGGTCACAACATCATCTTGCATACCACATTTATCTCTTATCACGCAATTTCTCACCCTGTCATTCAGGTTCAACTCTAGCATACTCCTTAAAGACCGCATTTCTACAGCATTTATTCTACTTTCGTGCTTCTTCTGCCACACCCAGCTTTCACTACCATACATTAAAGTAGGGACTAACACAGCATTATGAATTATCATACGTGCCTTTTTTGATACATTCTGGTTCTTCACAATAGAGTGTAGTGCCTCATTCACTCTATTCCCTGCATTTACTCGTCGTTCTATATCCCTATCATATCTACCATCCCTGCTAAATACACATCCCAAATACACAAACTCATCCACTTGCTCAATTGACTCTCCTTCTATTCTTATTTCACATACCGTTTTGCTTTCCTCTCTTTCAAAAACCATCACTTTCGTCTTACTTGCGTTCACTTTCATTCCCCTTTCTTTTAATGCCCAGTTCATTAATGTAACCATCATTTGCAAATCAGCCGCTGATGACGCAAATATGACTTGATCATCGGCATACAAAAGGCATTTGACGGTTAACTCGCCCATTCTTAACCCACATTCTTCATCTTTCAAAGTTTGTAAACACCTGTCCATAAATAGGTTGAACAGCCAAGGGGAAGCCACACAGCCCTGTCTGACACCTTTTCGGATGCCAAACCAGTCCGAGTAGACCCCATTGATCCTGACACAAGCACGAGAATCCCTATAAAGAGACCTCAATGCCTGTATCAAACCAGCGATCAACCCATATGAGTTCAGTGTTTGCCATAACACATTCCTGTCCACTCTGTCATAAGCCTTTTCCAAGTCCATGAACGCACAAAATACTTTCTGGTTTTTAGCCAAAAACTTCTCCGCAATCATGCGCATGGAAAAGACTTGATCTGTACACCCCATTCCCTTTCGAAAACCCGCTTGCACATCCCAAATTTTTCCATCAGTTTCTTTCATAACTCTTTCAATTAACACCTTAGATATACACCATACAGTTTACCCACAATACTAAGCAAGCTGATACCACGGTAGTATTTGCAGTCCTGCTGTGACCCTTTTCCTTTATATATTGGTACTATAACTGCTTTACACCAGTCATCCGGTACCTGTTTTAATTCCCAACACAAATTAAACAAGGTGTACAGTAGGCCTGCCACCACTCCCTCTCCAGCCCTTAGCATCTCGAGTGATACTCTATCATATCCAGCTGTCTTACCTGCTTTCATGCTTTTCATTGCTTTCATTATTTCATCTACACATATCTCCATACCCCTTTCCACTTCTTTCGGAATTTCTTGTTCATTTAATTCAGACGACTCTTCACTCATAAACACGCTTTCAAAGTATTCCTTCCATCTGTTTAAATTCGAAACTTCATCATTCAGAATACATCCATTCTCGTCTCTTACAGCATTAATTATAGGCTGTTTTGTATTTCCCCTGGCAGTTCTTACGAGTTTCCAGAACATTTTTATATTAGCCTGGAAATTATCAGATATCCTTCTATCATTCTTATCCGTTCTTTCTTTCTTTTTCCTTTCAACTACTTCTATTACTCTCTTATTTAGACGTCTAAATTCTGCCTTTTTTCTTTCAATCTCATCATTCATACCACCAGAACTACCAGCTTTAGTTGCTAGTAAATCTTACCATGCTTTCTTCTTTGATTCAACTTCCACCCGTACCTCATCATCCCACATCAACGTATTCCTTTTCCTTTCATTTGTTCTCTTACTTACACCACATACTTCGGTGGCTGCATCCACCAAACCTTTCTTAATATTATCCCACACAGTATTCAAGTCTAAATCATTCATACACAACTCATTCAAACACCTAATATTTTCTCTCAGTCTGCATTTATACTTCTCTTTCACATCTTCATCTTGTAACTTCTCTATTCTTATACGCTGTAACGCAGTGGTAGACACAGATGCCCGATGCCGCCAACGCTTGAAAAGACCATTAATTCGACATAAGACCAAGTAATGATCCGTCCCTACGTTGGACCCCCGGTAAGCCCTTGTATCTACGACTGCGCTCCTCATTCTTTCATCCACAATTACGAAATCTATCATGCTTCTATAATAACCTCTTTCCCATGTATACATGTGAATCTTCTTATGACGAAAAAAAGTATTTGTCACAAAGAGATTCTTATCCACACATACGGTGAGGAGGTCTTCACCATTCTCATTTATACTTTCATCACCAAACGTTCCCAATATCTTTTCATAACCAGACCTCCTCACCCCAACCCTTCCATTAAAGTCTCCTAACATAATAATATTTTCATTTTCTTTACATTTAGTCAACACCATCCTTACCATGTCCCAAAACTGCTCTCGGATGTAAGTGGGCTTAGACATGTCTGGGGCGTACACCCCTAGCATGAATGAAAGCCTATGAATGAAAGTGGGCTTAAAGAAGCTGTTCTTAGCTTCTTTAAGCCCACTTTCATTCATATCCATAGCAGCCTCGGTCTTTCACATTCATACTCTTTCACACATTGACCCATTCTTTCTGAAAGGATGAAACCGACTCCCTGGCATGCCCGTTCGGTCTCGTCTACACCATACCAATACGCGATATACGTGCCATGTGCAGTGGCATCCTTTCCCTATCGTTTCGTCTCATTTACACATAACACATCTATTCCTCTGTCATTCATCATTTCGCATACTTCATCCATCTTATCATTCATTGTAGCCAGACGGGCTACATACATTCAGCGTAGCCAGACGGGCTTCCGCAATCCACTTTTCGCCCCTCCGGGAGACAGAACGTGACGGGTGGCGAACCTCGTCACCGGTTTTTCTCCCGGAGATTCTTCGCACCCCTGCCCCATTAAAGGGGCGCCGGGAACTCGGGGCCATTTCTTTTATCTCCTGACTCATGGTGCGAACAAGGGGTGGTGATAGGTTTTACGCCGCCACCACACGGCGGGAAGCAAAGTCTATTTTTTCGGCTTTGTCGCTCATTTAGCACCACCTGGGGGACACGTGTAGGGTGGGCCTAAGGTTTGGTGGTCGAAGCCTACGGACGCGAGCGACTCATCCCCCATTAACCTAATATTATACTTACCTAAAAATCTGTTGTAATTGTAATGGCTGACATAGCCCACAGAAAGTTGAAGTGGCAATGGGTCGGCCATGTAGCATGAAGAATCGACAAACGATGGGAAAAGGTATTCGAGTTGAAATAATACTCGTTTTTACGGAATTTATCGCGTATATTTAACTTTTTAATACCCGACGTTTCGAGAGCTTTACAGCACCCACGGTCACGGGAAGAACTGAGATGTTTAACGTCCAGATGTCATAGTTAACCGCGGTTACCATAGATTAAAATTTAACTTTTGTTCCGATCTACACAGTATGAACTTATGGTATCATGAAGCCTTGCAGTTGTATGCTTGGGTTGGGATTTAATTTTATTTATTATAGGATCCCAAGCAGATGGTAGCACCCAGCCATCTTCTCTATTGAAATTAGGGTGTTTTTTGATTTCAATAGCCTCGCGAATCATCCTTGGAAGGAATCGGTGTTCTTTAGCGAGGATTTGTGGTCTATCAAATCTGATGTAGTGACGTGGGCGATCCTGTACATGTTCACAGACTGCAGACTTCCCGGAGCGTCGATTCTTCACATCAGCTATATGTTCTTTGACGCGGGTTTTAATTGATCTTTTAGTTTGTCCTATGTAGGAGAGACCACATTCACAATCAAGCTTGTACACTCCTGCATCTTGCAGAGGGACGTTACACTTGACTGATGGTAAAAACTGACCAATCTTCTTCGGCGGCTTGAAGTATGTTTTGATGGAAGCGCGCTTCAAGATGTAGCCAATCTTGTCAGTGACTCCTCTAACATATGGCAGTACAGCAGGTACACGCTCGACTGTGGCCGGCTTCACTCGTTCTCTGTGACGTAGGCGCGGGACCCGAAGCTTGTTGTCATGCAAAACTTGCTTGACGTGTTGGAGCTCGGCAGCCAGGTGTTTACTGTCACAGATCCCTCGTGCTCTCTGAAACAAAGATTTACCCACGGTAGCTAACTGTGAAGGATGGTGGTGAGAATCACCGTTTAAATATCTATCTGTATGGGTCTTTTTTCTATACACAGTATGGCTCAAGGTGTTATCAGGATTCCGAATTACTAACACATCTAGAAAAGCTAAGGAATTGTTTGCCTCTAACTCCATTGTGAACTGAATTTTAGAATTTATAGAGTTAAGATGGTCTAAAAATGCAGTTACTTTATCTAAAGGTAGAATTGTGAAAGTGTCGTCTACGTACCGCTTGTAGAATCTTGGATTTATGGGAGAAGTAAGCAGGGCTTTCTCCTCAAAGTCTTCCATGAATATGTCGGCGACAATGGGAGATACAGGTGAGCCCATCGCCACACCATCTACTTGCTTGTAGAACTCCTCCTTCCACAATAAGTAGCCAGATGTAAGGCAGTGTCTGAGTAATACTGCATATTCTACGGGCATGTTGTTTTCCTCCAGCCTCCTAGTTACAATTGAGATGCAGTCTTCAACAGGTAAGCATGTAAACAATGACTGCACATCAAAACTGACCATAGTTTCATTGTCTGCCAGACGCAGGTCTTTAATCTCGCTGACAAAATGGTAGGAATCCTTTATGTGTGCTCTTGTGTGTCCCCTGAGCGGTGAGAGTATTTTCGCTAAGTGTTGAGCCAATCTGTAAGTTGGTGAATCGATTTGGCTCACTATGGGACGTAATGGAGCATTGGGCTTGTGTATTTTTGGTAACCCGTACAACTTTGGTGATTTGGCGCACGTAGGTATTATCCATTTTACGTCCAGATTTAATTTTTCGGAGTGTTTCTTTATGAGGTCACTAGTTGTTTTTAGTGTGCTATTTGTTGGGTCGTTTTTAACCTTTTTATAAGTACTTACATCCGACAAAAGTTCTTGTATTTTTGAATTATAATCTGACGTATCCATGACTACCGTGGCGTTTCCCTTATCTGCGCGGAGAATCGTAAGTTCTAGTTTATTGCGTAGGTTCTTTAACGCTATAAATTCGTCTCTGGGAAGATTCGGTTTAGGCACTGAACATCGACGTAACATAGACGAAATGTCTTGACGTATCGCCTCCAAATCTTCTTTCCGCATATTGTTTTTAAATAAACAGTCCTCGACGCTACAGATAATTTCTTCGTACGGTAATCTGCGCGGACTTATAGCAAAATTTAGTCCTTTGGATAAAACCTTTATTGTTGCATCATCCAGTGTTTGTTTTGACAGATTATAGACCGCGATTAATCTATGATCTGTGTTTGTCAATGGTTGCTTTTGGTTCTGGCATTGATTCGGATGTTTGACATTTGATTTGGCCGTTAATTTTTGATATTTTTCTATATGTTTGTTTTTGCATTCGTTATATTTACTAATTTCGCGTTTATTTAATGTTTCCATGCAAAAATTATAATCAAACGTCGTTAAAACTTTCTTTAATTCACTGGATGATGTGTCTATGGATTTATTGATGTCATATAGATCGGAGCGTTTTTGTTGGATTACCGCCCGTAACAACTTTTTACTCGCCTGATTTAATCGCCGGAATTTATCGCGTATATTTAACTTTTTAATACCCGTAAAAATCCGTAAAAACGAGTATTATTTCAATGTGTAGTGTTCGCGTAAATATAAGAAATCATTATGTAAACCAGTACGGACTGGTAATTGCAAATAAAATACGCCGATTAGAAGATCTAAAGACTAAGCGCGCAAGATATCTAACAGCCTTAAATTTCTTGAAGAGATGCCGAGACCATAATCTCATTCCTACGTGTGTCAAAATATCCACCAAAAAGGACATTCGAGGAAGCGCTAAGATCTTAAATCAGGCGAGTAAAAAGTTGTTACGGGCGGTAATCCAACAAAAACGCTCCGATCTATATGACATCAATAAATCCATAGACACATCATCCAGTGAATTAAAGAAAGTTTTAACGACGTTTGATTATAATTTTTGCATGGAAACATTAAATAAACGCGAAATTAGTAAATATAACGAATGCAAAAACAAACATATAGAAAAATATCAAAAATTAACGGCCAAATCAAATGTCAAACATTCGAATCAATGCCAGAACCAAAAGCAACCATTGACAAACACAGATCATAGATTAATCGCGGTCTATAATCTGTCAAAACAAACACTGGATGATGCAACAATAAAGGTTTTATCCAAAGGACTAAATTTTGCTATAAGTCCGCGCAGATTACCGTACGAAGAAATTATCTGTAGCGTCGAGGACTGTTTATTTAAAAACAATATGCGGAAAGAAGATTTGGAGGCGATACGTCAAGACATTTCGTCTATGTTACGTCGATGTTCAGTGCCTAAACCGAATCTTCCCAGAGACGAATTTATAGCGTTAAAGAACCTACGCAATAAACCAGAACTTACGATTCTCCGCGCAGATAAGGGAAACGCCACGGTAGTCATGGATACGTCAGATTATAATTCAAAAATACAAGAACTTTTGTCGGATGTAAGTACTTATAAAAAGGTTAAAAACGACCCAACAAATAGCACACTAAAAACAACTAGTGACCTCATAAAGAAACACTCCGAAAAATTAAATCTGGACGTAAAATGGATAATACCTACGTGCGCCAAATCACCAAAGTTGTACGGGTTACCAAAAATACACAAGCCCAATGCTCCATTACGTCCCATAGTGAGCCAAATCGATTCACCAACTTACAGATTGGCTCAACACTTAGCGAAAATACTCTCACCGCTCAGGGGACACACAAGAGCACACATAAAGGATTCCTACCATTTTGTCAGCGAGATTAAAGACCTGCGTCTGGCAGACAATGAAACTATGGTCAGTTTTGATGTGCAGTCATTGTTTACATGCTTACCTGTTGAAGACTGCATCTCAATTGTAACTAGGAGGCTGGAGGAAAACAACATGCCCGTAGAATATGCAGTATTACTCAGACACTGCCTTACATCTGGCTACTTATTGTGGAAGGAGGAGTTCTACAAGCAAGTAGATGGTGTGGCGATGGGCTCACCTGTATCTCCCATGGTCGCCGACATATTCATGGAAGACTTTGAGGAGAAAGCCCTGCTTACTTCTCCCATAAATCCAAGATTCTACAAGCGGTACGTAGACGACACTTTCACAATTCTACCTTTAGATAAAGTAACTGCATTTTTAGACCATCTTAACTCTATAAATTCTAAAATTCAGTTCACAATGGAGTTAGAGGCAAACAATTCCTTAGCTTTTCTAGATGTGTTAGTAATTCGGAATCCTGATAACACCTTGAGCCATACTGTGTATAGAAAAAAGACCCATACAGATAGATATTTAAACGGTGATTCTCACCACCATCCTTCACAGTTAGCTACCGTGGGTAAATCTTTGTTTCAGAGAGTACGAGGGATCTGTGACAGTAAACACCTGGCTGCCGAGCTCCAACACGTCAAGCAAGTTTTGCATGACAACAAGCTTCGGGTCCCGCGCCTACGTCACAGAGAACGAGTGAAGCCGGCCACAGTCGAGCGTGTACCTGCTGTACTGCCATATGTTAGAGGAGTCACTGACAAGATTGGCTACATCTTGAAGCGCGCTTCCATCAAAACATACTTCAAGCCGCCGAAGAAGATTGGTCAGTTTTTACCATCAGTCAAGTGTAACGTCCCTCTGCAAGATGCAGGAGTGTACAAGCTTGATTGTGAATGTGGTCTCTCCTACATAGGACAAACTAAAAGATCAATTAAAACCCGCGTCAAAGAACATATAGCTGATGTGAAGAATCGACGCTCCGGGAAGTCTGCAGTCTGTGAACATGTACAGGATCGCCCACGTCACTACATCAGATTTGATAGACCACAAATCCTCGCTAAAGAACACCGATTCCTTCCAAGGATGATTCGCGAGGCTATTGAAATCAAAAAACACCCTAATTTCAATAGAGAAGATGGCTGGGTGCTACCATCTGCTTGGGATCCTATAATAAATAAAATTAAATCCCAACCCAAGCATACAACTGCAAGGCTTCATGATACCATAAGTTCATACTGTGTAGATCGGAACAAAAGTTAAATTTTAATCTATGGTAACCGCGGTTAACTATGACATCTGGACGTTAAACATCTCAGTCCTTCCCGTGACCATGGGTGCTGTAAAGCTCTCGAAACGTCGGGTATTAAAAAGTTAAATATACGCGATAAATTCCGTAAAAACGAGTATTATTTCAATGTGTAGTGTTCGCGTAAATATAAGAAATCATTAGGTATTCGAGTATCAGCGGCCACTAGATGGAGTAGCAACCTGGTAAGAGATGCAGGAAATCGATGGATGCAGAGACCATGTGTAGGGGCTGTAATGATGATTATGATCATTAATTATGACCGACAAGATATTGCTCATATTTAAATCACAAAGCCCTTTTAAGTCAATGTTCCTATGCGTTATTATAATTTTAAACTACAGAATGTGAATAACACGGCTGGAAACTATACAAACTGCGTACTGTGCGCTTTCCTCGAATTCGCAGACTCACTGAATAATTACAACAGGAACTAGTCATTTGCAAAATTTATGCAAGACAAAATAAAACAATAAGCTAGCCTTCCCGTATTATATTACGTTCAAGATTTAGGTATATATAATGCTTTCAAACTCACCTTTTTTAAGATAAATAATTAATTTATTACTCAGAGCCAAAAACTTTACACACTTGGCGCTAAGTCGCTTTTCCGTTTCTTAACAACATTATTATTATCTTCTTTTTTTTTGCAATTTCTTCGGTATTGTAGATAGATGTTCATGAAGAGAGGTGATCACTTACCATCAGGTAAGCCGTATTATCGCTTACTTTCTCGTCCATGTAGAAAAATTAGGAATCTCTGTGCTATTATACATTGTCACGATAAATTCCGTCGTCGCATAACTGGTCCTGGTTACGAATCGACTGTAATTTAATATTTCTCTTTTGCACATCAATACGTACCTAACTACTGGTTTTCGGGCTAAAATATTCGATAGCTTGCATTGTGGAATGGGTCGGCTCGATGAATGGGCCAAGCTCTCACAGGATACCAGCGTAAAATAGCAGCTTAAAGCTGCTGTGTTTCGTATGGTGAGTGTAGAGAACCGGAGACACTTTTACTGGCAAAGAGGTATTCCATATTAGTCCGCACGCATGACAACGCATGTGCATTTTAATTTGTGATCGAGGATTGTAGATTTCTATATCCCGCAGCAACCACTTACCATCAGTAGACTGTGTGATCGTTTGTCACCCTTATACTATAGAAAATTTGCATACGTCAAAGAAACGATATTTAATTTTTTTTACATTTTGCTTTTGTGTTAATTCACATACTTGTGGTTACCAAGAGTAAATAAACCGGCCAAGAGCGTGTCGGGCCACACTCAGTGTGGGGTTCCGTAGTATCCCGTCCGTCACAATAAGTGTTCCCACTTATGAGGCTAAAGGTAGGTATCCATTATGTTCACGCTCCAGCATCGCTCCGCGCTCCTGCAACTGCTCCCGGTAGTGGGTACTGTTGTTTCCATCCAAGTTCAAAATGATTTTCCTAGAAAGTCCTTATAAAGTTCTACTTTTCAGATTTTTTTCATATTTTCTAAACTTATGGTTCAAAAGTTAGAGGGGGGGGGACACATTGTTTTTTATTTTTGAAGCGATTATTAACGAAATTTGTGAATGTGAATATTGACATTATCAAAAAATAATTGTAGTAAACCCCTATTCATTTTTAAATACCTTTCCAACAATATATCACACGTTAGGGTTGAAATTAAAAAAGAAATAACTTCCCACTTTACATATGGGGGCTACCTTAATAAAACATTTTTTCCAACATTTTGTTTTTACCACTTTGTCGGCGTGATTGATACACATATTGGTACCAAATTTCAGCTTTCTAGTGCTAACGGTCACAGAGATTAAGCACAGACGGACAGACAGACATAAGGGTTCCTAGTTGACTACGGAACCCTAAAAAAGTTCGTTCACCAATTCGTTTGTGTATGAGCAAAAGTTTCGGTTAATCTTCTAACTGGGAAAGGCCGTTGCCCAAACATCAGATAATCTGTGTAAATTTTAATACAAAAGTCTTAGACGCTTTAAAACTATCGACTATTTTATTTATTAACATTTTTAACCTTAATCTACAAAGTAATGCTCAGAATTTCGTATTGAGTACACGAATAAAACAGAATCGTTGCAATTGCCTTGAGATACTATTGAACGGGAAAACATAGGAATGATTATATATAACGTGAATACGGCGTTGCTGTCTTCGAAGATAAGAAAATCAATGGCGTTGGCAAACATTATTATTACTAATGATGGATAAAATTAATTTTAAAAAGCTAAAGATATTTTTTTTAGTTACTCAAAACTGATAACAACGCAAAACTTAAGATCCGCAAGAGCTTTCAAAACATATGAACGGAAATATGTGTTATAAATATTTTGTGTTGTGAACCACGTGATGAAAGATACTAAAAGTAAAAAGTTTACAGGGAAAAAATATATCAAAATTATGCGAATTTGGTAAATTATTTTTTATAAAATATCGTTATAATTATTATAAGCATAGAACGTATTATTCACACAGAAAGTGTATATTATATACAGTACAATCTCGATAAGTCGAACCTCGTTGGGTCGTAAGCCTCAGTAAGGCGAAAAAAAATTCCATCCCCTTCCGCTGAACCCCTATGACACGGTATCTCGAATTATTGAGACTTTGTAACTCGGAACAAAATGTTATTTCCCTGCGAGGTATTGAGAGTACATGTTTTGCTCTATAACTCGAATTTCAAAAAGCAGAGATATATTAGTATTACTATAAGTAACTTAATTTAAAACTGTTTCAATTAAAAACGTGATGCAAACTTTACTTGACAACTGACAATGCTCAAACACTTGCCATGTACTTACGCGCACATCTTTCGTCTTTCTTTAGTAGTAAACTAAACTCTGATCTAAATCCCGGTCGACCCGGGTCTATTTATGTACTCGATGAAGAATTGAAATGCAGATGCGTTGTTACCCATGAGGGCTAAGATGGTAAGCCCCGTTACCATTAAAATGGGTGTCCAATTCTCTTCATTACCAATAGGACACACAGTAGTATAATTTTGCTATTTCACACTGGTGTTCTGTGTGAACGAGTGGCTATATCGTTTACCAACTTGGCAACATTTTAAAATATTTTTTTTATAGATTAGGAGTGACCAACTAGAGGCCTATCGCCATCACCTCCTTGTTCTCCAAAATAATGGAGTCCATTATTAACTTCCAGCTCGTGAAATACCTTGAGAATCACCAGCTGATTAGTGACCGCCAATATGGTTTTCGTCATGGTCGATCAGCTGCTGATCTTCTGGTCTAATAGACTCCTAAATGGACGGAGGCAGTAGAGTCCAAGGTAGCTTCGATCGGGTCCGGCACAAAACGATTTTTTCGAAGTTCCCTTTCTATGGACTCCCCGAGAAATTGTGCAATTGGATCACCAGTTTTCTTGCTGATCGAAGCATCAAGGTCATAGTAGACGATGCATGCTCGACGAATGATACTCGTATGTTGTAAACTGGTAACATAAATTGCTATGCAGACAACAGCACTGGTGATGCCTTATACACCGGCCGTGCCGATATTTCTCGGGAAAACATCACCGAGTAACGTGACAAATTTGTGTCTGAAGTCGAGTCTTTGCTGAACAAAGTCTCGGATTACTCGTCGGCGACTAAATCTAGTCCAGTTCAATCCCCAGAAGATACAAATTTGCGCGTTTACCGCTAAAAAGAACCCCTTTGTCGTATCTCCTCAGTTTCAAATCAATCTCCTTGCTGTCTCAGCTAGCTTCGGAATCCTCGGCGTCAACATCGAATAGTGTGTAGTTTCGTGGTCGCTTGGAGGGGAAGGCCAAACTGGCCTCTAAAAAGCTTGGCGTGCTCAGCGGAGCGAGACAATATTTCATGCCGGCACATCGCTTGCAAGATTATAAAGTTAAGTTCGGCCTTACATGGAATACTACTGTTCTCATCTTTGGGACATGGCACCCCAGTGCCTTTCACTTGACCATATCCAGCGCAGAGCGTTTCGAATCTTCGAGGACCAATTTCTTTCTGATTGGCTTGATTCACTAGCGTTGCGTAGGGATGTTGCATCCCTTTGCATTTTCTCTCGCATCTACCACGGGGAGTGCTCTGAGGAATTATTCGGATTAATCCTAGCCGCCAAATTTCATGAACACATCGCGACAAAATTCAAGATACCATCCTCACCATCTGGATGCTTGGCGGTCCACCGTTGTGCGTTTTACTAGGAGTTTTCTTTCTCGTACAACTTCTCCGTGGAATTTTGTACCTTCGGCAATTTTTCTGGACCGATACGACTTAGGGCCGGCCCTTCATGAAAAGAGCTTACTCCTTTTTAAAAGGCCAGCAACGCTCCTAGAATTTCCCTGGTGTTCATGGGCGGCGGCAGTCACTTACCATTAGATGAGCCACATGCTCGTTTGCCTTTGCCCCTCTTCTATAAAAAAAAACACAGTCCACCTGATGGTAAGTGGATGCTGTGGCACCTAGACATTTATCCTCGATTAAGAATCAAAATGCAGATTCGTTATCATCTTCTTTTTTTTCTTTTTTTTAATAAAATATTAGTAATCTTATTAATTAACATTACTAATATTCCTTTTAACCACTCCTGGTAAGCTTGAAAATGCTTGTGTTAGGAGTGGTTCACGATAGTAGTCAAATGGCGGATTCGAACCTACGATCTTTTGAGTTCGCGATCCGCGCCCTGCCATTAGGCTACTGTCGCTTCAAAGGACTAAGATAGAACTCCTCGTTTCCAGTAAAAAGATTCAGCAGTTCTCTACACTCATACGAAACACAGCAGCATTGAGTTGCTATATTACGTTGCTATATTATGTGACAGCCTGGTCCCTACAGCGTATGAGCCGACCCATTCATGTTACAACCATAATATAGCTCTACCATGTAGAAATGTTTCTGATAGGATTTCTTGCGAAAGATTCTTAACTAAAGTTGTTTTAATCTTTAAATATGACAGTGCAGATTGGTATTTCGCCAAACGACATACCACAGTGTCCGCTCTGAGTAAACCGTCATAAAATACAGATCAAACGATGTTTTAACAACCCTCTTTAAATATTTGTACTGATTATATTTTTAGGTGGAGCTCATAAACATGCGGAGTTTAAAAGTTGCACAAACTGTGTAGATATTAGATATACAAGTGACTACATTTTCTTCTTAAGGGAGCGCCCGCCGTGAATTTTACAGTACGCGAGCAAACCAAGTTCGATCACCGCCGGCACCAATAAAATTCTCGACGTTGACGAGTGTGTACTTTGCAATAATGACTATATTTGTAATGGCATACGTTAACTCTAGAAAGGAAACGCAAAAGAAATCCATTTTTGAAGTTGGTTTGTGTTGCAATAAAATACCCCCTGTGCAAATTACCGTTTACAACGAATGTTAGGCCATACAAGCCCTTTTCCAGGAATTACAAGACGACTTAACATTTTTGTCGATTTATCTTTCCAAATGCATGATTGTAGATGCAGTTTGTAGATCTCACCTTAAAACCCTATTGAAATAACCATCCTTTAAAGGCCTGTGCACTTGCAGTAAGATTCGGGAATCTCTTTCTCCTACTCGAGAAAAGAAAACTAAAACGTCCAAAAAACGAGTAATTGACCATCATTAATCTACGACTTCTATGTAGTTCTTGTATCTTTAATATTTATTATACTTAATAAATTTACATAGACGTAAATGTATCTATTTAAGAATGTGTGTGAGTTCGTGCGTGCGTGGTTGCGTGCATGTGCACGTGCGTACGCGTGCGTATGTGTGTTCCATGTGCGCGTGCGCATGCTTGTGCGTATGCGTACGCATGTGCGTGTGCGTGTATATATATGTGTGTGTGTGTGTGTGAGTGTGTTTGTGTAACTGATATTACGTATATGTCTAGACCCTTTTTTACTGGAAAGAAGGCATTCTGTCTTAGTCCTCAGGGTTGACAATTCATCTGCGTTTCATTTCAATCGAAGATAAATGTAGATGAGAGCAGCATCCACTCACCATCAGGTGAACTGTGTGCTCGTTTGTCACACTTATACTATGAAAAAAACCATATGTATATTTAATGCTTGTAGGGAAGAGTGAGGGAATTGCGGACACCTAAGATAATATAGGAATATCATCTATAACATTGACAGTAATCAGTATATTTTTCAATATAATTAAACTTTAAATTTATTTAAATCCTTATAAAATTAACATAATCTTTTATTTCTACCTCATGAACTGCTATTAAATATTTCAAAAAACTAAAAGCTATCTTGATCTCTCTAAGAAGCAAATTGATAAACTTGAGCGTCTTCAAAACTTTTGTATAAGATTCATATTTGGTTTGCGCAAATATGATCACGTATCTTGTTTTCATAATAAGCTCAAGTGGCTTCCTATCCGTCTTCACCGGAATGCTCATATTCTGTCACTTCTTTACAATGTTTTCTTTAATCCTTCTTATCTTAAGGATTGTTTTTAATTCCTTCACCATTCCCATTCAAAAGTTTTGAGATCATCAGAAAATTTTACATTAAAAATGCCTGCCCATAATAGCAAATATATGGACAGGTCGTTTAGTATCCAAGCAGTCCGTCTATGGAATGCCCTACCTCTGTCAGTGAGACGCGCCAAAGTCTTTACCTGTTTCTATCTTAATCGTTGAGTTCGTGCCTTCTATATATACATTGTATACATTCGTATTTTTTGTATTTATTTGTTGTTTATTTCTAATTATATTATATAAAATATGGATATATTTATAAATATTGTTTCTGCATCACCAAACCCCACAATTTACTACTTTTTGCGGTCCTGTCCATCCAAAGGTTCTCTGGAAGAAATCGCTAAAAGCGATTTCTTCCAGAGAACCTTTGGAGAACCTTTCGTTTACGTATTGATTTGGTATACAATAAAGAATTATCTATCTATCTATCTATCTAGCTTGCTGTCCGCAGCATATCCCAGTGCATATCGCGTAAACGCGGACACCACTTGGGGTAATTGCAAATTCTCTGGGGTAATTACGAACGATCTATGATTCCTGACATCTTTCTGTATAACCTTTTTTTCATTCTCAGTCTTTGTTCTCTTTTATCTACTTCCACATGTTTAACTTAATTCTTTATTCTTTATATTTTTCCTTTTTGCTTTTCAAATTTCTTTTTACGGAAGTACTACTTAGTACAGTCTTAATTTTTACAGTGGGTTCTTATAGAAGGCTGTAGATAAGTTAGACTTATAGAATCAGATTGGGCATCTATGGACTGAACTTTTGCTTCACAATTATACATATATTGCACTTCTGTGCTCGTGCACGTTGTCGCCAAAACTCTCAGATATGGTCCAAAATATTTCCTTATGAAGAAAATGAATCCGAGCTGATTTGAAACCACTTACTGCTTTTTCCATATTTGTGGTTGGATGAAAGGTTTTTGTGTAAAAATATCAACAACATCAAATCATGTGCTTATCTTGGCCCCCGGGGCTATTATTACTAATCATGTGCGTTTCACACTTTCAAGCCAAGCCGTAGCGTGCTGTTGGCACCATATTGTTGTTTCTTTCCTTCTTTAAAAGATGAAACATAACTGCCGATAGCATTTCATGATAGACTGATAGATTTCTAGGTACCGTGTGCACAAACCCCATTCTTTTAAGCATGTATTTCTTTTCCGTTTTTCTTTTCTAAGTACAGAGCAACTGAAATAAAAAATTATGTATTATACATATTCATTTAATGATTTCTTATATTTACGCGAATATTACACATTGGTTAAAACTACTTTTCTTGCTGATTTTATCGCGATTTATTTATTTTATTTTTAATACTCGACGTTTCGGGTGCTTTCCAGCACCATGATCACGGGGGACTGATGTAACTGACGTCCCGATGTCAGTGTTAACCCGGAGTACCTTCAGCTTTTTAATTATTATTTATGGTCCAATCTACGCAGAATAAACTTACTGTGTCTTGAAGTCTTGCAGTGGTATGCTTGGGTTTAGTTCTAATTTTATTAATTGCAGGGTCCCAAGCAGGTTGTAGTACCCAGCCTCCTTCTCTATTGAAATAAGGATGTTTTTGATTTCAATAGCCTCACGTATCAACTTCGGTAAGAATCGATGTTCTTTCGCGAGGATTTGGGATATATCAAATCTCATGTAATGGTTGAGGCCATCTAGGATATGATCACAAACCGCAGACTTCCCGGAACGTTGATGCTTCATGTCAGCTATATGTTCATCATCATATTTATTTATTTAAAATACCATTTATTGTATACAATATACAAACAAAGATATACTTCAAACACTACATTAATTTTATTCTAAAGTTCAATTTTTAAAGTGGGGGTGACTGCGGACTGCAATATTCATCCCACCTCCGACGTCCGCAATTAACCCAATTATAGTTTTTGTACACCTGTAATATTTTTAAGTTTATGATAGCTCATGTGATTTGTTTTTTACTACGATTTTAATGGTGTATCCCTTATGATTTTGTGGCAGAAGTAACGTTTCTATAATAAAGATATCACTGCGTAAAGACGTCAATGAAAATAGCCAAAAATTATAAGAAAAGCTATAAAAACGTTTGTCGGTACATAGAAGAGAGTGCTCGGCCTTCCGTCTTAACTACTGTCCATTCCCTAAATATAACGCATTCAAAAAAATATAGGAATTGCGAGACGCGAAGAGGGCTAACCTTCTAAAAAAACTGCGTCCGGAATTACCCGATGTCCGCAATCACCCCTCTCTCCCCTATATGTTACATAATAACACAAAAAGTGCACACCTTATTATACACTCAGCGTCACAAAAATCGCACCTCTCTGAGTTTGCGCGAAAAATGGCTGTAATGGCTAGAAACGAATTATATTTATATAAATATTGGTATGTTTGAAATGGGTATTTGAATAGCTTTACATTATTAATAAAAACATCATGAAATCATTAAAACATTTATCATTATAGAGCGTCAAAAATAAACACTGTCAAATGCTCGTTAGTAAGGACGCTAGTTACACCACCTAAAAGGGTATAAAAGGGTCGATCTGGATGAAATATGGGTCAGTCGTAATTTAGACTTTGCAGTGAACACACGTAAACAAGTAACCCAAGTAAGAATAAGTAAAGATGGACACCAGCTCTGAAGAAGCCGCTCAAGTGATTGCCCTATTGCAGTCGGGGATGCGGCAGTGTGACGTTGCTCGACAGTTGAACCTGTCCCGTTTTTCAGTTCGACGGGTGTTCCAATGTTTTCAGCAGACTGGTGGTTATGTTAGAAAACCGGTATCTGGAAGAAAACGGTGCACATCAGAAAGAGATGACCGTTTCATCGTTACGACATCTTTACGAAACCGTTTTACAAATGCTGTTGAGTTGCAACAACAGCTTCGATCAACTCGGAGAACATCTGTGAGTGTTTCTACGATAAGAAGAAGGTTACACGAAAAGAGCTTAACAGCCCATGGACCTGCTAAAGGTCCAAAACTTACTGCACAGCATCGCAGAGATCGCCTAGAGTTTGCTCGCAATCATTGCGAGTGGACTCTAGAACAGTGGCGGACCGTACTCTTCTCTGATGAGACGAGAGTCTGTCTCTTCTGCAATGACATACGTAGAAGGGTCTACAGAAGACAGGGGGAGAGGATCACACAACCCTGCTTCGAAGAATCCGTTAAATACGGGGGTGGCTCGTGTATATTTTGGGGCGCCATTTCCGTCGACGGGAAAACGGAACTTGTGTGCGTTTCCCGGACTCGGGGTGGCCGTGGGCAAGGGTCATTAAATGCCGGTCGGTACATTACTGAAATCCTGTAAGAACATGTGGTCCCGTATGCTGGTTATGTTGGTGACAGAGACCTTAACCCAATAGAACATCTCTGGGATGACTTAAAACGAGATCGAGCTCCAACCACTCTTCAAGAGCTCCAAGATGCGGTACTTGAAGAGTGGGAACAAATACCCCAAGAGGCTGTTGCGACCCTTGTAAGGTCCATAAAAGATCGCATGGATGCCGTTATCAAGGCAAGGGGGGGGGGGGAACACTAGGTTTTAAGAACTTTTTTTGTATTTATTAAATTATTAATTTGTAAATTTGTACATACCCTGTCTTTTTCTTTAAAAGTAAAATTCAATTAAAATTCCTGAAAGCTAATGAAATTACCTTTCGAATGATACCCTCAAACCACAACATTGCCATTGGCCTGTTGTGTTAAAATAGTATTTAAATTATTTTTTTCGGATGTGCGATTTTTTTTGACGCCGGGTATTTCATTTACCATGTGTATTTGCACCTGGTCTACTGTAAGAAATTTTATTACGAAATAAATATTGCCCTTGTACAAATTCTTCATCACGATGTAGTGGCGTAGAAGTATTCACATCATAAAATCCCTTCTTAAGAACAGCTAAAAAGTTTTTCACATAGAAATAATTCGACTGTTTATACAGCGGCTATCGTGTAGCCATTTGACTTTTCCATAAATCATGGAAAATCTTTTACAAACCTTTATAAACACCCAGCTCCACGCATTCGTTGTTTATACCATTTGTCTTCCGTCTATCTCTACATAGTATAAAACAAAGTCACTTCCCGCCATCTGTACGCTTCGATCTTTTAATCTACGCAACTGATTTTTGCGGTTTTCATCAATAGAGAGAATGATTCAAGAGGAAGGTTTCTTATATATGACACATGCATATGTTGTCGAGATCCAAAAATCATCCGTGTGAAGTAAAGAATGATACCGTACCGTTAACTGTCTCTTTTGTATAATGATAGTAGTTGCAACGTAGATGCAACCACTGATTACGATGTCCCGAGTCCTAGGTATTACAGTTATTTGGAATTTCATGGCCAATTAATCATATAGGTTATATAAAAATAAAGTAAGAAAATACATGATTGGATTTAAGTCGATATTTTTATTTAATATTTTATCTATAAAATAAGCAGTTCGCTCTTCCCCTCGGACCTCGTCTACGAGTAGTCGTCTGTAATCCCTTACATCAATTAATTAAAATCCTTAAATTGAAATTGAATAAAATAAATACTCAAGCAATAAATAGGAGTGCATAAAACTAAGAAACCTACACATAACGTCTACGCGTGCGCTCCTGGTACATTGAGAATCAACACGCCTAATCTCCGTTCACAAGCGCAAAATTGGAAGGTACGATTTTTCATTTTTGTTACTCAGGGTTGTTTTGGCAGAGTTTTAGTGACTATTACCAAACTATTGTTTTCTTCACAAAAGAGTCATTGAATTTATGATACCCTGGTACATCTGATAGCCGGAAGAAATATAGCAGCAAATTGAGGCGCCTGTCACTTTATAAAACTGAGTATTTTCTTCAATTGTTCTGATATCACTTTCCGATTATGCTACCCTGGTATTGAGCAAATAGTAAAAATAATGCGAGAAACCCAGGTTAATTTCCTCGTTGGCGCAATTCAAGTGCTCATGTACCAAGTGTTCAGTCGTGATGGAAAACATCTTGGAGAAACCTGCATCGCTTTGAAATTAATGGTTTCGAGGAGACCGTCCCAAATGCTCACAAAAAAAGCAGTGGGATGATATATCACAAACAAAGTAATTAACATGGCATTATT
The DNA here is from genome assembly GCA_036936625.1 of Parnassius smintheus behrii. Lineage (NCBI taxonomy): Eukaryota > Metazoa > Arthropoda > Insecta > Lepidoptera > Papilionidae > Parnassius > Parnassius smintheus. Next base: position 52,331,619 of record JAUPFT010000005.1, read on the forward strand.
TATAATGTCCAGACCAGACAGCTTGAAAATGCCCAATATGAGTAGGCAATATAATAAAAATTATTTAAATAATTAAATTTACCGGGCTTTACGAATATCATGAGGTTATGAACAGACAATATGATAAATTATAAAATTTTAATCAGTATTAATTAGATACGTAGCCCGATTTAACCAAATTTTATTGATATAGCCTTGATTAAAAACTTGGTCCATTTCTTAAATATTACATTATAGGATTAAAGGCAATGACTACTTTTAACGATATAACAAATAAAGGTATCGAAAATTGTTTTAAAAAACAATGTTTTTTAATGATAGTTTCTGTACCCTGACTTTTTGAAACTCTTGCTAAAAATATTCACTATTTTTTCGGCTTTCATCTTTCATGTATTATTTCACTATATATCATACAATAGCACTGTGTGGTGTTAAGGTTTTGCAATAATGCCGGCGCTAGGATATTTATTCACATTAAATACATAATATACGAAGAATATGGAATGGAACTATCTCAACATAAACCATCTAAGATTCGCTGATAACATAGCAGACAACCCAGAAAACCTTCAAACCATACTCCAAGATGTGGTACAAGAAAGCAAAAAGTGACTAACGATGAACAAAGTAAAGACCAAAATAACGACGAACAGATTCCAAGAAAACATCAAAGTGGAAGAGGATGAAATGAATTTGTAAATTCTTATATTTATTTGGATCAACTAATTGCATTTATTGACCAAATGGAGTTCGAAATAGAGAAACGGGTCTCCAACTCGTGGAAGAGATTTTGGACACTGAAAGAAGTGATAAAATGGCTATATTATTTTTCTGTAAATATTTTAAAAGTACTATAAAAGGGATGAATTAGACCCATAAATAATACACTATGCCATGTCATATGTATGCCAGCCTAATTAGTGCATTCCCATAAAGTATGACATTGACAGGTACTGTCTGTACTACTAAGTAATTCAGGACTTCATAAGCGTGATTTTACTGACAGCTGTCGCAGAGATCAAGCTATCTTTTATGAACCATAGTTAAATAACATAAACAACAAATTATGAAGGCTAATCTACTTCATCGTTAAAATGCAAGGTGGTACAAAAAAAATCACGTTACTTTAATAATACTAATCGTTACCAGTCTGAAACTATTTTTTTCTTCTTCTCGAACACAAAGGTAGTTTAAATTAAAAGATGAAGTGTTTATTTACATATATTTTATTGAAAATCAAACAATCACTTTGTTTTCAAAATACCATTTCTTAATACATAAAACATTTTTAACGCACAAATTTTCTTATGAGTAAAACAGTTATGCAGTAAAGTATCTTCACAATAAAGTTCGCAAAGAGTATTTAAATTGGGAGCTCCTAAGCAACTTATATCTATGATAGTATTATTTTCATCACAAATATCTTGTACCCATTTATTTATTTTTCACATCCTTTTAAAAAAATCTTTTTATCTTTCAAATATGTCTTGATAACTCTATATAATCAACAAAGCCCTCACTCCATCGACACCCAAAATCACAGACTTTTCAATCCAGCCAATTTGTTTTTTCTCTTCAAGAGATAGTGAAGTGAAAGGGTAAGGAGAGTTAATTAGGAATATATTGGTGTACACTAGAGTGGCTATAGCAAACTCTTTCACTACAAATTCATTTTTTCCATTTTTGAATCATTGAATATCTACGATTATTTTATTGCTATTCTTGATATTTTCTTTACGATATTCTCAGTGGTTTGTATTCGAATATACAGTCGCTTAAATCAACCAAAAAGCGATTGTCTGATCTGGCATTTCTTGATCTGTTTCAATTTCAACTCTCACATCGATCGAACCTTTTAAAGTTTCGTGTTGTTTTGAACAATCGATTACAAATAATGGAGCCACGTCTCTGAACTCCTTTAAACCCATCAACGGCTTTAACTGGCGTCCGTGATACGACTGTTGAAATCTCGCATACTGTTCGCATAATAAAGAAAACTTATCTTCTGAAAAAATGACATTCAGCCCCTCATGAGCATAATATGATGAATTTAAAAAGACTTACTTCTCGTACGTGACAATGGTCAAACCCTGCCATTGATAATTTCCCGTTATGTTTGCAGTTGGTTTGTAAGGCGATGACCACAAATCTTGGTTTCTTTACTTGTGATAAAGTTTTTATAGACCAAGTATGTTTACTTGTTTTGGGTAGCAATGGATATTCATGTTAATGTTTTAATAGGTTGATTCTTTCAAGATCTGATACTTTGATATGTGGAACCCGCCAAACAATTTTTTTTTTATTATAGTATCCTCTACAAATTTCACCTTTATTTAACTTGATCGCATTAAGATTTGTATTTCTGTGTAATAACAACTAACTCCGCTTCTTCCGCCAGTTGACCAGCCCCAAACTCGGGCACATTTGGATTCATTTTCATTTAAGGATATATAAGATTTTACTGTGTATGTATGTATATGTATTTATGTAGTAGTGACACCAGCATTCTTAATTTTATTTATTTCTTCTCCGTTAAGTTCACATTGTATGTCTTGAAAAAGGAATAGCACTGGATTATTAACAAAATGTACTTTTGATACGTTTTCTTTTGTGGTGCAGTTATAAACGTTTACTTTTCCCTCGATATATAAACTACTGAGTGAAGGTAGCACGTACAGGTCTTGCTGATTAATAGGAATACGTATTTCGTCATTCTTGTTAAAACTAGTTACATATAGTTTGTATGAATGATACTCAAAACTTTCAATGCTGTTGTCGTATGATGTTTGTTGAGATACGTTTAAAATATCAATTTAATCAAGCCAACTAGCCTAAAAAATTCTTTGTTAGTCTTGGTAATCTACTTTTTTTAGCTGGAGAGGTGTGACTTTATGAGATACACGAAGTAGGTTATTATTGAAATTTATCATATTCTTTTCGGAAATATAAATACAGTTCTACTCCTTCACCTCGTAAATTTATCTCTTTATTCTCAGCGTTCAACATCTTTATATTGATAGCACGTATGGTTATTGGTAACTTTAGTTAACAGGAAAATAAATTAAGTTTCTAGGTATTTCAATTATTCGATAACCAGGTGGTACATCAGGTGCAAATTCATAAATTATATGACTTGCTTTCCCGTTGACAAATGAACCACGATAGTTGTCAATAGAATGCAGACAGGATACTTTGATTCAGTACTTATTAGTTTTATTGTTTTCATACCAAAGCCTCAAAATTTTACCCGGTGATTCGCTTCTAATAAGTACACATCTTCAGATCAAAAAATATTTGTTTTTAATGGATTATTGTTACAAGTTAGTTTTAGCACGGTGTTTTTAATATTATTTTTGAGATAATCACAAATATCTTGAAGCTCAGTAAGACCCTTTAGGAATTTCGATCATTTCTTTCCACCGTAGTAAAATGTATTGTTTCTTTCGTCTATATTGGGAATAAAATCGAAAGTCGAAAAATAGAAAAGGCCGCATTCGTAGTCCTCTCATAGTTCTATTGTCAGTGAATAGCAAAGAGATTTAAATATATATATATATATATATATATATATATATATATATATATATATATATATATATATATATATATATATATATATATATATATATATATATATTATAGACGCATTGAAAGACATTTTTATACTGATACGTTTATTTATTTCGTTCACTAAATAAATGTTTTTTCCAGTAATTCCTTAAAAATTTTAGACAAGGATGTCCACAGTTTGTAGCACCAAAGGTTTAATATCGCACATAATTATATTTAATAGGTAAGTTATGCACATATTTAACTAATTCTAACGGTGGCTTTATATTATCAAGACTATCATAATATGTTACATATTTATTGTGCTTACAAAGGCTACCTAATGCGTTTCAGGAATTCTGTAGCTATCCAAATTCAATATTCCACATTCTATCTTTCTTGGTTTCAATTTAAAGGTAATTTATTTCTCATGAAAACGTCACGTAAGTATGGAATGTCACTTGCATGTTGTAATATGTCCATTGACTTAATTACTAGCGTAAATGTGTCTAGATTATTAGTGAGTGCTCGTCTGGGTAGCCGTCTAAATAGTTTTTTAAGGGGTTCAGATACAAACCTGCTCCTTGATTAAAACTACTCTTACGGATTTTATCGCGTTTATATGGCTTGCTATAAAATATAAACTATATAAATTTTATCGCGTTTATATCATCATCATCATCATCATCATTACAGCCCTATACAAGTCCACTGCTGAACATACGCCTCCCCCAAGGTATACCACAAAGCACGGTCCTGAGCCACTGGCATCCATCGACTTCCTGCATGTCTTACCAGGTCGTCACTCCATCTAGTGGGGGGTCGCCATAGACTTCGTCTACCGGTACGAGGCTGCCACTCGAGAACCTTTTCTCCCCAACGGTTGTCGGTTCTTCGAGCTATATGGCCGGCCCATTGCTACTTCAGCTTACTAATCCGTTGGGCTATGTCGATCACTCTGGTTCTACTGCGGATATCCTCATTTAGTTTATCGCGCAGAGAAACTCTGAGCATAGCCCTCTCCATAGCTCGTGGAGCGACTTTGAGCGTCCTCATACGGTCAGCAGTGCAGGACCACGTCTCAGTTCCATATGTCATCACTGGCAACACGCACTGGTTGTACAACTAAGTTTTCAGGTTTTGAGGTATACCTGACGAGAAGATGTGTCGTAATTTCCCGAACGCTGCCCAGCCGAGTTGAATCCGTCGATTGACCTCTCGGTCGAAGTTGGACTTACCTAGCCGGACTATTTGTCCCAGGTAAACGTACTCGTCAACAACTTCGAGCTTAGTGCTCCCAACAACTACCGGCATAGGTGTGACGTGGACATTAAACATGATCTTTGTTTTGTCCATGTTCATCTTAAGACCTACCTGTTGGGAGGCACTATTGAGGTCATTGAGCATAGTGCTTAAGTCCTCCAGCGATTCTACCATAAAGACTATATCGCCGGTAAATCGAAGGTGAGTGATGTACTCGCCATTGATGTTAATACCGTATCCTTTCCAGTCCAGTAGCTTGAAAACGTCTTCCAATGCAGCGGTGAAGAGTTTCGGGAAAATAACGTCACTCTGTCTTACACCTCTCTGCAGTTGGATAGGTTTCGTACTCTGGTTCTGTAGGTTGGCACCGCTGAAGAGACTGTTTGACTTGACTTGTATGACCAAATTTCGACGGAATCAAAAGCTTTCTCATAGTCCACATACGCCAGGCAAAGTGGCAGATTGTACTCTTCGGACTTCTGTACAATTTGCCGAATGGTATGTATGTGGTCTTTGGTACTAAAGCTTTTTCGGAAACCGGCTTGTTCGGGAGGCTGGAAGTCGTCGAGTCTGCGTGCGAGACGATTCGTAATGACTCTCGAAAACAGCAGGTAGACGTGGCTCAGAAGGGATATCGGTCTGTAGTTCGCGTTTACATATTATCCGTAAATGGAGTTTTAATCAATGTGTAGTGTTCGCGTAAATATAAGAAATCATTATGTAAACCAGTACGGACTGGAAATAGCAAATAAAATACGCCGATTAGAAGATCTAAATACCAAGCGCGCAAGATACATAACAGCTTTAAATTTCTTGAAGAGATGCTGAGATCATTATCTCATTCGTACGTGTGTCAAGATATCCACGAAAAAAGACATTTGAGGAAACGATAAGATCTTAAATCAGGCTAGTAAAAAGTTGTTAATAACGGTGATTCAGCAAAAAGTACCGATCTATGTTTCATAAACAAAACCATAAACAATTCATCCAGTGAATTAAAGACAGTTTTATCGACATTTGATTAAGTATAAAAATTGCATGGAACAACTAAATACAATGAATGCAAAAATAAACATATTGATAAATACCATAAATTAACAACTAAATCAAATGTCCAACATACGAAATCGTTGGCCACAGACACGAATCATAAACAACGCGCTGTCTATAACTTATCAAAACAAACTCTGGACGACGCCACAATAAAAGTTTTAGAAAAAGGTATGAATTTCGCAATAACACCGCGAAAAAAATACCGTATGAGGACATTATTCTGTAGTGTTGAGGATAGATAGAAGATACACCCGTCAGAAAACGGTAACCTGTTTTAAAATTTCTAAATCACATTGCAAAGAACTACTTTATATAGGACCAACACCGTCTGACTCTGTTAATTTGGTAAATTGTTATTTTGCTAATATTGGCAAACAATTAGCTAATGATGTCATGAAAGGTATATCTCATGTCTCACAAAGTAGCACTCCCATTAACACGCTAAAACGACATAACACATCTTTTGTCCTCTTGGAGACTGATCCTGGGGAAGTCAATAGTGTGATCATGAGTCTCAAAACAGATAGTGCCCCTGGTTGGGACAATATCGATCAAATTCCTTAAGATCTGTAGCCCTATTGTTGCGCCCATAATAAGTCATCTTGCAAATCAAAGCTTTAGACTAGGTGTATTCCCTGCACCCCTAAAAAAATCTATTGTTACTCCGGTTTATAAGGGTGGGGATAGAAGTAACATCAATAATTATCGACCCATTTCGGTCTTACCCGTGATTTCAAAAGTCATTGAGAAACTCCTTAATACTCGACTGCTTAATTATCTAGAAAAATTCAGCATTATCTCTAGCTCACAGTTTGGTTTTAGGCCTGGATTATCTACCGAGGACGAGTATTGTCCCTCACGTCCCTTATTACAGATCAAGTCGACCGAGGAAATAAATGCATGGCTGTTTTTCTAGACTTGAAAAAGGCTTTCGATACCGTCTCCCTTCCCACCCTTTTACATAAACTAGAGTGCGTCGGTGTCCGAGGCGTACAGCTTAAATTGCTAAGTAGTTACCTACGAGAGCGCACCCAAAGAGTGAAAATTGGTACTCACGTGAGTAAAGACGTGGACATAACCTTCGGTGTGCCCCAGGGGAGTGTACTTGCCCCAACTCTATTTCTAATCTATATAAATGACCTCACCAATCTAAACATTGAAGGTGGTAAAATTTACTCTTACGCCGACGATACTGCCATAGTTTTTTCTGGAACTTCGTGGAACAAGGTATACGAGACGGCCCAAAGTGGTCTTTGTAAAATTTCTGACTGGCTAAAAATGAACCTTCTAACTTTGAATATTAATAAAACAAATTATATGTGCTTCTCAATAAATAAAAGAACTCAACCAAAAAACGATTTTACATTAAAACTACATGAATGCGATAAACTAGATTACTCAATTTGTAATTGCAAAACGCTACAGAAGGTTACATCAACTAAATACTTAGGATTAATATTGGATCATCGACTATCCTGGCATCCACATATTGAATATATGACCGAAAGAGTGCGTAAACTTATTTGGATTTTCAAAACCCTGAGACATATTACATCACACAAATTAATAAAACAGATATACATTACTTTGCTACAATCTGTCTTAGGATATTGCATTTCTGTATGGGGTGGGGCTACTAAAAGCAAATTCTTGGAGGTTGAACGTGGTCAACGCTGCCTTCTTAAAGTCATGTATTTCAAACCACGCTGGTATCCCACTACAGCATTATATAAATTTTGCGACGTGCTAACCGTGAGACAGTTATACATTTTAGTGACTGTTCTAAAAATTCGTAAAACTATACAGTTTGACTCCATTGTAGATAATAGAAGAAGAAAAAAATATGTAACCAAACCTATTCGCATGAAAACAGTGTTTGCCAAACGCCAATATACTGCAAATTCTGTGTACCTTTACAACCGCATTAATGGTTTGTTGGACATTCATACAACAACTCACCATGATTTCAAAAAATCTGTAACTACTTGGTTAAAAACACAAAATTACGAAGACCTTGAGGCACTTTTACACCATGCCTCGTAAAATGTAAATCATTTAATCAACACACATACCACACACATACATCGTTCACCCAGACACACACACACACACACACACACACACACACACACACCACACACACACACACACACACACACACACACACACACACACACACAAACACACACACACACACACACACACACGCGCGCGCGCGCACACACACACACACACACACACACACACACACACACACACACACACACACACACACCGTTCATCACCCATACCATTTGCGTTTTCATTTAAATACGTTCAAGTAATACATTATTAACCTTATTTAAATCACCGCTAATTTAGAACAATGTAAATCGTGTAATTTATAACAATGTAATGAAATGCTTTCCTATTTATGACTGTTATAGATAAGGAAGAGCGGGGACTCCTGACACAGGTTTTCTTTTAAACTTACTAGGAGGACCCATCTACTATATTGTTTATGTATGTTATTTTAAGGAAATAAAGCATTATTATTATTATTATTATAAGCAGTCAATAGCAAAAAGGTAAATTTTACATCATGTCTAATGCACTAAAAATAATGCGAGAAACCCAGGTTAATTCCTCGTTGGCGCCTTTGATCTTACAGATCTAAAGCCGGCCCCATTGAAATTGTTAATTGCAATTCAAGTGCTCATGTACCAAGTGTTCAGTCGTGATGGAAAACATCTTGGAGAAACCTGCATCGCTTTGAAATTAATGGTTTCGAGGAGACCGTCCCAAATGCTCACAAAAATAGCAGTGGGATGATATATCACAAACAAAGTAATTAACATGGCATTATTTATAATGTCCAGACCAGACAGCTTGAAAATGCCCAATATGAGTAGGCAATATAATAAAAATTATTTAAATAATTAAATTTACCGGGCTTTACGAATATCATGAGGTTATGAACAGACAATATGATAAATTATAAAATTTTAATCAGTATTAATTAGATACGTAGCCCGGTTTAACCAATTTTTATTGATATAGCCTTGATTAAAAACTTGGTCCATTTCTTAAATATTACATTATAGGATTAAAGGCAATGACTACTTTTAACGATATAACAAATAAAGGTATCGAAAATTGTTTTAAAAAACAATGTTTTTTAATGATAGTTTCTGTACCCTGACTTTTTGAAACTCTTGCTAAAAATATTCACTATTTTTTCGGCTTTCATCTTTCATGTATTATTTCACTATATATCATACAATAGCACTGTGTGGTGTTAAGGTTTTGCAATAATGCCGGCGCTAGGATATTTATTCACATTAAATACATAATATACGAAGAATATGGAATGGAACTATCTCAACATAAACCATCTAAGATTCGCTGATAACATAATACTCATAGCAGACAACCCAGAAAACCTTCAAACCATACTCCAAGATGTGGTACAAGAAAGCAAAAAGGGACTAACGATGAACAAAGTAAAGACCAAAATAACGACGAACAGATTCCAAGAAAACATCAAAGTGGAAGAGGATGAAATGAATTTGTAAATTCTTATATTTATTTGGATCAACTAATTGCATTTATTGACCAAATGGAGTTCGAAATAGAGAAACGGGTCTCCAACTCGTGGAAGAGATTTTGGACACTGAAAGAAGTGATAAAATGGCTATATTATTTTTCTGTAAATATTTTAAAAGTACTATAAAAGGGATGAATTAGACCCATAAATAATACACTATATTACAGATCACTATACACTAGTCTACGACACTATATACCAGAGATTAGACCGCTGCTAGGCTTTCCAGAGAGAGGACACGTCGCTCGGCGCTCTGCCACAGAATACGTAATAGTACTCCGAGTCTGCCTGAGTTTGCCGTGCACTCGAGTAGGGTTGAATTCAGTCCCTCAAAAATATTATTCATGGAAAATAAAATTATACTATTTATTCAAAATCATACCACATATGGCGTTTCATGTCTTTTACCTCATGCGCTGAGGTTTTGGCATAACGCATCTAGCGTGTTTCGTTCTTCGGCGTTTTTGCAGTGAAGTGAAATAAAATTGCATTACGATCATGTTCAAAGCTGATTTTTCCTATGAACATGATATCGTCTCTTTCGCACTTATTCATAAAATACATCAGTCTTTCCCTGTCTGAACGACAGGCGTAAAAAATATAATGTGGATTCTCCACGTGATATTTTGTCACCGTTGCCTGATTTAGTGTTACCGTACGTACAGAAATTCTAGGAATTGATGTTGATGGTGCCTGTAGGCTTTCTTGAAGTTCGCATATATTTTCGTCTTCTGGTTATAGTTGGTTATGCAGCTTTTTCCAGTGTGCCTTGTTATTTCTCAAATACAACTATAGTTCATAAAAGATAGCTTGATCTCTGCGACAGCTGTCAGTAAAAATCACGCCCATGAAACGAACGTCACACGACGAACGAACGAACGTCTCACGTCCATTCTCCAGTTACATTAATTATGAAAGAAATTTGTTCTGCAAGTTCCATGATGTCATCCAAATTCCACATGGTATTTTCTTCGCGTATCACGTGGTCGCAGCACTTCTTCCAACGATTAGCATCTATTAATGCTATTGCGTCATCTAATAATTTTTTTATGGCACTCATTTTGAACGTGGAGTTATTGGCAACATAATTTTTTATTTGGGCCCAAACCAATTCAATTGGATTAAGTTTGCAATGGTAAAGTGGTACGGTTTATAAACAGTATTTTCTGACACACCACATGCACTTGCTGTTTTTATGACTGTGCTCTCCATAGTCGCATTTAAATCACACAGTTTAAAGTACTTATAAACATTGTAAATTACGCGTCTCTCTCCGATATGGATTATTGATCCACTTTTATTCTTTTGAATAGGTGAGGTATTCATTTTCAAAATTTAATTTTGAACGAGTAACACGCAAAATACACAACCTTATTGTTCGAAGGCCTGACTTCTACTGGTCACTGTGAACTCGACTTCCTAATTTCTTGCATTTTAATTGGCTGGGGGGCGTGGCCAGGCTAGCGGACAACGATGACTCACTATTTTCTTACGCGAACGGACCATAGTGATCTAATTAAGAAACTCTCCGAGAAATTGAATCTACACGTTAATTTATTAATACCTTCAGTCAGGTCAGGGTTACCAAAAATACATAAACTGAATGCTCCATTACGTCCAATAGTGAGTCAAATTGATTCGCTATCTTACAGATTGGCTCAACTCTTAGCTAAAATATTGTCACCACTCAGAGTACACACAAAAACACACACTAGAATTCATACCATTTTTTCAGTGAGATAAAAGACCTACGTCTTTCTGACAATGAAACAATTTCAGTCAGTTTTGATGTTCAGTCTCTATTTACATGCCTACCTGTTGAAGACTGCATCCCAATTATAACTAGGAAACTAGAGAAAAATAACGTGCCAGCAGGATATGCGGTATTACTCAGACATTGTCTTACATCTGGCTATCTATTGTGGAAGGAGGAGTTCTACAAGCAAGTAGATGGTGTGGCGATGGGCTCACCTGTATCTCCCATTGTCGCCGATATATTCATGGAAGACTTTGAGGAGAAAGCCCTTCTTACTGCATCTGTTACACCAAGGATCTACAAGCGGTACGTAGATGATACTTTCACAATTTTATCATCAAACAAAGTAACTGCATTTTTAGAACATCTTAATTCCATAAACTCTAAAATTCAATTCACTATGGAGTTAGAGGCGAATAATTCCTTACCTTTCCTAGATGTGTTAGTCATCCGAAATCCTAACAACACCATTGGTCACACTATGTATAGAAAAAAGTCCCATACAAACTGATATTTATACGGTGAATCTCACCACCATCCTTCACAGTTAACTACCGTGGGCAAATCTTTGTTACAGAGAGCACGAGGCATCTGTGACAGCAAACACCTGGCCGCCGAGCTTCAGCACGTAAAGCAGGTTCTGCACGACAACAAGCTTCGGGTCCCGCGCCTACGTCACAGTGACCGAGTGAAGCCGGCCACAGTCGAGCGTGTGCCTGCTGTACTACCATATGTCAGAGGTGTCGCAGACAAGACTGGCTACATCTTGAAGCGAGCTTCTATTAGAACATTCTACAAGCCGCCGAAGAAGATCAGTCAGTTCCTACCATCCGTCAAGTGTCATATTCCTCTACAAGATGCAGGAGTGTACAAGATTGATTGTGAATGTGGTCTCTCTTATATAGGACAAACAAAAAGATCAATTAGAACCCATGTAAAAGAACATATAGCCGATGTGTAGCATCAATTTTCCGAGAAGTCTGCAGTTTGTGATCATAACCTAGACAGCCCCAATCATTACATCAGATTTGATAGACTACAAATCCTCGCAAAAGAACACCGATTCCTACCAAGGATGATACGTGAGGCTATTGAAATTAAAAAACATTCTAATTTCAATAAAGAAGCAGGCTGGGTACTACCACCCCCTTGGGACCCTATAATCAATAAAATTAAACTAAACCCAAGCATACCACTGCAAGACCTCAAGACATACTTACTTACTTACTTACTTATCGTCACGCACAATCCCTAACGGGGTAGCCAGAGAGAACAGATCGCCAAGTGTCACGATCCTTACATACCTCTTTCGCTTCTTTCAGGTTCATTAACTTCTTCATACATGCACGTCTAGGTATCCGAGTACTCTTGACCCTCCCCTCTTCGAGCAATTTGCTCACATGGTCTTCGAAAGTTAGTCTCGGTCTACCTCGACACCTTTTAATATTTACTTTCGCTCTATATATTTTCTTCACCATTCGGTCTTCACTCATTCGTTCAACGTGTCCAAACCATTGGAGCACCCGAAACGTCGAGAATTAAAAATAAAAATATAAACACGATAAAATCCGTAAAAGTAGTTTTAATCAATGTATAGTGTTCGCGTAAATATAAGAAATCATTGTGTAAACCTGCTCCTTGTTTAAAAGGTTTAATATATAATATTTATTAGTATATAATAGTATTAAATAAGAGGACTTATTAGAGCAGCGGTCTCCATCATTCTGTTGTGTGGTTCAGATTCCTGAAGACTCGTTTGTGCTGCTTTTGAATCATTAAGAGCTTTTGCTATACCCGCTGCTCCACCAGCTAATGATCCTAAAGCTAACAATCCTGCAAATATGGGAATTAGTGATAAAAGTCCTCCACACTTTGGAAGAGGAATACAACGGGGTGAACTTATTCCTTTTTTATTACTAAATATTTTCTTTATCTCTATAAGCTATTCTTTATCTCTATAAGCATACTTAATAGCAGAGTGGCTGTCCTTGGATTTTAGTTTTTTCAACTGAGACCGAATTTTTTTATCCCCTTCTTAAATGCTTTTATACCACTCCCCGCTTGGATTTTTGCTTTCATCGCATTTTTTACTACTCGTATCTATGAGGCAATTTTTTTCTCCTTTCCTAGCATCTTTTAACATCAACCTCTTCTTAGCCATTTTCAAAATTTCTAAACGCGCTTTTTGTCGAACATCCGAATCTTTGTTAATGTAAGCAATATCATGGAGCATGTAGGCTTCATCCAAGTTGTTTACCCCTCGATAGCCTTTGAGTAATCGATTTTGAAGTTTCGTTCCGAGGCCGCAAAATTAATAGCCGGGTAAATGTAACTCAAACGGTAAATTATCTACCACGTTATTAATTATAGCACTACCTTTCTTCATCGATAAGTATAAAATGAGATAATTAAGTAATAATGCGTTATTTATGTACCTTCATCACTAATTCTTTTTTATCCACCCAACTATTTTATTCATCACTCAGGCCTTACCATTTTACTAAAAGCTTATTTCATTTTCTTTAAATAACTTTTTAATAAGACAAAGGTCTGGAAATTTAGTTTTAGTAATTCATAACCGTAATTTTTTAGTTGTGTTTGTCGTCTATTTGATAACATAAAAGAATGGTTTGATTGACTTTAAGGATACGAAATACTTCTGTAGACCAATTAGGGGTATAACCTTTATAAAAATCTCCTTTGTATTTGCTTATACGAACGTAATCGCCAACGCGAAATGTTGGTCCTTGGCGTATCTTAGGCTTTTGAGATTTCTTGATGTTTGACATAACTAAAATCGCATTTGAATCATTAACGTTGATAGACTCGAATTTTGTAATGCGATGCAATTTATTATTGTACCGCTTTACAACAAAATCTGGGGGCACGGTAGTGCCACCGCCAAGTCGAGCAAAAAAGCGGCACGGCCGTACCATCTTTTCTCGAAGCAATTCAGGCCATTTTCGACCCCTTATAACTTCATGGGCAATAAAACTAGCAGCCTAAATTTTCAGTAACCGAGTAAGCATTATATAAACATGGTATATTTAAAATTTCATTCAATTTGAACTAGTATTTTAAGAATTGTAACCAGTCAAAATATCTTAATTTTGTCACTCACTGACTGACCGATCATCAAAACTCTAAGGCACTTCTAGCAGACATAGAAGCTTCAAATTTAGAATATAATTAGTGTTTAGTGTATAAATCAAGGAAAAACTAAAACATTTGTTAATTTCTGTCCAGTTTTTTAGTTACACTAACTGCATAAATAAGTTTGTAATCCCATATAAATATATAGAATTACAAAGTTACATTTGCATTGAATGAATCTGTGTACTTGTATATGCATTACAGGTGTACATAGGTACGTTGTTGGTACTCAAGAAGTAGACGGTACCGGAAAGGTAAAAAATTAGGACTATCTTATATACAAAAAGAAATGAGATACCATTAAAAACATAACTTGTAAAAAACCAAGTCTCGCAACTCAGTTCTTCTACCGTAAAAGTTGTGAGATCCATGTAATACCAAGTCGGTTAATTTATTCAGTTCTTACTTAAGGGTCCTTCTGTTTTAAGTTATTACGTAATTAGCTAACCTAACAACATTTTATAGTGACCATATCAATTTTAATAGTCTTTTATGTTTTAAATATATAGATTGACTTGGCAATCGCATTAAGCAATCTAATTTAATATAATACGTATTACTTGTGAGATACATTGTGGTTTCATGTGATGGCCAAGTCAATCTATATATTTAAAACATAAAAGACTATTAAAATTGATGATAAAACATAAAAGACTATTTAAATTTGACCAGACGACAGCTATCTCAACCCATGCTACTTCTGCGGTTTCAAGTCCTAATTTAATAGAAAACTCTTTCGTTCTTTTAAATACAGACGAAGAAGAAGTTGAACGGATTATCATTGCTTTAAAATCAGATAAAGCTGTTGGATGGAATGGTATCTCCACTGGTCTTCTGAAAAAGTACAAAGACATCCTAGTGCCTCCTCTGACATTTATTATCAACTTGTGTTTGACGGCAGGTGTTTTTCCAAGGGTGCTGAAAAAAGCTGTTGTTCATCCAATTTACAAAAATGGCGATCAAAGTCTACCTAATAATTATCGTCCTATATCAATACTGCCGTCAATCTCTAAGGTTTTTGAAAAAATCATAAACTCTAGACTAGTGAACTACCTTGAGCAAAAGAATTTATTATCAAATGTCCAGTTCGGTTTTCGTGCAAAAAAATCAACATCAGATGCTTTACTTTCGGTTACCAACCACATTACGCAAAACTTAGATAAGGGTAGAAAGAGTTTAGCCATCTTTCTCGATCTAGAGAAAGCTTTTGACACCGTTTCAATTCCACTGTTGCTCCAAAAGCTTGAGGATATTGGCGTGCGAGGATGTCAACTTACATTATTTTCTAGCTATCTCAGTGGCCGATGTCAGTGTGTCAAGTTGTCTAATAGTGTCATCAGCTCTGATTCTCCTGTCTTTTTTGGTGTTCCTCAGGGTAGTATACTTGGTCCGACCCTATTCCTCATTTTTATTAATGATTTGTGTAACCTTAATCTTCACAATGGCAAGATAATTACATTTGCTGATGACACAGCTCTCCTTTTTTCTGGAAGCACCTGGGAGGATGTTTTCCGGCAATCTCAGGTTGGGTTTAATATGGTATGTGCTTGGCTTAGGTAGAACTTACTAACTCTAAGTTGTAAGAAAACTAAATATATGCCTTTTGCAATCCGTACCTCATCCTTACCTGGAGACGCGCATAAAATCATTGCTCACTGTTGTTCTAATTCTAACACTTTAGATTGTTCCTGTCCCGTTTTAGAGAAGACTAATAGTATCAAGTATCTTGGCACATTATTTGACAACACCTTAACATTCCGTTCTCATATTAAAATACTATGTGGTAGAGTGCGTAAATTGATTTTTATATTTAAAAAATTAAGACATGTTGCTAATAGAGAAGTACTAAAATTGGCCTATTATGCTTTGTGTCAATCTTTATTAACATACGGAATTGAAGTCTGGGGTGGTGCAGCCAAAACACATATTATTGAACTAGAGCGTGCGCAAAGATCACTTTTAAAAGTTATCCATTTTAAACCCTACTTATACCCAACTTTAGATTTGTATAGAATTAGCGAAGTTCTTACAGTTCGACAACTATTTGTGCTACATATAGTTTTAAGACAACATGCAATTTCAAAAATACCTCAAAAGGAACATTGCCGCCGTAATCATCTGGTAGCTCAGTCAGTTCCTTTCTTCACATCTTTTGCTAGGAAATTCTTTACTTTTTTGGGTCCGTATTTATATAATAAATTACACCAAAAATTATCTATTTATGAAGTCAACAGATGGTCATGTAAAAATAGACTTGTGGAATATCTTCAGACTCTTTCATACACAGATACTGAACAATTACTCCAAATTATCTCATAAATATTCACGGACATACACGCAGACATGCTAACAGTCACAAACTCTCATACTTACGCTACAAAAATACGTGGTTTTTGTATTTTTTATTTTATATTTTTTATTTTTTCTCTAAATATTAATATTTCTAACCATAACATAAGTGATCTCCTTATAATATAATACTTGTTGCCAAGTAAATTTGGGGGGGCCTGGTGACCTGTAATACGGGTCTTTGAACCTACACGGGCACCAGTCTCCCATGAATGACAAAATATTGTTAAAATAGAGATGTAACACTAATGTATCTTCCATGTCGTTTGTGGTGAGAAATAAATAAATTATTATTATTAAAATTATTATTAATCTATATATTTAAAACATAAAAGACTTTTAACATTGATATGGTCACTATAAAATGTTGTTAGGTTAGCTAATTACGTAATAACTTAAAACAGAAGGACCCTTAAGTAGGAACTGAATAAATTAACCGACTTGGTATTACATGGATCTCACAACTTTTACGGTAGAAGAACTGAGTTGCGAGAATTTGTTTTTTTACAAGTTATGTTTTTAATGGTATCTAAATTATTTTGGAACCATTGATATCGCCCGCATAGACGGAATATTTTGTGAAGGTGAGTTTTTAAAGTTCTTATTACTCGTTCTACAATGGAGGCTTTTTAACGGAGTACGTGGAATAATGATTTTATTATAATTTTTCATTAAATTCTTAAAAGAATCATTATAAAACTCTGTATCAAGAACTATATGTAAAATTCTAGGTTTTCGTCTTGATTCTGATACTAAACTTTGCATCGCATTTTTGACACAATTTTTTTATGTTTCGACTTCAATGGACTCACACGTATTTTGATAGAGCATCAATTACTACTGGAACATATTTATATCCTTTATTAAATGTTCAATATTTTTGAAAATCAATCAGGTCAGCTTGCCATAAATCATCTATGTCTTTAATAATAGTATGTTGACGAGATAAATTTCTTCTTGCTGCTTTGTGAAGCTCATTGACAATATCTTGTTTATTCATTTTGGGTAGGTTTTGCTGCAATCATGAGGTCGATTTCCTTTTACGAGTAATACAATGTCCTGAAATTGATAGTAGTAAATTTTTCTAAATTGTTAAGGTACTTTTTGATATTATTCTGAATGGTTTTCATTTCATTTTTAAGTTCTTGAACACATTTATCCACATATTCTTTAATCACAGTCTCATCGTCTTTTTCAGGAGATTGCAGTCCTTTTAATCCTGTTGATTTCAAATAAAAATCACGTGCGTCTGTTCCTAATAAAGTGTCACTGAGAATATCAGAGCATTCAGATAGTCGTAAACGCTTATGAACATGATGACCAAATTTGTCTTTATTTATCGTCGTCTTATGTAATGAAATGGTACTGCGTAATCCTCCTGTAGGCAGTAGTCTTTTTGTGATGCCAGCTTCATGCATTTCTTCGATTATTACATACATTTCATTATAAACCCCTATGTTACCAGCTGCTCATGATCCGAGTAGTAATTTTAATCGTTCCACTAACTCGTTTGGATCGTTCCAGTAAACCAAATCAGTATCTTTTTTAACTTCAATCGTTCTCCCTTTGAAAGACTTTCTGCGCTACTTTTACGAGTTCTCGAATGCTTAAATAATAGTTTAATCATTCGCATATATTTAAATCCTTTGTTACTGGTTGCGCGGATAAAGAATTGGGTACTCTCACATTTTATTCGGTTGGTTATTGTTTGCCGGTGTCTTTCCGTCCCACTATGTATTCTATTCCTAATGCACTGAAAGGGGGGGGGGGGTCTAGAATATGACGCGATTTTCGGCCAATGAAAACGCGCCCCACCGAGGTGGAAGTGGGAAAAATGGCCGACTCATATATGGACGCGCACTTTCACTACTCACACCCTTCTTATATCGTAGTCGAAGAAAACCGCTAGTTGTGTCCGCACCTCTGTGGCAGTCACGCCACAGAACAATCGAAAACTAACCAGCTCGCATAGTGCGAGTTATCGTCGCGCACCGCTCTTCCAACGCACCACAAGATCAGGAGCGTCGTCCTTGAGGCCACAAGGACCCCTGTAAGTACTTCCTTTTAATTTGTCTTGAACCGTTTTATTTCCTTATCGCATTTCTCTGCCTTAGCGGTTCAAGTGGAAACTCCTTCGAGACTCTGGCAAAACAGTAGATTTTGGAATAACGAGTGCATCGTCCAAGGCTGCCGCGTGCCACGTCAGCCATCTTGTTTTGGTTGTAAGAATTCGCACATACAGTCCACACAGTAACATCTCGCATAATAAGGTCAAGGTTCGACCTGGTAATTGAACCCGAGACCGCAACCACCGAAAAAATTACGGATCATTAGCCCCACCATTTTTCTGAATCCTTCGAGCAGGATTCGAGGGGACAATCTGTGGCTCAACCAAATGCTCTGAATATAATGTTCAATAACTCAACTGGAAGTGGAAGTATACTTATTTCCGCGGGATAGAAGTGCAAGCATGTAGGCGCTAATTTGGTTAGACTAAAAAAAATTTGACCTTAATGATCATAATGAAGTTAGTCAAAACATGTTGTATTATTAGAAATTAGTGATGTAAATGCAGCAATACCAGCAGTATCTCACAAACGTTCTGAATATAATGCTCAATAACTCTATTGGAAGTGGAGGAACACTTGTTCTCGCGGGATAGACCTGCGAGCATGTAGGCACTAATTTGGTTAGACTAAAAACTTGGGTTTCTACTGGAGAGAATTGGGGGCCTTCAGTTGCATGTATGTCGAGCGAAGTGAGAGCAAGTGAAGCAGAATCCCCATTAAGAGAATTGGGACGTTCAGCGGCATATAGCTCGAGCGAAGCCAGAGTAAGTGACGCAGAAGCCCCAATTCTCACCTATTACAAATGAGTTCAAACACGATCGTTCTATTTAGAGGCGTCACTGAGATCCTATACCCAATTTAGAATCAGAAAGGTGGGATCATAATCATAGAATACTATAATACATACATAATAGAACGAGTGAGTGGCGGAGCCCGTGTAGCTACTAAAATGTCACTAACATGCCCATTCACACGTTTTGTACGTGTGAATGGGCATGTTAGTGACATTGTATGTCATGTCAACACGAGATGTGTTTTGACGTAATAATCGTTTATATATTTCGCATGCAAATTATTTAGAAAGTAAAAAATTACACACTATTTACGTATAAATATGTATTAAAATTTAAACGATTTTAATGAAGATTTTAAACATTAATCTAAAGTCTAAAAATGTGTAAATTTACTCAGTCTGTCAAAACAGCAAATCATGTGTCATATGTGTGCTCCCGGCGACGCTGATTCTCGTATAAAATAAGGTTGACAGCCATTCTATTGTGTATTACAGTATTCTATGATCATAATAGTCACCTAGCTCTTTATGAGCCCTTTCATTTTAGTTCAAACACGATCATTCTTTCTAGTGCCGTCACTGAGATCCTAAACCTACTTTCGGATTCCATCATAAGGAAGGTGAAATCATCACATTCATCTAGGTCTTTACATTTCAAATGATTCCAATCAATGGTTCTATGGAGTGACTCCACTGATATCCTAAACCCACCTTCGGATTCCACCATCAGCTATGTGATATCATCACAGTCATCTAGGTCTTCATGAACCTTTTTGAAAATTGAGTTCAAACACGATGGTACTACGCAGCATCACTGAGATCCTTTACCCACCTTCTTAGTCAATCATAAGAAAGGTGACATCAACACAGTAACCTTAGTCTCCATCCTGCTTCAAACGAAATTTTCTAAATATATAAAATAATAAAAAATAAAATACACAGCATAGAAATAACGGTGTGCCCGGAAAACTCCGTGGAGTGCCGACAGTTAAAAATTTCAACTTAAGATTTTACACTCATGATCAATTTTTGGATGTACGTCAGTTCAATTGAGCAGTTTAACTGACAGTACGCTCGAAAAAATCCGTGGGTTGTCGTCAGTTAAAAATTTAAACTTAATATTTCACACTCACCTTACACTCAGTTTATCGTACATCCAACGTCAGTTCAATTGATCATTTTAATTTTTAACTGACCATTTGTGGCATGGAGGTTAGAGAACAGGAGCACCGTAGAAAATAGTGTCCCAGAAATATGGATGCCATAAATGAGGCGCTGCAATCGCTAAATTCGCTAAATAAATTTCATTTTCAGTCTATTTTACCGATCAGATGCTAAACCACTTGCACATCCACGTACAATAAAATATTTTTCCATTTTTTAATGTTTCTTTTTGTCAAAAATTAAAAAAATTATGAAGCATGAAAATTTTCTCACCAATGCCGCGAAGAAAATTTGTACATTATTCAACAACTTCATGTACTTGTACTCATAAACAGCTAACTTCGCAGCTACTACTCACCGACGGCAGCGCCACTATAAATTCTACAAATTTTCAAGGACGGGCGGGCTATGCTTTAGTACGTAGCGATGGTTCTCCTGTTCTCTAACCTTCATGGTTTGTGTCAATCCGTCAACTTATGGATAAGGAAGTACCAAAATGTATCGATATATATCGTATCGATACTTTAAGACATTGATATTGATTTCAACATATAGAAAGAAAATAGTCGACATTTTCTAAAAATATTTGTATTAAATGAATATGTATTGTGTTTGCTTTTACCAGTCTAGTTCAATAAATCTGTCAGTAATATGATTCATATAAATACCAAACTAAAAAAAACGTTTCAAGTCAAGTGACATCTCGTGACTGCAATGTAATGTAAAATCATAAATCAATAAAACATTGATAAACATACAATGATTTTTATTCGAAAATAAATGGAATACACTTATGTAAACTCATACGATAAATTCTAACAGTTTTAATCAGTGGCAACAAAGGTGTTGCTATTGGTAAATATAACGTTTTTGATACATTTTCGATACTTGTTATTTTATATTTATATATAAAATATCGATGCATCGATATTTTTTGTCCAAGCCTACGACTACGACGATTATAATTATAAATAAAAAAGTCGTGACAAGACATTTAGCCATAGATAAATAAATATGTAGCATTTAGCGTCTTATCACATGATTAGTATGTGAAAATAATATTTTTCATGAGCGAGCGGCAAAGGACGTTACGATTACGAGCTGAAGACATGGCCACAACAAGCACTGCGGTTACTACGGCCTCTTCACAAATACCAGAGGTAGATAAATGAATAGATGTAAACACAACTTGTATCTTCTTTCACTGATGTGTTCTTACACTGAAATGCTGTTTAGATAAGTGGTATTTAATCGTATCTGTTATCTGTTGCAAAACACGATGAGGTCTGTACATATTCTCGGAGTTTTTATGTTCAAATTTATTAAAGAATCGTTCCGACCAATTCAGAAACAAAAGTATTGTACAAAAACAGGTTTACTTAGTGATATTAATGTACTGGATCTAACAAGAATTATTGCCGGACCGTTTTGTACTATGACTTTAGGGGACTTAGGCGCATTTGTTATCAAAGTAGAAAGTTTGGATGGAGATGAAGCCAGGAAGTGGGGACCGCCTTTCGTGCATAATAACAAAGATTCCTTCTATTTTATGTCTGTAAACAGGAATAAGAAAAGTATCTGTATAGATTTTAAATCTGTAGAAGGTAAGTTGGCTATTTACTTAACTGAAATAAATTTTAAAGTTTATATTGGTATTAACTTATAATTGTGATTATAGTTAAACATAGTTTTGAAATATGAATTATGTACATAATACCTATCTATCTATTACAACCTATAAAAGCCCACATCTGAACTTAGGCCTCCCTTGTAGATATCAGCAGGGGGATTTTGCCATACCACGCATGGTAGGTGGGTAACAAAACATAACCTCACTCCTAGCAAAGCACTAGGGGGGAGAGAACATAATATATATCTAATATCAAAGATGTCTTGACAAGCACTGGCCGGGGTTGGGCGTTAGCATTTGAAACATTACCCATAAAATAATAAGCTTCTGAAATTAATATAACTTTTACAAGACTTCATTATGTAATTTCTACAACGTTTATAAAACAATTTATTGTCATGTTTATGATTGTTTTATCAAATCAATTATTATAATATAATATATATATATATATATATATATATATATATATATACATATATATATATATATATATATATATATATATATATATATATATATATATATATAATAGTCCATGTTCAATTTTTATAAAAAGATTTTGTTTTTGCATAATAGTTACATTTCAACAACAACAACAACAAGTTTAAAAAAATCAAAACATACTGTAATATTGCCCTCACACATTCACTGTCCTGTGACCCGTATACTGTTCATTGCCATTGGTCGTACACAATAGGTGTCTGTAAACGAGACTATTCAGGCTTAAGAATGTCAAACTTTTATAGATATATTATAGATTATTTTAATGAAAATTCTTCATGACGATTCTATAGATTCTAAGCAATATATTATGTTTATGATGATTAAGTTTACAAGAATATAAATTGAGTATTGCTATAATGTTTCAGGCAAAAATTTAATGTACGATCTAGCTAGAAAATGTGATGTAATGGTCGAAAACTTTGTGCCCGGGAAACTGGACCATCTGGACCTGGGCTATAATAGGTTGAGTAAAATCAACCCAAAGCTTATATACTGTGCTATTACTGGTTTTGGTGCAACTGGACCATATGCACAAAAACCTGGGTAAGCAATCTTGATAATTGTTGAATAAGATGCATAAATACTGCATAAAAATTAAAATAATGTTTTACTTGTTTTATTGGATGAATCTACACAAATAAATAGAATTGAAGTGTCTATTTTGAATGTTAAAATAACATTTACCAAATGCATATGAAATTATGTACAATACATATAACTAAAAACAATTTTCCAAAAACTGATTATATTACATCATTGAATATAATTCTAAACGCAACAGTTTTTTTAGGATGGTTAATGACTGAATGTATTGACACCTTAGTTTGACAAGCAATAACAATTATACAGTGGAGTCAGCATAGTATAGATTACTCAAAACAAGTAAAGAGATAGATATCAAAAACTTAAAGGCAATATTTGTGATCAACATGTTATTGTGAATTTATGACTATTTGGAAATTTCATGTTTACAAATAATCTAATGTCAATAGCTTAGTTGAACAGTTTGGGATCAACAGGTTATCAAGTGACCTTACTAAAAATAGTAAAGTCAATAATAATAAGTTATATGGTGTATAATCTATGCCATTTCAACTCATGGATGTCATACAAAACAACTCAGGGAAATGCTAGGAAGATGTAATGGCCACTTATAAATCAACCATGATATGTATGCAGTGTCAAAGGTGTGAAACATCTGATACTACAAATGCCAAAACTGAGTGATTATTCAGATCTTCCCCAACAATGGTGAGGCTCATGCTTAGCATTGGACTGTTATATCGGCTGATGAAGAGGGGGAATGAGTGATAGATGCTTTTATGAGTATCTGTCTTTTGTGAATCAGTTCTCACTATGTAGTATAAGGGTATTTTTAAGATATATTTTGATGTGTTAGAGCAGCTCCGAATCCATATTATGGCTGCAACATGAATGGTCAAGAATGGGTCGGCTTGGCCAGGGAAGGACCACACTCACAGAACAATAGGGTAAAGTAGTTGCTTATTGTGTGTCGAGAACTACAGACCTCTTTAGAGGGGTAAGAGGTGTTTACATTATATTCTTTATCAAGGATCATGTGTGATCATGTTTATGTGCCACAGTATCCACTTACCATCAGATGGACTCTGTGTTTGTATCTCACCTTTATCCTATAAAAAAAATAATGATCTTGTTACAGGTATGATGTAATAGCAGCTGCTATGGGAGGTCTGCTTAACTCAACAGGGGAGCGAAATGGCAACCCAGTGAAACCCGGTGTAGCAATCACTGATATAACAACTGGATTACATGCCTTTGGAGCAATCATGACAGCATTGTACTACAGAAAAAACACAGGAAAAGGACAAAAGATTGACTGTAATCTACTATCAACACAAATCTCAAGTATGATTAACATTGCTAATATATATTTAAATTGTGGGATTGAACCCCAGCGCTGGGGCACTGCCCATGCAAATATAGTACCATATCAAGCTTTCAAGACAAAGGATGGTGAAATTATTATTGGAACAGGTTCTAATGCCCAATTTGCAGACTTGTGTAAACTTATTGATAGAAAAAGTTTAATTAATGATGAAAGATTCAAAGACAACTCTGGAAGGGTAAAGAATAGAGATGAATTGATTAAGATTATCAGTAAAGTTATTGAGACAAAAACAAAGAAGGAATGGATGGAAGTTTTTAAAAATGCCTCATTTCCCAATGGCCCAGTTAATACAATGAAAGATGTGTTTGACGATGAGCATGTAAAAGCCATAGAATTGGTAAAGGAATTACCTCACCCAGATGCAGGGACCATAAAGGTTGTTGGACCTCCAACTGTTTACAGTGCGGGGGGTAATAGTGTTAGATCTGCTCCCCCCACTTTAGGAGAACACACAAAGGATATTCTGTCAAATTTTCTGGGATACCATGAAGCTAAAATCAATGATCTTTTTGATAAAAAAGTTATACGATGATTATTTTATGTTATAACAATAAAGTGTAAAATCTTTGTCTTATATATGTCCTCAGTATGATACTAAAATGATGTACAAAATTATATGAAGATAACACTGTGAACATAAATGTGGCACATCAAACAGAAGTGTGGACTAAATATCAATTAAAATAAAATATTTTTATCAGTACATACTCTGTTATTTCTTGTTTTATTTCTTGTTACTTATCTTAAGGAAAAGTAGTTGTTTATGTTTATGTAGTGCTATTGTATTATAATCCAAAAAGTGATAGCATAGGGGTTAAGCACTGTTAATTTTACTGCATGTACCTGAGCATAGTTTGTGCGAGCGTAGCAGGTTTGAACCCCATCGGCACAAATTAAATTGTTCATTACTTCATTTAAAGTACAAATTCACCACATGCTCGACGATAATGGAAAACTTGCAAGTTGAGAAGTACAAAAAAAAATCGAGATTACGTGAAATCCGCCAACACGCAATAGGGGAAGCGTGACAGACATTTCTTTGGCCTAAAACCCTCTCAGAAATGAGAGTAGGTTTATGTCTAGCAGTGGGATAAATTCATAGGCTGTAACTTTAATTTCCTTACTTAAGAAAGTAATGACATGTTCATCAATGAAAAGTCCACTGAAAATAACATTTCATAATGTATATTGGAATTTCTTTTGGAATGCTTGAGTGTTGAGATTGTTTCCTATTAATTCAACTTTATTTTTTGGACGTATAACAACAAACTTTGCAGCATAGAAATAGTCAGGGGTCAGGCAACACGGCACTCGAAAATTTTCTTGACAACTCAACTCAAGAGCGGTATTGCTTCCATAAGGTAGTCTGTACCCCTTTGAATTGGCCCTTGCGAGAAACATAGTTGGCCACGCCCATAGTTCAAGTTAAATAAGGTTAAAAAAAGCATAGTGATTGAGGGGTCTAATGCAGTTTTCATAGACTATTTTCTCAGAAACGAAGATAATTATCATCCATATTATGATCTCACTCTCTCAGTTAAATATATGAATCAACTGTGACGAAGGGATATAACTATAACCTTATGTTCTTAGATAAATATATTTGAGTAAGATCTTGCAAAATATCTCTTATCTCTATATTAACATTTCTAGAGAGATATTGAAAGATACTATAACACTATTCAAGTGTACATAATAATAGTAATTATTTAAACTTGTGTTTTATTTAAGATTTTGTAGGATGCAATATCTTTCGTATCAATCACAACAGGGCCTAACTATGCAGGACGCAAGATTAGAAAGTAAAAAGAAAACATAGATATGTTTTTTTTTACTTTTTAAATGTTCAAGTATAAAACTATGTAACCATTTGTCATTAAATAAACCTTTATAAACGGTTATCTATATACAAATTGGAACATATAGATATTTATTTGCATGAAAAATGCTACTTTAATTAAGGTTAATGAATAAACTACTTTTATAAACGGTTATCTATATACAAATTGGAACATATGGATATTTATTTGCATGCAAAATGCTACTTTAATTAATGAATAAACTACTTATATAAGTCATAATAATATCTCTTATTTAAGTAAACATTGTCTTTTTGCACCATAATCTTCCAATTATAAATTTTAATTAAAGTCCCCTGACATTTATTTGAAAAAAAAACCGTAATATATATAAATATAGGTATTAATATTATAAAATAAAACTTTTATGTTACCAATTATCTGACTACAATAAAACATTTTACTTAAATATTCAGTATTCGGCCGAATAGTACCTAGATATTCGGTATTCGAGCGAAAAGAATAAAAGTAGCCGAATAGGCTGAATACCGAACAATAGCCCAATATTCGTTACAAGTCTACCTAGAGTCGTAATTAATGAAAAATTTTGAACAATCCAATTTAATTTTCTATAATTTAAATAATTTTAATTGGACTATTGAAAATATTTATTATCCTGAACTTTTAATGAAAAAACTAACTTCCTATTTTTGGCTCTATCCTTTTTTATTAGAAAAATTGTAATAAGAAATAAAAAAAATCTGTAAATGGGACTGCTATAATTTTATGTTCAAAGTTAACTGACGTTTTCAGGCTCCACTAGAACCGGTGGCCGTTATTACACTGCGTCCAAATCGCACGCAGACCCGCAAGAAAGTCGTCTGGACCGAGGACACCGTCGACAATGAGAACATGAATAAAAAGAAATCCAAATGTAAGATATACCAGTTCTCTATGGGCTATCGTTTGTTCTGTTGAACCTTCTTAATCATTTCCATCATTAAGCAGGATATTTATATGAGCCATTACAGGGTAATTTTTTAAAGAGTAGTCAAATTTTATAATTAAGTTCAAATATATAAATAATTATATACCGTTATCGCCGTTTTTGAAAATACGAGTTAGGCTTCTACTTTTCTTTTTGAAATTATCCCAAATTGATTATGATTTATGGGCAATAACTACGCGTACGCGCTCTGTGTGCGATTCAATAAAATATTTTTACCGACCGCCGACCCTTACGAATGTTTGCGTGCGTTGTAGTAGTAGTAGGCATTAGATATTGATGAATGAAAATCAGTTCAAATAATGCATTGCCAAGCATTCTGAATTTAAAAGATTTTTTTTTAATTAATTTTTCTTCACTATTCGCCTATATTAGATATTACGAACCTTCTGTGAAAATTTGGCCGTATATTGCAAAATAACCCTAATCCTAATAGTTAGCCTAATAGCCTAAGTAGGCTAATAAAACAAGCCTAATTAAGTTGTATGCTTGGCATAGATTGCCTCGTTGATTTAGTGGTCGTAGGTGTGACTGCTGATAATAAGGTCCTGGTTTCGAATCCCGGAGCGGACCAAAACCACAATTTACAATCCGCTCACTGCCATGTCTACCCGTACAGCTGCTCTCTAGACAGGATGACGTATCTTCAGCGTACGATTAACGAATTAAATTTATCAACTTTCGCAACAGATTTATTGCGAACAGATTTAATGTGTGTGTAAATTTATTTAAATATGTATAGATATTACTGTTCATATTATATTATAGTATTATACTGAATGAAATAAAATCATAATATGTTAATAAAAAATTAAAACTAGTAAACCTAGTATTTATTTATCGATCAATTTCATAATGTGTTAATGTAAAATAAAATAAAAATATTATTATCAGTGCCATAGGCTTCTATTCACTACTCATTCTATTTACTATCACCCACTGTTGAAGGTACTGATGAAGTCCGCGTCCTTAAGTTTCCCTACTGCTTCTATTTCATCTTCTTAGCATCTAATTACTTGTAAATGTCGTCCTTCAATTTTAGAATTCGGCAGATCATGACGTGACTGGACATTTCATGAAATGAATAATACTTATTGAAAGCCATTTTTTTATTACCGCTGATACGCCGCTATTTCATCAGTTGGCCGACAATTTATCTGCCATAACTTGTTTTTGTGTGTATTTTATATAAAATTATAAATGTACGTGGTTTTGACTGCACATACTGTTGCAATTTTTTCTAGATAGGTGCTTTTCTGTTTTTAATATATTAACAGCAGTCAAAGTTATAATTTATCGGCCAAATTAGAAATGGCGACGTATCATGAAATGCTCAGGAAGAACTTGTCTAATTCAATCTCGGACTACGACATATAAACGATGGCTCAAAATGTTCAGGTTGCTGCATATATGAGAAGCCGCGTCGCTTCGGCGAGTCTGACTCGGAGAGCAGCGACGACGAGTGCGAGCACTGCTTCGGTCACGTGGAGCAACGTCGTCAGAAGCGACAGGCCGGCGAGACCACCACGGAGTTGCAGGTGTCTTGTCTACTGTTAAATAGAACTTAACTATTTAAATAAATTAACACTACTTATTAAAGACTTTACTTAATAAAATATTCGTGGAACGCAGTAAAAAGTAACGACAATGAAAATCCACTGCTGAACAAGTATATGGTTCAAGAATGTCTCTTTTTAATTTATTATGTCCCTATGGTGACATCTCTTGGCTAAAATCTGGAACTTGCAGGGTTTCTGTTGGAGTGAATCATAAGTTTCGAAATTAAAAAAAATATATTAAAGCTTTATTTAAATGAATATATATATATATATATATATATATATATATATATATATATTTCATATAATACCTGAAGTCGAGTAGGACTGTTCCTGAGCTACTGATGAAAATGTCATTTTTTTATAGAATAACGATAGCAAGCGAGCACGCAGACCTCCTGATGGTAAGTTGATACTGCGGTTCAAGACATGTACATCTACCCCCGATTAAGAATCAAAATGCTGATGCGTTATCACCCCCGAAGACTAAGATGAAATACTTTGTTACTAGTAATAAAGGTCTTCAATGTTCTACACTCAACACACGAAACATTATTCTGCTCTTTCGCCCTTGTATTCTGTAAGACCGTGCTCCTTCTCCAGTTGAGCTGACCCATTTGTGTTGTAGCTTGCAGCTATGTAAGAGGATCACACTGAAAGTTCTTAGAAATTCAAAAACTGAACAAGCTAGCAAGTTATTAGTTTCATTATATATTTATTTACATCAATACATCGCTACATCTGATGGAACTACTGAAAAACCACTTTGCCCACTCGTCCTTAGGGATCTCTTCGACGGCATTTTGAAACGCAGCCACTGCTTCCTCGGCGTCCGTAAAACGTTTTCCTCAAAGTTTTATTTTTATTTTCGGTTTTTCGGAAATAAATAAAAATCGCAAGGTGCTTTATACGTGGTAGAGCCACGCTGCAGTTATATTAGTAGTATAGTTGTAGCACGAATGAGTCGGCTCGACTGGGGAAGGACCACGCTCTCACAGAATACCAGCGTGAAATAGTAGCTTAATGCTCCTGTATTTCGTATGGTGAGTGTAGAGAACCGGAGACCCATTTTACTGGAAACGAGGCATTCCATCTTAGTCCTCACGGGTGACAACGCATCTGCATTTTGATTCGTAATCGAGGATAGATGTAGATGTCTATGGGCCACAGCAACCACATTGTTTTTAGATCCTCTAAAACAATTATTGCGTAACGTCATCCTTTCGAATAACGAGGCCACCATCTTTTTTCCCACGCTTCGACCTTTCTTCACTTTAGTTGGCAACTCCTCGAAAGGAAACACAAAGACAGCAGATTGTCTATTAGTTTCAGGATCATAACAATAAATTTCTTCAGCTTTCGTCACCCGTAAGTAAGTCGACCACAGCATTTGAGTCATCTTTAAATCTTTGAACCATTTCACGACCCCAATCAACACGAAGGAATTTTTGGGCTTCTGTCAAATTATGAGGTATTCACCGGGCACAAAGCTTCCTAGCCGCTAAATGTTGAAACAGAAACAGAAACTTTTTATTCAATATAGATTAGTTATTAATATTAATACTTATTGAAAGTTATTTTTTTTCTCATTTACCACTGGTTCGCAAAAAAACCTCTGTCCTGGGACGAACCAGCAAGAAACCCACCGGGACTATATGCACTTGTTCATAGAGGATTATGTGCACTTGACTCCTAACGTTGCCTAAGCTTATACGAATCTGCTGATAAGTCACTCTTTTGTCAGTCTCTATCATACGCCGCACAACACTGATGTTATCTTCAGTCGTCGCCGTAGAAGGCCGTACCTCACGCAGATCATCGGTGAGATTAGTGCGACCACGTATAAACTCATTAAACCCGTTGGTAAACAGTGGCACGAGATGGGGCTTCATCGTGAAGGCCAATCGAAGTCTATCATAACTTTCTTGTTGACTTAAATGACGTCGAAAGTCATTAAAAATCATTGTACTAAAATTTTCTCGCGTTAAATTCATGCTGCCGTGACACAGACAATTTTGATTTTGCTGCCAAAGCGTAAACAAATGACAAATTAATAAAATACATACACAATAATAATGGCAAAGAGTTCCATTTTTGAAATTTGTTATTATTTTGTTATATCGTTTACAAGTGGCCAGTTCTATAAACTTTCAGTGTCGCCCTCGTATAGCTGCAGCAGGCTTTACCACATAAAATATTTTATTGCTTTTTTAAAATAAATTTTAAATTCCAGGTAGCTTCCGAGAGAACGGCAACAGTAACGCTCAAAACAGAAGAAGATCGACCCTCATCCCCTGCACCCCCCACTCCGCCCGCTACTTAGACTGCACTTACTTTTAAAATTAACTTTCACTCCTCATTTCAGTTGTTAAAACGTAGACGTTACATTATAATATATAGTTTATTAATGAATAAACACAACATTACAAGAATATAATAAAGTAAATATCTTCGATCAACAATAAAAAACAACTACAGGCTTGTTCGGGAGGTTGGTAGACGGTCAAGTTTGCGTGCGACCCAAAAACAGCACATAGACCGTGACACATATATGATTCATTATTGCCTTATATTTAAATGTATTATACTTTTATATAAAATCCTAAATATGGTATTAATAGTAGTAATGTCCTGACCTAATATCGGCCACGGCGACCAGTCTGTCAAAAGATTAAGAAGACCGGACGGTTTTAACACAGGACACAGCAGAAATAATCTCAATTTCATAATCAAGGGGGGGGGGGGTGTTTCCGGCACTTCCCCCTTTTAGGGCCCCATATATTCGTGCAGCAGATAACTAAAAATGAGTCAGTTTGCTTAAATAGGAAAACAAGATGTAAAAACTTTGGTTATAATTTTACATTAAAATGCTGGTTTAATTTTGGTGATCATTTACTACTTTCGTCTGTTATATGTTACTATATCTGGTGGTAAGTTAAACATAAGCCTATTTCTTGTACATGCATAAAGATATACAAAAGAAACATGAATACTTGCAATGTTTTTTCTTAATTTCGTAGAATTCAATATTTTCATGTTACATACTATTTATTTGAATACTATATTGTTCGTAAAATACTATAATTCTTCTTATAATAACCAATAATACTTGACAACCCTAATAGTAGGCGTAGTTGAAGAGTTTTTCATGTTCTGTCCCGTTTCTCGGTTGTATATTGTTGATCGAAGGTAAATAAAACGTATTTATTGCAAGATGAAGTGAGTTTTCGTCGGTTTATTAACTTTATCTGTACTTGAGGGAGCGCGAAGCGTAAATATGGACTGACTAGTTAAACGCAAATTAAGTATTTCCTCAGACTTTTGTTTTCCTTATATAGTTTGAGGAGTTTTATTTTCCTTTGCATTCAAGTTTAAGAATAAAAAAGTGACTTACCAGTAAAAAATAAGCTGTGTGACCACACTGACGGCTATTCAAAACATATTTATTACATTTTTCATTCAAATCTATTTAAAATCTACTTATTTTTGTCGCATATATTATGAATGTATAGAATAGAAAAAGAAAGATATTTTTTCTATACAATTCAAATGTGTGCCCATTAAGATTTCAAGTAACACGACATTTAAATATATAAGTCCGTACCGTAAGAAGCGTTTTCTTTAAATAATCATCGTGGACTTAGTTTTATGATTTAAGATATTCTCTTTGGTCCAATAAGTGACCAATGACAGTGAACAACAGTTTTCTTAACACAAATGACTGATCGACCTGTCTCTGAATTTATAGCCTATTAATTAAAATGATTGGTAGAGGGTATACTATGCTATGCTACTATAATGTACTGTGTTAAGATAAT
This sequence comes from Parnassius smintheus behrii, assembly GCA_036936625.1. Taxonomy (NCBI): domain Eukaryota; kingdom Metazoa; phylum Arthropoda; class Insecta; order Lepidoptera; family Papilionidae; genus Parnassius; species Parnassius smintheus. Next base: position 52,364,603 of record JAUPFT010000005.1, read on the forward strand.
GCTTAATAAAACATTCTACAAGTTATAATATACAAGAGTTTATTTTGTCTAATATTCTTAAATATTTATTAAGAATACTTGTCTATTGATAGTTTTTTTTTTATATTTTTTGATCTTGACCATTCATTTTAAAATTTTCTATTAAACAGCTATAAATTCGTTAAGCAATGTTTATTAAAAATTGTTTGCTAAATTTAATTACTGTTGATTTAAAATTTGTAGATTTACCTTAAATGTTAAATCCTTAAACGCATGATCTTTTTTATTTTTAGTAAGAAATATGTGTGTTATGTCTCTGAATATTTAAGAAGGTACCGTCCGTTAAATTCTTTATTTTGTCTCTGTAGGATGCATCCTACACTATGCACTCCAAGTAATATATATATATATATATATATATATATATATATATATATATATATATGTATATGTGTATATATATATATATATATATATATATATATATATATATATATATATATAAGTAGGTGTTTATTTAGTATGGTTTTACTCAAAATTAAAAACAATCAGATTGCGTGTTTAACTTATTTATTGCGATATTCTCTAAAACGATTGTTTGTCTTATTGTAACAAAATGATCATTACATTTTTCACATATGGTTTGGGTAAAACCCACAAGTACACTTAGGCATCTTATACATGTTACTTTTGTCACAAAAAACTGGCCAGTGGGCTACTTGGTGTATTCGAACATCTTTTACCGGTGCAACCTGGGAAACACCTTTCCTCTTTTTCGCCTGAAGGGTCTTCCCCTTTTTACTTCAATTTTCCCAAAAACCAAGGGGTTTCAGCTACTTCTAGACGAAATGGTTTTTGTGACATAAGTTTCTTGTGGTACAATCTTCATTCGATAGGAAAAAGAGCAAAGCGATTATTCAAATGGTGTATGACTGGTCTAATCTTATGTAATTGTCATAACGAGGATGATCAGATGGAAACAGTGAGTCATTGTTGTGTAAAGTTTTTCATAACGGTTTGGTAACATACATTGTTAATATTCTTTCAAAAAAAGTTATATATATGAGCAAACCCATACTTAGGAGACATTAGGGTATTGTAAAGTAAAGTTACAGCCTATATATAGGTCCCACAGCTGGGTACAGGCCTCCGCTCATTTCTGAGAGGGTTTTAGGGCAAGTAATTGTCCGCCGCGCTGCCCCAATGCGTGTTGGCGAACTTCACATGTCTTCGAAATATATTTTTTTTCTTATTTCTCTGACATGCAGGTTTCTTCACGATGTTTTCCTTCACCGCCGAGCACGTGGTAAATCAGCACTTAAAATTGCAATTAACAATTTCGTTGTTGCCGGCGGGGAATAGGATATTGTATTACAGACAAAATATAACATGCCTTCTTGTTTAACTAAATATAAATTAATAATAAATTGCCTTTTGTAACTTCTTCTTTGAGTAGAGTTAGTACTATATTCAATATTTATAATCTATAAAAACAAAGTACTAATAAAACAGCATAACTTACCTTGAAAAATCCAAAAAAAAGTGATCACACAATCATCAAAAAGCGCTAGCAAGCGCTTGTAAGCAAAATGGCGATCGTAAGCGGTAAGCGCTGTCAAATCGCAAGTAGCTATTTTCCTCTAGGACACGAAGTTAGTTTTAACTGGGGAACCTAACCTAATTTAAAAATATGTTTCTAAAGTATTCATATTAAAAACTTACCAATCATGAATGTGTTAATAACATATATATGTTTATTCATGTCGTTATATTACTTAAAACTAATATTGCACAAAACAACTTATAAACTCTACTTCAAAAGAAACAAATTAAATAAACAAAATGGCGGATTGTGTCAGTGCATAGAGAATATAACCACTAGAGAGCGTATAGGCAAATTTCTTCTAAGCATTCGACTCACTACTGCGGGCCGGGGGACGAGGAAGAACGCGTGGCTGCAAATGGTCAAGTTGCGTTGTTTTGGCTATCTTTAGGGTTGCTCTTCTTAATAAAGGAAAATATTCGTTATCGATAAAATGGATTTTATCATTATGAAAAATACTTAATTAAAATCATAGAAATAATATTTAATCAAAATCAATCAGTTACAACGAAAACATTTATTTATTATATTATTATTGATTTTTAAAATTAATTAATTTGTTATATTTATTTCGAATTAAAGTTTAAGGGTCCTGATTGTTCTTTGTAAAAAAATTTAAACAAGCGTCTACATATTTGTAAATTATGTATCTTGCTAATTAAATTAAATGATTTGTTGATTCTATTTCAAATTGATGAAAATGAATATACGGGAATCAATAATACCTAATCAGAGATTTTAAAAATCGTTCTCATAAAATAATTGGTACTATATTTCGAAGACATCACTTTTGAACCACTCTCACTGATCGCCCTCTTATTAAAAATTTTACAACGACGACAAATATATATTACTGTAGTGGATCCGTACAATAACTTGTCTTTAGTGTCCTTTCGAAATTGTAAGCCGTTCTGATTTGGTACACCAATCTAACTAATTTAACTAGGTAACTACAAACTTTAACTAAGAAAAAATACCGACAAACTGAGAACCTCCTCTTTTTTCTGAAGACGGTTAAAAGTAGATAAAAGTATTTTTTCACAGTGCGTGAATTGAATAATCTTTTTATTAATTTTTATTTTATTATTTTCGATATCGACTATGAGTTATTAAAGGTAACAGTAAGTCCTAATGTTTACGATAAACATGCAAAGGGAAAGAAAGGAATAGAAGCATTAGAATTGTCTAATAATAGAACGAGACTTTTTCAAAAGACATCAACGCGCGACTCAACCATGTCGTTATTTAACCAACCACCGTTTTAGATAGACCCCTACAATGGCTCATAATCTGAATTAATCAACAATAATTTTCGTATTTTTTACTTAGCAATGAAAAGAATGGAGTAAATTCTTTTTGGACATCTGTCCTGGAATGTTTCCCACACCACTTCACCGCGCATTTTGATGCATTATAATTGCATAAAAGTTATAAAAATTTGCATTAATTTAGCGTGCACACAGGTCTATCACTTGGACAATACTAAAGTGGTTTAGGTACCATAGCCGATGCATAGGCGACAAAATACTAATAGTTTTCGAGCGTCGGGGCACTGTATGCGCAGTCAAGTGGTTATATAGTCTTTGTGTCAGTGCTACTGAAGTTAGCAAACGTGTCCTGGCCGAAAACTGTTTAGTTTCGCCATTTTGCTTACAAGCGCTTTGTTTTGCCAAACGCACCCAATTCACTAACAAATTTTTCAAAAAGTTTCAGTTGTCAAATTCGAATATACCTACAAAAAAACAGTACTGACAACATAAGAATTTTTTTTCATAGGATAGGATAACAATCGAGCACACAGTCCACGTGATGGTAAGTGGTGGCTGTGGCCCATAGACATCTACATCCTCGACCTCGATTACGAATCAAAATGCAAATGTGTTGTCATCCGTGAGGACTAAGGTGGAATGCCTCGTTTCCAGTAAAAAGGGTCTCCAGTTCTCTACACTCACCATACGAAACACAGCAGCATTAAGCTACTATTTTACGCTGGTATTCTGTGAGAGCGTGTCCTTCCCCGGTCGAGCCCAACCATTCGTGCTACAACTATACATAAACACTCACGCCTGTCACCCAGAGGGGTAGGCAGAGACTACAGACTTCCATTTGGCACGATCCTGACGCACCTCTCTCGTCTCCTTCACATCCATACACCTACGCGTACATGCTCGTCGGTTAAGGGTACTCCTAATTTGGCCCGTTTTCAATAAATCGCCAATTTGGTCGATAAATTTTCGCCTAGGACGTCCCTTTCCGACTCTGCCATTCACTTCTGCAACATAAATCTTCTTTGTCACTCTTTCCTCATTCATTCTTTCCACACGATCAAACCACCGAAGCATTCCTTTCTTAATCCTGATCACACTCTTCTCTTATTACACAATTTCTTACCCTGTCGTTCAGATTCAGCCCGAACATCCTCCTTAACGACCGCATTTCTACTGCGTTGATTCTACTCTCGTGCTTCTTCTGCCACACCCAACTTTCACTGCCATACGTCCAACACAGCATTGTGAATTGCCATACGTGCCTTTTTTCACAAATCGTTTTACTTTCTTCTCTTTCAAAAACCTACAACTATATAACTATAACTGCAACATGGCTCTACCACGTAAATAAAGTCTGTTCTCGATGGACAGGTGACATATTGTTTTTATCAACTCAAAGGCGTATGACATTTAGCCATCAGAATATAATGTCTGCATCCTACATTATGAATTTAAGAGTTAAATGGAAGCTTCGGCAACCGTTTGGCGTGGTCAGAGTACCACGTATCTGCTACTCTGGGGTCTTGAAATAGAAACTCAGCCGTTATCACTATTTGTTTAAAAGGGCTTTTAGTATATCAATGGTAAACAGAATATTTTGATTTTCATTTTTGCTTTTTCATTCAGGTTGTCTCACTCATTCTCTCATTGTCCTAGATTCTATGTCACTACATTCTTCCTACTATATGCCTATGGTGTCTAATAATATAGTGTATTAAATGTTGTTCCCGGAGACGATCTAATAGAAAAAAAGGAACCACACGTACTTCATCAAAAATAACGTTCATAGTGCACGTTCACATTGCGAGTTTGCGACAGACATGTTAGTTTCATCTTGTCTCTCGTGCAGTGCGGATGTCGTGTCGTTTGGTGCTCCTTACTTGTGTTCTCATCATTTATCTTTTTTATTCTAACATTGATTTTGCTTAGCTATTGATGTGTATTTTGTTTGGAAATTTTCAAAAATTTAGGAGGACGATTTACGATCGATCTATATAGTGATTGCGTAAGATAATCTAAATACACCATTGCATCTTAAATGTAAGCGGTGACAGAGGGAAATGATGAAGCAGCATCTTCCTGCCAACAGCATAAAATTATAACTGCAGTAGCAACTGCAGTTATAATTTTGTGAACCCAAACGTGTCAACTATAGCAAAAATAGTTCTTATAAGGCAATCTATTAGATGTAGATAGGCTGTAACGGATAGTAACGGTAACTAAATGTCTTGCAGTCTGATTTAAGCATTTGTTAAAAATAATTGTTATCCAATAATAATTATTTAGAATATAACCGTCATAGAATAGTATATTGTGTAGTTTCATTTTAAAAATTAAACATTAAATCAATATTTTTCACAATAAAAAAAATAATTTTCTGGAAATCCAAGAAAATTTTTGACCAACGAACACACAGTCCGAATGTGGTAAGTGGATTCTGTGACTTAAAGAAATCTTCGTGTATCCTCGAATAAGAATTCAAATCCAGATGCGTTGTCACCTCCGAGAACTAAGAAGAATTGCCACTTTTCTGGTCCAAACGGTCATAACTTAAAAAATTTAAGTAGGTGGAGGGAAACCTGAGACTTTTTGTCACCGGTCTCTCTCTTTTCCAAGTCTTTTCAGCACAAAACTCCAGCTATCCTCTGAGGTAAAATATTTAGGTCTTACCTTGGACAGCAAACTTAACTGGAATAAACACATAGAAAACAAAATCGACAAAGCTGGTATAACTTTCTGGCAATGCAGAAACATGATTGGCAAAAGGTGGGGACTGACGCCAAAAATCATACTGTGGCTTTACAAAACTGTAATTCGGCCCATGATCACATACGGCGCTCTGGTATGGTGGACCAAGACAAATGAAGCCACCACAATTAAGAAGCTTCAGCGCTACCAGAGACTGGCATGTATGGCTGCCACAGGCTGCATAAGAACTACGCCAACAGCAGCCTTGGAAGCGATGCTGGAGCTAACTCCGCTTCATCTACATATACAACAAGAAGCGACTTTACCTGCCATCAGACTCAAGACCCTAAATCTTTGGAGTAAGAATAGTGTCCCTCATACAGGCATAATTGATAGAATTCACTCAGAAATTCCTATCCTACAAGCCAAATACGATAGGATTCCTAAACAATTTGTTTTCGATAAGAAATACAAGATACAATTAAATGAAAACAGCTAGCCGGAAGGATTAAGCGCAAAAGAGCTTAGAGTTTTCACCGATGGTTCTAAAACAAATAAAGGTGTAGGTTCTGGAGCTTTCTCTGAAGACCTCAATATTCACATATGCACACCGCTGGGTACCTATAACACGGTCTTTCAGGCGGAATGTATGGGTATCATTCAAGCGGCCATAGCAATAGATGCTAGGAAGGTTAATGACTTCCCCATCAGAATACTGACCGACAGTAGGGCGGTACTACAAGCTCTGAGTTGCAATGGGGTGAACTCGGGACTAATATATGAATGCTGATCAAAGGTTAGAATAGAAAAAATGCGCGGATTGAACTTCTTTTTTTATTGTAGTAATCGCGACACTTCTTACTTGAAATAAAAATAATTAGAAACTTCTTTTGGAATTGCTACTTAAAATTTACCTACAGTGAGAGAAAATTGGTCTGGCTCACCAGGAAGGGTAAATGGAATAGGTAAACTCACGGTTAGCGGCAGCGGCGATCAACTCCAACTTGGCTTCAACGATATCTTCGGATGTGGAAGGCTTCAGTCTTCCTTGACCACACTCACTAACGCTATTTACATTGATTTTTATATTGGAAGGCTTAGACAAGAACAGCCATTACCGATGCAGTTCGTCTTGAGTCTCGATTACATGTGGGTATCGATCGCGTCTACTTCTTTTACAGACGCTTTTGTTGTGGTCCAACAGATGGCGCCATAAGTTTGTTTTGCGGTTAATTGGAAAGAAGGATGCAACAGAAAAGTAAGGAAAGCAAGCCAGTACAAATGCCATCAACGATTAAATGAGGTATGTAAAAACAACAATGTGACTCTGCAATGGATAAAGGGACCTCAGTGGATCCAGAGGCAACGATGCAGCGGACGGCACTTACGCTTGCGCGTGCGCTACTGCCAGAAGAGGATCGGTTCTGGCCACTATAGGGCCGGAACCAATCGTACCAATCCCCTTTGGTAACGTTCGTTCACTGGTACGTAGACACTTCACTAATCAACACGCTCAGCTTTGGAAAAATCTAGTAGACTGTAGACAAGCCAGGGAGGCCCTACCTGAAATAAACAGCGCTTAACCAAAGATTTAATGAGACTGAACAAGCCGCAGATCAGGATAGTAACAAGTGCTATCACAGGACACGGCACCTTTAACAAACATTTATTTACTATAGGTGTTACAGATAGTCCCCTGTGCAGGGCATGTATGGGGGAGGAAGAAACGGCGGCCCACGTGCTACTGAAATGTCCGGAGGTCGCTACGTACAGGGCTAAACATCTCAGCACGCCGGGATCACTCCCCGAAGTTGCATGCACATCAAGGGACTGTTGAACTTCTTCGGGGAGATCTCATGGCTCGAATAATCACATTATTCCTGCCCACACGCAAAATACGCGCATAGACGTGGAGTTGCGGAAAACAGCCCGTCGCAAACTAAACTAAACTTCATATATAATTGTGTTGTAAAAACATGTGTACTACACCTGGAATAAATTTAAATACGATATCTTAACTTTTCTGTTTAATTTAACAGTGGTACAGCCACGCGGTAGAATCGTGGTGGTAACAAGACCTCACAGAATATCAACGTGAAGTACAAGTTTTCTTCACAACACAACACTCCTTTGTGCCCGGGTTTGCGAATACGTCAGAGAGGACATTTGTTTTTAACGCCTCGGCAGTCTTGAAGATACGGACCTGTCCATCCTACCACTGCGCGGAGACGGCGACAGCGATCTACGCGTCTACGGGTACCTCTGTAGGCCCTATAGTGGTAATGCAGAGCGACTCATGGACCACGTCCAAATGGCTACAGATTCCTTGCTACAGCAGATCGTTATCCTTGGCGGTTTTAACGCCCACCACGCCAAATGGCTCGGTTCACGTGTAATCGATCATGCGGAAAGATCTGTTTATGAATTTGCCTTGGCATATGGTCTTACACAGCTGGTTACTTCGCCTACGGGGATTGTAGATGTGGAAAATCATACACCTGTTGGACCTTCTGCTGACCTCTCATCTGGATGGATATCAGTTTGCCGTCGAAGCCCCTCTTGCCTCCTCGAACCATTGTCTTGTCCGGAATGTAGTGACGTCGTAGTTGCATTCTGTAGGCTGCCGCCTTTCTACCCTTGGGAGCGGTAGTTCCTTCGGGAACTCCTGCATTATGGTCACTTGCCAAGACTGTTCAAGGGAATTTTTGCCATCTCTGCACAGAGAGGATGACTCACTGGCTCTCTCTTTGCGTCCAACTCGACTCTCGATGACGGGGGGAACACACCGCGGACCATCCCGCGGTGGGAGTGCTCCATGGCGGATTTGCAATTTACACAGTGCTCGGTCGCGCTCGCAAAGCAGCCCTCTCCCAGGACGTTAACAAGTCAATTGGGCCTGATGGAATCCCTCCCCTTGTGCTGAAGACGTGTGCACAGGAGTTGGCACCGATTTTAACGCGTCTTTTCCGGTACTCCTACTTCCAAGGCGTAGTCTCGAATTCAAGGAAGACAGCTTTGCTCCACCCGACCCTAAAAAACACGACTGCTCAGACCCGTCCAACTACAGGCCTATCGCCTTCGCCTCCTTGTTCTCCAAAATAATGAAATCCATTATAAACTGCCAGCTCATGAGGTACCTTGAGGATCACCAGCTGATTAGTGACCGCCAATACTGTTTTCATCGAGGTCGATCAGCTAATGATCTTCTAGTTTACTTGAATCGTAGATGAGCTGAGGCAGTACAGTCCAAGTGGGAGGCATTGGCCGTTAGTTTGGACATAGCGAAGGCCTTCGTTCAGGTCTGGCACAAAGCGATTCTTTCGAAGCTCCCTTCCTATGAACTTCCCGAGAAATTGCGCAATTGAATCACCAGTTTCCTTGCTTATCCGAGCGTAAGTTCGTAGTAGTCTACTACCAACTTGGTTACTACTGAACAAAGTCTCGGATTGGAGGCAACTAAATCTAGTCTAGTTCAATCCCAAGAAGACATATTTAAAAAGAAACCTAAAGCAGCAAAACCTAAGCTAAAAAGAAACCCTTTGTTGCCTCAGTTAGCATCAGAATCCTCGGTGTCGAAATATCGAATAGTGTGCAGTTTCGTGGTTACTTGGAAGGGAAGGCCAAATTGATCTGTAAAAAGCTTGGCGTTTAGCGAGACAGTATTTCATGTCGGCACATCATTTGCGACTTTACAAAGCGCAAGTTCATCTTGACATAGAATACTGTTTCTATGGTCTTCTGGTCTGGGGCACACCAGTGTCAGTTCCTTCCACTTGACCGCATCGAGCGCAGCGTGGTTCGAATCGTCGACGATCGAGGTATTTCTCATCGGCTCGGTTCACTGGCGCTGCGTAGGGATGTTCCATCCATTTGCATTTTCAATCGCATCTACCATGGGGAGTGCTCTGAGGAATTGTTCAGATTAATTCCAGCCGCCAAATTTCACGAACGCACATCGCGTCAAAATTCGTCAAAAACCACAGTCCGTTTTACTAAGACTTTTCTTCCTCGTACAACTTCTCTGTGGAATAGTTTACCACCATTGTTTTTTCCGGACCGTTTTTTGTGTTGCGGTTGTTCAAGGGCGGCTGTAATCACTTACCATCAGGTAAGCCGCATGCTCGTTTGCCCCACTCTTCTATTAAAAAAAATACAAAATTGTTCTTGTTGAAAATCCCTTTATATATGCTGTCGCGCTGTGCCCTCAAATCGAAGCTACAGCTAAAAATGATTATACCTACGTCCAGCTGGGTTTTTTACTGGTTCTACCCAGGACAAAGGTAACTTTTCCAACTATTGTCTTTTAAAGTATTATTTGTAGTCTATTAAGCTCCTTGACAAAATTATTTCGTTGTATTGTACAGGCTCATCAATTTAATAAAATACTATCATCAGTTGAGTTAACTGTTTATTTAACTATAATACATAGACTAATATATAGCGTTAAAAACTAAACAAACATTCAACATTTCATTCTTAACGAATATATATTGTATATATTGCTTTTAAACTATTGTCTTTTAAAGTATTATTTGTAGTCTATTAAACTCCTTGACAAAATTATTTCGTTGTATTGTACAGGCTCATCAATTTAATAAAATACTATCATCAGTTGAGTTACCTGTTTATTTAACTATAATACATATACTAATATATAGCGTTAAAAACTAAACAAACATTCAACATTTCATTCTTAACGAACATATACAATACATTTCTATGATAGGTCCCTGAAGAAGAGCAAGTATTCTCCATTTCAATCGGAGGTTAAATTGTAACACATAAAACAAACACGCTCTTTGTTTACGTCGAAGTTCAAACGTTATAATATTATATAAATTACATTATAAAATGTAATCATTATATAAATTTACACAGTTTTTTATTTTTTCATTAAGTTCCAGCAAGGTAAATGCAACTACCGCGAAAATGCAACTATTTTAAATAATTAGGGTGATGTTGTCTCTACGGCGGCTGAAAACTAAGTAACTTAGCGGTCAGCTAAGTAGTAGTAAGCAAGTGACAGCGGTCAGCCGCCGTAGAGTCTACAACACCTGAAGATGCCTCGTGTAGAGGGGAAACACGTCGTGTCGTATTATCGTCGATGGTGTGTCTTTCCTAGAATAGTGGTGTTAGGAGTAGTGGTGCTGGGATTTGGTGGTGACGGGATTAGTGCACGCAATTGAGGGAGGGCGGGAGGAGCTCTTCAAACTAGGTAAGACACGTCATTTTATTTAATTTAGCGGATGGTTGCAAAATAACTATTAATATCATTTATTTTAGGATAATAAATTATTTTCCCATCAAAATTAGGCACAGACAATACACCATACAGCCATGCGTTTAAATGGGGATATTTAATAAAAAGCAAAAAATGGCGGGAAAAGGGTGCGGCATACATTTTTGATTTTAGAACTTACAAGTAGAATCTACAAGTGTTAAATTTTATAAGCCCTGTAGATTTTTTTGATAAACGTAATTTACACGAACTTGTAAAAACTTTCTTGTAAAGTGTAACTTGTGAACAAGTGGAATTGTGAGTTTTGATAAGTGGAGAATGGAGGAGTATTTTCTACTGAAATCGACGAAAAGATAGCTTCGTGTATTCATATCCTCGAAAAATGTGGATATCCACTGACCAAAAATGAAATAATTGCTATGATTCGGAATATATCCGTAGAAACGGTATAGTGACTCCCTTCAGAAATGACGTACCAGGGAAAGAATGGTTCTTAGCTTTTCGCAAGCGGCATAAGCTCTCATACAAAAATCACAATCTGTGGAAATTGCATGGAAGAAGGCATGCAACCGTTTGTTATATATGAGTATTTTGATTTGCTTGAAAAAGTTACTCGGGAGTTAGAACTTGGCAACAAACCCGAACAAATTTATAACTTAGATGAGACGAGTTTTTGCTCGGATCCATCTAAAATGGATTCCAATCAACTAGGACGACAAGCGGCCCAGCTCGCGAAAATACGACGGTTTTGCTTGCTGCTATATAATACAATTGGAGAAAAAAAATACCGTCTTTAGTTATATTCCAGGGCAAATATTTATGGAACGAATGGATGTACCAAAACGAAAATATAAAAACTGTCTATGCGGTTAGCCATAAAGGATGGATGGAGACTACTATTTTTGAAAAGTACTTGAAAGACGTTTTCATACCCGCCGTCGGTGACAAAAGACCTGTGTTGCTGATTTACGATGGGCATTCCACACATGTAGATTTGAATGTGATAGAATTGGCAGCAACTAACGTAATTGCAATTATAAAATTACTCCCCTTGTAGCGCAATGAAACTGCTTAAAGATAGACGGGAAGATGAACTTGTTAAGTGGCAGCGCTTACATGTTGGTTCAAAATTACCAAAAGCAGAGTTTGCAAGAATAATAACGGAAATTTGGGATTTTTGAATTCAGTGATTTTCGAAAACGGATTCAAAAGAACTGGAATTTTTCCTGTTAATCGAGACGCACTTAGGAAAGACAAATTTGTTTTTCTTTGTCGTGGCAAAAGTGGCAGCAATTAATAGAAAATCAACAATCTGCTGTTAACATTAATGAAAAGTGTGTTGACGATAAAACCACTTTTGAAAAGATTGATCACTGGTGATGAAAAGATTGATCACTGGTGATGAAAAGTGGATCATCTACGACAATAACGTGCGAAAAAATCATGGTCGAGGGTAGTCAAGCTCCACAGACTAGCGAAACTAGGATTAACACGCAATGAGGTGATGCTGTGTATGGTGGAACTGGAAGGGCATCGTTTATTATAAGCTTTTACCTCCGGGCAGAAACATCGATTCGGATCTCTTCTGCCAACAACTAATAGGGCTCAAGCAAGAAATTGTGAAAAAACGGCCGGAATTGATCAGCAGATAATGACGGTGGTCTTTCATCATGATAATGCCAGACCGCACACATCTGTGACAACTCAGAAAAAATGAGAGAGCTTGGTTGGGAAGTGTTAATGCATCCATCATATAGTCCTGACCTTGCGCCCTCAGATTTTTACCTGTTTCGGTCTCTTCGGAATTCTTTCGGTGGTGTCGCATTTTTTAAAATTAAAAATTCTAAGATTTCTACAGCAACGGGATTGTGTCACTGCCCACAAGATAACAAGTTATCGAACAAAATGGCATATATATATATATATATATATATATATATATATATATATATATATATATATATATATATTATAATTAAATGTTGTTATTAAACTTTGAAAAAAATGTTTTGAATTTGTATATAAAATACGAGGAAACTTTTTCCCCAACATTATATACTCAAATACGAAAGCTCTTATTTAGTTAGCCCTCCAATATTGCTATATCCTTGCAGGGCACACGTGACTGATCAATAATAAAATCATCTTAAATTTGTAATACTTATGTGTCGTTTAAAAACAAAACTGGTCAAATACAAAAATAAAGGTTTTGGAACAAAGTGCGTCATTTTTTATATAAAAATCTTGTATTTGTTACCGGTATCAAAAACAGTCAGATCCAAAGCAATTCGTATAAAAATCAATTTGAAATCACTGCTCAGTATCAAAAAGTGTCAAATCCTTCAACGATTAGGACCGATTTACACTTCGACAAGTATAGTTAACTTGCGAGTTAACTTGCGAACCTGGCGAGTTAAGTTTGAACCTCGTTTGAATGGCAATAAGCGAGTTAAGTAGCAAGTTAACGATTAAGTTGAACGGGATAGCCGGCCGAGGTATTTTTCGGCGAGTTAAGTGCGAAGTGCTGCCCTCGCGCACGTCTCCCGCCACCCGCAACTAAACTCGCCGTTTGTGTAAACGAGCGAGTTTAGTTCAGTGCATAAGTTGACAGAACGCAACGTTTGCGCGCCAAAACGTACAATTGTACTTTTATAATTAAACTCGCCACAAATTTTGTACGATACTGTTTATTGAATATTTATAAGTTTTATATTGGGTTTTAATAATAATATGGACGGAAGATATCACGTATAAATTTGTATAGGAGTATTTAGAAGACAAATGTTTACATAATAGTAGAAGTTCAAATTGTAAAATTAAACCTGCTCGAGATGCTGCACTCACGAAAATTCTAAAAAACTAGTTTTAAATTACAATCAAAACAACGCAAAATGCATTTTTGCATTGTTTTTATTGTAATTCACACTTGGGTGTGACAACTGTGACAAACCAATAGCCAAGAAATCTGCTATGCTCGAGTGCAACAAATGCTCCAAAACTGTACACGCTACCCAGGCTTGCACCGGCCTAACATCTAAGCAATTAGCGGCACTGCGCAACACCGAGAATCTGGAATGGACCTGCGAAGATAGTCGCCGTGAAACTCCATGACAAAAGTCGTTTGTCATACAAGAAGAGGAAGATGAAGACGAGGAGGAACTAGTAATAACACAAGATATTGACAGCGGATCTAGCGCAATGAAAACGTTACTAAGCGACACATCATTCGAGGTTAAAAAGGCAGTGAAGAAAGAAATAGGCTCAGTAAAATAAGCACTCAGCTCTTGTTGTCAAAAAATGGACGGAATAATGGACACTTTAGCGATTATTACCGGAAAAATAAAAGATCTGGAAAACAAAAACACATACTTAATGAACCAAAATAAACATCTAGAGCCGAAAATCTATGCCATGGAACAATACATTGTAAACCTTGAGCAAAAACAACTTAATAATACATTTGAAGTTGTAGGAGTACCCGAAATAAAAGACGAAAATACGGAAATTATTCTAAATACATTAGCTACGAAGCTAAATATTGAGAAAAAAGAAATAACAGTTAAAAGATTGAAAGGGAAAAATGGAAAGGAGGGCGTGATCTTTAAAACAGGAAGAACAAGTGGATTATTGGATAAGAGCAGCAAGAAAAGTAGCTACACTTGCAGAGTACATCGTTTCCTGTCCAGATCCTGCCATAGTAAGAACAAAGATAATGATACGACGTGCCCTATCCAGTGCCAATAAAACTCTCCTGTGGCAAGCTAAACAAAAACTTAAGGTTAATATATAATTAACCTTAAGTATCTTAAGGTTAATATATAATTAACCTTAAGTTTTTTATATTTACGCGAACACTACACATTGAAATAATACTCGTTTTTACGGAATTTATCGCGTATATTTAACTTTTTAATACCCGACGTTTTGAGAGCTTTATAGCACCCATGGTCACGGGAAGGACTGAGATGTTTAACGTCCAGATGTCATAGTTAACCGCGGTTACCATAGATTAAAATTTAACTTTTGTTCCGATCTACACAGTATGAACTTATGGTATCATGAAGCCTTGCAGTTGTATGCTTGGGTTGGGATTTAATTTTATTTATTATAGGATCCCAAGCAGATGGTAGCACCCAGCCATCTTCTCTATTGAAATTAGGGTGTTTTTTGATTTCAATAGCCTCGCGAATCATCCTTGGAAGGAATCGGTGTTCTTTAGCGAGGATTTGTGGTCTATCAAATCTGATGTAGTGACGGGGGCGATCCTGTACATGTTCACAGAACGTCTGCTCAACACAGAACAGGAAGTCTGCAGTCTGTAAACGGTATGTGAAATAAGAATAGAAGGAGAGTTAATTGAGCAAGTGGATGAGTTCGTATATTTGGGATGTGTATTCAGCAGGGATGGGAGATATGATAAGGACATTGAACGACGAGTGAATGCAGGAAATAAAGTAAATGGGGCTCTACACTCTATTGTGAAAAGTCAGAATGTGTCAAAAAAGGCACGTATGGCAATTCACAGTGCTGTATTAGTCCCTACTTTAACGTATGGTAGTGAAAGTTGGGTGTGGCAGAAGAAGCACGAGAGTAGAATAAATGCGGTAGAAATGCGGTCGCTAAGGAGTATGTTAGGGCTGAATCTGAGTGACAGGGTGAGAAACTGTGTGATAAAAGAAGAGTGTGGTTTGCAAGATGATGCGGTGACCAGGATTAAGAAAGGAATGCTTCGGTGGTTTGGTCATGTAGAAAGAATGAATGCGGAAAGACTGACAAAGCAAATATATGTTGCAGAAGTGAATGGAAGAGTCGGAAAGGGACGTCCTAGGCGGAAGTTTGTCGACCAAATTGGCGATATACTAAAAATGGGCCAAATTAAGAGTACCCTTAACCGACGAGCATGTATGCGTAGGTATATGAATGTGGAAGAGGCGAGAAAGGTATGTCAGCATCGTGCTAAATGGAAGTCTGTAGTCTCTGCCTACCCCTCTGGGTGACAGGCGTGAGTGTTTATTATGTATGTATAAACGGTTATGAAATATGATTCGGGAGCAGCGACGTTGTGGTAGTATTATTATGTACATTAAAAATTGCCACAGTTTTGAAGTAGTAAACAACTTAAAATTAACCCACTGCGAATCATTAATCGTAAACATCCAATCTTGCCACCGCTACACTACTCACATTTGCGCATTATATCGACCGCACTATTATGTCACAATATAATCAAACACTCTGACCTGTACCTAATCCGAGACATAAATATTGACCTGTTGAAATAATAAATTTAAAGATAAAAATGGCTGATTATCCTAGTCACTGTCACTGTCAATAAATGATACACCAGCGGGAAGATTATCGTTTGTAACGCGGCTGCAACCAGGTACATTAACTCTAGAAAATACACTACTTGTTCCAGGAGTTAACAGATTATCGTTTTCGTCAAATGACGATGAGGAACTACCTGAGTCCCCTGAAGTCGCTGTCTGACGAATCTTCTCCAAGTCTGATAATTATCTCCGTATCCGTCAAATTGTCTATTATGTGATCACTTTCTATGTAAAAGTCTTCAATTTTTTTTGTTTTATCACATAGAACTTTCCATTCATTTGGTCCCATTTGGCTTGCCTTTTCTGTTACTAACTCTATCACACGTTTGAGGTTCCATTGCACATTCTTACTACACACATAACCTTTTATTGAAGCCCAAGCCATTTCGATTGGATTTAAATCTGGGTGGTATGGAGGTAATCGCAGTACGTCATGACCGTGTTCAGATAGTATTTTGTCAATGCTGAATGTCTTATATTGTTGTTTATGTATTTTTATCAATTTGTTCAATTGTGGTTTAAGCATATCTGGAGTGTAGGGAATTCCTTTTTGGGTTAGCCAAGATTGCATATCAGCTTTCTTGGTATTTGAGCTTGGTGCAGATTCATACTCCTTATTGTGATACGGGGCATTATCAACTACCACGACGGCATCTGGTGGAAGATTGGTATTAGCTGGGTTCGAAGCCATTTCTGATAATTTTCGTAATTCATGTCGTCGTGGTAATCACCCGTTTTTGACCCCGATTTAAAAGTCAGTAAAGCGTTTGGTATGAAACCTGGTTGCGCGGAAACCCATTCGTATTTATTTTATATTTTGACGGTAGATGCCAAGTCGTTTATTCCTTTCCAAAACGATATCACTCATACCCTCCTATCGACACATCGGGGTGGTGGGGTGGGAGAGGAAAGAAGATGATTCTAGAATGTCACGTAATCATCGAAACCGAAGATATATAAGGCGCGCGCGACCGACGCGCAGCCTCTTCCCGCCGCGCTAGTCATTGGAACCACACCTCTCTTCCCGCCGCGCTAGTCATTGGAACCACACCTCTCTTCCCGCTGCACTCGTCGTTGAAACCACACCTCTCTTCCCGCCGCACTCGTCGTTGAAACCACACCGCTCTCTTCCCGCCACGCTCGTTGTTGGAACCACACCGCTAGTAGAAACCGCTTTAGCCTGGAAGCAATCGAGCTCCAGAAAACCCGCCTCACCTCGTGTGAGATATAGTCGCGCACCGCCTCTCTCCGGAGTGTTCCAGAAGAAGTTCCAGAAGTCGCAGCTATAGTGCTCAACAGAATAGAAGAAACCCCGGTGAGTCAATATTCCTAATAATACCGCCTGCTTGATATAATTGTTTTAACCCGCTCCAATTTTGTTTTCTCCTAATCAGGCAGGATTCCTTTTCATCGATTTGGCAAATAATAGTTTTAGTTTTAGGGAAGAGCGAGTGCATTGTACCGCATGCTATAGTAGTCGCTTTTACGTAAGCGTAGAAGCAATCGCATATACAGTCCACTTTAGTTAATATCTCGCGTAATAGGTTTAAGGTTCGAACGGGGAATTAGACTTCGGCAGCCTTAGACACGTGGCTCCACCATTTTATGGTCACTTCGGCAGGATTTGGACTGGTGTTTAGTGGTCGTCCAACCATTTTCTGGTCGAATTATTAAATTAATTATTTAGATAATGCACTCTAATTTATGGAATAGACTTAAATAGTGTTCGTTTAAATTTAAATTTTGATTAGGTACTCGCAAACAGAATTATTCATTTTATAGCGCTCGTATTTGGTTAAATTTAAAGCTTATTAAATAATTGAAACAGCGTAATCGCAACCATTTCGTACGCTTACCCCACAATTTTGATAAAAAAAATATTGAGTTTAGCGAACAACGCGTCACCTCGACTCGCTGTAACAGGTGTTCGATTTAATTACGTATTACGGCATACCGAGTGTCCATCCTTCATTGTTTGTGCGTTGTGAGATTAATTGTGATTAATATAGCTTTATTATAATAATTTAAAATGGCAGTTAGTGGAAATGAAATCAAAATTAAAACGCTTTGTGCCAAGAGGGACATACTCTTTTCGCGTATGCAAAATATAAGTGATCATATAAAGAACATTAATGTAGAAGCAGTGCGGGAAACCTTTTTAAATGAAATCGAAACGGTGGATTCTTTGCGGACGGATTACGAAGGAATATTAGACCAAATTATTCATTTGGAATTACAAATCGACCCGAAACACACAGTGAACTACCAACCGCTGCTGGCATTCGAAGATATGTTGTGTCGCGTGAAAAGAACTGCGAAACTCCTACAATCTCAAAACGAAGCAAAGCCGGAAATACAGGTACGTCCACGCGACCCAATTAGGTTGCCGCCAATAGATATTCCGGTATTCAATGGTGATATTAAGACGTGGCCCTTCTTCTTCAGTAGTTTTCAAAACAATATACACAATAACCCATCGTTATCGGACGCTGAAAAATTATATTACTTAATTAGTAAACTTAGTGGCAGGGCACAGTCGATCTGCTCGGGTTTTACACCTACAGCAAACAATTACTTGTTAATATTCGAAAAGCTTAAAACTAAATATGAAGATAGGAGAATGTTAGCTTCCGAATATTTGAACCAGATATTCGATCTTAAATCTATATCATCCGCGAACATCAACGGCTTAGAGCAGTTTCTAGATAAATTTGTGGCATCGGTGGCTGCACTTAAGAATTTGAAATTTAATGACCTTATGGATGTGGTGTTTCTCCATATTGCACTAAAGAAATTAGACCCCGACACCGTGCGTGCGTTTGAAATGGAGCATCGTAGCTCGGAGATGCCTTCCTTTCATTAGCATCGTTCGTGCGAGATCAAATAAAGGTGATGCAGCGCTCTCCGAACGTTAAACAGGAGATTAAAAGGTGCGTCGACCGTAGACAGCTCAACCATCTAAAATAGCAGGGTCGTTAACTTACGTAACCGCTACGTCAACATCACTTCAGCATACTTGTATCGTATGTAAAGATAAACACGGTAATTTATATAATTGTGCGACTTTTCGTAAATATTCACAAAGCGAACGTTATAAATTAGTAAAGACAAACAACCTATGTTTGAACTGCTTAAGCGATAAGCATTTAGTTGCAAAATACAATTCGAGTTCCGTATGTAGCAAGTGCGCCAGGAAACATCACACGCTATTACATTTTGAAAATAGCAACATAGCGGCGTCAAGTAAAGCGGACAAGGAATTCACCCCTACTAAGGTCAACGATTCTAGCGGTCGACCTGGTGATGTCGCTCTGTGCTATTGGCAAATATGGGAGCACAACCTCCTTCAACCGTATTACTGGGTACGGCACGTATTTTGGTTAGGGATTCGCGTGGAAACGAACAAAGCGTCCGTGCACTGCTGGACAGCGGAGCCCAAAATAGCTTTATAACGCGACAATGTTGTCAGCGCTTAGGCTTAGTAATAAATGTAAAATAGGTCACTTTCATGTCCTGTAATTAAAGGCATCGGAGGTACTAGTAAAGCTACCCAGGGATATATAAATTTAAAATTTTATTCTCGGATAGATCGTAATGTTAACTTTGATATAAATGCACTAGTAGTAGATAGGGTCACTGAACAACCTGGTTGCCAACCGTTTCGGTTGACACCTCGGCAATGATTGAATTTAAAAATTTGACTCTAGCAGACGACACTTACGCCGTTCCTGGAAACATAGACATGCTCATTGGAGCATCGCTTTTCCCTCATCTTTTGTTAAACAATAAGGTCAGGGGCAACTCCTCGCATACCGCGCCTTACGCACTGGAAACCGTATTGGGCTATGTTATCATTGGCTCCGCCCCATCATAGATAGTATTTCGGCAACCTCTTATTGTGGTATGGCTGTCGAACCGCTCGAGTCGTTAGTCCGCAAATTTTGGGAGATGGAGGAGGTGAACGTCCCACCCATAGCTAGCTCAGATGACAGATTATGCGAAGAAATTTACGTCCGCACGACCGTTCGTGATCGCGACGGTAGATATCGTCGCCTTGGAGGGCAATGGAGCTAACCCACAATTTTTGCGAAATGGAGTTAAGTGCATTAACGTACTGAGAAAGAACCATAGTTTATATTAGTCAATACATGTAACTGATATCATAACTGTAAGCAGGTTTTTTTTAAATTGCCAATAAATTTAAGTGTAGTTTCAATAAGAGTCAAAAATTCTATGCCGCTTAGATTTATTGTGATGACAAGGTTACAAGTCATAGTTAAAGTAATAATTCAGTGGTCAATAGTTGTAAGAGCTCATAGAACTCTTGACCACCAAAATTATGTCTTCATAATATCTATGTATGTTATGTCATTTTTTATCCAATCCCGATTTTATTTGGGAACATTTTAATTGGCAGAGAAAAATCATGTTTATTCCTGTTAACCAATCCACATTCTGTATTTCTACGAGTTTGTGCGTGCATTGTTTAGTTTGCTTTGATAGTGAGTCGGTGATTTGTGCAAAATAACAATAATGATCTATTATATTAATAATATAAACTACTTAAATAATTGAGAGTTCATTATGATTTCTAGCAATTGATGTGCATATAATATAAATATATATATTATTTTATCAGTATTCAGTGTGTGGTTAATATTATTATCATGAATTTATCGCGAGGACAGAAGATGGTTGCGGCGGTTTTTGATCTATACAAACAAAACAATCAAGGTATGTACATACTTATGTTTTTATTAATAGACATCTAATTATTTTAAAATACTACTAGGTGACATTCAAACATAACACAACTTTCATAATTCGTTTTCGATCAATCAATCTAAAAGACATTCCAAACGATTTATGCGGGGCGGGGTGTCGGGCGCGACTCACGTGTTTCTTACTTATCTGCTTTTTTTTGTATTAAATGTAACTTTCTAGATGATTATAATATGGAACCATTCTAGAAGATTTTAAATATCAGAGTAGAGGTTTTTTTTTTTGATTAAATTGAAGGATTAAACCCAATTTTGTCAGGTGTATAGTGTACAAACTTGTACTATCAACAAAAAGGTACTGGGGTGTTATTTAGCGCGGTCTCGTGGTAGATATTGGAGCAACTTAGTGCTACCTGCATTTAATTTTAATTTTATTGTTTTAGTTCTTGAAGAAAATGAAGAAAATTCGTATCATGTACTTCAATCTGTGCCTCCAACAGTTGAGACAACCGATGGTTCTAGTGTTTCACTCACAGAACAAACACGTAAATATACTTACAACTTTATTGTTTTTATTTAGGTAATTTAGCCATAAAGATTCTTTTAATTTAGAATTGTATCAACTGCCCTCGTCTTGCTGCCCTAGGCAAGCGCTCATGACGAGTGAAGCGGTTGGTGACCCTGCGCATTGTGTCCCTTGTACCCTTGATAGTCACTGGCGCTTTAACGTTGAATTCACAAACGAGATATTGTAAAATATTGCTATATTTATATAGATATACATACCCAAATTTGATTTTAATTTTTATTGTTTTAGTATTTGAAGACAATGACGAAAACTCGTATCATGTACTTCAAACTGTGCCTCCAGCAGTTGAGACAACAGATGGTTCTAGTACACTCAGAGAACAAACAGGTTAATATAGTTATGTAATACGATCTAGGGTAATCTAGCCATAAATTTTCTTTCAAATCTAGAATTTTAGTAACTGTATTTATTTGTTGTAGAATTTACAAAGTTTGTAGGAATTTTTGAATCTTGGTGTAGCTCAAACGTGGTAGAGCCATGCTACAGCTATATTATTAGTATAGTTGTAGCACGAATGGGTCGGCTCGACCGGGTAAGGACCACGCTCTCATAGAATACCAGCTTAAAATAGCAGCTTAACACTGCTGTGTTTCGTGTGGTGAGTGGAGAGAACCGGAGACCCTTTTTACTGGAAACGAGGCATCTTAGTCCTAACGGGTGATAACGCATCTGCATTTTGATTCGCAAACGAGGATAGATGATGTCTATGGGCCACAGCAATCACTTACCATCAGGTGGACTGTGTGCTCGTTTGTCACCCTATCCTATATAAAAAAGCTTGCCAGACTTATTTTCAGGTAAAAATAATAATGCTCTTTCTGGACATGGTTATAATTTTTCTTGTTTATACTTTCAGGTTCTATAGTTGATCGCAATCCTTACTTTACCTCTGATTCTGAAAACGATACAATGTACCACCCTGTAACGAGAGTTTCGGAGACCTCTACCTCTGAAAATATATCTAACAGTTCTGAAGAAGACAATGAAGTCCTATGGAGTAAATACATTCGAAAACACGTCACCTCTACAAGTAAAAAAGTAGACTCCGACACTTTGACAAGAAAACGTCAAAGAAATCCACTTAAGTGGAAACGTAATACTCAAAAAACTTTAAGGCTAGCTGGAAAGGAATATACAACAAGATCAGGAAATAAAATAGGTATTAAAAAAGTTAAAGATATATCGTGTAAGTGCCATTACAATTGTAACTTTAAATTTTCATTACAAGAAAGAGAAAATCTTCTACAAGAATATTTATCTTTGAAATCTGAACATGCAAGATGGTGTTTCATAGGTAAGTGTGTGCAACGTGTACCTGTCAAACGAACCTACAAAGAAAATCAAAGTAGACGTAAAAACACGTTGGTATATAGCCTGTTTAGAGATAGCCAAAGTTTCCAAGTATGCAAGTCATTTTTTTTGACTACTTTTAATATATCTGCGAAGATAGTTGAGACAGCTTTAAGTAAATTGACACCATCTGGAGTTACTGAACCAGATATGAGAGGGAAGAAAGAACCACCCAACAAGAAATCAGATGTAGTTAAAGATATAATTAGAGACCACATTAAGTCTTTACCTACTGTGTCTTCACATTATTGTCGTAGTACGACGAAGAGAAAATATTTGCCTTCAGGTTTAAGCGAAAACCGTTTGTACTTAGACTATGTAGAGTATTGTAAAGAACGTCAAGTTGTACCTGAAAAGGCCAGTTTTTACAAATTTATTTTTACCAACGAATTTAATTATGGTTTCCATCGCCCTAAGAAGGATCAATGTGACCATTGTATTCAATTTAAGAATAGGCCAGAGCATGAGCAGCAACTTCATAAAGAAGAGTATGATTTGCATATTATTCGTAAAAACGAAGCAAGAAAGCATAAAGTTCTTGACAAAAATCGTACCAAAGTAGATCCTGGCTTTATTGCCTTTGCTATGGACCTGGAAAAACTACTATTAGCTCCAAACTTACAGGCTGGTCAGGTGTATTATAAAAGAAAGTTAAAGATTTACAATTTTACATTGTATAATTTAGGAGATTCTGAGGCTACAAATTATATGTGGCATGAAGGAGTAGGTACTAAAGGTGCATCGGAGATAGCCACTTGCATTTGGATGCATTTATCGTCATTGGCTCCTGAGATAAAAGAAATAACTTTATTTTCTGATACTGCTTCTGGCCAGAATCGGAACACTATTATTGCCGCAATGTTTTTACATGCAGTAACAGTTTTGCCAATCCAAACCATTAATCAAAAGTTTATGGAGTCTGGACATTCAGAGATGGAATGCGATAGTGTACACTCTGCAGTTGAAAACAGAGGGAGGCATGTAGATATCTATACACCAGAAGGCTGGTACACTGTCGCACGTACGGCTAAAACAACAAAGCCATATTACAAGATCAAAGAGTTGACATATTCAGATTTTATTGACTTTAAGTCGTACAGTAACAAAGTTATCACAAATAAAAATAAAACAGATACTGGTGACAATATGAACTGGCTGTTATTAAAATGGATACAATATCGAAAAGAAAGTCCTAAAATTATATTTTTCAAGAACCAATTATCAGAAGAAAATTTTAAATCTATACCTATACAGCGCAAAGCTCTACGCAAATCTACTATGACACCATGTTGCGATTTACAGAAGCTCTATAACAAAAAGCTTAAGATCTCTGCCAATAAACTTAAAGATCTGAAGGATCTCTGCGCAAAAGGTACCATACCTTCGGTGTATCATGATTTTTATAACGATCTGGAAGAAGGACTAATTAGTGACAACTCAGAAAGTGAATAATTTATTTTAACTTCCTCATTTTTCTACATTACTTTTTAATTGTTAATTTGATTTATTTTCCTTTAATAAAAGTAAATGAACAATTAATTATTAATAATATGTATTTATTTTTAAACACTCCACTCCGCTTGCGCGTTTTTATCTATTTAGATTGATATGTCATCGGAATAAAAAGTCAATAAGGCAAGAGAGTTAAGTGACATACACCTCGTAATATGAGTATTACATTGTAAATAAAATGGTAGTCAATAGGTCTAAGCCACATAACTTTTAAACCATGATGTTTTGATATTTTTTAATTATAGCATTCAATGGTAACACGTTTTAATAATCTAAGGTAAAAATTTGAACTCTCTACTAAAATATGACGCTGATTTATGTTAAAATAACTGTTCTTACTCGCATCATTTAGTTTTTAAACGTCCATAACTCAGAAGTGTAGTTCTGTGGAATAGCTCCATTACCTTCCAAGGCGACGATATAGTGTAGCGCTACCCTTTAAAGGAGATGTTTTATCTCTCGGCGATTCGCGTCAAATGGCGGAAAAACGTTTCTACAGCTTGGAGCGTAGGATGCTCGCTTCACCCCAGTTAAAGGAAGCTTACGACGGCGTCATTAACGAATATAAGAGAAGGTTACATATCACTTGTGGCTTCGAAATTAGGTAACTACGAAGACACACCGTCGTATTTCATACCACACCACGGGGTCATTAGGAAGGACAAACTTACATCTAAGTTACGTGTAGTGCTCGACGCTAGTGCTAAAACTAGCACTCACCTGTCGCTTAACGATATCCTCTATAGTAGGCAAAATTTACAGGGCAGTTTATTTAATAGCCAATTTTCGTTTGTTTAGTATAGCACTATCCGCCGATATTCGCCAAATGTTTCTTTGCATAGGGGTCCGTGAATGCGACCGTAGATTCCAACGCATTTTATATCGTTTCAACCCAAAGGAACCTCTAATGGTGTTTGAATTTAACCGCGTTTGTTTTGGTTTAAAGTCGAGCCCATTTCATGCGTTACGCACGGTGAGACAGCTCGCTCACGATGAAGGTCCCTCTTATCCTAAAGCTAAGAGGGCAATTGAGAGCGGATTATATATGGATGATTTTGTGTACTCGGTCAATAGCGTGGAGGAGGCCACCCTAACCACCGCCGAGGTTATAAGGCTCATGAAATCGGGTCAATTCGATCTTGTGAAGTGGACTAGTAATTCGCGTCCGGTTTTAGATACAATCCCACTATCACACCGTCTTTCGGCGATAAAGGAATTCGATGACTCTGATATACACAAGGTGCTCGGTCTGTGTTGGTCACCAGAGTCCGACGTGTTTAGCCTTAAGGTAAATCCGCCCGTAGAGAAATGCACAAAGCGCACAATACTGTCATGCGTTGCTAGATTATGGGACGTCATGGGTTTCGTAGCTCCGGTGGCATTATACGCTAAGCTTTTGATTAAACAACTTTGGTTATTTGAATGCGATTGGGATGACTCGCCGCCTGACAGCATTGTTCGGTTGTGGCAGCGTTTTAGAGGGGAACTTCCTTTACTAAGAGAAATTAAAATACCGCGTCATATAAACGTCGATAGAAATAGCGTCATAACGGTCGTTGGGTTTGCAGACGCCAGCGAGAAGGCTTACGGGGGCGTTGTATATTTCCACGTCCAGAATAATGGTAGAAATTCGATTAGCCTCATTAGTTCTAAGTCGAGAGTCTCCCCCCGTAAGGTTGTCTCTCTGGCGCGCTTAGAGCTTTGCGCAATATTAGTACTCACCAAGCTTATTACCGCAGTTATCGGCGCATGTAAGGATAGAGTTCACATAGAAAGGATATTTGCCTTTTCCGACTCCACCGTCGCCTTATGCTGGGTTCATTCTTCACCCCACCGTTGGGATACGTTTGTCGCGAACCGAGTGGCCAAGATCCAAGACGAGTTAGAAACGCGGAACTTTTATCACGTGTCCGGTACGGAAAACCCCGCCGATTGTCTATCCCGTGGACTCACCCCGATGCAAATAATGGACCACCCGCTTTGTTCCAATGACCTTCTTGGGTTCACTTGGATCCCTCGCAATGGCCGATAACCGATTTCAAACCTTCGTCAGTGTCACAACCGCCGGAAGAGAAGAGACACGCTCTAGTGGCGAACGTTTCGAGCGAGGTTTCTCCAATCATTGCTCTGGCAAACCGCTTGTCCTCTTGGTCGAAATTATTGCGTAGCGTAATTTACGTTTGTCGATTCGCGAAGCTTTTACCGCGACGTTCGTATTTCTTAGCGTGCGATTACAACTATGCCGAGTCGCTAGTATTACGTGAACTTCAACGTGCGCACTTCTCTGAAGAAATTACAAGATTACAATCGAATAGAGCTTGTAGTCGCGCTTTTCAACGCCTTAAGCCATTTTTACAGGATGGGATTGTAAGGGTAGGTGGACACTTGTCCAACTCGCAATTGAGTTTCGACCAACGGCACCCTATAGTCTTACCGCGTAAAGACCATATCATGAACTTATTAGTCGATTACCATCATAAATTGAACTCGCACGCTGGCCCCGACTTGTTGATGTCGATTTTGCGTCAGAATTATTGGATTCTTTCTGCACGTAGTTTAATACGCAATCGGGTGCACAGATGTATAGCTTGCTTTCGGGCACGCCCCAAGCCGTCATTTCCGGAAATGGCGGAACTTAGATCTTGTAGAGTAATACAATCGGTAAAGCCCTTCACGCACACCGGGTCTGATTTCGCTGGTCCGTTTAAGGTCACGCTCACTCGCGGGCGTGGTATAAGATCCACAAAGGCTTACGTCTGCATTTTCGTATGTCTAACTACTCGACCGGTGCATATAGAACTCGTTGGTGATCTAAGCACAGCAGGCTTTATGGGTGCATTTAAAAGATTTCTTTCCCGCCGTGGCCCTGTAAGTAAATTGTATTCGGATAACGGTACGAACTACATCGGTGCAAAACGTATTTTATCAGAACTACATGAGCTCTTAGCTAGCAAGTATTATAATTCGGAGTTCGCTTACATTCTAGCCGAGAACCGCATTGAGTGGTCTCTGAACGTCCCAGTCGCGAGTCATTTTGGGGGCAATTGGGAGACTAATATTAAGAGTCTAAAGAGTCACTTATACCGAGTAATAGGAGATCAAATTTTGTCCTTCGAAGAGCTAAGTACGGTGCTCGCTCAAATTGAATGCGTAATGAATAGCCGCCCACTTTGTCGTACGTTGTCTAGTGACCCCTCGGAACCGCTGGCTCTAACTCCAGCACATTTTTTGAATTTAACGCCTTTAAAGTATTTGCCCGCCGCAGATATGGATGAGAACAGACTTAGCATTTCCGCACGCCACAAATTATTAGATCGGTTAGTGCAATCGTTTTGGAAGCGATGGAGGATGGAATACTTGCATACTTTGCAGTCTCGGCAAAAATGGAACACAGTAACTGAGCCTTTAGCTGTAGGAACTGTAGTTGTGCTCACCAAAGAGAATACGCCGCCTCTCCACTGGCCGTTAGGAATTGTCGAAGAGGTCTTTCCCGGTTCCGACGGAGTAATTAGGATAGCTCGCGTTAAGACCACGGTTGGGTCTTACCTGCGTCCTGTTGTTGCAGATTCATACTCCTTATTGTGATACGGGGCATTATCAACTACCACGACGGCATCTGGTGGAAGATTGGTATTAGCTGGGTTCGAAGCCATTTCTGATAATTTTCGTAATTCATGTCGTCGTGGTAATCACCCGTTTTTGACCCCGATTTAAAAGTCAGTAAAGCGTTTGGTATGAAACCTGGTTGCGCGGAAACCCATTCGTATTTATTTTATATTTTGACGGTAGATGCCAAGTCGTTTATTCCTTTCCAAAACGATATCACTCATACCCTCCTATCGACACATCGGGGTGGTGGGGTGGGAGGGGAAAGAAGATGATTCTAGAATGTCACGTAATCATCGGAACCCAAGATATATAAGGCACGCGCCACCGACGCGCAGCCTCTTCCCGCCGCGCTAGTCATTGGAACCACACCTCTCTTCCCGCCGCGCTAGTCATTGGAACCACACCTCTCTTACCGCTGCACTCGTCGTTGAAACCACACCTCTCTTCCCGCCGCACTCGTCGTTGAAACCACACCGCTCTCTTCCCGCCGCGCTCATTGTTGGAACCACACCGCTAGTAGAAACCGCTTTAGCCTGGAAGCAATCGAGCTCCAGAAAACCCGCCTCACCTCGTGTGAGATATAGTCGCGCACCGCCTCTCTCCGGAGTGTTCCAGAAGAAGTTCCAGAAGTCGCAGCTATAGTGCTCAACAGAATAGAAGAAACCCCGGTGAGTCAATATTCCTAATAATACCGCCTGCTTGATATAATTGTTTTAACCCGCTCCAATTTTGTTTTCTCCTAATCAGGCAGGATTCCTTTTCATCGATTTGGCAAATAATAGTTTTAGTTTTAGGGAAGAGCGAGTGCATTGTACCGCATGCTATAGTAGTCGCTTTTACGTAAGCGTAGAAGCAATCGCATATACAGTCCACTTTAGTTATTATCTCGCGTAATAGGTTTAAGGTTCGACCGGGGAATTAGACTTCGGCAGCCTTAGACACGTGGCTCCACCAAAACCACTTTCAAATCCAGCATGTACAATAACTACGCGCTGACCTTTAGATATTGGTTTTTTGAGCCCTTTATCTATAATAATAATAATAATATTCCACAACTATCACACAACGCCATCTAGTCCCAAGCTAAGCAGAGCTTGTGTTATGGGTACTAGACAACTGATAAACATACTTATATATTTCTAAATACATAAATATTATAGATAAATTACACCCAGACACAGAACAAATGATCGTGCTCATCACACAAACATTTGTCCTGGGTGGGAATCGAACCCACGACCTCCGGCATAGCAGTCAGGGTCACTAACCACTAGACCAACAGGCCTGTCAAATCTCTGTCTGTCTGATCTGATCTGTCAAATCAAATCTGAATTATCAGACCAAGATTTGGAGGTACTATGCGTGGAATGCACGTAAGACTCGTCAGTATATACAATAGGACGGCCTTCTTGGCGATTTTTTCTGACTTTTTTTTAAATATTCAATTCTTTTCAGCCTGATATTGGATTTTTCTATAAGAATTTTTCGATTATTTTCGGTCCTCCTCCATCGAAAACCAAGGTCTTTCAAAATGCGGCATAGACTTGTTTTAGAACCTCGAAAGGCAATATCATCACGCAACTTTGCTAAAATTTTATTAAGGGTCGGCAGTTCCTTTTTCGTAACATGGAAGTTGTGAACACATCTTTTTATCACTCCTTTGTCAAAGTCATCTATGTCGGTTAAAAGTTTGGGTCTTGACATTTTTTTTCCGGGAGTGCGGAAAATTGGTAGTAACTGGGAACTGTTTCCTTCCTTCACAATTCTTTTTAGTGTAATTAATGATGTTCTAGTTGCGGCCGCTGTACGCATTTGTACCTGCTTCAAATTTTGTACACCTTCCTTTGCTTCTTTTGACATATAGGTGTACACGTCGTAAACCATCTTCCTACTTTGTCGTCTTAATGTTTTACCTCGAGGCATAATCAAGATTTCACAAAGTTTCACTCGTATAGAACAACACAACTATAAACAAAGTAGAAATTTATAAACACAAGTTGCACTTGTCTGTACTTGCGGAGTCAAGCGGTAAGTGCACGGGGCGCGGAGAGCGGGAAGCAACTAATATGAATGAGCGGCGCCGATGACCCCCGGTCCCTTCGCGCCTCAGACTTCATACCGCTAAAGAGACCGATAAATCGACTAATGCGCAACTCAAACCACGTGATGTGTCAAGTCTCATCTTTCGTGGCACGGTTTATAAGTGCTTTCATGCGCCGGGACCGCGGCTACCAGCAGAGTGCAGAATGAGTCAAAACTCAAACAATTAATAAACAACAAAAAATTTATATCACTTCTTGAAAACGTCGAGTGGAATAAGATTGATAATATGGAGTGTCCGGTAGAGATATATAACTTTATCCAAAATAGCTTTAAAAATTGTTATAACAATTCTAAATATACGACTAAGAATAGCCTAAATAAGAAAAGAAATAAAGAAGGATGGATAAACAATAAGATAAATTTTTATTGCGAAAAAAGAGACCTTCTGTATAACACAACTAATAAAATATTAAGACTAGAGTTCAATAAAATTAGGAATAAAACACATAAACTTATTGAAATATCTCGAAACAAATACTATTATCACGAAATAAATAATAAAAAAATAACCCAAGCAAGCTATGGAATATTCTAAATTCCCTAACAGATAGAGTAAATAAATCATTAGATGCGGCGATATTAAACGCTTTTCAAATAAATAAATTAACAGCCAAACAATGGGCAAATAATTTTGGTAAAGGTTTTATTAAAAATGTTGAAAAAATACTACCCAACTGTAAACAAAAGCTTTTAGATAAAGCAGAATACATATTTCCTCAAAATAGCCCAATGCGGTTTAAAGCAGCAGATGGAAAGAGCATAAATAAAATAATCCAGAAATTGAACACAAACAAATCCACTGGAGCAGACCAGATTCGCTGCATAGACATAAAATCCTTATGTGAAAAAAATCACAACAGCAATTACAAAGTTAATTAATACCAGAGTCAATTCAGGTATTTATCCCTCAGAATTAAAAGTTGTAATAGTAAGATCCATCTACAAAAAGGGGTCGCACTGTGAATATGATAATTATAAACCAATTACAATACTTCCTGTGATAGATAAAATTGTTGAAAAATATATATGTAATCAGATACAAAACTATTATATATCGAATGACATCTTGTCCAGCACTCAGTTTGGCTTTCAAAAAAATAATTCAACTACTTCTTTATTATCAAAATTTACCGATGAAATTAATACTTATCTAGACAACATATATCAAATAATTCTTTTATTTATTGATCACAGAAAAGCTTTTGATACTCTTAAACGTGACCTATTAATACAAAAACTAGAAAATACAGGCATACGTGGGCCTCTACTCAGGTGGTGTGAAGATTACCTCAAAGGTAGAAAATACCGAGTGAGAATTGAAAATGACTACAGTGGAGTTTTTATGTAACAAAAAATTATTAATAGTAATAAATATTTTTTTACTATTTTTCCTTTATATAGGCTTATTTTTCTACAATACAATATGTTTTCTATACAAAGTGAGTGGTTTGGTTTCAAATTTGCTTAAGACCAAAAAAAAATTTTTTTTTAACTGACAATGCAGCTAGATTCACTATGCAAAAAGAAACACTTAAAATTCAAAACTGGCTAAAGCTACGCCTTTGCCTCTGTAATCTACTTCCAAAAGTGGCTTTGGTATCAATAATGGTTAAATCTCTGACAGTTCATTATCAAATTTAGACAAATCCATTTCGATCAATCAGGATTTAGTACTCAGTATGGGACCAACGGCCATGTTGATTTTCTGTCAGTGGCCGTGTTTGTTATGTTTCTCTGCGTTTTTAATTAAATAAATTTATTGAAAGTGGATGAAAATCCTCAAGGTATACAGGAAACTCAAGATAATTTATCAAGGAAACAGTTACGACATACAAACAAGTGGAAGCGTAACGCGCAAAAGCTTTCTCGGTAAGTAAACTTGGAACTTCGTGTCGCCACGCATTTGTTGAGCTCAACATTTTATAACCTGGGTTGTTTGGGTTTGCGTTGAATGTGTGATTTGTGAATATTTGACTGAAGTGATGCAACGTTTTAAATTTACTTAACATATGGTACATGTCGTACTGGTGTCTGATTGTTTTACACTATTGCCTTGTAGTACCTACCACACATAATAATAAATAACTAAACTTATTGGTGTGAAGCTTGGTTTCGCATATTTATATATCAGTGATTTGCTTATTAAAAATTTTTATTTCAGATACTCTCCAAAAGCTCCACCAAATATCAAAGTACCTGCTCATTATTCCAAGGCATACACATGCACATCGCTTAGAAAAAATGATATTATTGCATTTCATTCTGCCTTTTACCGAACAAAGTGAAAAATAGATCAGGATAATTTCATTTTATTTTAAACATACGAAATCATCGTCAGTCAGCCGTCGTCGCCCTTACACCGACACCAGAGCTAAAAAAAGCATTTAATGTCGTGTATTACGCACGAGAAGGAATAATATGATACCCATTTGTCGTTGAACGTTTCTTCACATTTTAAGACTGAAGAAAGGACGGGTAAATTGTGATATAAATCGCAATTTCAAAGATATGGGTTCAACAGCTCAAGAAAATAGAGGTGGAGATCGAAAAAAATTTTTTTTGGAATAGAGAAAATCTATTAGAGTTTATAAAAAAATGCAAGCAATACATATCGTCCGACCTATCCATTGCCAAAATGTATAGAATGTACAAAGATCAAGCTGCACCAGAATTTATGAACGTTAAAGCTTCATATTTTCGAAGGATCCTTAATACTTGTTTTAATATAGGATTTGGAAGTCCTCGTACTGATGTTTGCTCGACATGCCTGCAATATCAAGAACAAATTAAACACGAAAAGAACGAAGACAAAAGGAAAGATACTAATGATTAATAAAAGGGTTCATAATGTCAGAGCAAAAGCTTTTTATAACTTGTTGAAGGAAAATAACTCAAATTATTAATTTTACTAGCTACCACTATTGGACTGGTTTGTGATGGGTGTAGTGGACAAAATAAAAATACCACTGTTCTAGGGATGGCCAGCAAATACCTATTGAACCACGCACCTGCAACGAATCAAGACCATTGAGATCGTATTTCCAGTAGAAGTACACTCTTTTCTTCCACCGGATAGTGTTTGCACAAATAGAAAAAAAAATAAGAAAATTGAAGAGGTTAATAACCCAGAAGCTTATGAACGAATTTTTAGAGCATGCGATTGTACTGCATTTGGGAACTCTAGTTGATGCCCTTCAGTAGAAGGAGGCAGGTGCGAAAGTTTTTAAGACAACCAATGCAATGCAATTTTTTATACAGCAACGTAAAATATTTTTCTAAAACGAAATAAGCAAAAAACAAATGCTTTTAGTAAGAGGAGAAATTAGCTATCACAATCAACTATCGGATTTCAAAACTATTTGCAAAAAAGGAAAATCTGTCAGTCAGACAAACCCAGAACCAGCACTCCACTTAAAAGTGAAGAATAAAAAACTTCGTGATGTAAAAACTGTACTCACTACGCATTATGGCAAAAATTGGGAAGAAATATCTGATTTAACATATTTCAAAGATGTTCTGAGCCGACCAGATACTTTACAACATGAACATTAACCGGAACATTGTGAAGCAATACAAGATTATCCACATGTGATAGTTTATATGCGAATGCCAGAAGGTACAATAATTCACTTACACTTTAAATAACTTTAAAATTTTATCAAAATTGGTCCCGCAGTTTAGGCATAATCGAGTTATCCAAACTTTCACATTTTGTTAAGAAACTATTTCGAACTTAATCCATCTTTCCAGCAGTTTTAGGCATTATTGAGTAATCCAAACTTTTTAATAATGTGAAAGTTTTGATGATTGTTTGTTACTCTTGATTAAAATTCTATACCTGTAAAATTTTACTCATTATTCTGGAAAACTACTTCAAATTTAATTTTGAGATAGTTTTTTAAAAGCGTATAAGTTGATTTATAATTGGTTACGCGGAAACGATTCGTGTATTTTAATTTGTTCGAGGATATATTTGCCAAGTGTTTGTCCATCCTTTGACCTAATGTCCCTTCCGTACACACTGAAAGGGGAAAGGGGGGAGTCTAGAAGGTGACGCGATTCTTTCGACCAATGAGAAGGGCGCCCGACCGGGGTGCTTGGTGGGAAAGCCGAGGCAATAAAAGCTCGCGCGCGGCCCGGATAATAAAAAACTGCGGTTGCCAACCCGCTCGCCAAGCGTGGCAACTATGGCAAATATCCCCCCATGAGTAACGACGCAAATAAACGGCCCCCAGTCCCCGGCGGCCCCGCTATTCCTGGCTACGGTGGCGACCATGGTAACGGCGGGGCAGGGGGTGCCAAGAATCTCCGGTGGAGGTTCGGTTGCCACATATAACGCACGCACCCTGAGGACTGACGAGAAGATACTGGAGTTTGAAGAAGAGGTAGACAAGTTGCGTTGGCATATTATTGGGTTATCCGAGGTCCGAAGAGAGGGGGAGGACATGGTAATCCTCGAGTCCGGCAACTTGTTCTATCACCGGTAGGGCATCCATCTGTTCCAAGGAGATGTCGGATTTATCGTCCACAAGTCTCTCGTCAACAACGTTGTAAAGATTGGGAGTGTGTCGACGAGGGTCACGTACCTGATAATCAGAATCACCAAACGGTATTCGCTGTAGGTCATACAGGTTTACGCACCAACCTCGGCACATCCCGATGAGGAGGTGGAGGAAATGTATGAGGATATTTCCAGAGCCATGCATTCCTCCAAAACCCACTACACGGTGTTGATGGGAGACTTCAACGCAAAACCAGGCACAAGAGAAAGCGCTGAGCTGAAGGTAGGGAAATTTGGAGTAGGGCAACGGAACCGTAGGGGCCAGCAGCTGGCCGACTTTATAGAGAAAGAGGGACTCTTTATGATGAACTCTTTCTTCCAGAAGCAGCCCCACAGGAAGTGGACCTGGTCGAGCCCCGACGGTTCGACAAAAAATGAGATTGACTTCATTAGTCAATCTCATTTTTTGTCGAACCGTATTATGACGACCAGACGCCAACTGTTCAGTGATGTCTCAGTGATCGCAAGGGTGAAAACTGGCAGCGATCACCGAATGGTTAGAGGCACACTGAACCTAAACGTTAAGTTGGAGAGGTCTCGTCTAATGAAGTCAACGCTCCGTCCCCCTCGTGCTCTAATCCAGAATCCCGAAACCTTTCAGCTCGAGTTACGTAACCGCTTTCAGTGCCTAGAAGATTGCAATGCAGTGTACGATATGAATGACAAGCTCGTGGAAACTGTCCATGCGGTCGGAGCTAAGTTCTGCAAGACCGGCCGCAGAAGAACACAAAAGCTCTCCGATCACACTCTTAATCTCATGGCTGTTAGACGGGAGATGAGGCTGCAATCGTCAACAGATTTGACAGCATACAGGCAACTGAACAGACAGATCTCCAAATGCATGCGGCGAGACTTACGCAAATTTAATACTGCTCGTATTGAAGAAGCGATTGAGCGGAACCAGGGCTCCAAAGTCTTTGCCAGAGATCTGTCTGCCAGTAAGAGCCAACTGTCAAAACTGAAGACTGAGTGTGGCAGCATCGTTTACGGGACACCTGAGATTCTGAGTGAGATTGAAAGGTTTTATGGGCAGCTGTACACATCATCGTTGGAGCCACACGCAAGTGTGAGTAAGGCCAGCGCCATACTTGACGGAAATTCCGTCGCAGATCTTCCGCGGCGGAACGTCAATACATGTTATTTCATATAAATTACAAATAGCGGGCACACTACGCGGAAGATCGGTCGTTCCGTCGCGGACGATCAGTCGCTCCGTGGCGGACTGCTTGCTCTCGCGTCTGCTCCGTCCTCCGCGCACCGATCTACCGTCGACGTAAGATCGGCAAAGTTGCGTTCCAGGTATTTGTATGCATCGCGCCACATTTGGCGGATAACTCGCGGTGACGGTGCACGCACAGGATGTTCGACACTGAACGATTTATTATCGAAGTGAAAAATAGAGTTTGTCTTAGGGACTCTATAGAAAAGCCAGATAGAACGCCAAAATGAAAATTCTTGTACTGAATTATCAAGTAATGCAAACTCACAACTAACTGTAATTGAGAATTTGAGTCCAACTCAAACTGATGAAGTTCCAGGGACCTCTCCAACAAAAAGAAAACCTAAAGTGAAATAATTTGTCTCATTTACACTATTAATATTTATCTTACTTTAATGTAACGGTCAGCCTTTCTTCAGGAGATATAGCCGTTCTAGGTTTTGTATTTTGCTTGGTAATATAGTCCTTCGTTAAATTCAACAATACATCAAATGATTGTACGGACTTTCGATAATATTCAAATGCTTTATCTGGATTATGTCTAACAAAGTATGAAAATGCCCAATTTCTAGTCGAACACACCGTATAAGCGTTGGCAGTCAACTGATAATCTGCCACTGAATATTCAGTGTGGCTGCAACTTATGGTAACGGATTTACTCCCGCGGAAGTTCGGCGTCGGAATTTCCGTCAAGTGTGGCGCTGGCCTAACGATCCAAGAGCGCGTCTTATCCGACACTATTCCGATGATATCCCGGACGTCAGTCTGAGCGAGATTAGAATGGCTCTTCAGCACCTTAAAAACGGCAAGTCCGCGGGCGAGGATGGAATTACAGCGGAGCTTCTGAAAGCGGGTGGAAAACCGGTACTTGAAGTCCTTCAGAGGCTCTTTAATTCCGTCCTCCATGGTGGCATTACTCCGGAGGCGTGGAGCAGAAGTGTGGTGGTCTTGTTCTTCAAGAAAGGTGACAACGCCCTCTTGAAGAACTACAGACCGATATCCCTTCTGAGCCGCGTCTACGTGCTGTTTTCGAGAGTCATTACGATCGTCTCGCACGCAGACTCGATGACTTCCAGCCTCCCGAACAAGCCGGTTTCCGAAAAGGCTTTAGCACCATAGACCACATACATACCCTTCGGCAAATTGTACAGAAGTCCGAAGAGTACAATCTGCCACTTTGCCTGGCGTATGTGGACTATGAGAAAGCCATTGATTCCGTCGAAATTTGGGCGGTGCTACAGTCTCTTCAGCGGTGCCAAGTTGACTGTCGGTATATCGAAGTGCTGAAGTGTTTGTTCAGTAGGGCTACGATGGCTATCCGAGTACAGAACCAGAGTACGAAACCTATCCAACTGCAGAGAGGTGTAAGACAAGGTGGCGTTATTTCCCCGAAACTCTTCACCGCTGCATTGGAAGACGTTTTGAAGCTACTGGACTGGAAAGGATACGGTATTAACATCAATGGCGAGTACATCACTCAACTTCGATTTGCCGACGATGTAGTCCTTATGGCAGAATCGCTGGAGGACTTAACCACTATGCTCAATGTCATACGATGAACATGGACAAAATAAAGATCATGTTTAATGTCCATGTCACACCTATGCCGGTAGTTGTTGGGAGCACTAAGCTCGAAGTTGTTGACGAGTACGTTTACCTGGGACAAATAGTCCGACTAGGTAAGTCCAACTTCGACCGAGAGGTCAATCGACGGATTCAACTCGGCTGGGCAGTGTTCGGGAAATTACAACGCATCTTCTCGTCAGGTATACCTCAAAACCCGAAAACTAAGTTGTACAACCAGTGCGTGTTGCCAGTGATGACATATGGAACTGAGACGTGGTCCTTCAGTGCTGGCCGTATGAGGACGCTCAAAGTTGCTCAGCGAGCTATGGAGAGGGCTATGCTCGGAGTTTCTCTGCGTGATAAACTTAGTAATGAGGATATCCGCAGTAGAACCGGAGTGACCGACATAGCCCAACGGATTAGTAAGCTGAAGTGGCAATGGGCCGGCCATATAGCTCGAAGAACCGACAAAAAGGGGAAAAAAGGGGAAAAAAGGTTCTCGAGTGGCAGCCTCGTACCGGTAGACGAAGTGTGGGGCGACCCCCCACTAGATGGAGTGACGACCTGGTAAGACATGCAGGAAGTCGATGGATGCAGGTGGCTCAGGACCGTGCTTTGTGGCATACCTTGGGGGAGGCCTATGTTCAGCAGTGGACTTTTCATTGTCAAGTATTTATATTTTCATTTGTATGTTATGAAATACATTGCCAATTTGTGTTTTTTTGCTTGTTTGTGTGGCATGCTTGTATTTGCCTGTGTTTTGTTTTTTATTTACAGACAACAAAAGTTACTAACACGTGTTGGTAGAATAATTGCACTTGTGTCTGCTAAAAAAGCTCCTTCTGAGTGTAGCGAAAAGTCTGATACCGAACACAACGAAACGCATACCTCATATTATTCTTCTTCGCCACCTCCCTCTATTGATAGTTCTCTAGAAAGATGCATAACACACTCTGAAGAGGAAAGCGACAATGATCAAAGCAAAGAAATTTATCCCAGCCCGACACAAGAACCCAATTGCAGCAATGTACCAATTTTATCCGACTTACCGTCGCTACCCTCGGTCACTTACGCATCGCCTGCAAGTATTTCAACTCCTACAACTCCTCTTACTTCTACTTACAATAGGAAAACTAGATCCAAAAGACCATGTATACCGCCAAGTTGACGGCGGACCCTGAATTAGGAATGGCGGAAAGATTTCTTCAAGAGCCATCATATCACCGTTAGAATATTTATTTCTCTTTTTCTGACCTTCGTCGTTTTGAATATTTTACGTCGGGCATAAATGTGACGCTAGGCCATATTCTAGTATTTCCCGTAGATACCTGTTAAGACACACGCGAAATGGGTTGATATAAACAAATAGGTAATAATTTATTTATGACTATTATTAATAATTATTAGTATCAAAATAATAAGCATCAAGCCATCATATCGCCGTTAGAATATTTATTTCTCTTTTTCTGAGGATATGTATTATAACTGATATTGTGTTACAAACAAATACGTATTCTGTATGTAATACTGGCTGATCAATAGCTCTAACTGAGGATGAATTTCGCGAATACCTAGCCATTGAGATAATGACGGGAATTGTACAGATGCCCGCTGGTGTTGATTACTGTAGTCAACGCTTCAGATTTTCTTTAGTGTCAGATTTGATAACTCTTAAAATGATACCAACAGATTCGAATGAATTTGCATTTAGTCGACAATAACATGGAAGACGCTGAGAGGTATCACAAAATTCGTCCGGTTGTTCAAAAGAATAGGGATAATTGTTTAGGCCAATAAAATTAACAACAATTCAGTATTGACTAAATACAAGAAAGACAAGCCCAATAAATGGGGCTTCAAAAACTACTTAACAGCCGGTGTCTCAGGCATGATATGATTTTTTTATTATATGTGGGCGAAGACACGTTGCGGTTCCATATTCCAATTTACCGAAGAGTAATATACTTTGGGATTTGGAGCACAATTATGAACTCTATTATTTACTGCGACAATTTTTTTACTAGTCCCGAAATATTTTATACATTGAGAGAAAATTACGGGATATTTGGTCTTGGAACAATAGGGAACTACAGACTTAGAGGCACAGAGATTATTTTACCGACGGAAATCGTTTTGAAAAGAAAGCCTCGGGCAGGCCTCCGTCACTCGCTCTAGGTCACGCGTTATATGCCTACCGTTCTGCGTATCGTCCACGATACAACCGACATAGGGCCGCCGCACGCCCGCCTGAGCACGGTGCGAGCGCTGCGCACGTTTCCCGAGCTTACTTGTCGAAATGCCAAAACCATATGTTATTTTTGTGCAGTGGATGGGTGTAAAAGTCAAAAAACTAATGAAAAATTGTCTTTTTTGCATTGACTCACGTATCAGAGTATTCATTATATAAATGTAGCAAAAAAAACATAACTTATACGCTTTGTTACAGGAAAACCCTAATGTTGACGAAACTACACTGTATACTAATTTAAAAGCTTAAAATAAAGATTCATCTTTTTGTGGTAGGCTAAAAGTCCTACCAGAACCGTTTAATAATTATATTGAAGAATTAGAAAGAGCATTCTTAAATAATTTTGACAACGTCATAATGAATCGGCCTGGAAGCACCGTGTGCAAATTTTACAAACCATTGATTTTCCTCTGCTTTGCTCCTGTTTTCGTCATGATTATTTATTAAAATTATTTACGCAATTTAGGAAACTTCAACGATAAAATTTAATAACCAGGAATTAAGAGAAGGAAAAAATATCTAAATTATTTTGTAAAACTCAAACATATTTGATTGACAAATAAAAAATATTGTTATTATGTAATATGTATTTCGCAACATTCGTTTTATTACAATAATCATCATAGGTACAACCCTAGCGCATTCGTCCGATGACACGCTTGCACGTGAGTCACACGGCGGGCAACACAATCTCGACTCTTCGTACGCGTACTTATGGTACATTTTCTTCTCGCTACGAGCAGCAGATATTATTATTAAGATTTTGTAGGCTATTATAGCGTAGATATTTTCGCTATTGTATGGGAGTGATGTATCTGTTGGTAAACTATTTATTAATCTGTGCCTCGGGGCGGTTAGGGCGTAGTAGTTTGCAACAAAAACCGTTTATCTGTTGTCCGTTGGAATGATAACAAACCGGTCACCCTAATAAGTTCTTATCGGAGCCCAACCAGCTCATAAAATTAAAAGGTATTGCAAGGAATCGCATAATAAAAAAGATGTAGACTGCCCGCAGATCGTGAAGAAATATAATAAGCATATAGGGTTGAACCTGGCGGATGGATATGCTTATCTCTTTAAACAAGACTTCCTTCACAACCCGGCGCAGATACATGGGAATATTTGTTCAGTTGACAGATATTTATATCAACAATGCTTGGCTTTTATACAGGCAACTAGGCCAAAATATCCTCCCAGGCTCCAACGAGATTGAAAAGTTTCCGGTTTGATATTTAGGTAGATCTGAAACTACAATAGTAAACAGAGAAGGTAAAAAAAGAGACGGTCTACGCAAGTTGCACCGATCCAGGAAGTGAGATATGACAATATAGGCCATTTCATGGAGATGACTAGTCAGGGACGATGCCGTGTGTTCAAAATTGACCTCAGTTATTTGTATTAAGTGTCAGGTGCGGTTGTGTTTTGTTAGTGGCAAGTGCCCGCGAAATTGTCAACTTTATTTTCATACCAAAAATTTATAATTTTTTTTTATTATTTTATTATGTAATTAAAATGCGATTTTTTCTTAATTTAGTTTTATTTTAACGTATTTATTACTCTCGTATATTGGCAAAGTATACTACAATATATATCAACATTATTGGTTACGTTTTTACACAGTTGGCAGTGTATACTAGGTCATACACTTTTTTTTAAAGTAATAAATACAGATTTTTTAAATATTTTCTAGAACTCATTTATCCATCTAAAATTCAGTACTATTCAGGGAATTCATAATTTAAAAATTTTTTTGCCTTTCAATTTAAGAGTCAAATTAAAATAAAATTCAACATCAAAATTTGTTCTCAAATTAACCTGATTATGAGATGACAATATATACTATATGAATCTACATTCATTAACATAATTACATTGTAAAATATGAAGTATTGTCGCTTAGTAAGAGTTCAGTAAATAAATAAAAGGGTAGTCCGGGGTAATTCGTTATTAGAAAGAAAAATGGACAAAATATAGTAAAGTTTACCTATCAGTCTTATAAAACATATTGTTGAGTATGAAATCTCTTAAATTCGTGAATTTACAAGCAATTACATCTTTAATAAATCCTTACGAGACAATCTATGGGAGATATGATTAGCCTATGTTTAGCAGTGAACTTAAGCTGTAATAAATGAATGAATAGAACTTCTTTCAGTGATTCAAGACACTTACTAGAGTAAGCGCTGCAGTCAAAAATACTTTTGAACTTCGAAGAGCCGAATTCAGCCAAACGAAGTAAAAGTTTATTCGGAAAATTCCTAATATAGAATTTATTTTATTTTAATACAATTTCATACTTTATCTAAATACGTTTCCATTTTTTATTATATCATAATACAGATTACATTTAAAAAATATTAATATCCATCGATTGCAGACCTTAACTTCAGATAGATCACCTCCGTAATTTTCTGAAAAAGAAAAAACAATACGTAAATCAATGACCTAAAAGCATCGATATAAATGACAAGATATGGTCGTGCGAACAAAAATTTTTCACGGTTTAAGCATAGAATAAATCATATCATATTTTAAATACTCATGAATTATCACGGAACTATAGTCCGTTGCGTTAAGAAATCCACGCCCCCCCAGCCAATTAAAATACAAGAAATTAGAAAGTCGAGTTCACAGTGACCAGTTGAAGTTAAAGTTGAAGGCCTTCGAACAAAACAGTTGTGTATTTTGCGTGTTACTCGTTCAACATTAAATTTTGAAAATGAATCCCTCACCTATTCGAAAGAATAAAAGTGGATCAATAATCCATAGCGGAGAGACGCGTAATTTACAATGTTTATAAGTACTTTAAACTGTGTGATTTAAACTGTGGAGACCACAGTAATAAAAACATCTGAAAATACTGTTTATAAAATTATTAAAGAACAAAAGGATACTAACACATTAAAATCACCCGTGAAAAAAAGAGCTCGACTATCGACGGTAGATAAATTAGATGAACTAGACAAATGTGCAATAAGGAGAAAAGTTAACTCAATATATTTAAATAACGACTACCCGATATTGGACAAAATTATGACTGCGAAGCTGACGAAGATATTCTTGTTTTCAAACGTACCACACTTCATAAAATAATGCACGAGCTTGGTTTCGATTTAAATAAACAGGATAGCAGAACACTGTTAGTCGAAAGAGAAGATATTGTTTTATGGAGGCGTAAATAACTGAGGCAAATAATGATGAATGATGTGAAAAATGTTTCCATCAAACTTAATTAAATGTTTAAAAAAAAAAAGAATTTTTACTCCACTGTGAATACACCTTTACCCTGTAGTTGTACTGATGACTCACTATTTTCTTAACGCGAACGGACTATAGTGTTTTCACTTACGATTTTGGTTTTGACCTAGAACCTGTAGAAATACTCCCAAATTATCGTAAAAATAATCGAAATAGCCTTATTTATTGGACCTAATTTTCAATATTTTAAAGAACAACATCATAGAAAGATTTGAATACCATTTCATGATTAAAAATCTTGAGTTTTGTGATGAGGAAGATGTTCTCATTTTCAAATTATAAAAACACTTGGTCAGTATACGAATAACGGATACATAACTAAGTAAAATATTATGTCATTACTCCGATATACACACTTTACATACTTTTCTAGCTTTTTGACCCTATCCCTTTTAATAAATCCTTCAAAAAATTACATTGGGTGGTTATAAAAAAACAGGGTTACGTGAAGTTCGATTTTACCCCAAATTATCCAAAACCCTGTAGAACTGAAGAAACGCCTAAAGCCTACCCTATATCTAAAAGTGGAAATACTACAGAAGCACGTTTTCACACCAAAGAAGTCTGTGCCATTTTTCTTGTTCAATGACCTGGTCCATATGCAGTAATATAATAAGTCCATGCCTAAAAGTAAGGATATTAACATTTGAGTAATTAAATAAAATTAGGCTTTATGATAACGTAATAGGACTTAGTTTTAAATTCGAAGTAATAGTTTAGGACAATTCTCAGAAATTGGTCCGCAAAAGTCTACCAGACGTGGGCTTATTTCGTTGTCTATAGGATTTGCCTTAATCATATTGTTATGAGAATCATATTGAAATATCCAGAATATTCAAGTAAACACGCGAGTAGAGTAGAGAGTTCGAGTTTAAACTTCAAGAAGTTTAGTTCTTCGGTTCGAGACTAGATGGCGCTAGTGCCATCGACTTAAGCGCGTAACAATATTTTAAAATAAACGTTACCCTACACTAAATTTTTTTCCTGTATCGTGGAGGCAGTTAACAAACATAAATTGCACAAGGACAAACATCCAGACCCGGAACAATTATTTGTAGGCCT
The DNA here is from genome assembly GCA_036936625.1 of Parnassius smintheus behrii. Taxonomy (NCBI): domain Eukaryota; kingdom Metazoa; phylum Arthropoda; class Insecta; order Lepidoptera; family Papilionidae; genus Parnassius; species Parnassius smintheus. The sequence continues at coordinate 52,408,508 of JAUPFT010000005.1, forward strand.
TAATATAAATAAAATAAAATAAAATGCATGATCCGTGCGGGATTCAAATGACCCTGTACCAAATGTACAACAAGAATAGCAAATAAATTGAATTGAATTGATTCTAAACTCAATGTCAAGCCATTGTGCCACGGAGGCCTCTCGCTTCGTCACGCTTGGCGGGCGGATTGGCAACTGCAGTATCAGATATCTCACATCTTGGACATTGCTGCGGCGCATCATTTATGGGTTTATCAGGCTATATAACCGAGTTCAGCTTACTAATCTGTTGGTGTATGTGGGTTAGTGTAGGTATAGTTTCTATATGAAGAATAATTTCGCTACTGGCAAAGTACATTACGTAGTGGTAGTCGCGTAAAAAAGTAAAATAGTAGCTGCTGCTGTGTTTCGTATGGCGAGTGTAGAGAACCGGAGACCCTTTTTACTGGAAACGAGGCATTCCATCTTAGTCCTCAGGGGTGATAACGCATCTGCATTTTGATTCTTAATCAAGGATAGATGTAGACGCCTATGGGCCACAGCATCCACTTACCATCAGGTTGACTGTGTGCTCGTTTGACAGTCTTATTCCATAAGAAAACTGCTGAACATAGGCCTCCCATAGACTACCTCATGGGGATATTTGCCATAGTTGCCACGCTTGGCAAGCGGGTTGGCTACCGCAGTTTTTTATTTAGCTGTTATCAGAAAGATGCTACTGCCCGTCTCTTAGTTTAGTTTCTCTCTCGTCTCTTACGATACCTATGGGGTAGAGGATATTCTTACATCGGCACCACAAAGTTTATTTCAGGTTATTATCATGATAATGTAAGAATATCCCACTACCATCTATCATCCTATTGGTATTGTATGAGGCGAGAGAGGAAAACTAAAGCAGGAGATACGCAGTAGCATCTTAATGATATCAGCTAAATTAAAAAAAACTGCAGTTGCCAACCTGCTTGTCTAGTACGGCAAATATGGCAAATACGGGAGTAATTTCCATAGTTCTAAAGCCATCTACAGGGGAGGCCTGTTCAGCTGTGGACATCTGGATAAGCTGTTATGAATCAAAACAATACATTATGTATATTTTTGTTTAGTGACATCATCAATAATCAGGGTTATTTAAATTATGCTATGCTCCATCCTGTATTTTAGTAAGATAGATATATTTGATATTGTTCCTTTAAAGAATCGTCAAGAAAGGTTCTCAAGTCGCAGTTTCATACTGGTAGGCGAAGTGTTTGATGGGTCTCCAGAAGATGGAGTGACGACCTGGTAAGTCTTGTAGGAAGTCTATAGATGCATGTGGCTTTGGATTATGCTTTGTGGCATTCTTATCCTAGATTCTATTCTTATTCTAGACTTGTGAAGGGCAGTCATGATGATGATGAAATAATCGAAGGAAAAACTCTATTATAAACACAGAGATGATTTCCAAGTATTTCATATTGTATGTAAAAGTAAATAATATGTAATACCTATTAAGGGGTTTCTCCTTATAAGTAATAGGCTTTCTAGACCTCCTGGCTCTTCCTTCAGTGCGTTCACTACTACTGTCGCTGTCTCGCGCATCACGACAGCTGTCACTGTCGCGCGAGTCCACAAGACTCTCTTGATCACGACGCTGACTCCCGTTTTCCGTTTGGCGTCGGGATTCTTGTGTATCACGAGATTCTGGAGTCTCGCATCGGGTAACACGTTTCTTGTCTCGAGAACTGACCCGTTTAGTATCCAACGGTTCACCTGACCCGTAAGGATCGTTTCTCGATTCTCTGAAAGTTACATATTTGTTTAAAATAAAGATTAAACACAGTTGTAAGTATTTTTTCTATAAAAGTAAAGTCTAATATATAAAAATGTTTGTTTGTTTGTTTCGTATTTTATGCCCTGCCATACAGTTCAAAAGATTGCGGTAAAACTTCAAAACGTGACGCAGTGCCTTAGCAATAAGTGGCTGCGCTGGGGGTCGCGGGTTCGAATCCCGCACGGAACAAGTATTTGTATGGCCTACAAGTAAATGTTCCGGGTCTGGATGTTTGTCCTTGTGCAATTTATATTTGTAAACTGCCCCCACGATACAGGAAAAAATCCTAGTGTAGGGGTAACGTTTAAAAAAAAAGAGGAACTTTGTCAACTTATTGCTGGCACATGCGCGAAGGTCATAGCCACAATACAATTAAATTACAGCATGTGGCGCGCGTATAATACCGACAAATTTAACTAGAAAATTATGTATTCGTTCAACTTCAATTATTGTATTGTTATTCCTAAATAAACATTATAACTCTTCCAAATTCAAAACGATATTTCCACAATTGTTTCTTCTGCGGTAGCAACGCGCCGGGTACTGGCTAGTAAGAAATAAAGTATTTGTATAGTCCCTCACTTTTTATAACTGGTTTCCTAAGATTACACCTTCAGTGAATTGTACATACACATTTGATTTAATTTCCTTTCACGTCACAAATTACGTTACCCCTAGGCCACACACATCGCGATAGAATTATCACGATAAAACTTCGCATTCGGCCTACGGCGAAGGTGCCTGGCCACACTGCGCGTTGTATATATCGCAATAAACACACGCTAAACACAAAATGGACGCCGCGGTCGCTCTATATTATATGGCAATTAATAATTATTTTAACTAGGATTTTGACAACGTGAGACAGCTTTAGACGCCTGCATTATTTATTCAAAATATCTCATAAAATAATTCATCTTCTCATTGCTTCAAAAAATTGTCAATCAAAAATACGTTGCAAATACTAGAGACTGGAGTGTGGCCCCACACGCCAAGTCCATCGCGATAGAACGCTTTGAAGTTCGAGAGTTTACCGACAGCGAAGCGATGTGCTTGCCCCTTCGCACGAAGTGACGAAGTATTCACGAAGGTGTGGCTACATACTCCGCGATAACTCGAATATTCGCGTTATCGCGATGTGTGATGCCACGGCATTATTACTGGGTTTGCCTGTGCTCCTTACTTATCATGACGTAAATAGCGTCATGATTACGCTCAAATCTATTAAAAATTCGTAGTCCTTGCTGCTCCAGTTGAAGGTGAAACTCATCGTCACGGGTCACCACTATCGAAAAACGTTCGTTGAAGTATCCGGCACCGTCAACATGGCCGTCACGAAATAGGCGGTAAGATTTTTCACAGTTAGATACAGTGTCTAATACCGCTCTCTAGGAAACTACACTATCTTGGTTACATAGACAACGTTATCATATAGCATGTGACAGCACCGCAATCCTAGGAAACCTTACTCGGTTAAGAATCAAGCTCTAATGCATTATCACCCCTGAGGGCTAGGGTAGATTCATTAATTATTGTTTTGTTTTGTTGATTTTAAAGGCAACTCTATCGATTTCACATTTTGACATTCGAAAACTGATCTAGCAGCGCAAAGCATATAATAAAATATTCAGAAAAAGTTCTTAAAGTTGTATTTAATTTGAATAATGAAAATTTTTGCCTTTTTTGTTCAACTTGACTCCATTTTAAGGTCATAATTAGAGCTAAATAATTTAGGGTTAAGATTAAAAAATTAAAAATAAACTTACGATACTATTACACGAGCGTCGGTGGAGCCATTTGGACTGGGGGCGTCGAAACGCACAATTTTGGCCAGCACGTCTTCCTTTAGTGATTTAGATGGCGATTCGTCGTTCCTCGTCGGTCCCGGGCTACACGATACGCTATCCTTCAATCTTTTAGAGAGCACTCCCTCCTGTAATGGCGGCGTAGAGGGCGATGAATCTTGTGATGAATGTCGGAGAAGCGCCTTATTTTTGGACGATCGAGGCGGCGTCCGGTCTCGCATCGTCCGTTTAAGGGGTGACACATCGCCGATGCCCTCGCTTTCTCCAAGACTCATCTTAGCGACGAGCACTTTGAGGACGCGCCCGTTAACACTATAATAATACAATTTTCATTGATTATAAATCCTTGCAATGTGACACATTAACATACGAGGGCGGGCAAAAAGTTCCTGAAATGGAGGGGACAAAGTCGTTTCAAGCATATGCCATGAACTTCTCGGCATGTTAAAGGTCAGTGCAGTGACAACAGGGACGAAATTATGAACCGAATTGTGACTGGGGATGAAACTTAGATTCATCACTATGAACCTGAATCAATGCAGTGAAATAAAAGAGGCATAGCACCGTCAATGTAAGGGCCATTCATTAATTACGTAAAAATGATTTTTCGACAGATAATTTGGCTTGTTGTAGTGTTGTTATTGCTATGAGATATAGATCACCATTATATTATTATTAGACTATTTTATTTGACTGCCTCGTGGGTCTAGTGGTTGCAGTAGTGCGACTGCTGATCATGAGGTCCTGGGTTCGAATCCCGGAGCGGGCCAAAAAATCAATTATTGAGTTTTTCTGTCAAGAAATTCTCAGTAGCTGTAGCCCGTAGTGAGAAAGTTGGCGGTGTCTCACCCCCGTGCCTCGGAAAGCACGTAAAGCCGGTTGGTCCTGCGCCTGATCACTCTCCGGTCGTGTTGGTTTACCGTCCCATCGGATTATGAGAGTGAGGGAATAGAGAGTGCAACTGTGCTTGCGCATACACTTGGGCACTATAATCCTGTTCTGCGCCGTTGGCTAGCCTCCGTTGAGGCAGGCCGCCGTGGCCGAAATTCGGTCTGGAGGACATTATTGTTATTGGGGGGTATCAATATAGTTTTCTCATCTGGTTGGGTTCTATAAATATATAATTATAGTAGTAATAATTATATAACGAAATGAAAAGATAAATATACATAAATATCAATAAAATTAAATAAATATAAAAATACATAAATAAATAAAAGCCCAACCAGATGGAGGCCCTCGGCAGGGGAGACCAAACGGCCGAGGGTTAGGGGGAAAGGGAAAGAAACCGGCGGACGATGCGGGCGGTATCGAGAAGCACCGCCTTCTGCATTTGAGCCAGGAGCGGTCCGCCACGTAGTCCCAGCCGCCTCAGATGACCCGAGAGGCTGACTGGGATTAGCCCGTTTGCAGAGACGACTACGGGAATAATTTCGGTCGGCATACCACCCCACATGTCGGTCACCTCGTGAGCCAGGTCCAGATATTTTGTTCGTTTATCTGTTTCGGCTTTCACGAGGTTCTCGTCATACGGAATGGTAATGTGATCAAAAATATCCTTGACTGTGCCCGGTCCATCAGCACAATATCAGGCTTATTCGCAAGAATGGTCCTGTCTGTGATGATGGCCCGGTCCCAGTAGAGCCTGGCGCGATCATTTTCGAGCACGGATTCCGGCAAGTACTTGTAATACGGCAATTTCCGATCCACGAGACCGTATTTCAGAGCGAGCTCCTGGTGTAGATTTCTGGCTACTAGGTTGTCCCTATGCAAGTACTCAGAGTTAGAAAGCGCCGAACAACCGGAGATGACATGCCTAAGTGACTCCCCGGGATGGCGACAAGCTCGACAGACGTCGACAGTGCCATCCTTTAGGATGTATCTCCGATAGTTGTTGGTCTTAATAATCTGATCCTGTATTGCACAGATAAAACCCTCGGTTTCCCCGAAGAGGTCACCGAAACGTAGCCAAGTTGAGGGAGGCGGCTGTAACTACGTGAGGCTCATGTAGAGCCCTGTAGTACCTCCCGTGGAGCTCCTTCTCCTTCCATACGGTCTCCCGGTCGGAAATGCTCTTTACTGCCGGGTCTTGCCATTACTCGTTAGCTAAGGATTTTTTTTTTTTTTTTTTTTTTTTATAGAAGAGGGGGCAAACGAGCATGCGGCTCACCTGATGTTAAGTGACTACCGCCGCCCATGATCAACCGCAACACCAGGAGAATTGCGGGTGCGTTGCCGGCCCTTTAGAAAGGAGTAAGCTCTTTTCTTGAAGGTCCCCAGGTCGTATCGGTCCGGAAAAATCGCCGGTGATAAACTATTCCACAGAGAGGTTGTACGTGGAAGAAAGCTCCTTGTGAAACGTACAGTGGTGGACCGCCAAGCATCCAGATGGTGTGGATGGTATCGGGACGTTTGCCGTGTCGTGCGTTCACGAAATTTGGCGGCTGGGATTAATCCGAACAATTCCTCAGAGCACTCCCCGTGATAGATGCGATAAAATACGCAAAGAGATGCAACATCTCTTCGCAACGCCAGTGAATCGAGCCGATCGGAAAGCACTCGGTCGTCGACGATTCGAGCCGCTCTGCGCTGGATGCGGTCAAGTGGAAGGAGCTGGTACTGGGGAGCCCCAGCCCAGAGATGGGAACAGTATTCCATGTGCGGTCGAACCTGCGCCTTGTAAAGTTGCAGGCGGTGTGCCGGCATGAAATACTGCCCCGCTCTGCTGAGCACGCCAAGCTTTTTAGAGGCCAATTTGGCCTTCCCTTCCAAGTGACCACGAAACTGCACGTCACTCGATATGTCGACGCCGAGGATTCCGATACTGGCTGAGGCAACAAGGGGAGTGCCTTGAAACTGAGGGGATACGACAAAGGGGTTCTTTTTAGCGGTTAACGCGCAAACTTGTGTCTTCTGGGGGTTAAACTGGACTAGATTTAGTCGTCCCCAATCCGAGACTCTGTTCAGCAAAGACTCGACTTCAGACACAAGTTTGTCCCGGCACTCGGAGACGTTTTCCCGAGAAATATTGGCTCGGCCGGTGTAAAGAGCATCACCAGTGCTGTCATCTGCATAGCAATGAATGTTACGGGTATGCAACATATCATTGATATGCAGAAGAAACAGCGTTGGCGATAGCACGCAGCCCTGTGGAACACCAGCATTAATAGGCTTGCAATCGGAGCTTGCACCGTCTACAACGACCTTGATGCTCCGATCTGCAAGAAAGCTGGTGATCCAATCGCACAATTTCTCGGGAAGCCCATAGGAAGGGAGCTTCGAAAGAAGCGCTTTGTGCCAAACCCGATCGAAGGCCTTCGCAATGTCCAAACTAACGGCCAATGCCTCCCCCTTGAACTCTACTGCCTCCGCCCATCTGTGAGTGAGGTAGACCAGAAGATCACCAGCTGACCGACCACGGCGAAAACCGTATTGGCGGTCACTAATCAGCTGGTGATCCTCAAGGTACCTCATGAGCTGGCAGTTTACAATGGACTCCATTGTTTTGGAGAACAAGGAGGTGATGGCGATTGGCCGGTAGTTGGACGGGTCTGAGCGGTCGCCTTTTTTAGGGATCGGGTGGACGAAAGCAGTCTTCCATGATTTTGGGACTACGCCTAGGGAGTAGGAGTACCGGAAAAGACGCGTTAAAACCGGTGCCAACTCTGGAGCACACGTCCTCAGCACAATTGGGGGGATTCCGTCAGGCCCACTCGACTTGTGGATGTCCAGGGAGAGGAGTGCTTTGCGAACCGAGCGCTGTGTGAACTGCACTTCCGGCATGGAGCACTCACACCGCGGGATGGTCGGCGGCGTACTCCCCCCGTCATCGAGAGTCGAGTTAGACGCAAAGAAGGAGCCTAGAAGATCGGCTTTCTCCTTTGCAGTATGGGCCAGTGAGTCGTCCTCCCTGTGCAGAGATGGAAGAGATGGCTGACAGAAATTCCCCTGGACAGCCTTGGCGAGAGACCAGAATGCACGGGTTCCAGAAGGAAGGCGAACTAGTCTCTCGCCAATTCTGCCTATGTGCTCTGACTTTGCCTTGGCAATGACTCTTTTGAAGGACCTAGAGGCGGAATTATACTTCTTTTTTAGAGCGCTGGTGTTTACATCCCGGGACGCTGATGCATCAACCCAGGCTTGGTAGCACTCCTGCTTATAGCATGATGCTATTTTACAGGAGCGACCAAACCATGGCTGAGATTTGCCTCCAATGGGCACCACAGAGGAAGGAATAAAAAGTTCCATACCCTGAAGTACCACATCAGTAACAGAATCCGCAACAACGTTGGGATCATCCGGCGAGAAGCAAACCCGCCCCCAAGGGTAGGATGCAAAGAAAGACCGCATCCCATCCCAATCGGCTGACCTATAGTGCCAAACACGGCGGCAGCCTGCAGAATGCAACCGCGATTTCAGCGTGAGTGGCACAACACTCCGGACCAGACAATGGTCCGAGGAGCCTAAAGGGGCGTCGACGGAAATCTGATATCCGTCCGGGTGAGAGGTCAGCAGAAGGTCCAACAGGGAAGGTGCATGATCCTCCACATCTGGAATCCGCGTAGGCGAAGTAACCAGTTGTGTCAGACCATATGCCAAGGCAAAATCATGAACAGATCTCCCCGCATGATCGGTTAAACGTGAACCGAGCCATTCGGCGTGATGGGCGTTAAAGTCGCCGAGGATCACGATCTCTGCAGAGGGGATCTGCTGTAGCAACGAATCTGCAGCCATTTGGACGTGGTCGAAGAGTCGGTCTGTTTCGGCATTACCGCTGTGGGACCTATAGAGGCACCCGTAGATGCGCGGATGGTCGTCGCTGTCTACGCGTAGCCAAAGGATGGACAGGTCCGAACCTTCAAGTCTGCCGAGGCGTCGAGAACAGATGTCCTCTCTGACGTAAACACAAACTCCAGCCCGAGGCACAAAGGAGTGTTCCAGTTTGTACCCCGGGTAGGAGAGATACGAAACATCAGCCGGAGAGGACACCTGCGTCTCGGTCAGAAAGAGCAGAGCCGGCCTCGCCGTCTCGAGATGGTAGTGGACGGCGTTTAGGTTAGAGTGAAGTCCCCTGATATTGCAGAAATTCACGGACAGCGTGGCAGGGGTCGCCTTGGTCTTGTTGCTCCGTTTGCCCCGAGCAGTTGTAGTCTTGAGCGGAATTTCGCCCCCCCCAGAATACGCGGGGCAGCCTGAGCACCCACGCTCAGAAGTGGAGAAACATGGTCGTGGATGCTCAGCGAGGGATTCTCCAGGGGTGCTGGTACCCTCCTGGGGTAGTCTATCTTTATTTAATTCCGCTACCATGTTGATGGGGGGGGGGGGATTTGGGCCTCCGGCCACCTGCACTCACCGACGAAACGCGGAAGCAGAACTTCCACTTCACGCCGGTATTCTGTGAGGTCGTGGTACCACCCCGGTTTGAGCCGGCCCATACGTGCAACAGCAAAGCTGCCGCATGGCTCTACCACTGGATAGGGGGGTAAGTCCTTTATCACTAGAAATCATCAATCATTACGTACCGAGTAGTTGCTTAGTAAACACGTATCTATTTAGCTTCGTCTATAAGTTGTCAATACAAGTGCAAAATCTTCAATATTTGATGTGTGGCAAACACCGCTTTGTGAGTGAACTTATGACCTATTTCATTGTGAAAAATCTTGCATAACAGTTCTAGTATTTTTATTTGTTTTTGTGTTTATTTGTAAAAACTATCTCAACATTACTAAATCTGCGGGTAATTGTAAAGTGTCGGTGATTTTTGTGCACAAGTGAACAATTTACGTAAACAACAACGAGTATGCCTCTCTCTTCTCTTCTCGGGTGAATGCTTTTGCCTCTAAAGACGAATTGCTAAACTCGGGTAGTATCGAACATTATATAAAATTTATTAAATAAAATTACAGTGTAAGTGCGATTAACGCCTACCAATTTGCATTCAGCAACTTTGCAGTAAAGTGTATTTTGTTGCAAACCTCAGTGATAAACAATAGTATAATGTCTACCGACAACAATGATTGGGGATGCTGTGGTGATAACCCTGACACAGAAGAGTACATTAAGTGCCAGAAATGCTCAAAAAGTTTAATCTGAGTTTTCGACATGGGAATGTCCTCTGTGTACCAGCCTACGACCCAAAACTGGGCATAACAACACGCCGGTGCGATTTAACCCTAATGTCACGGTACGGGCTTCTAAAAGACAGGCACTGCAGTCACCGCCAATAATAGGAGCGTCGGCTGATGAAGTTAGAGGCATCATGCAGGAGTATTGTAAGAGCATTACATCTAAAATCGATTCCCTAACTATTTCCATTAGTTCTGAACTAAAATCAGTTAAGGAGGAGATGCTGGAAATTAGGAGCTCTATGGATTTCATGAATTCCAAATATGAATTATTTATCAAAGACCACAAAGAAACTAAACAGGCGGTGGTTGATTTCCAAAAAGAAAACAGTGCTCTAAAGACCAATGTTAAAGACCTCACGGCGCGAATTAACACCCTTGAACAGAACGCACGAGCTATGAATGTAGAAATTCAGTGCGTTCCTGAGAAAAAAATGAAAACTTAATGCAAGTAGTGACCCAACTGGGTACTGTACTTAAGTGTAATGTTAAAAGCGAAGATGTTATCAACTGTACACGTATCGCCAAGATCAACCCTAATAGTACGCGACCAAAATCAATTGTAGCCCAATTCGCCAATAAAAAGATTCGTGATGAGTTTTTAGCAGCATCCATCAATTTCAACCGAAAAAAGGCAATGCAGGATAAGCTTAACAGCTCGCATCTGGGATTCAACGGCGAAAAATCTCCAATATATCTGTCAATTAAAATCTGTTATTTAAATTTATTATATCTCCAATATAATAAATTTAAATAACAGATTACTATATTTTTATACATTGAATTACAGAAATAACAATGATTTTATGCGTGTGACTTATTCACACCGGACAAAAGGCTGTTAAGCAGTTTGGTCAAGCATGCATAAAACACGTCGCAAACTGACTGTTTCATACCAGCCTCATCGATACCGATGTTCTGTGACATACCCAGGTATCGATATGTTTCAGCCTCGGAAGGGTCCTTAAGTTGACGGGCATAGATAAGTCTATGCCCTCAGAGTTAGCAACCCTTCCCCGTTCAACATGGAGGACCGCACACTTATCCGTTCCCAGCTCCATTCCAATAGAATTGCTAAATTCACAAGTGATGTTTAGCAATTCCATAAGATGGGAGCGACTGGAGGCGAATAACTTGAGGTCATCCATATAGAAAAGGTGGGTCACTTTTGTACCTCCTTTCCGAAGCTGAAATCCCCTCCCGGAGCCCTCCAGTAAAGTACTGAGAGGGTTCAGGGAGAGGCAATTATTATTATTAGACTAGTTGAGATAGTATCTAGTCTTTGGAATACCAATCATTATTATAATTAAACGTAAGTTTTTAATCTTAGTGAGCAAACATCAGTTAAACAACGTACCAACTAATAATACTTACTTTTCAAATAATCATCGACTACTTTTAAATTAATCTTAAAAAAATTACACAGTAAAAGCTAGATCAATTCAGATCATCAATCGTCGTCTAAATTGAATGGATTAGTAAGTCATGTATTGTAGGGCTAATTGTAAACAAGATGAAGTAATTGTAGGGGCTAGTTGTAAACAAGATGATAGAGATGGGTGCTAGTTGTAAACAAGATGATAGAGATGGGTGATATGGAAGGAATGAGTGTGAATGAGTGCTGGAAGGAAATGGCTGATTGTATCCGAAGTGTGGCAAGGAAGGTGTTAGGAGAAACAAAAGGGAAGCGTATGATAGATAAGGATGGGTGGTGGTGGAGTGAAAGTATTAGAGAAGTTTTGAGAGAAAAGAAAAATGCCTTTAAAGAATGGCAGAGCGTAGAAGACCAGAATGAATCCATAAAAGAAAGTAAGAGAGAGGCGTATAAAGAATGTAAGAAGAGAGCGAAGAAGGAAGTTGCTATTTGTAGGGCAGAGGCGCAAGATAAATTATATCGGTCCCTTGAAAGCCCCGAAGGTCAAAAACGACTTTTTCAAATTGCAAGAGCGAGAGAAAGGAATGGAAGAGATGTTTCACATGTAAAATGTATAAAAGATGATTCTGGAAGGATTTTGACTGACGATGAAAGTATAAAGAAGCGATGGAAGGAGTATTTTGAGAAATTGATGAATGAGGAGAATGAATGGAATGGTATGCTTGAAAACCCACCAGTGAATATGGGCTTAGTGAGAGAAATTAGTGTGGAAGAAGTAAAAATGGCTGTTAGGAATATGAAGAATGGGAAGGCAGTCGGCCCAGATGGAATACCAGTAGAAGTGTGGAAGTTGCTGAGTGCGGATGGATGGAAGTGGTTGAGTTTATTTTTCGGTAAATTGTTGCAGGAAGAACAAATACCTGAGGAATGGTGCAGTAGTATACTGGTCCCCATTTTTAAAAACAAAGGAGACGTTCAAAACTGCAGCAGTTACCGGGGAATAAAACTCATGTCACATACTATGAAAGTCTGGGAAAGAATAATAGAGAGAAGAATGAGAGAAGAGTGTGAGATAACACAAAACCAGTTCGGATTCATGCCCGGTCGAGGTACGACAGATGCCATTTTCGCATTACGCCAATTGTGCGAAAAGTACAAGCGCGTGCATAAAAATCTGCACATGGTTTTTGTCGACCTTGAAAAGGCGTACGATCGGGTTCCCCGTGAGGTTTTGTGGTGGGCGTTAAAGATGAAAGGTATGCCTGGGAAGTATGTGAGGTTAGTCCGTGCTATGTACAGAGCATCCCGTACATGTGTACGATCTGCCGCGGGAACTACGGGCAGTATCGATGTGACGGTAGGGCTGCACCAAGGGTCGGCATTGAGCCCTTACCTCTTCCTACTGATTATGGACGCTTTGACGTCGGACCTGCAGGATGAGGCACCCTGGTGCATGCTCTTTGCTGATGACATCGTGCTTGTCGGGGAAGAAGGCATCGAGGTACAGAGCAGACTGACGGGGTGGCAACAGAGGCTGGAAAGTGTTGGCTTGAAGATCAGCAGATCCAAAACCGAATATCTGTGCTGTGATTTCGGCGGTCTTTCCAGTCCTGTACCCATGTCGTTGGATGGCGCTATACTGCCTACCTGCTCAGATTTCAAGTACCTCGGTTCCCTCATTCAAGGCGACGGCGGAATAGATAGAGCTGTGCAGCATAGGATTAACGCAGGGTGGATGAAATGGCGACAGGTCACAGCCACAACGTGCGATCCCCGAATGCCAATAAGGCTGAAGGGGAAAATTTACAAATCGATCATCCGACCTGTCGTCATGTATGGAAGTGAATGCTGGGCCGTCAAGAAGAAGGATGAAAATAGACTGCATGCGAATGAAATGAGAATGTTACGATGGATGTGTGGTGTGACAAGGATGGATAAGATAAGGAATGAGTATATAAGAGGAAGCCTGAAAGTAGCGCCAGTGGTAGAAAAGGTGAGAGGAAGCAGATTGGCATGGTTTGGGCATGTGATGCGGAGGAATGAAAGTCATGTCACAATACGAGTGTTGAATATGAATGTGGAGGGACACACGGGCAGAGGAAGGCCGAATAAAAGATGGATCGATTGTGTGAAGAGTGATATGAGAATGAAAGGAGTAAGTATGGAAATGACGGCTGATAGAGAGGAATGGAACAAGAAGGTTTACTGCGCCGACCCCAGATAATGGGAAATGGTTTAGAGAATGATGATGAGTAAGTCATGTATTCCAATCGGCAAGTATTGGTAGGTAATGATGCATTGGTAGATGGAACTTCTTTGGCACATGTTGGCACCAGTTTACAATATAGAATGAAGAAAACTATTCAGCATCCGAAATGGACCTAGATTTCTAATATTAAATTTGACTTACAAAATATTACGTAACAATAGGTTTACCCTCCCCCATCCTTTCGGACCTCTGAAGAGATCAGTCGCGTTTCGTGCACCTTATAACATTGTTTTATTTTTCATTAAATTACTAAGTTTAATTCGCGAGAGTACCGCAGTATTCTAAGAAGGCAATATTAACACGTGAGTGAGTGCAAGAGTACGCATTATAACTGGGGTAGATCTATTTTTACATAGTGCATGCATAGTGCATTGACGTTGCATAGCCCCACCTACTTGGGATGGATCTGATTCTGCCCTTAACATATCTTGTACAAGTGTTCACGAACAAGACAATTTAATAAACATTACCAAAAGAACTAAACGTAGGTTCATTGAAACGCTGGTAACTTCAAATTTGTCAATTGAAAAAATGTTTAATGAATTAAGCTTATATCAAGATACTAAATTTGATGTTATAAACTCTTCTATTTCTACACTAATTGAGCAAAACAAAGAGATCCAAAAATCAGTTGATTTTATGTCCAAGCAATATGATACTTTAGTTCATAAATTAAACTTAATAGAAAAAGAAAACAAGCAATATAAGTCGCAAATTAAGTCGCTGGAATCAAAAATAGATGTACTGGAGAAGGGCTTAATATCCACGGATATCCATATCTGTGGAAATACAGAACATACTAATCCTGGAACAAGAATACAAAAAGAGCTTGACCAACGCTATTAAAAATATATGCTAGACTGTCGACTCGAATGCTTTACTTCAAGATTTGGAAGTTCGTGATGTCTTTAGAACCAAAACTAATGCAATTATGGTTGATTTCACAACTACCACAAGGAAGGTAAACTTCATTTCAAAATATAGGGAATTTAATAAGTTGAAAAGAGCTACTACTCAATACTCAAATTATTAATATACCAGGACCTGAAAGAAGGATCAGGCCTTCATTCACTTTTTTATAAGTATTTTTCATTTTTATTTCTTTTTATGACACATTATTTTTCTCTTATAATACTATACTATAAATACTAACTGTCACATTACAAACTCTAGATACACTCATATTATATATAATTCATTACATTTTAAAATCAAAATACCTTTACTTATGCCAGGTTATATATGTTATTACACAAAAACACTTAAAGATACACGGCTATTACACCTCACTATTTTCAATACTAAATATATAAGCTTATGTTATATTGTATTTATTGTGTTATGTTCACTAAATCGTGTATGAAACAATACTCTGCCAGTAGCATCTATCACCTCACACTTACTACAAAACTGCTCCACCCCTCACTATATTATTTAAATACGATAAGATAACTACTGACGATGGACGCATAAACATACTCTATACCCTCACAGTTACTCTCGTACAGACAACTTCATGATCTCTCTTGATCTCCTCCTTCACAAACTTTCCAACTTTAAAAATATAGTAATTGTAGGCGATATAAACATAGATATCATGCCAAACTCTACTGATAAAAGGCGTCATGAATTAGTATATAGTATATTACCTAATAATAGTATTCTACCCGCCCACACAATACCCACTCATGGACGTACTTGCTTGGATCACGTGATGATTAAAACCAAGTTGAGATCCCACTGTTACATCATCGAAACCTCAGTTACTGATCATGATGGAGTAGCCCTTAACATATGTTTGAAGTCAGACCTCAATGAAAACTACCGAATCACACTAAAACGTCTAGATCGGGTGGGAATACAAAACGTATTCTGCGTTGTATGAGAAACCGTGACAACCAACACAAAAAAGTAAAAAAAAACCGAATAACAATACCCTCATAAAAACTTACATAAATTACAGAAACTTCTGTAATGCACTTCTTAAAAAAGCAAAACGAAATTATGAAAAGTCCCTTATACAACAGGCAGGAACAAACAAAAAGAAACTCTGGGATTTAATAAGAAACGTGACGTACACCAAGAAAAAAGACGACATGTTACCCAATCCACCCTACCAAAAACATCCAACTGCTACTGCCAACTTAATTAACGAGTTTTTTGCTGGAGTTGGGAATAAATTAGCTGAGGACCTTAAACTTAAGTTTGGCTCTCCGAAACCACTCCTCACCAACTCTTATACGAGCAATTCACTTTATCTGCTACCTACAGATGAAGATGAAGTTGACAAAATAATGGGACTAAAGGGCGATTGTGCTGCAAGCATTGACTTAATTCCCGGTTGCCTATTCAAGCGATTTGTTGACACCACCAATAACCCACATTGGTAATGCTGCCCTCGAAACCGGTACCTTCCCTAGACTTCTAAAGATCTCGATTATCAAACCAATCCACAAGGGAGGCGACAGTGACTGCGTTAACAACTATAGACCTATATCAATACTACCTACTTTATCTAAGATCCTGGAGAAAATCCTAAACAAGAGACTTATTGCTTTTCTAAGCTGTGAAGCTGTGACAATGAAATGAATCTCAAATAATCAATTTGGATTCCGAGCCGGAACGTCAACTGAGGATGCCGTTCTTGAGTTAACAAATACATTAATCTCTGGTCTTGATAATGGCAAAAAGAATATAGCAGTCTTTCTTGATTTCGCTAAGGCCTTTGACGCAGTATTTGTTCCTCGTTTGTTAAACAAACTCGATGAAGTAGGTGTACGAGGCGTAGCATTAAATTTATTTGCGAGTTATCTTACCAACCGTAGTCAGAGAGTCAAGCTTGGAGGTTTTCTCAGCAATGAGTTTCCAGTAACCTATGGTGTGCCGCAGGGAAGAATTTTAGGGCCAACGCTGTTTCTCATCTATATTAAGACCTGTAGGCTTACTCTTGAACACAATTCCGATCGATCGGGATTGGAATTATGACGTTTGGTACTCTTGAAAGCGACTCTAGCGCTAAATTAGTTTAGTATTGCATGGTGATTGTGTGAACTAATTAGGATTGGAATTGAAATTGTCCGAGCGAAATCGGTACTCCCGACGCACTTTTGACAGTTAGTTGACAGCAGCGTATTGTGTTTGATATTATGTTGGAATTGGAATGAAGGCAATAGCAAAACAGTAACGTTTTAGGAATTGTGTTCATATTAATCTTTTTTTTTCCGGCAATTATCTTATTGTTTTCGATAAAATAATGACATGTTTAACTCTTGTGTCTATTATTCTACGCCGTAATAGTGCATTGCAATTAAAAAAATGACGAAATGAGCACACGTTTTAAGCACTTAAGTTTTTTTCTATGAGTGATGATGATTATGGAGCTAATGATTGTATTATTAAGGACTTTAGTGGGAAAGTAGTGCATGAATAAAAACCTAAATATGACCTCCGTAGAGAATATATTTTACATCATATTGTTACAGCCTTTATTTTCAATTCGTTTTAAAGTGGTTGTTTTGTAGAAGAAATATGTTCAATAGTTAGGCGGCGCAAAGGTTTAAAGAGGATTTTTTAGATATCTCAAGTATGATCTAAAGCATCCCACTGCTGGGCAGAGGTCTCTTATCATGTCTGAGAGGTTTATTGGCGGGTTTCACACGTAAAGGAAATATAAATATAATAAATGTATAATTTTATAAGAATTAAAAATAAAATTATATAGCTAACGTAATTTTAATAACACATAACTTAACACAACATAAACACTCATGCCTGTCACTCGAGGGGTGGGCAAAGACTACAGACTTCCATTTGGCACAATCCTGACACAACTCTCTTGCCTCCTCCACATCATTATACTAGTACCCTTAATTTGGCCCATTTTCAATATATCGCCAATTTTGTCGGTATTCTTTCGCCTAGAACATCCCTTTCCAAATCTGCCACTCACTTCTGCAACATAAATTTGCATTGTCACTTGTTCCTCATTATTTTTTTGTATATGACCATACCACCGAAGCATTCCTTTCTTAATACTGGTCACATCATCTTGCAAACCACACTCTTATCACGCAATTTCTCACCCTTTCACTCACATTCATACCTACCATACTCCTTAATGACTGCATTTCTACTGCTTTTATTCTACTTTCGTGCTTCTTCTGCCACACCCAACTTCCACTACCATATGTTAAAAAAGGGACTAACAGCCATAATATGTGCCTTTTTTGACACATTCTGACTTTTCACGATAGAGTTTAGAGCCCCATTTACTTTATTTCCTGCATTCACTCATTGCTTTTTAAAAAGGATTTGTTAATAAAATTCTGATACAAATTTGATCATTTATTTAATATAATGCAAACATATTTTTATCAACCTATTACTATTAGTATATATTCTTACCTAGGTACTAAATTTACATTAAATCTATGTTTCACATTTGAAATTTGATAATATAGCTTAACATATGTAATCAAAAACAGTTCAGTGAACCAAAAATCAGTTTCTTTTACAAAAGTAAATAAAAGAAAACAAATAAATTTAAAATAACATTAAAACATTTATAAAATTAAATGAAAGTCTTATTTTAAATTACAGGATTGTTATTGTTGTCGTACTCTGTTTGGAAAATTTAAAACAATAATATTAAACCCCTCAATTGTCCTGGCTATTTTGGACATTGCATTTGATTATAACTTTATTTTCGGATGCTCCATATATTGATCATTTCTTGTTGGTAAAGTGTTGTTGCTTGGGGAATGTGGTATGGAATTAAGTTGTGATTCTGAAATGAAAATAAATATTTGATAACATCCCATCTCTGTAGAGTAATATTTAATAGTTGTTAATTATAAATCAATGACAAAATTAAGGTGGAATATTTGAATTAGAAGTTTTAATCCACCACAAACCATTTAAAAGGATGTTTAAGATTTATTGAAATATTCTCTACACTAAGAGATAACACATATGACGTCAATTTATGTAAATTATTGCAATTAAAAAATGATGGATTACCTTTTTACCACTTGAGTGTAAGGCATACATATTGCAAGTTTCTTATTTTTATCAAACTGTAGGTAGGGGCTCGACCAAGTCCACTTTCTATGTGGCCATATCTAGAAGATAAAGTTCATCATAAAGAGTCTCTGTTCTCCATGAAATTAACTAGCTGTTGGCCCATTTGGTGCCGTGGCCCTAGCCTATCCATTAGATATTCCTAGAAAAATAAAATAATATTAAAATGTCTGTCTTTTAAAGTGAGTAAAAATATTGTTATTATTATTAGATGCCACACAACAATATTGAGAAGTTAACGAATCAACATTGTTATTTGTAATAACTAAGTAGTGAGAAAGGTTAATTGTAAGTTGAGTCTTCAAAAGCAACACTTGACCATCTGTGACTGCTATCAATCCCTAGTTTAATGTTGTTCAACAGGCTAGAAATTGCTTTTTTTCTGTACCCAAATTAAAAAACATATCTACCTATAAAATTTTTAAAAAACATTGTTATACTTACTTTAGCCTATCCTTGAACATTATTATTTATTTTGTTCCTCCTAATTAGCTAACAGTGCCCATTTCGTCTGTTTCATATGATGCTTAATTGTGTTAATGCGGTAATGAACTATTTCAAACTGTTTATAGTTGTACCCAAATTGAAAGGTCTATTATTAATTCACTGTACACATACTTAAAAAGCACTTCACCTTTAAACTTAAAAAGAGTTCTTC
The DNA here is from genome assembly GCA_036936625.1 of Parnassius smintheus behrii. Taxonomy (NCBI): domain Eukaryota; kingdom Metazoa; phylum Arthropoda; class Insecta; order Lepidoptera; family Papilionidae; genus Parnassius; species Parnassius smintheus. The sequence continues at coordinate 52,427,608 of JAUPFT010000005.1, forward strand.
GAAAGTTGATATTTGTTTACATTGTTTCATGATCGTCGTGATAACAATTTTTTTCTGACAACAAAAAATGAGACAAAGACACGCTCCTATACAGCCTTATAATTAATTAAAACTCGCAAATATAGCGTTTTTTATGAGAACTGTATGAAAAGATGTTATGTTTGACGAATTACACCATTTATTAAGTATTTTTACTACTTAAATGCTCATTTATGAAAGTTACAAAGGGTTTATTATGACTTTACCGGTTTAACGATAAATAAAACATGCCTGTTGCTAAGAGTAACGCAGCTAACTTCATGTGGTACAAAAAAATTTTTGGCCAATCCGAGCGCAACTCCGATTTCAATCCAATGTTGTCAAAATTGTTTTCAAGAGTACGCTAATTTGTCAGCATTGGATTGAAATTGAGATTGGATCGAAATTGTTATTGGATTCAAGAGTAAGCTTGCTGTGCGAGATCCAGCTACCTCGAGGGAAATTAGTTACCATTGCTGATGATACTGCTCTCGTTTTTAATGGACACTCATGGACCTCCCATGGAGGAAGTCTTTGAACTTGCGCAAAAAGGGTTTATTTAACATTGTTAACAAATGGTTGGTGGATAACATACTTACTCTCAATGTTACAAAAACAAAACACATGACCTTTGCCTTAAAGAAGTCGAGTCTACCTACTTATGGCTGTATCTTTGGCCACTACAGCAGCTCTCTAAATTACACCTCTTGCTTGTGTCCTATGCTGGAAAGAGTTGAATCTATTAAATACCTAGGAGTCATTGTCGATTCTACTCTCAACTTCAAGTTACACATCGATTCCCTGGTATCTAGATGGAGAAAACTAATTTATATTTTTAAATCCCTCTGACACATAGCTGATTGTTCTACTATCAAATTTATTAATTATGCTCTTAGTCAATCTATAATCAGCTATTGCATCACGGTGTGGGGTGGTGCAGCCAAAACTCACCTTATTGAAGCTGAGAAAGCTCAACGAGCAATCCTCAAAACTGTAGCTAAACTCCCTTATAGATATGCTACGTCGGAGCTGTACAGGTACAAATATTTATTCTAAAAATAATAACCAGAAAGTATTCTCAAGTGAATTACGATCTGAATCTCAGCACTACTAAAAGGAAAAAGTAAAAAGTATGTCCCTCAACGACGGTTAAATCCAGCTTAGCCAAGAGACACTACACCTATCTCAGTAATTACATATACAACAAAATAAATAGGCTGTTATAAATATTTATATATCCTCTTCCTGAACACGAGTGTAGAAAAAACAAAATAAACTGGCTCAAATCTTTAACATACTATAGTCAACCAAATCTAAGAAATACCTTTTGACGTTTCACATTAATGATTCCGCAATAACTTTGCACAAGCGTACTCACACGATTTAAAATAACCTTTTACGTGAATCCGAAGAATTATGAAGTTATCTATATTTCATTGAAACGTGTATAGTTGTTTATCACTAATTTAAATTGATTGAATTTTTCAAACAAAGCAAAATATTAAAAAATAACCAGTAATAACTTGTTTTACTTGACGTCGTTTCAATGACATGTCGCTATGTATATTACCGTAGTGTTTGGATGATTAAAATTCATTGTTATGCGAATAATCGGCAAAATAATTAAATAATCGGTAAAAATATTCTAATAATCGAATCATTAATTTCTTAAATGTATTATTAGTTTAATTTAATTTTTATTTTCAAAATTCCTTAAATTACATGAATCATGAATAAAACAAGTTTATTTTTGTCACTTTGTCAAAGTAAATTTTTGTAGGCAAAAAACTCATATACAAGGCCGTGCTAAAATAACCACTACATAATTTCAATATCCCGCCATTTCGATACCTGTTACTCGACTTCACAGAACCAGTAATTCATTTTTGAGGCGATGTAAGTATACGCTTTTATAACAAAATGCCACAAAATATACAAAATTGACGTAAGTATACATAGTTCAAAAACTTTATTAAACTAAGCTTGTATAAAAAGGGTTGTTTTAATATTAAGGAATTTATGGATGATAATAACCCCTGGGAAGGGTGATCGCTACCAAACTATTTCTAATTTGTTTTGTGTTGTTAATTGTAACATGCATGATTGTAAGCTCTTATTTTTTTTAAAAAAAACTTATCCTGTTGGGTTTCTTGCCAGTGGTAAATGAAAAAAAGTGACTTTCAATAAGTATTATTCATTATCTATATTGAATAAAAAAGTTTCTGTTTCTGTTTCGAGAGCTTACTGTGCGTAATTTTGTGATTTTCTGTTTGTCTTCTTATTTTGTGACTCGGCTTTAACTTTTTGGACTGTTTCTTCTATAATAACTTTTTGTACAGTGGTAGAGCCACGCTACTTCTATATTATAGTTGTAGCACGAATGGGTCGGCTCAACCAGGGCAGGACCACGCTCTCACAGAATACAAGCGTAAAATAGCAGCGTAATGCTAATGCTGATGTGTTTCATATGGTGAGTGTAGAGAACCGGAGACCCTTTTTACTGGAATCTCTATCTTAGTCCTCAGAGGTGACAACGCATTGGAATTTTGATTCTTAATTGAGGATAAATGTGTATGTCTATGGGCCATAACATCCACTTACCATCAGGTGGACTGTGTGCTCGTTTGTCACCCAATGCTATAAAAAAATTCGTTGAAGCTTGCGCCCATGTCACAAAGGATGATTGAGCAAAAGTGGTAGAAAAAACAAAAAAATTGATTATGAATAACTTTGAAAGAGACATTAATTTTGACTGCATTATTGAAAATCAAATAAAATCTAATAATTAATATAAACAACGACATCCCTACTAGTTGTACTGAAAGCGATTGAATAAATTTATTTTGAATCTAGTTTCAATCTTAAATTTTTATATCTGTGTCTCTAGAAATAAGCAGTAACAACAAATACGAAGAAACTGATAAATCTTGTGTTTTAAATTATTCGTTTTTAATTTATTCTGGTATTATTCAAACAAAACTGTAAATTATTACCAAATTTAAATAATCGATATCGATTTTTTAAGAATCGAATATTTTACGTTCCCATTTTTTGGTTGGCATGCTTGGTGCAATAAATCTGACAGCTGTCAAAATGTATTTCTTAGATTTGGTTGACTATAATCCACTGAAAGTTTCTTACATCCTCAACTATAATATCACGCACACTATATATAATTATAATATTATTACGTGCTTTAATCTAAAATATGTATCAGTATAATTTAATTAATTGGCTTTGTTATTTTATCCTTCAATTTACTAAATGTCGATTTTCTCATAACCAATTAAATGAAAATAATGATGTCTACAATAGAACTATACAAACGTGTAATTTAAGATGTACAATCCGTGAGGAAGGACCTGGTGACCTATAAAAGAGGTATTGTTTAATACCTTTATTAGGCACCAGTCTCTCACAAACTAGGGTTCAATACGTTTATAGTTTAATATGTCTGTCATCAATGATTCTTTACCTGTTTGTGATGAGAAAGTAAATATAATTTCTAATTCTACCATTTCCTCCCCTCCCTTCTCAAGATAAGGGCATGTAGATTGTTTATCCCCTCCTTCCTTATCTCCTAAGGTCCCTAAGAAGTTCAAAGTGTCACAATCAGGTGGAAAGATTATGGCTTCAGTTAGGATTCAGAGGAAACCATCCACCCTAATAGAGTCCAGATTTGGTCTCTTCCTTAGGAAAAAATTTACAGATGGCGAAGAAGTGAATTCGACAATTTCTGCCTATTTTGAGGGTCTTGACAAAACATTTTTTGTAGGTGTATGTTATTTGGACGGTCTGAGAAGTGTTTTATTTAGCAGGGATTTAGCAGGGATGGGAGATGTGATAATGATATAGAACGACGAGTGAATGCAGGAAATAGAATAAATGGGGCCGTACCCTCTATTGTGAAGAGTCAAAATGTGTCGAAAAAGGCACGTATGGCAATTCACAATGCTGTGTGAATTGCCATACGTGGCAGAAGAAGCACGAGAGTAGAATGAATGCAGTAGAAATGCGGTCGTTAAGGAGTATATTAGGGCAGAATCTGAATGACAGGGTAAGAAATTGTGTAATAAGAGAAGAGTGTGGTTTGCAAGATGATGTGACCAGGATTAAGAAAGGAATGCTTCGGTGGTTTGGTCATGTGGAAAGAATGAATGAGGAAAGAGTGACAAAGAAAATTTATGTTGCAGAAGTGAATGGCAGAGTCGGAAAGGGACGTCCTAGGCGAAAATTTATCGACCAAATTGACGACTTATTGAAAACGGGCCAAATTAGGAATACCATTAACCGACGAGCATGTATGCGTAAGTGTATGGATGTGAAGGAGGCGAGAGAGGTGTGTCAGGATCGTGCCAAACGGAAGTCTCTGCCTACCCCTCTGGGTAAAAGGCGTGAGTGTTTATGTATGTATTATGTATGTATGTATGAGAAGTGCATATTAGGGCTAATGGAAAAAATGTCGAAAAGGAGAAATAATTTCATGTTTAATTTCGCCTCCTTTCACTTTCATTCCGCGACGTTATTGACCTCCCCTGGTATTGTGAAGATTTTTTAAAACAAACTGTTATAAAGGATAATTTCTTATTACTTGACACTGACGACAGTACGAGTCCATTACCATTAGCAATAAAATGAGCTCGAGGTCATCGTCCTGGCAGAATTCTTATATTTGTATAGTATTTGGTAAGTGGTTGTTCACCTGGATCTGCGGGCGGCGCGCGGCGAGGAAGAGCGCTTGCGGCGACGCACCGTGGGCGTGAACTCCTGCCCTGCGTCCGGCACCACTAGCCGCTCCATCTAATCGCAAACAAACCCAGCTCGGAAGGTGTTCATTGATCACCAGACTTCAACTCCAATTCCGGCAACTCACCAAATTTATTGTTACAATATTAATATTAACATAATATTAATGTTTTAATAATGTATATTCAGTGAATCTGATAACATTTTGTACAAACAAAATAAATCCCGATGGATTAAATATATATATATATATATATATATATATATATATATATATATATATATATATATATATATATATATATATATATATATATATATATATATATATATATATATATATATATATATAATTATATGTATATATAAGTGGACGCCCCTCTCACAATAATATGCTGCGGGAGCAATTATTATAATAAGAATGGCACACGATCACACCAGTCTACCTGATGGTAAGTGAATTCTATGACCCATAGACTACATCTATCCTTGTTTAAGAATCAAAATGTAATTGCGTTGTCACCCTGTGAACTAAGATAGCATACCAGAAATGTTTCCAGTAAAACGGATATCTGGTTCTATATATATTCCGGTACTTTATATTTTTCGCTGGTAGCCTATGAGAGTGTATTCCTTCCTCTTCCTTCATTTATTTACTATTAAATCAATTTTTCTTATATTTTGTGCCAAACTTGTAGTTTAAATTATAAAATTAAATAAATGATCCATTTTTTTATAGAAGAGGGGGCAAACGAGCATGCGGCTCACCTGATGTTAAGTGACTACCACCGCCCATGATCAACCGCAACGCCAGGGGAATTGCAGGTGCGTTGCCGGCCCTTTAGAAAGGAGTAAGCTCTTTTCTTGGAGGTCCCCAGGTCGTATCGGTCCGGAAAAATCGCCGGTGGCAAACTATTCCACAGAGAGGTTGTACGCGGAAGAAAACTCCTTTTGAAACGTACTGTGGTGGATCGCCAAGCATCCAGATGGTGTGGATGGTATCGGGACGTTTGCCGCGTAGTGCGTTCACGAAATTTGGCGTCTGGGATTAATCCGAACAATTCCTCAGAGCACTCTCCATGGTATATGCGAAATAAAATGCAAAGAGATGCAACATCTCTTCGCAGTGCCAGTGAATCGAGCCGATCGGAAAGCACTCGGTCGTCGACGATTCAAGCCGCTCTGCGCTGAATGCGGTCAAGTGGAAGGAGCTGGTACTGGGGAGCCTCAGCCCAGAGAAGGGAACAGTATTCCACGTGCGGCCGAACCTGCGCCTTGTAAAGTTGCGGGCGGTGTGCCGGCATGAAATACTGTCCCGTTCTGCTGAGCACGCCAAGCTTCGTAGAGGCCAATTTGGCCTTCTCTTCCAAGTGACCACGAAACTGCACGTCACTCAATATGTCAACGCCGAGGATTCCGATACAGGCTGAGGCAACAAGGGGAGTGCCTTGAAACTGAGGAGATACGATAAAGGGGTTCTTTTTACTTAAACTTGTGTCTTCTGGGGATTAAACTGGACTAGATTTAGTCGCCGCCAATCGGAGACTCTGTTCAGCAAAGACTCGACTTCAGACACAAGTTTGTCCCGGCACTTGGAGACGTTTTCTCGAGAAATATTGGCTCGGCCGGTGTAAAGAGCATCACCAGTGCTGTCATCTGCGTAGCAATGAATGTTGCCGGTTTGCAACATATCACTGGTATGCAGAAGAAACAGCGTTGGCGATATCACGCAGCCTTGTGGAACACCAGCATTAATAGGCTTGCAATCGGAGCTTGCACCGTCTACAACGACCTTGATGCACCGATCTGCAAGAAAGCTGGTGATCCAATCGCACAATTTCTCGGGAAGCCCATAGGGAGGAAGGGAGCTTCGAAAGAAGCGCTTGGTGCCAAACCCGATCGAAGGCCTTCGCAATGTCCAAACTAACGGTCAATGCCTCCCCCTTGGACTCTACTGCCTCCACCCATCTGTGAGTTAGGTAGACCATAAGATCACCAGCTGACCGACAATGGCGAAAACCGTATTGGCGGTCACTAATCAGCTGGTGATCCTCAAGGTACCTCATGAGCTGGTAGTTTACAACGGACTCCATTGTTTTGGAGAACAAGGAGGTGATAGCGATAGGCCGGTAGTTGGACGGGTCTGAGCGGTCGCATTTTTTAGGGATCGGGTGGACGTAAGCAGTCTTACATGAATTTGGGACTACGCTTAGGGAGTAGGAGTACCGGAAAAGACGCGTTAAAACCGGTGCCAACTCTGGAGCACACGTCCTCAGCACAATTGGGGGGATTCCGTCAGGCCCACTCGACTTGTGGATATCCAGGGAGAGGAGTGCTTTGCGAACCAAGCACTGTGTGAACTGCACTTCCGGCATGGAGCACTCACACCGTGGGATGGTCGGCGGCGTACTACCCCCGTCATCGAGAGTCGAGTTGGACGCAAAGAAAGAGCCTAGAAGATCGGCTTTCTCCTTTGCGGTATGGGCCAGTGAGTCGTCCTCCCTGTTCAGAGATGGAAGACATGGCTGACAGAAATTCCTCTGGACAGCCTTGGCGAGAGACCAGAATGCACGGGTTCCAGAAGGAAGGCGAACTTGTTTCTCGCCAATTCTGCCTATGTGCTCTGACTTTGCCTTGGCAATGACGCTTTTGAAGGACCTAGAGGCGGAATTATACTTCTTTTTTATAGCGCTGGTGTTTACATCCCGGGACGCCGATGCGTCAGCCCAGGCTCAGTAGCACTCCTGCTTATAGCATGATGCTATTTTACAGAAGCGACCAAACCATGGCTGAGATTTGCCTCCAATGGGCACCACAGAGGAAGGAATAAAAAGTTCCATACCCTGAAGTACCACATCAGCGACAGAATCCGCAACAACGTTGGGATCGTCTGGCGAGAAGCAAACCCGCCTCCAAGGGTAGGATGCAAAGAAAGACCGCATCCCATCCCAATCAGCTGACTTATAGTGCCAAACACGGCGGCAGCCTGCAGAATGCAATTGCGATTTCAGCGTGAGTGGCACCACACTCCGGACAAGACAATGGTCCGAGGAGCCTAAAGGGGCTTCGACGGAAATCTGATATCCGTCCGGGTGAGAGGTCAGCAGAAGTCCAACAGGGAAGGTGCATGATCCTCCACATATGGAATCCACGTAGGCGAAGTAACAGTTATGTCAGACCATATGCCAAGGCAAAATCATGAACAGATCTCCCCGCATGATCGGTTAAACGTGAACCAAGCCATTCGGCGTGATGGGCTTAAAGTCGCCGAGGATCACGATCTCTGCGGAGGGGATCTGCTGTAGCAACGAATCTGTAGCCATTTGGACGTGGTCGAAGAGTCGGTCTGTTTCGGCATTACCGCTATGGGACCTAATAGAGGCACTCGTAGACGCGCGGTTGGTCGTCGCTGTCTACGCGTAGCCAAGGGATGGACAGGTCCAAATCTTCAAGTCTGCCGAGGCGTCGAGAACAGATGTCCTCTCTGACGTAAAAGCAAACTCCAGCCCGAGGCACAAGGGGGGGGGGTGGTTCCAGTTTGTACCCCGGGTAGGAGAGATACGAGACATCAGCCGGAGAGGACACTTGCGTCTCGGTCAAAAAGAGCAGAGCCGGCCTCGCCGTCTCGAGATGGTAGTGGACGGCGTTTAGGTTAGAGTGAAGTCCCCTGATATTGCAGAAATTCACGGACAGCGTGGTAGGGGTCGCCTTGGTCTTGTTGTTCCTTTTGCCCCGGGCAGTTGTAGTCTTGAGCGGAATTTTGCCCCCCCCCCCCCCCCCAGAATACGCGGGGCAGCCTGAGCACCCACGCTCAGAAGTGGAGAAACATGGTCGTGGATGCTCAGCGAGGGATTCTCCAGGGGTGCTGGTACCCTCCTGGGGTAGTCTATCATTATTTAATTCCGCTACCATGTTGATGGGGGCGGCGGATTTGGGCCTCCAGCCACCTGCACTCACCAGACAAAACGCGGAAGCAGAGCTTCCACTTCACGCCGGTATTCTGTGAGGTCGTGGTACCACCCCGGTTTGAGCCGGCCCATACGAATACCATAAAGTATTTGTATTTTATATTTAATTTCATTTTAAGGTTTCACTTCTGTCACGTGTGAGCTGCACGCATGTTTTTTTTTTAATTTACTAAAATTATTAAGAAAATAAAAAAAACAAAATATATAACAATTGATTTTTCATGGAAATTTTACAATTAAAAATGGTTTTCCTACTTATGTAACGTACGTTTGGCGTCAGACACTCTTGTCACTTCTTATAGCGGACACACGAGTACAAATTTATGTTTTCTTATTTTGAAAGTGAGTTAGAGAATTATTCACTAAGTCTGATGTTTATAAACGCATATATCCAGGCCACAAAGAAAAGGTTTAGGTAGTAGTTCTGCTCAAATTTACAATTTGTAATGCAAAATAAATGTGTTATTTCTGCAATATTTTTAAAATCACGTTTCATATGTTAAATAACTAGTACAGAAATACAAAAAAGCTATTTTTTTTTCACGTTAATAACAAAAATTATAGCAGTAGGTGGATACGTACTCAGGTATACCATTTTTCTGTTCCCATACTACTCATTTAATATTGTAAATACAATCGTATCGCCTTACTAAATGAATGCGCTGTCCATCTTAAATTTTGACAACAAAATGCGTGGAGTGTACAAAGGTCTATTTGTTTATGACGTGCTACGTATGGTGCTACGCGTAAGTTTTATAAGAACACACTGGTCGTACTCGTGGGATTGCGTACGAACATTCCCTCCACCTCCCCACGCCGATCTAGATATATAGTAATTGTGTTGCATACGCTAATTGTCTTTCTAGTGTATAGTTTTTCATACAATGCGTTGCGTACGTGGGACCATTCTGTCTCTACCTTTAAACACTGGCGTTTACGTTGTCAAAATTAAAGAAATTATCATTGCATAATACAGGTTATATATGTATGTATTGTTATGACACATGATGATCCGAATATAGAAAATACAAAAGTGTGGCAACAGCCCCAACGGATATAATGACGTCACAACCAATCACAAATCGTTTTTATTTTCATTCAAAAATTTAACTATTTTTTACTAATAATTACTAAAAAAATTGGAATTTTAATAAAAAATGGAATTTTTAATAAAAAAATTCAATATATTTTAAATTAATTATTCTTCCATTTATATACAGATTTGTGGCAAAAAAATAACGCAACTTCTCTACTGAAGATAGATCTAAATGTCTACGGGCTACATATTCCACTTATCATCAGGTGGACCGTGTACTCGTTCGTCGTCCTTAATCTATAATAAAAATAACGCAACTTCTCTACTGAAGATAGATCTAAATGTCTACGGGCTACATATTCCACTTATCATCAGGTGGACCGTGTACTCGTTCGTCGTCCTTAATCTATAATAAAAATAACGCAACTTCTCTACTGAAGATAGATCTAAATGTCTACGGGCTACATATTCCACTTATCATCAGGTGGACCGTGTACTCGTTCGTCGTCCTTAATCTATAATAAAAATAACGCAACTTCTCTACTGAAGATAGATCTAAATGTCTACGGGCTACATATTCCACTTATCATCAGGTGGACCGTGTACTCGTTCGTCGTCCTTAATCTATAATAAACAAGCGGTCTAGGTGCGACTCGAAAGGTCCACACGACTAACTTCCCAATGAAAAGAATAAAAAAATATCATATGTTTTAATATTTTATACAATTTTTGATTAGGCACAAAAAACGACTTGACCGATTTTGCTCAAAATTTAATGAGGTCTAAGTTACATAATTACGCATTAAATGAAACTGGTCCCATGTAAATATCACTCTTTTTTCTCGAGATACACGACTCGAAAATTGAATCCGAACATCACACATCCTATTAAAAACCATACTATTCGACTCTAATGACCTTGAAACGTGGAGAAATGTTAAAATTTCCAATTTGCAAATCAGACCCATTACAATAACTTCCCACTGGGAAGTTAAAAAGAATGGGATTAAAAATGGAAAAATGAACATAGTCAACCTGAAACTTGCTTTACTTTGCGTAGGTTGTGAAAAATTATAACAAAACGACAACAGAAAGTACTACCACACACAGACACCACGAATTATAGTAACACATATAATGGAACAAATAGATTATCGGATGAAAAACTCTACGAATAATTCGAAGAGAATAATTCGTGGACGAGTGCGACACGTTTACATATTCATCTGTATTCATTCAACATAGACTTTTTAAATATGGAGCGATGTAGAAAATTTTAATATTGCACTAAACTTTCAGTGATTAACCAAACCAGTGTTTTAAGCCAGTCAGGGCATAAATAAAATGAAGTAAAAATGTTTTTCGTGAAACATGTTTATTTTGATAATCAGAATTATTAATAAATAAAACTAACTTTTTAATAACTTTTTCACTATTCTAATTTTAGCTTGGTGACCCAACGTCCTAGATTGGACACCAGACAGTTCTACAAACCTACATCTATCCTCAACTAAAAATCCATCCAGAAACCCAGAAAACAGATTTGATGTGATTGTTACCAAAGAGTCCCCGTCCCCGAAATCTAGTGGTAGACATACAGGCAGATAAAAGACAAAATAATATGAAAATTCATTTAGATTTACAAAAAAATTCATCAAATTGTTTCTGCATACTTCAAATGTAAAGCGGAGCTTAAACTTAATTGTGAACTTGTCAAGGTCACACGACTCGCTCATATTAAACCACGTTTCTTATGTCAATAATGCTAAGATCTAATATACAATATTGATTGTATACTTACTTCATTGGGTTTGCTCTGACCAGTAGAAATGTCAACCCGAGCACTCTCGTCTAACTCTGTAGTGGAGTCCGGCTCAAAGTTCACGCGACTTTTTCTTCTCCTACCCTGTTGATTAAATAGATTTAATATTTTATTCAAGATAATGCAAATTATAAACGTGAACACGTATGATTTCAGAATCTGGACAACAGTGCCACATACCGGGTCCAATTGTGAATGTAAACCATCCAGGGAACTCAAACACACACAAAAAACATCAAAATCAATCGAGAAATTTCCGAGTTTTAGAGGGACTAACCGACAGCAATTGATGTCTATATTTTTTTTATAGAATATGGGTAACAAACGAGCACACAGTCCACCTGATGGTAAGTGGATGCTGTGGCCCATAGACATCTACATTTATCTTCAATTAAGAATCAAAATGAAAATTCGTGGTCACCCCGAGGACTAAGATGGAATGCCTCGTTTCCAGTAAAAAGGACGTCCAGTTCTCTATACGCACCAAACGAAACACAGCAGCATTAAGCTTCTATTTTACGCTGGTATCCTGTGAGAGCGTGGCTCTACCCCCGTCGAGCCGACCCATTCGTGCTGCAACCACAGTATAGCTGCAGCATGGCTCTACCACGTATAATATACATACAGAGATTATTGAATATCATTTTAAAGTTAATTTACCACTGTTCCGAAAATACCACTTTCCTTGGAAAAATCAGCCAGGAACCTAACTGAAGGATGATGCAGGCTGTATGGTATTCCATTCCGGATTAACTCATAAAAACCATTGTATAATATCTAGGGGCACGGCAGTGCCCCCGCCAAGTCGAGCAAAAAAGCGGCACGGCCGTACCATCTTTTCTCGAAGCAATTCAGGCCATTTTCGACCCCTTATAACTTTGTGGTCAATAAAAGTAGGAGCCTGAATTTTCAGCAACCGAATAAGCATTGCATAAACATGGTATATTTAAAATTTCATTCAATTTGAACCAGTAGTTTAAGAATTGTAACCAGTCAAAGTTTCTTAATTTTGTCACTCACTGACTGACCGATCATCAAAACTCTAAGGCACTTATAGCAGACATAGAAGCTTCAAATTTAGAATACAATTAGTGTTTAGTGTATAAATCAAGTAAAAACTAAAACATTTGTTAATTTCTGTCCAGTTTTTTAGATACACTAACTGCATAAATAACTTTGTAATCCCATATAAATGTATAGAATTACAAAGTTACATTTGCAGTGAATGAATCAGTGTACTTGTATATGTATTACAGGTGTATATAGGTACGTTGTTGGTGCTCAAGAAGTAGAAGGTACCGGAAAAGTAAAAAATTAGGACTATCTTATATACAAAAAGAAATGAGATACCATTAAAACATAAATTGTAAAAAAACCAAGTCTCGCAACTCAGTTCTTCTACCGTAAAAAGTTGTGAGATCCATGTAATACCAAGTCGGTTAATTTATTCAGTTCCTACTTAAGGGTCCTTCTGTTTTAAGTTATTACGTAATTAGCTAACCTAACAACATTTTATAGGAGCATATCAATTTTAAAAGTCTTTTATGTTTTAAATATATAGATTGACTTGGCAATCGCATTAAGCAATCTAATTTAATATAATACGTATTACTTGTGAGATACATTGTGGTTTCATGCGATGGCCAAGCCAATCTATATATTTAAAACATAAAAGACTTTTAAAATTGATATGGTCACCATAAAATGTTGTTAGGTTAGCTAATTACGTAATAACTTAAAACAGAAGGACCCTTAAGTAGGAACTGAATAAATTAACCGAGGTGGTATTACATGGATCTCACAACTTTTTACGGTAGAAGAACTGAGTTGCGAGACTTGGTTTTTTTACAATTTATGTTTTTAATGGTATTATTGTAAAATTTTATTTTGCAGGTATTGTTATTCAAAAACAATCAAGTGACAAACACACTTTCAGTCCCCTGATGAAAAGTGGTGCTGTTACAGTCCATGGACCCGCAGTTAATTTCAAACTATCAAGGCGAAAGATGCGTTGTTAAATCATGAGGACTAATATGGAATGCCCTGCGGCCTGTAGTAATATCGGCTCTCTATACACTTCATAAAGGAACACAACGGTGCAAGTCCTGCTGTTTGGTGACCTAAATAGATAAAAGGATGGTAACTACTAAGACGAACTCTTAGGCACATAAGGATTCCTACCAACTAGTAATTTTTATTATCTGTGACACATGCTCCTTTTAGCCTTGCTACGCGTTCAATCGTACTTGCACAAATTTTAATTTGCACACGCAAGCAAGTACGTTGAGACGGCGTGAGGACGACACACATTGTTCTTTGCGAGAGCTTTGTACACTTTTTGCGCGTGCAAGACGCTATCGTGCGGACCACCTTTGACATTTACCTGAATATTCTGTATATCCAGCAACCAACTGGGCCCTTCCAATGGGTCCTCCACTCTGATACTGGAATATCAAGTATATCATTAAAACAATTAATATAGGAAGCAGTATGCATTTGGAACATCCGATAATTTCGCCGTGACTATATCAACCAAATCTAAGAAATACATTTTGACAGCTGTTAGACTTATTGCACCAAGCATGCCAACAAAAAAACGGGAACGTACAATATTCGATTATTAAAAAAATCGATATCGATTATTTAGAGTTGGTAATCATTTACAGTTTGGTTTGAATAAAGTTTGGCTAGAATAAATTTAAAACGGATAATTTAAAACAAAATATTTATCAGTTTCTTCGTATTTGTGTTACGGCTTATTTCTAGAGGCATAGTTATAAAAATTTAAGATTGAAACTAGATTAAAAATTAATTTATTCAATCACTTTCAGTACAACTAGTTGAGCTGTCGTTGTTTAGATTAATTAATATTTGATTTTCAATAATGCAGTCAAAATTAATGTCTCTTTCAAAGTCATCCATAATCAATTTTTTTTTGTTTTTGTACCACTTTTGCCCAATCATCCTTTGTAACATGGGCACGAGCTTCAATGAATATAGAAGAAATAGTCCAAAAAGTTAAAGCCGAGTCACAAAATAAGAAGACAAACACAAAAACACAAAATTACGCACAGTAGTAAGCTCCCGAAATGGCGGGTGATTGAAATTACGTAGTGGTTTTCTCAGCGCGACCTTGTATCTATATGAGTTTTTTTTGACTACAAGAATTGCAAAAAATAAACTTGTTTTATTCGTGATTAATGTAATTTAAGGAATTTCAAAAATAACTAGTTTTTTGCTCCGTAGCGTACGGTCGCGCTTACTATTTGCACCGATTAGTGAAGCCGGTGCAATTTTAGCCAGTGCTTCTCAAACTTTTCTATATCTAAGCTTATAAGTTGTTAGTACCTGTCGCAATGGATACTCATAATTGTGGTGCATGTGGGGAGTTGTTATCAGAAGGTCCTCACTGCACTGTGTGTAATCAAGAGCTACATTTTCATTGTGCTGGAATAACCGAAGCTGGCTATCGCAAGCTGGGAGATAGAAAGTCTACCTGGCGATGTGTCAAGTGTAAGCAAACTCACTCTATTCCGCCTCCTTTATCACCAAGGATTGAATCCGATGCACTAATACATAATACATACATACATAAACACTCACGCCTGTCACCCAGAGGGGTAGGCATAGACTACAGACTTCCATTTGGCACGATCCCGACACACCTCTCTCGCCTCCTTCACATCTATACACCTACGCAAACATGCTCGTCGGTTAAGGGTACTCCCAATTTGGCCTGTTTTCAATAAATCGCCAATTTGGTTGATAAATTTTCGCCTAGAACGTCCCTTTCCGACTCTGCCATTCACTTCTGCAACAAAAATTTCTTTGTCACTCTTTCCTCATGCATTCTTTCCACATGACCAAACCACCGAAGCATTCCTTTATTAATCCTGGTCACAACATCATCTTGCAAACCACACTCTTCTCTTATTACACAATTTCTTACCTTGTCGTTCAGATTCAGCCCTAACTTACTCCTTAACGACCGCATTTCTACTGCGTTGATTCTACTCTCGTGCTTCTTCTGCCACACCCAACTTTCACTACCATACGTTAAAGTAGGGACCAACACAACATTGTGAATTGCCATACGTCCCTTTTTGACACATTTTGACTCTTCACAATAGAGTGCAGGGCCGCATTTACTCTATTTCCCGCATTCACTCGTCGTTCTATATCCTTATCATATCTCCCATTCCTGCTAAATACGCAGCCCAAATATACAAACTCATCTACTTGCTCGATCAACTCCCCTTCTATTCTTATTTCACAAATCATTTTACTTTCTTCTCTTTAAAAAACCATAACCTTCGTCTTACTTGCGTTCACTTTCATACCCCTTTCTTTTAATGATCTGTTCATTAATGTAACCATCATTTGCAACTCGGCCGCCGACGACGCAAGGATAACTTGATCATCGGCGTACAAAAGGCATTAGACGGTTAACTCACCCATTCTTAATCCGCATTCTTCAACTTTCAAATTTTGCAAACAACTGTCCATAAATAGGTTGAACAGCCACGGGGAAGCCACACAGCCCTGTCTGACACCTTTATGGATGTCAAACCAGTCCGAGTAGACCCCGTTGATCCTAACACAAGCACTAGAGTCCCTATAAAGAGGCTCCAATGCCTGTATCAAGCCAGCGCTCAACCCAAATGAGTTTAGTGTTTGCCATAGCACTTCCCTATCCACTCTGTTATAGGCCTTTTCCAAGTCCATGAACGCACAAAAAACCTTTTGGTTTTTGGCTAAAAACTTCTCCGCGATCATGCGCATGGAAAAGACTTGATCTGTACATCCCATTCCCTTTCTAAATCCTGCTTGCACATCCCAAATTTTTCCATCAGTTTCTTTCAATCAGTACCTTAGCATACAGTTTTCCCACAATGCTAAGAAGGCTGATGCTGCGGTAGTTTTTACAGTCCTGCTGCGACCCTTTTCCTTTATATACTGGGACTATCACGGCTTTGCACCAGTCTACCGGTACCCGCTTCAGTTCCCAGCATAAATTAAACAAGGTGTGCAGCAGACCTGCCACCACTTCCTCTCCAGCCCTTAGCATTTCGAGTGAAACTCTATCATATCCGGCAGCCTTACCTGCTTTCATGTTTTTCATTGCTTTCATTATTTCATCTATACTTATCTCGCTACCTCTTTCCACTTCTTTCGAAGTTTCCACTTCACTTACTACACACGTTGTCTCCTCACTTATAAACACGCTTTCAAAATATTCCTTCCATCTCTTTAAACTCAAAATTTCATCATTCAGAATATAGCCATTCTCGTCTCTTATAACATTCATCACAGGCTGTTTTGAATGTCCCCTGGCAGTTCTTACAAGTTTCCAGAACATTTTAATATTTGCCTGGAAGTTATCCGATATTCTTCTATCATTATTATCCGTTCTTTCTTGCTTTTTTCTTTCAACTACTTCTTTTATTCTCTTATTAAGATGTCTAAAGACTTCCTTTTTTCTTTCAATATCATCATTCGTACCGCTAGAATTATCAGCCTTTGTTGCTAGTAAATCTCGCCATGCTCTCTTCTTTGCTTCAACTTCCATACGTATCTCATCATCCCACCATAACGTATTATTTTTTCTTTCATTCTTTCTCTTACTAACACCACATACTTCGGTAGCTGCATCCACTAAACCTTTCTTTACATTTTGCCATACATTATCCAAGTCTAACTCCTTCATACATAATTCATCCAAACCACTTATCACCTCAAGAATATGCAATACTACTTGAACATTGCCTCACATCTGGCTATCTATTGTGGAAGGAGGAGTTCTACAAGCAAGTAGATGGTGTGGCGATGGGCTCACCTGTGTCTCCCATAGTCGCCGACATATTCATGGAGGACTTTGAGGAGAAAGCCCTTCTTACTGCTCCTGTAAATCCAAGGTTCTACAAGCGGTACGTAGACGACACTTTCACAATTTTACTATCTGACAAAGTAACTGCATTTTTAGACCACCTTAACTCCATAAACTCTATAATACAATTCACAATGGAGTTAGAGGCAAATAATTCTTTAGCTTTCCTAGATGTTTTAGTCATCCGAAATCCTGATAACACTATTGGTCACACTGTGTATGGGAAAAAGACCCATACCAACCGATATCTAAATGGTGAATCTCACCATCATCCTTCACAGTTAGCTACCGTGGGTAAATCTTTGTTTCAGAGAGCACGAGGGATCTGTGACAGAAAACATCTGGCCGCGGAGCTTCAGCACGTCAAGCAAGTATTGCAAGACAACAAGTTTCGGGTCCCGCGCCTACGTCACAATGAACGAGTGAAGCCGGCCACAGTCGAGCGCGCGCCTGCTCTACTACCATATGTTAGAGGAGTCACGGACAAGATTGGCTACATCTTGAAGCGAGCGTCCATTAAGACATACTACAAGCCGCTGAAGAAGATTAGTCAATTTTTACCATCCATCAAATGTAATATTCCTCTACAAGATGCAGGTGTGTACAAGCTAGATTGTGAATGTGGTCTCTCTTACATAGGTCAAACAAAGAGATCTATAAAAACCCGCGTGAAGGAACATATAGCTGATGTGAAGCACCGACGCTCCGGGAAGTCTGCAGTCTGCGAACATGTTCAAGATCGTCCCCACCATTACCTACCAAGGATGATACGCGAGGCTATTGAAATTAAAAAACATCCAAATTTCAATAGAGAAGATGTTGGGTGCTACCATCTGCTTGGGATCCTATAATTAACAAAATCAAACCCAAACCCAAGCATACCACTGCAAGACTTCATGATACTATAAGCTCGTTTTGCGTAAATCGGACCAAAAATTAATATTAAAAAACTGAAGGTAGCCGGACTAACTATGACATTGGGACGTCAAACATCTCCGTCCCCCCCCGTGACCATGGGCGCTGTAAAGCACGCGAAACGTCGGGATAATAATAAAAATAAATTAAAGTAATTAAACGCGATAAAATCCGTAAATAATAGTTTTATTCAATGTGTAGTGTTCGCGTAAATTTAAGAAATCATTACGTTATTTATGTAAATAAGGAAAAGCAATGGTCCTAAAATGGAGCCTTGAGGGACACAGTACGTTATTTGTTTTAGGCTGCTTTTGTGTTCTGCGAGTTTAAGTATCTGATAACGGTCGGAGAGGTATGAATTAAGAAGTTCAAGAGGTTTTGCTGTTATACCTATATCTTGTAACTTATCCAAAAGTATTTTATGTGAGACTGTATCGAACGCCTTTTTTAGATCAATGAAGACGCCAAGAGCAACATTTTTTTCATCTATATTGTTTTTTATTTTGGTAACAAGGTCTACAGTCGCTGATAGTGTGCTATATTTGGGTCTGAAACCGTATTGTTTGTGATAAAGAAAATTTATAGAATTTAAATAAGTCTCAAGTCGGTTGTAAATAATTTTCTCGAAAATTTTAGAGACAACGGGAAGAACCGATATAGGCCGGTAGTTGCCGGGGTCGGTTTTGCTGCCAGATTTGTGAATAGGTGTAACTTTGGCGATTTTGAGGCTACTGGGAAATGTACCTTGTTC
Source organism: Parnassius smintheus behrii (assembly GCA_036936625.1). Classification (NCBI taxonomy): domain Eukaryota; kingdom Metazoa; phylum Arthropoda; class Insecta; order Lepidoptera; family Papilionidae; genus Parnassius; species Parnassius smintheus. The sequence continues at coordinate 52,446,751 of JAUPFT010000005.1, forward strand.
TAGACAACTATTTAAGCATCGAGTTAGTTCTGGAGCTATAAGGTTTTTACGCATTTTATGGACTTAGTATTGACGTTATCAATGCCCGAGCTAGTATTTGGATCTAAGTTGTCTATTATTTTAATTACCTCCTCAACTGAAGCCGGTGCCATTGCCGTGTCTTTTATCGTTGTTGTTAACTTTTACATTTGTAACGATTCTGTTATCATGGTACTGAAGGGGAATTTTTTGTGCTAGTTCTGCTCCAATAAATGAAAAGAAGTGGTTGAAACATTCGCAGATCTCTTTTGTATCGGTTACCGAAGTTCCTCCTATTAGTAATTTGGGTGGTATCGATATTTCTCTAAATTTGTTATTGCTGAGGTTATTTATTAATTTCCACGTCTTGGCTGGATTGCATTTATAATCTGTAAATTTCTTGTAGTAGTACTCTTGTTTCATTCTTTGAATTTTATTAGCTACTAGGTTCCTTTGTTTTAGAAAGTTGTCCTTGGCGAGTTTATTATCTGGATGGCGTTTGTATTGTTGCCAGAGTATGTTTTTATAAGTAATATCCTTAATTATTCCCTTATTAATCCATTCCTGTTTCGGTGGATTTTTAATTTTAACTTTCTTTACCTTACAATTCTCTATACTTTTCATAAGTTTTTCTTCAAATGTTGTGTATTCTTTATTTTCGGTACATTCTACGTTTGATTTTTCTAGCGTTTCATTTAGTTTTTTTGTAATCTAATGCTTCATATTCTATTCTTTCTTTAAGTTCTGGTTTGTATTGTTTTATTTCAAAAAAGATCTGCTTATGGTCTGACATAGACGATTCAACAATTGCCAGATGGAATTTGTTTTCCTTTAAGTCTGTAGATATATGATCAAGAATAGTTTTACTTTTTGATGTTTCACGCGTACAACACTGAGGACATATTCTATTAATTATTGAGTAGCCGCATTCTAGGAGTGTATTTTTATATTCTTCAACTGAGCTGTTCAGGTTAAGCAGGTCCAGAGAGAGAAAGTCACCAAATACTACGGCTCTTTTTTTATGATGTAGTTGAAATGAAAGAGTTTCTAGAAATTTTGTAATGTTTGTTCTACCAGGCTTGTATACTGCGCCAATATCTAGTGAGAATTTATCTATGTGTATCCACAAGAACTGGTTTTCATCTTTTTCGAGTTCATCAACATAACAATGTTTAAGAATGTTGTGGACAAAAATTGATACTCCACCGCCAATACCATTTGGTCTGTGCTGATAGTAGTGAGTATATCCGGGTAGTAGTGAGTATATGCCGACGATATAGTCCTTATGGCAGAATCGCTGGAGGACTTAAGCACTATGCTCAGTGACCTCAATAGTGCCTCCCAACGGATAGGTCTTAGGATGAACATGGACAAAACAAAGATCATGTTCAATGTCCATGTCACACCTATGCCGGTAGTTGTTGGGAGCACTATGCTCGAAGTTGTTGACGAGTACGTTTACCTGGGACAAATAGTCCGACTAGGTAAGTCCAACTTCGACCGAGAGGTCAATCGACGGATTCAACTCGGCTGGGCAGCGTTCGGGAAATTACGACATATCTTTTCGTCAGGTATACCTCAATCTCTAAAAACTAGATTGTACAACCAGTGCGTGTTGCCAGTGATGACTTATGGATCTGAGACGTGGTCCTTCACTGCTGGCCGTATGAGGACGCTTAAGGTCGCTCAGCGAGCTATGGAGAGGGCTATGCTCGGAGTTTCTCTGCGTGATAGACTCAGAAATGAGGATATCCGCAGTAAAACCAGAGTGACCGACATAGCCCAACGGATTAGTAAGCTGAAGTGGCAATGGGCCGGCCATATAGCTCGAAGAACCGATAACCGATGGGGAAGAAAGGTTCTCGAGTGGCAGCCTCGTACCGGTAGGCGTAGTGTAGGGCGACCCCCCACTAGATGGAGTGACGACCTGGTAAGACATGCAGGAAGTCGATGGATGCAGGTGGCTCAGGACCGTGCTTTGTGGCATTACTTGGGGGAGGCCTATGTTCAGCAGTGGACTTGTGAAAGGCTGTAATGATGATGATGAATGATGATGATATCCGGGTAATTGAAATCTCTTAGCTTCATCATTAGACTTAATCCATGTTTCAGTAAGAATAAGCACATGTATCGTAGATTTGAAAGATTCAACAACACACGTCAATTCATCAAATTTTCCAGGCTTTACGATACTTCTAGTATTTGCGTATAAGAAGTTTAAAGATTGTTTATTGGTTATAAGGTTAATATAAGTTTGTTATTTGGTAAGTAGTATTATGTTCGTTTGCTTTGTCACTCATGCATCGAACTTCTGAGCTAGCCTTTTCGTCTCATTTACACGTCTATTCCTCTATCATACATCATATCGCATACTTCATCCATTTTATCATTCATTGCCCCACATACATTCAACGTAGCCAGACGGGCCTCTGCAATCCACTTTTCGCCTCTCCGGGAGACAGAACGTGACGGGTGGCGAACCTCGTCGCCGGTTTTCCTCCCGGAGCACTAATACTTAAGGAGATAAGAGCTCTCTCTGATAAACTGGCACCATTAGAATGCCTTAAAGATGAAGTCATTGCCCTGAGATCTGAATTTGCTGATCTTAAATCTTCAGTAAATAATACTAATTTGGCGCTAAAAGAATTTAATGACAAAATTAAGGACTTTGAACAGCGTCTAGTACAGGTCGAGAAAGTACAAAAACATGCTAACCTAATTCAGACACGGTTAGAAAAACTGGAGCAGGAGTCTCTGCGGAGCAATGGTCAAGAATGAATAATGTAGATAAAGAGGGTACCTCAGAAAAGCGGTGAAAATTTGTTTGAAATCACATCCAAAATTGGTTGTATGATACAATATCCGATTACAAAGACTCAGGTTAATTTCGTCACGAGAGTACCCACCCGTGAGAGGGAGCACAACAAACCGATAATAATCTGTTTCTGCAATCGCTATGTGAAGGAAGATTTTGTGGCGGCAGTCAGATATGCATCGAAGACTAGTCATCTCACATCGAGCAACTTGGGATTTGTGGGCAACAATAGGATTTACATCAACGACAATGCACAACAAGACCTTACTCTCTAAAACAAAAAAGCATCTGTTGAAATGAATTTTCGCTATGCCTGGGTCAAGCATGCCAAGATACACGTAAGAAAAACCGATACATCGCATATAATTATGGTAAAGTCGGGAAAAAGACCTTTCAAAAATAGTGTGATGTTAAACTTATTATCATTCTATTTTATTACTATTATTTATAATTTATACTACACAAAACTTTTAATATGGCAGTTTGAGATGCATACGTTATCGCGGTGTGTTTACGTATTCCTCGTTTTGTTGTGCAATTACTTATTCGTTTACATTATAATTTTTAAACATCTTACCAATATCGATAAACTATTTTTATATCTTATTATACTCGTATGTAGCATGGTTCGCTTTTGGTCTATTCATTTGCTAACGAATATGAACAATATTTGCTTGTTGATATCTTGTACGTATATCATTGATTTTACTCATTGGTCATTAGTCGTGAGTACTCGAGACTCCCGTGTTGCATACGACGGCGCATTATTTATAAATTATCTACCCGCTTTTATATGGCATTTTCGTTCTGTGTTTTCAATGTTACTTTTCAAATACTAGTTAATTTACTTTTATTGAAATGCTGCATTATGACAATGAATTTAGTTATAGTTAAGTTCAATCATGGAATCGATTAAAATATATTACCAAAATGCACGCGGTTTACGAACAAAAACACTTAACTTGTTTAGGAACGTATGTTTAAATTCGTACGATATTATTATATTTACCGAAACGTGGTTGGTCGATAGTTTACATAACAGTGAATTATTTGATGGCCGATATTTAGTATGGAGACGGGATCGCAATTACTGTACCACTTCACAAACGCGTGGGGGTGGTGTACTAATTGCTGTGAGGAATGATCTTTCGGTAGTGGAGAGAGGCGACTGGTGTAGTTCAGCGGAAGATATTTGGGTATCTATTTTACTAAAAAGATCCAGGCCGCAAGTGACATATAATATAAACATTTGTGCGCTTTACCTGTATAAAGAAAATATCGGTAAATCATATAAGTAATACCACAGCTGTGACAATCCCTGTACGTGAGAGCTTAAGCGCCGGTGACCTTGAGTCGAAGCGTGTAACGCTAGGATTGATATCGAACCGAAATGGAATATTATAGGCTTGTACCAAAGAAGATACATAGTAGGTATGTGTTATATATTATGTAAACTTATGTATTTGGGTAGTGAAAGATACGTTCAATTTTAAATCAACTTTTATTAAATGAGGAATATTAAAACTTCCGACAAAACCAAATATGCACGACAGTTAATGGTAATCTTAAATAATTAACCAACACTTAGTATTTCAGTACGTAATAATCAGTATTACCTACTATCCTTTAAAAATAATTTTCTCTTATATATTTTTGAATTTTTCGGTAAATTTTTTAATTTTCATTATTATTTCTAACAATTGCAAAAATTCGTAGCATGTGTATTTTTTTTAGAAAATCCAAAGGTATGCAGGTTTCCTGGGACATGGCAGCCAAAAAATTGTTCCCTATGTGTTGAAGAGATAAGTCATTTCTATTTCTAATGAAATAATCCATAAATACAACAATGAACAAATACAAAAACTCGTTATAGATATCTAAAATTTCTTGACTCTCTAGTGGTATTTTAATAGTGTATATTTCAGTTAATGTAATATAATAAAATTATTGGCGACATATTAGTTTTATTGTCATGGTATTTCCCCATAATTCTTGTTAAGATCATAGCGACTTTCATTAAAATGAGTTCACATATTTTTAGGTAACATAAAACAATATTAAAAATTAAACTAACAAAACAAAGGCCCTTGTTTTGTGCGGTGGAATTTATTTTAATTCTAATCACTTTCAGTAATACTTATACATATACTATAATAGCATTTATTTAATAACAACATTAATATTTATCAAAGCATATAAACCTAGCATACACGGCTGTGAAAACTGATAACGTTACTTGGTAACATAAACTTAATACCTACATGAATAGAATAGTAATATGTACATTATGATATCAGTAATATTCATATATTAATTGAAATAGTTATTTGAATTAGTTAATATGAATATATTCGTCACTTGACGATTATATTCATATTAACCAATACTGACAAATATCGGTATTACTACTAGCCCTCGGCCAGGGCAGTCGGCGACAGCCCGTTCCACGCCCCGCGCGCCTCTCAAGGCCCCACACTCTCAAGGCACACATCCAGACGCAAGCGACAATACGTGCACACATGCTTAAGTGTCGTTTCTTTCCGCGTAGTATATTCTTTGGTAATACCCAATTGCAAAACTTCACACAAAATATTAATACCATAATTATGTCAAATTCGTGTGATAAATTCATAATCGTAGGTGATTTCAATTTTGGTAGTCAAGTAGATTGGAATGTTTGCAGCGATAGTTGTGAGTTATTACCTGCCAATTATTCCTTACAATATATTTCTGATTTTCTCAACTCTGTTCACACCTGCAGCTTATCTCAATATAATTGTATACGTAACTTAATAGGAGACTACTTGACTTGGTTTTCTCTAATGACCTTGTGTTAAAGAATGTTATGAACCATTAGCAATGCCCGCAGATATGCACCATAAACCTTTGATTATAAAGGCTGACTTTGTCGAAATACACAAATTAGTTGATAGAAGAAAAACACTTATCTTTTTCACAAAGGTGATTACACGGCTATCAGCTCAGCTCTTGACAAGGTAAACTGGTATGAGCTTTCGGGAAATGACTCTAGACAATGTTGTTAATCTCTTTTATAATAAATTATATGAACCTGTTGAGGGACCAGTCTATTCCCATAAAATCCACTAGACGTTCGTCACATCCTCCATGGTATAATTCTGCGTTACTAAAGGTCTTAAAAGAAAAACACAGGTATTATCGCAAGTTTAAACTATATGGTAATTTATCCGACTACCAATCTTTTACATTATTACGCAAAAGGGCTAACCAGTTAGAGCGGGACTGCTTTGAATCCTATATTGATAAAGTTAAATCTTCCATAACTAGTAACCCAAAAATTTTCTGGTCTTTTATAAAAAGTAGGAATAATGCATCTGCTACTCCTAATGTGATGTATTACGAAGAATCTTCTGCGAACACTGGTGAAGGAATTAGTAACTTGTTCGCTAAATATTTTAGTACTACGTTCGTTAAACCAGAATTGGAAATTTCAGATCCTAAATTATTTCCTATAACTGAGTATAATATTAACGGTATTAGCTCAATACACATCTCAGAAAAAGGTATCTTAAAGCTATTACAGGGCCTGGACATCTCTACATCTGGTGGCCCCGACCACATACCACCAATATTTATCATAAACTGTGCGGAAAGCTTAGTCAAACCCATTAGTATAATCTTTAAGCGGTCTTTAACAGAAGGAATAGTTCCACAAGTTTGGAAATCTGCCTTCATAACACCGGTATTTAAAAAAGGCGATAAGTCAAATGTCGGAAATTATCGTCCCATCTCGAAGTTATGCCTGTTCTCTAAAGTTCTTGAACGAATCGTTTATAATGAAGTCTATTATGCAGTACAAAACTGTTTGGGTGAAGAACAACGTAAGTTTCTTCGAAAGCGTTCAACCGTTATAAAAAGGGCCTAAAAAACTCTTCAGATAATTATCGACCCATTTCTCTGCTGATTGTTTTTTCCAAACTTCTTGAGAAATTGGTTAATAAAAGACTAATGCATTACTTAGAAGCATTTAATCTGCTCTCTTCAAGACAGTTTGGATTTAGGAAAAGAAAATGTACCGAGGACGCTATAACCACCTTAGTTTCACATATATCTTCTTGCCTTGACAAAAACGAATGCTGTATTGGCGTATTCCTGGACTTAGCCAAGGCTTTCGATACTGTTTCCGTTCCTTTACTATGTCAAAAGCTTGAAAACGTAGGAATCAGAGGATTAGTTTTAGATTGGTTTAAAAGCTATTTGCAGAAACGGAAACAGTGCGTGAGAGTGGGCACTTATATAAGTGAAATGCAGCATGTTAACTATGGTGTACCTCAAGGAAGTAATCTCGGTCCTACTCTCTTCATCATATACATGAAAGACATACATTAGTTCAACTCAAAACATTCAGAAATAATATGTTATGCTGATGATACGGTCCTTTTATACAGTGGAAAAAGATGGGATGATACCATTTCTGTGGCGGAACGTGGGGTTTCTCAGGTTTCTCATTGGTTAAACTCAAACCTGTTAACTCTTAATGTAGATAAAACTAATTATATTTGCTTTCATAAGACCCGTTCGTCAACACCATCTACTGACAAACACATAAGATTGCATCTCTGCACGACTGAAAATAATTTGTATAGTTGTGAAAAAATTCGGAGAGTGGAATCCATTAAATACCTGGGTATATTAATTGATCACAACCTTAACTTCAAGACGCATATATCGGCATTGGCAGCAAGAATTCGTAACATAGTATTACGCGCTCAAATCGGCGGCACTAGCGCCATCTAGTCTCGAACCGAAGAACTAAACTTCTTGAAGTTTAAAACTCGAACTTTCGGTACCTTGCGCGTGTTTACTTGAACATTCTGGATATTTCTTTGCTAATTTATATAAATAGGCGCTGCAAGATGCGATCGAGGCAGTATTGGATTTGGCGAAACAAGCGAAGCTTCGGAGCGGAATAAAGTGAATTAGTGTGTTTAATTATTAGTGTTTTAAGTTTTAATTTGTGTAAAGTAAATTAAAGTGTTAATTTAGGTAATTTTATCGGCAATTTTTTATTGTCACGAACCTCAAGCTCGTAACAATTGGTGTCAGAAGTGGGATAAAATCATACCGATTTTGCCTAAGGACGAGATGGAGGGTGTCCGTACCCGAAGTCAACGCCAGCAGGAGACGGACCAGAGGAGATTTGATGGTGCAACGCCACAGACGTCGAAAGGCCAGCCACCGGCTGCAGGCCCGTCAGTAGCTCCTACATCTGCAACACCCGACTTAGGTGCTCTGATGGTGATGTTGCAGGAACAGGTCCGTCGGTTGGAAGAACGGCTGCGGCATTCTTTGGTCCGTCTCCTGCTGGCGTTGACTTCGGGTACGGACACCCTCCGTTTCCTCCTTTGGTAAAATCGGCATGATTTTATCCCACTTCTGACACCAATTGTCACGAGCTTAGGGTTCGTGACAATAAAAATTGCCGATAGAATTACCTAAATTAACACTTTAATTCACTTTACACTAATTAAACTTAAAACACTAATAATTAATCACACTGATTCACTTTATACCGCTCCGAAGCTTCGCTTGTCTCGCCAAATTCAATACTTCCCCAATCGCATCTTGCAGCGCCTATAAATATAAATTAGCACCGAAATATCCAGAATATTCAAGTAAACACGCGCAAGGCACCGAGAGTTCGAGTTTCAACTTCAAGAAGTTTAGTTCTTCGGTTCGGGACTAGATGGCGCTAGGATGTGTATATATAATATACTTAATGTGTGTATATTTGTTTAAGTATATGTTTATATTTATAGACCATAAATAAATTGGAGTAGATATTTAAAGGGAAAGCTTTGTAAAGTCAGCCGTGCACAAATTTCTGTTTTTTGTTAATATGTGTATATGGCTCTCACGATACAGGTCTACGTGCCTAGTGTGAGAACCACTGCTAAATTATTTGTAAAGTTGCTAACTGTTAAATAAAGTATTTTTCATTTTTTCATTTTTCATTTTCACTTCTAATCTCATTTCGGCCAATGAATTCATTACTAAAGGCATGGAGCAGCGTGCACAGGTAGATGTAATTTACACAGAGACACTATCTTGCTTCAACGAATTATAGAAGAAATTCCTTCTTTCTGCGTAGCGCAATGGAATTTAATAAGCTACAGATGAAAGCTTAAGTAGATATTGACCTATTTTCCACTAGTTCTGAATCTGTAAAAAAAGTGATGAACAGAGAACTTTTCATTCGCAGCCGTGACTAAATTTTTTTTGGTTAATGTTTTTTGCATTTTTTTTTGTTATTATTTTTGTAATAGTTTAAGTATTCCCTAAAGTATTTTTAAATTTGTATAAAGTTGGATGAAAGTAATATGTGGAGGCTTGTAATTAGCAATTTTTATCACCATTTTGTAACTTTACGACGATATTAGTCTGTAAGCTTTCCTAAAAGAAATACAATAAATAAATAAAAAAATCATTGAACAAATAATACATTAAAAAGAATAATGATTCGATTATTTGAATATTTTTTCCGATTATTCGCATAGCAATGAATGTTAATCATCCTAACACTGCGGTTAGCGCACATAGCGATTAGCGACATATCATTGAAACGACGTCAAGTAAAAAAGTTGATACTGGTTTTTTTTATTAAACATTTTGCTTTGTTAGTTAGAATTTAAATTAGTGATAAAAACTATACATGTAATGAAATATAGATAACTTCATAATTCTTGGGATTTACGTAAAAGATTATTTTAAATCGTATGAGTACGCTTTTACAAAGTTATTGCGAAATGATTAATGTGAAACGTCAAAAGTTATTTCTTAGATTTGGTTGACTATAATATTAATATGCTTCATTTTTTTTCTATTCACAAATTTTACGTCGCTCAGGGCGGCGCCACTTAAAAATGAGATGAAATATATTACAAATCCATGGCAGTAAAGTTAAATTTTAAAAAAAATTATTAGATTAGTAATCGATAAACCAAACTACGGATCACTCTATAATTAGAATTTTTTTTATAGGATAGTGTGACAACGAGCACACAGTCCATCTGATAGTATGTGGTTGCTGTGGCCCATAGACATCTACATCTATCCTCGATTACGAATCAAAATGCTGATGTTTATCACCCATAAGGCCTGAGATGGAATGCCTCGTTTCCAGCAAAAGGGTCTCCGGTTCTCTACACTCACTACACGAAACACAGCAGCATTAAGCTGCTATTTTACGCTGGTATTCTGCGAGAGCGTGGTCGTTCCCCGGTCGAGCAGACCCATTCGTTCTACAACTATACTACTAATATAGCTGCAGCATGGCTCTACCACGTAAATAAAAATAAAAAAAGAAATAAAAAAGTAAAAATGTGTGTTATAATTATAGAACACAGCACTGAGACATTGTTTTATGTATAAAGGTACATCGACTAGAAACCGAGAATATTTTAATTAAAACGAACTCTATGATACTGACGATAATGACACTGTGTGCACTAGCGACATCTGATGAGCTTATTAGTCCTCATTACACGAACAGTAAGGGCGCTTACACACGCTAAGAAAAATCGCCGGGTCTATGCAAGAATTCGTGCCGTTTCTACACACGAACTGTGTACAATGTTCCGGCGCTGACAACAAAAATCTTGTCTGCACTAGACAAGATGAGCTCTGTGTTGTTGCGGTGAAGGGAGGGGCGGAGTACTCGTAGGTGAGTTGCTTCAGAGAAGTTGAGTACTTTTGTACATAAGTAGCCAGCCTTTCGGTCTTCTACAGGATGCATTTCGGAGTGTGCGCAGGAATTGCATAACTTAATTTCTCCCTCTCCCTTCCACCATCAGACAACCAATCGTTGAGCCAGTCACCACTCTTTCGTTGTTGACTTACCACGCATTCGAACCAAGCGATTTGCTACGTCGTTCGTCATGCGTACAGCGAAGGAGTGGAATAAGTTGCTAGCATCTGTCTTTCCATCCGATTACACTGTAAGTGTCTTCAAGTAAAGAGTGAAAAGGTTTTTGTTGTCAGTGCACTTTACAATCTTAAGCTACATCACCACTTACCATCAGGTAGGGTTGTAGCTAAGTGCTGGCTTAGAATAATTTAAAAAAAAAACAATATAACCGAGGATGGAGTCTCCTTTTAAATTACAATATCTTGTAGGTGACTACTCTTCCACAGCTTTTACATTACTATTTGCATGACCTTTACAGAGTAATTAACATTACAATATATGTTGTATGTACTGTGTAGTGGCAGTGTAAGAATATCCACTACCCCATATCGTCCCGTTGGTGTCGTAAGAGGTGAGAGGGAAACAAATCAGGAGAGATGAAATCAGGAGGCAGCAGCATCTTCCTAATAAACAGCCATGCTGCTTGCCAAGCATGGCAACTATGGCAAATAACTCTCCTATGGGGTAAGCCTACGTTCTTAAGTGGACTCTAATAGGCTGTAACGGTATATGTTGTACAAAAATTATAATACCCATATTTTGGTATTCACACCGGGGCACCACATGATCATTAGTCGCACTTGGGATCACTAGACCAACGAGGCAGTCTTTACTAATTAAAATGTATCTAACATCTAACACTATTCACAGTCTTCCAAGAAAATTCCACTTACCTAGGAATAATTGGAGATATTTGTTCATCATCCTCCGGCTCCAGCTCTTCAGCGACTACATCCAACCTTCGCCTGGCAAAAATTAAATTATTTTGTATGGGTATGGAAAGTAAAGATACTAGCTACAAATTTACCCTACTTTATTTATACTAGGCATGATAGGCTATTATAAACTAGAAATAAGAAGGGAGGTTGCTCTCGCCACTTACTTACTTATAGTGATTCGTGGTAAAATACATAGCCCAGGTATTCTACAGATAGCTAAGCTGTGTGTCCCTAATGAGTACGTAGGAAGACGGCGGCAGCCACCGCTTTTGTCGGTGCCGCAAGCACGCACCAACTTGCTACAGCACGCGCCTTTGACACGCGCGCTGCGTGCACTTAACGTGATCTCACAACGGACTAATTTCTTCAAATGTACTCTGAACGAATTCACAAAGGCCGCTTATTGTAAAATATCTTTAAGTTGTGCATAATATACCTATATTATGTTTGTTCTAGTTTCTTAGTTTGTAAATGCACTATTGTATTAGGTAATACACCTGTGATGATAGTTGTAAGTGGTAAAATAAATAAACAAATGTCACACAGGCCTCATTTCCTTTCTGCCTTTCAGTTTCTATCTATAAATCAGGCTGGGTCAGCAACACTCTCCAATTTTTATACTGAGTTCTGGTTTGAAAGGGAAGAAAGCCAGTATAATGATGGTATCTACGACTGTTTCTGCTACTAAATTAGGCGAACTATTTGACAGATTTCATACAGGGAAGGTAATTTGTTAGAAAAACGTGTTAATGTTTCCTTCTATACCATTAGTTATACTTTATATCGATTACATAACAAAGGAATAAACCAAACGTAACTTCTCTTAGAAGTAACTTCTTGAATAAATGAAATTGTTTAACAAAAAACTTCACCTCAGTACCACCTAACGACATCTGGTGACCGCGTGATTTATTTTATCAGCCCTCACTACAGGATGCCAAGTGGCTGGCCTCCATGTACTGCTGTGGTATCTTATCATCAGGTGGGATATATACTGAATATATTTTGGCGTGTGTCAGGTACAAAAATTTTTCTATGTCAATTTCACCACACAGTTTTTAAAAGTAACAAACAAACTTACAGTCCACCTGATGGTAAGTGGCAGCAGCCCATGAATACTCATCATCATCAAACAAAGAAGACTACACAAATTGTGCGATTGGATCACTAGTTTTCTTGCTAATCGGACCCCTTTTAGAACACCAATAGGACGAAATCGGTTGATGGATTCACTTTCTAGGTTATTACATGGTGGAGCCACGCTGCAGCCGTATAGCGGATGGATCTAGATTGCTCTATAATACGGCACTGAACCAGACTGCATGTTGAGCACCCCAGATCTAAACCTAAATTTAGATTAGGTTAGAGCTGTATACCTTTTGTGTTATGTTTGTGTATTTTATGTGAATTATTAATAATTGTAATAATTTAATTTAAATGAAATAATTAATTAATTAATGTAATTGACATAATAATTTAGTTTTCATATTTTAATTTCGATGTGTATTTATGACTTCTGATGTAGTAATAGTTCCGAATAAATGATATTTAATATAATGGTCGTATTATGAATTGGTCGGCGCGACCGCACAGAATATACCAGCGTCAAATAGCGGCTTAATGTTGCTGTGTTTCATATGGTGAGTGTATGGTGAGTGTGAAGCGGAGACCCTTTTTACTGTAAATAAAGCATTCCAACTTAGACCACAGCAGTGAAATGCATCTACATTTTGGTTGTTGGTCGAGGATAACTGTACATGAGTATGAGCCACAGCATCGACTTACCATCAAGGTGGACTGTGTGCTCGTTTGTCAATCCATTCTACAAAGTAAAAAATAAAATAAAAAATGGTAGTAGGACTTCATTTCTGACTACAGGTTCGTTTATGTAAGTACAAGCATTTTCTCAACATATTCCTGCGGCCAAAAAGCAACGCTTACACTGCTGCATTCCAGTCTGAAGGGTATATAGTCAGTATAATTACAAACTGTGACGCATTCCACATTATTCCTCAGAGATGACAATGCATATGTACTCTCCATTATTTGAAGTTGGTTGCAGACGTCCATGGATTGAGGTAGTCACTTAATATCAGTTAGACAAGTACATTTGTCACTTATGTTTTATAAAAAAAAAAATTACACCTTGATGCAATATAATAGCAACTTACGATGTTTCGGTTTCATCAATTTCGGGATTTTGGGAGTCCTCCAATACCCTCTCGGTACTATCTGGAAAAAAAGTATTTATTTTAAATTATAAACCGCCAACACATTTGGATTTGTACCTGAAATGTACTTCCACTTTTATAACACGACTTTATCAGGATATTTGTGTATTCTAACAGTGATTAATATTTAAAGAAACTAATTTTAGGAATTTTATACTTTGAATGCTGCCTCCTCGTGCTATATGTGACATGCTATATGTTAGCCTCCTCATGACATAGCTGTAAGCTAGGAGGCTGACATATGCAATAGCCTTATTTAATAATTAACCTAGGTAGCATTAGGTATGTAGGAGTAAGTATGAAATCAGACTGCTATTAAGAATCATATCTTTACTTGAATCTACGCAAAATAATCTTACAATATTTTTAAATCTTACAATGGAATGCTTGTGATTGGATTTAATTATATTAATTGCATTAATAATGCAATTAATATAGTGCCAGCTGAGATTAATCATCTGCGCAGGACTGGATTATAACACCTAAGTGTATGCCACAAACACAGGCGCAATATCCATTCCTTATCTCTTTCTTATAGTCCGATGTGGCGAAAAATCGGTACCGAGTCGACTGGAGAGAAGTCACAGACTATGCAACATCGGAGTTATATGTTTTTCTGCGATGAATGTGAAACACCATCAAGTTTTTGACTCCAGGCCACTAAGAATTTCTTCATATAAAAATCCAAAAATTGATTTTAGTCCAACCCAGGGTTATTTTTCAAAGAGTAACCAAATTTTAAAACTAAGCAGTTTTCAAAAATACAAGTAAATAAGGCTTCTACTTTTATTTGAATTTATCCCAAATTTAATGTGATTTATGGACAACGGCGTTTTTGCCTACCGATCTACCTTCACGAATGCACACGCGTGCACACTAAAATCAGTTAAAATAATGCACTACCTACTTGAATTTAAAAGATAAAAAGACCAGAATGTTTGAATTTTTTTTAATTAATTTTTCTTTACCATTGCCTATAAAACTTATTCTGAACCTTTACTGTAAATTTGGCCCGTTATTGCAAAATAACCCTGTATATAAAAATTTTGCTTCATAGGGGGCATAATATTCAACAGTAGATTTATATAGGCTGTAATGTATGAATAAATGCATATATATATATATATATATATATATATATATATATATATATATATATATATATATATATATATATATATATATATATATATATATATATATATATATAATTATATTTTTTAGTTCAGAATTAGTATTAGGATTTCACCTTCTAAACCTAGATCTTCCGTACTATCTTCAAAGGTATTTGAATCAGCATCAGCCTCCACATTGTTATGAAGTACTTCGGCCGCATCTATTCTTGTTAACGGAATGTACACATCTGCAAATAAATTACATACTAGCCTTAGCCACTGAATAATCATTCATAATCATCTTTTTAAAATCAGAGCTCATACTAGTGTACCTTGTAACATGTGCATAGGCACTGCCCTCTCTGTCACATTATGAATTTGATTAGGACTTCTATTGATAGAACCTGTAATAGATAATAAACAATGTAAAATGTACTGCTATCACAATATTAAGGCCACAATTCATAAAACAATGATGGTAATTATTTCCTTCTTTTTACTACTACTATTAATGCAAACAGGCAGTTCCTCTTGTGAGAGGATGTCCACAATTACGTGAGTCAAAAATGGGGGGAGAAGTCCAGCAAAACCTCACCTATTCTCTTTTAAAGAAAGAGGGGGCTAATAAGAATTTCACATCAACTTAATTAAGAGGAGCCATGGCAGCTTAGCTGGTTAGTGCTCGCTGTAAATTTCACACTACACAAGCAACCTGAGTTCGATCCCCGCTGGACCAATGAAATTGTTAAATGCAATTTAAAGTGCTGATTTACCACGTTCTCGGCAGTGAAGGAAAACATCTTGAGGAAACCTGCATGTCTGAAAAATAAGAAAAAAAATATTTCAAAGAAATGTGAAGTTCGCCAAGCATTGGGACAGCACGGTGGACACTTACTTGACCTAAAACCCTCTCAAGAATGAGAGTAGGTTTGTGTCTAGCAGTGGGATGAATGCATAGAGCATAGACATTAACTTTAATTTCTTTACTTACGAAAATAATGACGTCATTTATCAATGAAAAGTCAACTCTCCTTCTCAGAAATGAGAGGCCTGTGCCCAGCAGTGGAACGTATATTGGCTGTAAGTTTTAATTTAGACGGTAAAATAAATTATCATAACATAACAATTTCTATCACAAAATAGTTCAAAATTAATTTGCTAAACAGAATTTAATAAAAAATCTTTTTTTTACCCAAATTTAATCTTTCAATAAACTATGTCTAAGCTTCAACCTCAAAAGCTTATTAATTTATTATTTTTAGTGCTTTGAAGTTAATTTATTCAAGATATTATTCAAGATAATATAATAATTAATTAAATTATGTGAAAATTAACTTATTCTTTTTGGTACTTTGAAGTCCGGTTTTACTTAGTATGAAAATAAAAAACTTTCATTTAAAAGTTTTAGATACGTACTCAGAAACTCATTATGGACCTTGACTCAGATGTTATTGAACCAATATTACTTACGTGAACCACTAGTATTAAGCAATGTCCTGCTAAGTGATACCACTGGCTGAATGGACTGGCCACCAATCAACAATGGTGGGACCCTGTTCACTCTGTCTGTTGTTGGCGTACCACTGATTGCACTCCAGCGAGGTGAAGATGCATCTAGCTCCTGTCTCTCCCTCGTAAATGTTTTTACCAGGTCCATGGTCCTGGCAACAGCACTAGACGCTTGTACCAAGTGGGTAAGTGCCTCCTGACTTGCTGCTTGTAATGCCGCATCTAATTGACATGCTTGTGCTGCGCCACCATTTCGTATTCTCTGCAACATTAAAAAATAACAATAATATTTAAGGAATTCTTATGGCATAATTTTATTTTCAAAGCAAATATAATATCAATTAGGGTTAGGTATATATAATAGTTTCAAAAACAGATCAGATAACATTGAGTTATACAACACTAGAGGAGCAAACCACATTACCGCGCGTCGAAAAAAGTGTAACCACTATCCAAACGCGACGACGTAGCTTTGAAACTAATAACAATTTTAAGTAAACATATATCTATCTCACTTACACATGTTGCGAAAACAATATCGTCGCTAAGATTAGATAAAGATAGACACACAAACATGCAATGGCGGGTTGGTGTGGCTTACTATTTTTTTTTAATTTGTTTTTTTTAAGCTGCAGTAATTGTTTTTATATTAAAAAATTATATTTTATTATAAAATCTTTTACGTCCCCTTAGAAAAAAAGGATACAAAGCTTATCAGATGAATAGAAGTAAACATAATGATGAAATAAAAAGTATTTTTATGGTACTAATAAATCAAACAATATAATATAGGTAATAAAATATAATTAATATAAAATTTATATGAAATTATAAATAATATAAAATTATTAATATAAATAGGTAACAAAATATATTTAATAGATAATTCATGAATTAACTAAAATAAGAATAATTAATTATTTTGTATGAAAGTTTAAACATAGTTTTTATTATAATTTCTAAAATATTTAAAATCAGAGGTAACAAGTTAACTTACTCCATTAATTATATAGTCTCCCATTAATGTAGGATAATCACAAAATCGGAAAAGTGGCAACATTGACCCTAAATGGCAATATTCTATAATTTTATTTAATTATTTGAGGTTTTTTACGTTTATATGAAAACAAGACCTAAAAGTTATGTGTTGAAAGTGATTCCGCTTGATTTATTACATTTTTGTGACCTTGAATAGCATTCTTTCACTACATATTTACCCATTTTTGTCGCAGCTCAACTCTGTCGGCGTCACATTGAACAATGAACCCACCTTAGCTAGGCATATGGCTGTGGCCATATGTGCAGTGACAACGCTTTGGCGCGTTTATTACTGATCTAGTGTTATATAAATCAATGTCAGATAATGTCAAATATACTGGAGACTCCAATAGGACTTTTTCATCAATAAATACTATATTTTATTAAATAATCAAAAACATCACATTCAAAAAATACGTTATATACGTGGTAGAGCCATGCTGCAGTTATATTAGTAGTATAGTTGTAGCACGAATGGGTCGGCTCGACCGGGGAAGGACCACGCTCTCACAGAATACCAGCGTGAAATAGTAGCTTAATGCTGCTGTATTTCGTATGGTGAGTGTAGAGAACCGGAGACCCTTTTTACTGGAAACGAGGCATTCCATCTTAGTCCTCACGGGTGACAATGCATCTGCATTTTGATTCGTAATCAAGGATAGATGTAGATGTCTATGGGCCACAGCAACCACTTACCATCAGGTGGACTGTGTGCTTGTTTGTCACCCTATCCTATAAATAAAAAAAAAAAAATAAAATTTTTTGGTTGAAAGTATTGTTTATGAGAAGTCATAAATATTCATTGTATGAATACTAATTATTTGAGCTGACATCACGGAAATATTTTTAATTTCTCAGTTCAGTTTAAAATTTGTTGAACATTGTGATATTCTGCCGGCTAACGTAAAAGGCGACTTTTCGACATTTTGGCAAAATTGACTTTTAAATAATACTACAATGTTGAATAAATGATATATTTACTGATCTTGTCCCTATTTTTCTATTTTCGTTTTTGAGATAATATGGCTATAATTTTAATAACGTAAAAACCTTAACTTAATACTAATATTAAATAACATGTAGTGGCGGTTAAGAATATCCACTACCCCGTATCTTCCTGTGGGTGTCGTAAAAGGCACAGAGGGAAACAGGCAGGAGATGGGCAGAAGCATCTTCCTGACAACAGCACATTGCAACAGCAATTATTCAACAAAAAAACTGTGGTTGCCAACCCGTTCGCCAAGCATGGCAACTATGGCAATATACCCCCCATAATGAGAATTACAAAGAGACGACCCCCACTCCCCAGCGGCTCCACTATTTCTGGCTACGGTGGCGACCATGGTAACTGCGGGGTAGGGGTTGCTAAGAATCTCCAATGTAGGTTCGGGTGCCACCTAAGACAACTCGACCTGGCAACATACAACGCACGCACCCTGAGCTGAAAGTAGGAAACCCAAGGGGCCAGCAGCTGGCCAACTTCATGGAGAAAGAAGAATTCTTTATTATGAACTCTTTCTTCCAGAAGCGGCTCCACAGAAACTGGACCTGGTCGAGCCCCGAAGGTTTGACAAAAAATGAGATTGACTTCATTATGACAACTAGACAGCAACTGCTCAGTGATGTCTCAGTTGTGAAAACTGGTGGCGATCACCGGGAGAGGTCTCGTCTAATTAAGTCAACATTCTGTCCCCCTTGTGCCCTAATCCAATGTCCCGAAAACTTTCAGCTCGAGTTACAAAACCGTTTACAGTGCCTAGAAGACTGCAATGCAGTAGGCGATATAAACGACAAGCTCGTGGAAACTGTCCCTGTGGTCGAAGCTAAGTCCTGCAAGACCCACTGCAGAAGAATGCAAAAACTCTCCTCTCCTCTCTTAAAAGAGTAAAAACTCTCTCTCTTCTCGAAAATTCAGGCTTCTAGTTTTATCCACTACGAAGTTATAGGGGGTCGAAAATGGCCTGCACTCGAGAAAAGTATGGTATGGCCGTGCCACTTTTTTGCTTGACTTGGCGGGGGCACTACCATGCCCCCAGATGTTAAACAATTAAAAACAAAACAAATTAGAAATAAAATAGCTAGGTATCAATCACCTCATTTCCAGGGGTAATTATCATCCATCAATTTGCTTAATAAAGTTTTTGAACTTTGGAGAAGTCAAATATTGTATATTATTTTTTGATATTTGTTGTAAAAGCATATCGTCCCAAGAATGAATTACTGACTGTGTGGAGTTGGGTGGAGTCGAGTAACTGGTAAAACTAGCTTGTGTCTGTGCCTAGTATTTACAGAATGAATATCACTTATTTTTGTAAATCTACTTTTATTTTTGTATACATACATTACATTATCATAAATATATTGAGTGGCCAAAGTAATATTCATTTTCTTAAACTTTTTTCTGAGCTACTCTTTAGGTTTTAAATCATACATTGCTCTTATGGCCCTCTTCTGTAAAACAAATACAATTTCAGTGTCAACATGCCCCCATAGCAAAATACCATACAATATTATGTTATGGTAATAGCTCAAGTAAACTAGTCTAGCTGTTTCATCACTGGTAAGATTCCTAATTTTTTTTGCAACATATGCTGCAGAAATAAGTCTGTTTGCTAGTTTTGATATATGGGGGCCCCATTGAAGCTTCGCGTCTAGAGTAATTCCAAGAAAAATTGTGATATCAACAATACTTAGTTCTTCCCCTATATTCTTTCACACTATATTCAGGTTATAAAATTATTGAAAGCATGGTATTGACCATGGTATTGAACCAGGTAAAATAATTGAAACCAATAAAATATTTATTTTAAAACCCTTTCATAACAAAATCATAGTAAAATATACCGCCAGGAAACTACAACATATGTTGAAAAATGTTATCAAATAAAATACTACAAACTCACACTCAGTTTTAATCTTAGTTCATTTATCTCTTTGGTAAGTTCCAGCTTTTCTTTCTCCCTTTGCGCTGCAGTCACTTTCCAATACTGTACCTTTTGTACTAACTCACTATTCTTCCTTATAAGATCTTTAACTTCATCTTCATGGCTCGACATAGTAAAACGGATAAATACACAAACTTACTAGAACCACACGACTACAGCAAGTCACTTATTTATTTTCATTTAATTTTTATAATTTAATTATAAACACTGACATTCCATTGCTTTAAAAATTTAAACTGCTGTTAAGTGTCAAGTGTTTTTTTAACTGGCTTTACAGCTCTGATTTCTAGCCCTTCTGAGTGTGTACAGTGTCAACGTTATGGACAAGGAGTATAGAGGTAAGGAGGACAATCTCCCGTAGGAGAATAGTTGAAAATGTATCCATCTGTAAGCAGTAAATAACAGTTCAAAAACTTTCCACAACAGCGCTCGAGTAGTAACAGGGTATGATAAATCGCCGTAAAACACATTGAGAGTGATTTTGAAAAAAAATAATTGAAACCAATAAAATATTTATTGTAAAAAGAATAATGGTGAAAGTCTGTGCAATAAAAAAATATTATATGGTTATTTAAAATTTAGACTGAAGCTACAGTGGCGCCACCCTTTTTTAACGCTTTTCTAAGGACTGCTACGGACACCGTAGACAGAGAATGCTATTCATTCAGTATACTAACTAGAAATAATAAAAATAGTACCTATTATTAATTTTATTTATAAATATTGTTGTATTAACCCTTAAATGCATAATGTATCAAAAACGATACGTTGAGATTTTTTAACTAAAACTTAAAGCCAATTGTTTGTTTTTATTAGGCTGTATGTTACGATGCCCTTAGACTATTTGTCTATCGGAAAAAAAAACAAAGTTTCTCGTATTGGTCCACCATATTTGTTTCGTAGCTGTCAAAAGTATTCTTGTCAGCGAGTGAATGTTTTTGTGAAAAATTCTAACTTTATCCAGACGAATCGGAGTGGATTTGAGACAAATTATATCAAAAAAAAATATACAATGTCAAGGTAAGTGTTTGTGTTTATAGTAGGTTTATGTATTTTTTACGAAAAATTGATTTCTCTCATAAACAAAAGAGTTTTTAGTTTGTATCGAAAATGAGACACCATGCACTTAGGCATAAAAAATATTTCTATGCATGTTGATGATTTTCGCGTTTTTGTTTTTATTTACGCTTCTTTGAACTTTACAAATTTGTTGCAGAACTACAAGAAAGAAATTGAAAGACGATGATATAGAAAATATGCTAATGCGGTTAGAGGCTGGCGAAATTTCAGAAGACGATGCCGAATCAGATGAGGATGACTTGGATTTCTATCCGTCTCGCAAAGATCTACAAGCCGTACTCGAAGATAAAGAAGTAAGTGATGAAGAGGAAGTGCCTGAAACTGAAGAATGCCCGGATCCTCCCCTGGTTCATGAAGAAATCTATCAACAAACTTCGACTTCTCGGTCTAATGTATTTCCGCAAATAAATACACGAAATTTGATTTGGAAAAAACGCTCTTTGGAGTATAAAGAGGAATCAATTGCTTTCTTGGGTAGTACAGAATTAGGACCTGAACTAATGAAACTAGAGACCCCACTGCAGTTCTTTTCACAGTACTTTTCAGAAGACTTGTTGAAAAAAATTGTTGAAGAAACCAATAAATATTCGACGCAGACCAATATTGATCGCCCCGTTCAAATAAGCCTTACAGAACTTCGAAAATATTTGGGAATATTGATATTCATGTCTGTCTATCGCTACCCAAGCGTTAGATCGTATTGGAGCAGTAAATTTGGATTTAGACCAATAATAGAAGCAATGCCTGTCAACAAATTTGAAAAAGTAAGAAGCATATTACATTTCAATGATAATAATTTACACAAACCAGTTGGTAGCCCCGACCATGATAAACTTCACAAACTAAGACCCATTATAGATCATCTGACAATGAAATTTTCTAGTGTTCCAATGGAACAACGCCTTTCAGTTGACGAACAAATGTGCGCAACAAAAATCAGCCATTTCTTGAAACAATATTTACCCAATAAACCCCACAAGTGGGGGTTCAAGCTTTTTGCGTTGTGTTCCTTGGCAGGATATTGCTATGATTTCATAATATATAGTGGAACAGACAAAGAACCAATGCGTAGTAATGAACCTGATATTGGAGTGACCGGTAATACAGTAATAAAGTTAACTAGAAGAGTCCCAAGAATGATGAACCATGTAATATACTTCGATAACTATTACACTTCATTACCACTAATGTATTACATGGCGAAGGAAGGCATATGGTGCTTAGGTACGGTGCAGCTAAACCGTCTAGGAAAGTCTTGTAAGTTGCCTAAAAAGAAAGAAGTAATGAACAGTAATGTACCCCGAGGATCCTACGTTGAAAACACGACAAGTCTCGATGGTGTGGATTTTTCTGCGATCAGTTGGAAAGATAACAAGCAGGTGACCTTACTTTCCACTTATATTGGCGCTGAACCTGTAGAAACGATTGAAAGATATGACAAAAACCAAAAGAAAAAGGTGCCCATACCATGTCCAAAAATAATAAAGGAATACAACGCACACATGGGTGGAGTAGACCTCATGGACTCTTTCCTAGGCAGGTATCACATAAAAGTAAAGTCTCGGAAATGGTACATGCGAATTTTTTACCACTTACTCGACCTATCAGTAATTAACTCCTGGATATTATATAAGAAAGTCTCTGCTAAAAAGAATTTGAACCCTAAGCAGGTTTTGAATCTGGCAGAGTTTAGAGCTGAATTGGCGGATGCTCTCTGCAAATATGGCGAACATGTTGTACCTTCACGAGGTCGACCAAGCCGAAACTTTTCGGAGGAGCCAGCACCTAAAAGGAAAAACATCCAGCAGGTAATGCCCTCGAGAGATGTTCGGTACGATGGAGTGGATCATATTCAATCGAGGCAACAAAATCGTATGAGGTGCATGAACCCAGGCTGCAAACTGCTGAGTAGTATTATGTGTCTAAAATGTAAGGTGTATTTGTGTTCTAACAAAAAAACAACTGACTGTTTTAATGATTTTCATCTATAGGACATATTTTTGTGATCATTTGGTTGCACATTAGTGCTTTGCAATAATTAACAATAAGTCAATTAACGGAAGTAGTACACAATAGAACTGAGAATAAAATTGTAGTTTTTTGCATGTTGTATCAAAAATGATACCAGAATATTTTTCAAAATAAAACTAATTATATTGAATAATGATTTTTTATTTTATTTTTTCCAGCATCTATAAACCATTTTACACAACATATATTTTTTCCAATGATATTGGGTATGTCATGCATTTAAGGGTTAATATTTTTATTGTTTTATATTTCTTTATTTTACGTAAGATTTTTAATATATGTTCCCCCCCGCTCCATTTGTCAGCAAAGATAAGAAAAAATTTAAAGCCCCGAGCTTGCTTACATAATACTAAAACGCTTCCTTTCTTTTAAACTTTGTCGTCAAATTGAAAAGGATTACGTAAATTTACTATTTGCTTGCAATTTATAAGTCCTCGGGCTTATACGTATGTACGACAACAATTTAATACTTGTCTGCCTCTTCCATCCACACTTACCACATGGTACAAAAGTGTAGATGCAAACCCAGGATTTACAACTAAATCATTAGAATGCATTAAATTAGTGACAAAGAACAAAAAAACCGAACTGTATTGTGCAGTTAGCATGGATGAGATGGCTATAAGGAGGCACGTCCAATGGGATGGAACAAAATGTGTAAGTCTGGTGAACTATGTGGTAGCTGTGAATCGAAGTTCTAAAACTTTTGAACTAAGTTTGTATAAAAATGGTTATTATAATATTAAGGAATTTATGGAAGACAATAACCCTAAGAAGGGTGATTCCTTCCTCAGAGACCAGGGTCAATTCACCAGACTCTCCAAAACCTGTTACGACACAGGCATCAAATACGACCATGCTAAACCTAACATTCTAGTCAGCGCCAACGTGACCCCGTCGGCGGGAATGAAAGAAGGGCTACCGGCCGGCGTACGACATTCGCGATAGTGCTTAAGAGAAGAACAACAAGCAAGAAGACCTCTAAGGCTCCCTATTAGGTCCCATTAGGCATTAGATTAGTGATAGTTTGTAAGACTGCCGCATTGTGTAAATAGTTTAATAAATTTACTTTAGTTTTTTGTACAATCTTTAATTTAACTTTAGTCCTAGCAGTTTGAAATAGCAATAAATTCTCTCAGTAAATAATTAGTCATATAGATATCACAGTAACAGCACAGGATAAATAATAGTACTACGTACAGAAGTTGCACTCCGTTGATGTCGACTGCTTGCCGACGTTAAATAGCCTAAATTATTATTAATCAGATAAATCGCGCACGTAAGCTAAATAAAATCTTATCGCTGCGCGCGAGTGTCAATATTACTTTGCATCTTTTCCCCTTCCTGCGCCATGGTGGACTTTTCGTGGTTACTTAGGGCTAACAATAAAGATTAAAAAAATACATTGCAAAATGTTAATTAAGTTACTTAGGTGAAGTACCTATTCTAACTATGATCGACTGATCATATTTTCGTACCTATGTGATTTCTGCGATGCTCAACGCATGCAACTAGCAAGGCCACAGCAAATAAACCCGAAATACGATTCCTAACAGAAATGTGATCGTATTCTACTCAGTTAAAAATCTTGTTAGAAAACAAAGTTTTAATTTCAGTGTTTAGTGTTATTATAACTTACTTATTTTTTATTACAATTTTATATTTTAATTACAAGACATAATATATAGGTATGTAAGTATGTAGAAAAAGATTTAACAGTGGTAGAGCCACGCGGCAGCTTTGCTGTTGCACGTATGGGCCGGCTCAAACCGGGGTGGTACCACGACCTCACAGAATACCGGCGTGAAGTGGAAGCTCTGCTTCCGCGTTTCGTCTGGTGAGTGCAGGTGGCCGGAGGCCCAAACCCCCCCCCCCCATCAAAATGGTAGCGAAATTAAATAATGATAGACTACCCCAGGAGGGTACCAGCACCCCTGGAGAATCCCTCGCTGAGCATCCACGACCATGTTTCTCCACTTCTGAGCGTGGGTGCTCAGGCTGCCCCGCGTACTCTGGGGGGGGGGGGGGGCAAAATTCCGCTCAAGACTACAACTGCTCGGTGCAAACGGAGCAACAAAACCAAGGCGACCCCTGCCACGCTGTCCGTGAATTTCTGCAATATCAGGGGACTTCACTCTAACCTAAACGCCGTCCACTACCATCTCGAGACGGCGAGGCCGGCTCTGCTCTTTCTGACCGAGACGCAGGTGTCCTCTCCGGCTGATGTCTCGTATCTCTCCTACCCGGGGTACAAACTGGAACACTCCTTTGTGCCTCGGGCTGGAGTTTGCGTTTACGTCAGAGAGGACATCTGTTCTCGACGCCTCGGCAGACTTGAAGGTTCGGACCTGTCCATCCTTTGGCTACGCGTAGACAGCGACGACCATCCGCGCGTCTACGGGTGCCTCTATAGGTCCCATAGCGGTAATGCCGAAACAGACCGACTCTTCGACCACGTCCAAATGGCTGCAGATTCGTTGCTACAGCAGATCCCCTCCGCAGAGATCGTGATCCTCGGCGACTTTAACGCCCATCACGCCGAATGGCTTGGTTCACGTTTAACCGATCATGCGGGGAGATCTGTTCATGATTTTGCCTTGGCATATGGTCTGACACAACTGATTACTTCGCCTACGCGGATTCCAGATGTGGAGGATCATGCACCTTCCCTGTTGGACTTTCTGCTGACCTCTCACCCGGACGGATATCAGATTTCCGTCGACGCCCCTTTAGGCTCCTCGGACCATTGTCTGGTCCGGAGTGTTGTGCCACTCACGCTGAAATCGCGGTTACATTCTGCAGGCTGCCGCCGTGTTTGGCACTATAGGTCAGCCGATTGGGATGGGATGCGGTCTTTCTTTGCATCCTACCCTTGGAGGCGGGTTTGCTTCTCGCCGGATGATCCCAACGTTGTTGCGGATTCTGTTACTGATGTGGTACTTCAGGGTATGGAACTTTTTATTCCTTCCTCTGTAGTGCTCATTGGAGGCAAATCTCAGCCATGGTTTGGTCGCTCCTGTAAAATAGCATCATGCTATAGGCAGGAGTGCTACCAAGCCTGGGTTGATGCATCAGCGTCCCGGGATGTAAACACCAGCGCTCTAAAAAAGAAGTATAATTCCGCCTCTAGGTCCTTCAAAAGAGTCATTGCCAAGGCAAAGTCAGAGCACATAGGCAGAATTGGCGAGAAACTAGTTCGCCTTCCTTCTGGAACCCGTGCATTCTGGTCTCTCGCCAAGGCTGTCCAGGGGAATTTCTGTCAGCCATCTCTTCCATCTCTGCACAGGGAGGACGACTCACTGGCCCATACTGCAAAGGAGAAAGCCGATATTCTAGGCTCTTTCTTTGCGTCTAACTCGACTCTCGATGACGGGGGGAGTACGCCGCCGACCATCCCGCGGTGTGAGTGCTCCATGCCGGAAGTGCAGTTCACACAGCGCTCGGTTCGCAAAGCACTCCTCTCCCTTGACATCCACAAGTCGAGTGGGCCTGACGGAATCCCCCCAATTGTGCTGAGGACGTGTGCTCCAGAGTTGGCACCGGTTTTAACACGTCTTTTCCGGTACTCCTACTCCCTAGGCGTAGTCCCAAAATCATGGAAGACGGCTTTCGTCCACCCGATCCCTAAAAAAGGCGACCGCTCAGACCCGTCCAACTACCGGCCAATCGCCATCACCTCCTTGTTCTCCAAAACAATGGAGTCCATTGTAAACTGCCAGCTCATGAGGTATCTTGAGGATCACCAGCTGATTGGTGACCGCCAATACGGTTTTCGCCGTGGTCGGTCAGCTGGTGATCTTCTGGTCTACCTCACTCACAGATGGGCGGAGGCAGTAGAGTTCAAGGGGGAGGCATTGGCCGTTAGTTTGGACATTGCGAAGGCCTTCGATCGGGTTTGGCACAAAGCGCTTCTTTCGAAGCTCCCTTCCTATGGGCTTCCCGAGAAATTATGCGATTGGATCACCAGCTTTCTTGCAGATCGGAGCATCAAGGTCGTTGTAGACGGTGCAAGCTCCGATTGCAAGCCTATTAATGCTGGTGTTCCACAGGTCTGCGTGCTATCGCCAACGCTGTTTCTTCTGCATATTTTTATTTACATTATTATTATATTATTATTATTATTATTATTATTATGCGGATGACAGCACTGGTGATGCTTTTTACACCGGCCGAGCCAATATTTCTTGGGAAAACGTCTCCGAGTGCCGGGACAAACTTGTGTCTGAAGTCGAGTCTTTGCTGAACAGAGTCTCGGATTGGGGACGACTAAATCTAGTCCAGTTTAACCCCCAGAAGACACAAGTTTGCGCGTTAACCGCTAAAAAGAACCCCTTTGTCGTATACCCTCAGTTTCAAGGCACTCCCCTTGTTGCCTCAGCCAGTATCGGAATCCTCGGCGTCGACATATCGAGTGACGTGCAGTTTCGTGGTCACTTGGAAGGGAAGGCCAAATTGGCCTCTAAAAAGCTTGGCGTGCTCAGCAGAGCGGGACAGTATTTCATGCCGGCACACCGCCTGCAACTTTACAAGGCGCAGGTTCGGCCGCACATGGAATACTGTTCCCATCTCTGGGCTGGGGCTCCCCAGTACCAGCTCCTTCCACTTGACCGCATCCAGCGCAGAGCGGCTCGAATCGTCGACGACCGAGTGCTTTCCGATCGGCTCGATTCACAGGCGCTGCGAAGAGATGTTGCATCTCTTTGCGTATTTTATCGCATCTATCACGGGGAGTGCTCTGAGGAATTGTTCGGATTAATCCCAGCCGCCAAATTTCGTGGACGCACTACACGGCAAACGTCCCGATACCATCCACACCATCTGGATGCTTGGCGGTCCACCACTGTACGTTTCACAAGGAGTTTTCTTCCACGTACAACCTCTCTGTGGAATAGTTTACCACCGGCGATTTGTCCGGACCGATACGACCTGGGGACCTTCAAGAAAAGAGCTTACTCCTTTCTAAAGGGCCGGCAACGCACCCGCAATTCTCCTGGTGTTGCGGTTGATCATGGGCGGCGGTAGTCACTTAACATCAGGTGAGCCGCATGCTCGTTTGCCCCCTCTTCAATAAAAGAAATATGTAGATACTTGGATAGTGAAGTAAATTTCAACTACGTTAAGTAATAAAATACATAGGTATTACTTGTGTAGATAAATTATTACCACAGTATAGTAAAAACATACAGTAGGACGACGCCTTTGATCTCGTGGCAAATGCCAACAACGTCTAGACAGCGTATGGAATTTAGGGTTGTCACAAATTAACAACTTTTACTAATTTAATTATTTATTTTAGATATTCATCGTGATCAACAATATGATTACTTATATAAAGAATAAGTAATAATTTGTTCTTGCATTTTTCCTGAAAGTACTCAAAACGCTAATTGCACGCCTCACAACATGAGGGAGTGCTCTACTCTCGATATGTGGCCATACCTCAGTTTCGACTCCTCCTCAAAATTGACATCCCTAACATTAAAAAAATGATGTCCACCATCTTGAATTTAAAAATAAATTCTATTTTCGTTATCAGCACCCCAAGAAACCTCGAAATTGATACCCATATCATATTATTAAAAAAATGTTAGCCATCTTGGATATGAAAATGGATGCCAGTTTCGTAGTAAGCACCCCAAGAAACACCGAAATTGATACCCATATCGTATCATTAAAAAAATGTCCGCCATCTTGGATATGAAAATGGATGCCAGTTTCGTAATAAGCACCCCAAGAAACCCCGAAATTGATACCCATATCATATTATTAAAAAAATGTCCGCCATCTTGGATATGAAAATGGATGCCGATTTCGTAATAAGCACTACAAGAACCTCGAAATTGATACTCATATCATATTATTAAAAAATGTCCACCATCTTGGATATAAAAATGGATGGTAACATTTAAAAATAGTAAAAGCAAGCGCGCGCTAACCCTGGAAGTCGTGTCCCGAGCTACTAATACGATTGGCATAAGCAGATCAGGCTCGTCCTTCCCGCGTCTCACCCCACACACCCCGCACGATTGCCCCGTCTAGACGTCTTAGTCGGACGACTGTATGGATTTATAGACTGTGTTATTACTTAATTCTTTTTTGCTATCAGTACCTGTCTAACAAAAAAAAAAGAAATAAATTCACCTTTCATAACTTGCTTCTAAAATCCTTCGGTAATTTTAAAGAATGATATATCTGAAACCTTTTTTTGGGCATTTGGCATCCATCCACGCAACAATTATAGTAGGAGCGACGTTTATCCATTAAAAATTATCAAATAGGTAAAATAATATAAATAACACTAAACAAGTATTTACAAAAAAACTAATTACGTAAACACCGTTAAAAAAAGTTTATCGACCAAATTGGCGATATTTTGAAAATGGGCCACGTTAGAAGTACCCTTAACCAACGAGCATGTATGCGTAGATATATGGATGTAAAGGAGGCGAAAGAGGTATGTAAGGATCGTGCCAAATGGAAGTCCGTAGTCTCTGCCTACCCCTCTGGGTGACAGGCGTGAGTGTTTATGTTACGTTAAAAAACTCAAAACAAACATTCAATCGCCTACAACGCGCTAGCCCCGACAGCGTATGTTACCCTGGGTGCCTAGCGATTGTAGGTAATTATTTCACGCAGGTAGCAAGAGTGACAGAGGACTGGTAACAGTTAGTTCAGTATCTTCTTTCTTCAATATTAAAACACAACCTACATAAATACAGCCCACTAAGCTCTCATTCATTACACAATAGTTTCTTTAAGTTTATTAGTCAGACAGATATCACAATTTTTTAGTTTCTTCTTTCTTCACCACAGTAAATTATAATAAATAATTAGTCAAATACAGTCCACTTAGCTCTCCATCAACTACAATACATATCAATGATAATTGTTAATAGCAGTGTTCCATTTCAGGCTTACTTCACGTACTAATTTCTAATTTTATAGCTAGTTATGGGGTTAATTTTTCCTCAAACTTGTAACCCTAAATATAGTGACGTATTTTCTTTTGTCCCTTTCTGCGACACGCTATGGCGGAGTCTATAGGATTCTCTGTCTACGACGGACACTTTTTTATACAGAGTCTGTACTCCTACCTCTACACTCCATACCATGGAGGTTAGAGAACAGGAGAACGATCGCTGTAGAAAATAGTGTCCCAGATATATGGACAAAACAAGTGAGGCGCTGCAATCGGTAAGTTGTCACAATAAGTGCGGGCTGTTGTTTGAAATGATTATAATATCATTCAAAGAAGAAAAAAGAAAATTATGAAATTGTTATTATTATTTATTAATAACTAAAGTTTTAATTATGTTTTTTATAATTTTAATTATTATTAATATAAATTATTAATTATTTTTGATTTTTTAAATAATATATCACCGTTTTATAATGTTTTTTGTCAATAATTAAAAAAATACTTCGCAGATACTAGGTACTTACCTTACCGACTCATACGACCGGCAGTGAAGGGTTTTTCAGTGTTATATAAAATTATGATTTTATTAGTAAATATAATTATGGCCAGTTTTTGAATGTTAATCAAATAGTTGTCTATGGGTACTTTTCACATTGTGTCGGCGTAAGCGTATGAAAATAACACAGCAATAAAAACATTAATTCGTCAGTATTTTCATCGAAATTATCGGATATTATATTAAACCCGTAGTAGACATAGCCATAATGCCTTTGAATTCTAGTATGGCATTTCATCAACTGCTTACTTTTCATTTCATAAAAACGTTTTTTTAGTTTAGTTTTCCTTGGTGTGCAGTCTGTTCGCTTAGGTACCGTCGTTTTTGTGCCGCGCCGCCACAGCACGTGCCGCCTTTTGTCAATGGTGCGACATTGAAATTCGTACTGTAAAGCACCCAAAACGTCGGGAATCAAAAGTCAAAATTTAATGCGATAAAATCGGTAAAATTAGTTTAATTTAATGTGTAGCATTCGTGTAAATATAGGAAGTCATAATTGTAAACTTGTCGAAATTATAAAATATTTTCAATTAGAATAATATAAGTGTCAAGGGTGATATTAAAAAAAATCTTCTTCTTCTTCTTTTCTTCTCTTATATTCTTTTCAAGAAGGCAATTGCTTGATTATAAATATAGATTCGGAATATTCAATTATTTGTTCTTATAGACCACCCAGTTATCGTAATCCAAATTATTAACTACATTCTTTAGAAAACGTTCTTTAGAATAATAATACTCCTCATATTATTTTGACAGGAGACATAAATTCGGATATACTATCCAACAGTTCAGTTCAACGCACGTGCAAAACTACCTTAACCTGATTGCAATGATGGTCTCAAGCAGGGTATCAATCTTCCCACTAAACTAAATACTTGTATTGATCACTTTATGATTAAAAGTGTTAATACTTGAGGTACTTTTGTGTTTGACCCGTTAACAGACCATGCTTAGAGCATTTTGCTATACAGAAAGTCTCAGAATACCGCTCGAAATAATACTCTTTTAAAATTAAAATATACCGACTATGATGCTATAAATAATTATTTGTCAAGTGAAACGTGGCAAAACTTTTTTAATATAACCGATGCAAATATTGCTGCAGAAGTTTTATTGACAAAATTACAAACCGTAGTAAATAATAACACAGTCATCAAAGAGCTACCTAAAAAATTTAGATCACTTAAACCATGAATTACACACGGTATTATTATTTCCATGCGTAAAAGAAATAAGATGCACCTAAAAGTTAAGTTACATGCTGATAGTGAAGAACTTCTCGCTAACTATATAAATACCGTAAATATGTGTAATAAATTAGTAAACTAGAGTAGTAGTAGTTTACTAAGAGGCAGTATTATAAATAAAAACTACATGTGACTGCTGAAAATAATAAAAAACATGGAAAATAATAAAAGACGTGTGTAACATACATAAGAAAAAGGAATCGCCGCAGGAATTACTTGATGTTGATATTTCTCCCACTAAATCTCTTGACAAAGTTAATAGTTATTTTACATCAGTGGGGCATAACTTGGCTAACATTACACTTAAAAAACTAAACACGAGTGAAAATGAATTGGCAAAAAAGGCTAGAATCCCGAATGTACCTCTTATGTTTAAGTCCCTCGAACCCACAGATATCGAAAAAATAAAACGGATTATACTAAGTCTTACCACAAATAGTGCCCCTGGATTTGATTCTGTTATTTCATATTTCCTAAAGAAGTATATTAATGTGCTCTCTGATCTAATAGCGTATGTTTGTAATTTAAGTTTAAAGCAAGGTGTTTTTCCTGTCATTTTCAAGGAAGCTACAGTTTGTCCCATATACATATCTGGTGATAGGCAGCTCCCTTCAAATTATAGGCCAATTTCACTTCTTAGTACTCTGACAAAGATATTGGAAAAGGTCGTGAATAAATGATTTATACGGTACCTTGAAAGAAATAATTTTATTGATAATAATCAATTTGGCTTTCGTTCGGGCAGGTCAACAGAAGATGCCGTATTAAGATTAACATCTCCGGTATCAAAATATCTTAACTCTGGTAAAAAATGTGAATGTGTTTTCTTGGACCTACAAAAGGCTTTTGATACAGTGTCGATTCCTATATTGCTAAGAGGTGTTGTCTACAACTAGTTTAGGGACTACCTATCTGATAGGCGACAACGAATCAGGATTGACAAGTATGCAAGCAACACTTCCTCTTGCTCTTACGGTGTATCACAGGTGAGTACCTTATTACCTTCGCTCTTTCTTATTTATGTAAATGAATTGTGTAAAATCAATATCAAAAATGCCCAATTATCTATGTTTGCTGACGATAATGCATTGATTTTTCATGGCGTCACTTGGGATAAAGTTGCAAAATGCACAGAAAATGGTCTGAGGTTAGTGACTAGTTGGCTTGAAGACAATTTACGATCACTTAATGTTTTTAAGACCAAATACCTATGTTTCGTTAAGACCAATGCTACTCTTCTAACAACTTTAAAATTACACACATAGCCTTGCAATTGTACTATAAACTCTACACCATGTCAATATAGTAATTTAACCAAAACTGATTTTATGAGATATCTAGGAGTGATAATTGACAATAAATTTTTTTGGGATGCCCATACTGATGCAGTAGCTAATATACTAAGAAAACTCATTTATATATTTAAAAGTTTACGAACAGTAACCGATAGCAAATGACTTATCAAAACGTACAAAGCATTAGGAGAGTGTCTCTGTACCTACTGCATTTGTGCCTGGGGCGGTGCTGCTAAAAGCTATTTAATAAAGGTTGAACACGCACAAAGAGCTATTTGAAAAGTCACTTTTCGTCTACCATTTTGCCAATCAGCAGTATCTTTGTATGACAAAGCGAAAGTGTTATCTGTCCACAAAACTTTTATTTTTCAAAGTTTAAGGAGATATCATCGCGTCACTGTCCCTAAACTAATACGAAGCAATAAGAGAAAAGTACGATGTCCTGTTCCAAAACCCAATAGTGCTGTGCTTAGAAGACATTTTGAGTTTTTAGCCCCTAGGCTATATAATAAACTTAACAGATGTCATAACATAAGATCAATAAATAACTTTGAAGTGAAATGCAAAATTACAGACTGGCTGAAAATTTTTGATTATGAAGGTACGGATAGCCTTCTTTCTTTGGACATGAACATATTGTTACGCCGCGCTCAAATCAGCGCACTAGCGCCATCTAGTGTCAGGAACGAGAGCGAGGGGAGCTTTGCAGTAAATGACATCACAAATCTTTCGACTGACAGCGCCACCCGAAGAACTAAGTTTCTGGAAAATCTACACTCGAATACTCGTTGCCTGGCGCGCATTTACCTGAATGTTCGGGACGCTTCTTTGCTAATTATATAAATAGGCGCTGCAAGATGCGATCGGCAGAGTTGAACTCAGCGACACAAGCGAAGCTTCGGAGCGGAATTAAGTGAATTAGTGTGTTTAATTATTAGTGTTTTTAACTTTAATTTGTATAAAGTAAATTAAAGTGTTAATTTAGGTAATTCTATCGGCAATTTTTATTGTCACGAACCTCAAGCTCGTAACAATTGGTGTCAGAAGTGGGATAAAATAATGCCGATTTTACCTAAGGAGGAAACGGAGGGTGTCCGTACCCGAAGTCAACGCCAGCAGGAGACGGACCAACGAAGATTTGGTGGTGCAACGCCGCAGACGTCGGAGGGCCAGCCACCGGCTGCAGGCCCGTCGGTAGCTCCTACATCTGCCGCACCTGACTTAGGTGCTCTGATGGTGATGCTGCAGGAGCAGGCTCGCCGACAGGAGGAACAAGCTCGCCAGCAGGCGGAACAGGCACGCCGATTGGAAGAGCAGCTGCGGGGTGGACAGGAGGAACAGGCCCGTCGGTTGGAAGAGCAGATGCTCCTCATGAAGGACCTTCACGCTACCTTCGGGAAGGAGATAAAGGAGGTGAAGGATAGGGTTGCTCTGCATGACAACCGCCTGTCGGAAGCTGAAACCCAAATCGCGAAAGCTGAAAATCGAATCGAGAAAGCTGAAACCCGAATCGACCAAGTAAACTATCGGGTTGACAACGTAATGGCTGACATGAAGAAATCACTGGACGAACTCAAACTTGGAGATGGAGCTACAGCTCCCGTAGTAGCTACAACACCTTCGCTACGTGGGTTCAAGGTGCCACCGTTCGACGGTACCTCTTCCTGGTCAGCCTACAAAATCCAGTTCGAGGCTGTTATGAAGGCGAACGGCTGGAATAAAAGTCAGGCCATGACTGCTCTCACACTAGGCCTGCGCGACCAGGCCTTAACAGTTCTGAAAGCTCTCGGTGAGGAAGTGACTTATGAGCAACTCCTTGAGGCATTGGAGGCGAGATATGGCGACGCTCACCTGGAACACGTCTTTCGTGCGCAGCTTAAAGATCGCGTGCAGCGCATCAACGAAAACTTGCAGCAGTGGGGTCTAGAGGTGGAGAAGCTGGTGCGAAAAGCATACCGGTCTGTACCTGCGCTCATTGAAGGGAACCTGGTGCAGAAATTCATCGACGGCATCCGTGACCTGGAAGTTAGAGCTGCTGTGAGGCTCGGGCACCACGAGACGCTTAAGGACGCCTTGGCCCATGCACTGGAGGTAGAAGCCGTGCGGCAGGATCATCGTTCCCATCGCGTCAGGGAGGTTGCAGCAGCTACAGTTCGCGACCGCAACAGAGGATACAGCCCTAGGTGCTATGGCTGTGGAAAGGGTAAACAATGACCTTCCATGGAAAGTAGCTCGAACCTTGGTCAGGACCACTGACATCTCAGGAGTACGTGTGCTGAACCTTTGCGACCGAGAACAGATTATAGAAAAAGGCACACTGGTTGGTACTTGTGAGGAACTGGATTGGTTACGTCAGTGCCAATATATATCGAGTGGGACCCCCAGCAAGGATGCAGATACGAGAGTGACCACACTTTTGGAAGACTGTCGCAGTGTTCTGCCCCCGAACGAATTGGTCAAGGCGAAGAAGTTGTTACTCGAGTACGCCGATGTATTCTCATCAAACGATGCTGACATAGGAAAGACTGGTTTGGTTCAAAACAAAATAAACACAGGTGAAGAGTTGCCTATCCGTCAGCGGCCAAGACGATTGCCGGTAGCACGTGAAAAGGAAGTGGAAACCATGATTAAGGGAATGGTGAAGGATGGTGTTATTGAACCTTCATCTAGTCCATGGTGTTCACCCGTGGTACTGGTAAAGAAGAAGGACGGCAGCTTGCGGTTTTGTGTTGACTACCGCCGTCTGAACGACGTTACAAAGAAGGACAGCTATCCCTTGCCAAGAATTGACGACACGCTGGACATGCTTACAGGAGTAAAGTGGTTTAGCACGCTGGACCTAAAAAGTGGCTACTGGCAAGTTGAAATTGACCCTAAGGACAAGGAGAAAACTGCGTTCTCGACGGGAAAGGGTCTGTGGCAATTTAAAGTAATACCGTTTGGGTTGTGCAATGCTCCAGCAACGTTTGAAAGGCTGATGGAACTTGTACTTACCGGGCTAATTGGCGACGCCTGTCTGGTCTACTTGGATGACATCATCATCGTGGGCCGTACGTTTGAGGAACACCTTCAAAACTTGGAACGCGTGCTCATGAAGATTAAGAGTGCCAACCTCAAGTTGAGTCCGAAGAAATGTTCACTATTCAAACGGCAAGTCAACTTTTTGGGGTATGTAGTGTCGGAAGAAGGTATCCGCACGGATCCAGAGAAAATCGCAGCTGTAAAGGATTGACCGATTCCAAAAGACAAGACGCAGGTTAGAGCATTTTTGGGTTTGTGCTCCTATTACCGACGTTTTGTGAAGAACTTTGCAGATATAGCCAAACCTCTGCATAAGCTAACCGAGGAGAACGACATTTCTGCTGGGATGAAAGTTGTAACATCGCATTCCAGGAGCTCAAGGACCATCTGTGCAAGACACCTATTTTGGGATACCCTGATGTAAGCAAAGAGTTTATAGTTGACACAGACGCAAGTGATATAGGACTTGGCGGTGTGTTGTCTCAACGTAATGGTGACCAAGAGGTCGTGATAGCGTACTTCAGCAAGTCGTTGTCAAAACCGGAAAGGAACTACTGTGTCACAAGACGCGAATTGCTAGCTGTGGTAAAGTCGTTGCAACATTTTAGCAAATATCTTCTGGGACGAAAATTTCACTTACGAACTGACCATGCTGCATTAAAATGGCTATTGCAGTTTAAAAACCCAGAAGGACAAGTTGCGAGGTGGATTGAACTACTGCAGGAATACGACTTTGAGATCGAACATCGCAGCGGGAAATCTCATGGCAACGCAGATGCATTGTCAAGAAAACCTTGTCCTGAAGATTGCAAACATTGTACTAGGCAAGAGAGTAAGGAAGTGGTATCCGTGAGGATGCTCAGGGCAGACCACCTCAGCAACCTAGTGGAAGGACAGCTTACTACATGCACAGCAGGAAGATCCGGACATCAAACCGATTCTGGAATGGATAAAGGCCAGTGCTCCCAAGCCCAAGTGGAGTGAAGTCTCAGCGATGAGTTCGACCACTAAAAGCTATTGGGCCCAGTGGGACAGCTTGCTGCTTCAGGATGGAGTTCTGTGTCGTAAATGGGAAAACGTTCGGGGAGACAGCTGTCATTTGCAAATGGTTGTCCCTAAAGCTAAAGTACCGGATGTTCTACAGCTGTACCATAATGATTGTTCAGGAGGCCATCTGGGAGTTAAACGAACTCTACTGAAGATCCGAGAACGGTTTTACTGGGTCCACTGTCGAAACGATGTCGAGGACTGGTGTCGCAAATGTACAAGTTGTGCGGCTGTAAAGGGACCTCAGACTCGTAGTAGAGGTGAATTGAAGTTGTACAATGTTGGTGCACCATGGGAAAGAATAGCCATTGACGTGGCGGGACCGTTTCCGGAGAGTGAAAGCGGTAACAAGTATTTCATGGTTGTGATGGATTACTTCACTAAGTGGCCAGAAGTCTTCGCCATTCCAAATCAAGAAGCTTCAACAGTTGCTGATAAACTAGTTCATGAAGTCTTCTGTCGTTTTGGTGTACCTTTAGAGATTCACAGCGATCAAGGAAGGAATTTCGAGTCTCAAATATTCCAGGAAACTTGCCGAGTTATGGGTACTCATAAAACAAGAACTACTTCTTATCACCCGCAATCTGATGGAATGGTGGAACGATTTAATCAGACATTGGAGAGGTACCTAGCAAAAGTTGTAGGCAATCGGCAACGAGATTGGGACAAGCACATACATCCGTTTTTGTTGTCATATCGAAGTTCTGTTCACGAAAGTACAGCAGTGACACCAGCTTTCGCAAACTTTGGAAGCGAATTACGGCTGTCTGCGGACCTGATCACCGGGATACCACCTGATGCCCCACGCAGTATAACCGATTATGCAAATGACCTGCGGAACAAAATGAATGACATTTATGAGCACGTCAGACAATCGGGCCAGCAAATGTCTGAGAAAATGAAAACCCGGTACGACCGCAAAATGGACAATAAAGGGTTCAACGAAGGTTCATTAGTGTGGTTGCATAATCCAGTCCGCAGCAAAGGGAAATCTCCTAAGCTTCAAGCTAAATGGGATGGCCCGTACCGGATTGTGACCAGGATCAACGATGTAACCTACCGGATACAGAAAGGCGCAAGAGGGACTCCTAAGATCGTCCATGTGGATCGCCTAGCGCGTTATTATGGGGCCAATAATGCTCGGGACGATCATGTCTTAGGAGGGGGCAGTGTTACGCCGCACTCAAATCAGCGCACTAGCGCCATCTAGTGTCAGGAACGAGAGCGAGGGGAGCTTTGCAGTAAATGACATCACAAATCTTTCGACCGACAGCGCCACCCGAAGAACTAAGTTTCTGGAAAATCTACACTCGAATACTCGTTGCCTGGCGCGCATTTACCTGAATGTTCGGGACGCTTCTTTGCTAATTATATAAATAGGCGCTGCAAGATGCGATCGGCAGAGTTGAACTCAGCGACACAAGCGAAGCTTCGGAGCGGAATTAAGTGAATTAGTGTGTTTAATTATTAGTGTTTTTAACTTTAATTTGTATAAAGTAAATTAAAGTGTTAATTTAGGTAATTCTATCGGCAATTTTTATTGTCACGAACCTCAAGCTCGTAACAATATATATTGGACATAAACAACACATGCTAATACAGATATATACACACGCACACATACACGCACACACACACACACTCTCTCTCACACACACACACACACACACACACACACACACACACACACACACACACACACACACACACACACTTACACACACACACACTTACACACACACACACACACACACACACACACACACACACACACACACATTTTTGCAATAGAGCCAACAAAAATTTGTTTTTTTTTATTCCCCTTTTTTATTCTCATACGTTTTAAATAATACTTGTTAATATTATATAATAAATAAACATAAATATAATACATAGATAAACAAATTATAGTAATAGAACTAAGAATAGGGAAGGAAACTAGCCCCTGAAATACAGGTGTTATATCCTAGTTTAGGGGCTAATGACCACTGTAAATTTTGTGCATGTAATGTGTTTATCAATAAAGATTATTATTATTATTAATCTAATGATATAATTACAGCTAGATATTACCTCCCATAAGTTCAAGGTTGGTACAGCAGTATCGGCTAACCTTCTTTTATTGATAACTTGGGGTATGAAATATGATTTATTAAAATGTCCTATGCAGATGATACTGTAGTAATATTTACTAATAACTCCTGGGATTCGGTTCGTAGATCTGCTGAAAAATGCCTTGCTAGAATCGCTAAGTGGATGAACACTACCCTACTTACATACTTTACTTAAATACTTTGAAAACTAGTTATATATGTTTTACAAATTATGTTCGTACTCAGCCTAATATCAATTTCCAAATTAAACTTCACACATGCTATGATACCTTAAGTACTAGTTGCAGCTGTTCATTAATTAGTAAGGTCTGTGAGACCATGTATTTAAGAGTCATAGTTGATCAACATTTGTCATGGCATAGATACATTGAATTAATCATGAAGAGACTTGGGAAACTTACATGGACATTTAAAACACTAAGACGAAAAAGTTACTATAGGAAATATATATTGCTTTGGCTCAATCTATCTTAGTATATTGTATTCCTGTATGGGGTGGAGCTACAAAAACCAAATTTCTAGAAGTTGAAAGGGCACAGAGAAATTTACTAAAATTTATGCATTATAAACCGAATAATTTTCCCTACAGAAGATCTTTATGTCATAAGTAATGTACTTACCGTTATGAAACCGTACATCTTCTTATATTCAGTTCTAAAACTGCATAAAGGTTAAAAGTTTAACCATTGTATTGTAGCCAAAAAAAAGAAAAACTTAGTGGCTACAGCTGTCGCTGTTAAAACTGTTTTAGCTAGGAGGCAATATGTAGAACAGTCAGTGACAGCGACAACGCTGTTAATAAAAGCATAAAAATTCATCACCTTAACTACCATAATTGCAAATATGTTCTAACCAAATGGCTATTTCATAAGAGTTACGATGATACTGAGGCTCTTTTAAGTATTATGAAAAAAAGCAATTTATTATAACACACACACACACACACACACACGCGCGCGCGTGCACGCACTCACTCACTCACTCATTCACACACGCCCATTTGATCACACACAAACACACACACACACATGCGCGCGTGCGTATTATTTTTTTATTTTAATTCTATCGTTAATTATTATGTAAATTAGTAGATTAGTAATGTAATTGCTACGGAAAAGTGGAGTCCGGAAAAGTGGTCCCCTTTTAAGTACAAAAACACAAGTTTTTATACTTAAAAGGAGACCACTTTCCCGGTTATAATTTATGTAGGATCATTTACTGAATAAACCATTTTTATTAGCTGTTCCACGCGACTTCGTTCGCGTGAAATTTATTACGATTTGAATTTTTTGCGAAAGTCCCCAATACTTTTTCTAAAATAAAAGTAGACTGAGTTACTCCTTATAACATTAGCTATCTGCCAGTTAAAGTCCTGACAAAATTGGTTCAGCCATTTCGCAAATTAGCCGGAACAAACAGAAAAACAGACAGAAAAATTTAAAATTGTTTTTTGTTTTAAAAATATTTCATACAGCTGTGCCCCGCGGTTTCACCCGCGTATATCACGTGTCTGCGCCGCGCGACATGAAATGAGACCTCGCTCATTTAGTTCAATCACTTTAGCTAAAAAATTGGCAAAATTAATGTGGTACTTTTATCTATCGACGTATGTGAAAGAGAGTGAATAAAATTTATCGTAAACAGCAAAGTTAAATTTTATTCACTCTCTCTCTCCCTCCCGGATGAACGCCCCAGAAAGTGCCCCGAAACGCGGTTTTTTCCAGTTTTAAAGATAACTGTACAGTATACACTGTACACGTTACATGAAAAGTTACATTTCTTATCTTTAATCGATTTTGTTTGCTCAAAGTTTAGGTTTATTAAAATTTACAACTTTACCGCCAAAGTATGTATGACTAAAGTTACGGCGGCTGACCCCGCTAAGCTTCAAGCATCTTAAGCATCTTAGCGGTCAGCCGCCGTAGAGTCTACATTACCTGAGGATGCCTCGTGTAGAGGCGAAACACGTGTCGTATTATCGTCGATGGTGTGTCTTACCTGGAATAGTGGTGTTGAGAGTAGTAGTGCTGGGAGTGGTGGTGTTGGGAGTAGTGGTGCTGGGACTAATGGTGACGGAGTTAGTGCATGCAATTGAGGGAGGGCGGAAGGTGCTCTTCAATCCAGGTGAGACACATCATTGTATTTATTTAGCGGAAGG
This sequence comes from Parnassius smintheus behrii, assembly GCA_036936625.1. Taxonomy (NCBI): domain Eukaryota; kingdom Metazoa; phylum Arthropoda; class Insecta; order Lepidoptera; family Papilionidae; genus Parnassius; species Parnassius smintheus. The sequence continues at coordinate 52,488,554 of JAUPFT010000005.1, forward strand.
TTGCGAAGTAATTTATATGTTTATTTTTTAGTAAATTAAATATATTTTAAAATCGCTTATTTTTCACTTCATGAACTATGCTGGCAACATATTAGGTATAATATAACATAGGTATTTTACGAAAATATTCAGAAAATACAAGTTTTGACGATTATATTATGTTAAAAGTATTCACAGATGAAAAGCCACGTTGTCCTTTTGTAGATTTGACGGTTTTGATTGTTTATTGCATGAAAATACACTGCCATTCGGCTTTTCTGTCGGGACTAAATTGACTGGCATGATCACTTGCGAGATAGCGCACGACGCGGAGCAACTAGTTTTATATAACGGGCGTGAGTCGGACTCTCGTACCTTTTACAGAAGGGTATGCGTTGCGATGCCGTCTCTTTTGGTATAGTACCCAAAGGCTGCGCTGGATACACTGACCTCTATACATACAAGTACGTAGGTCAGTGGCTAGATAGGATTTAATAGTTTGGGGTTTGTGCTTATAGACTAAAGATTCAGTGACATCTTTAACGTGTGAAAAGAAGGCACCTATATAGTTAGACAAGAGTACAGGAGAAGCTAAACTATTTCTTTTCTAGTTATGCGCTTTTGGCGATAGTAATTACTATTGTTTTCCCTCAGTTATTTGAGATAATTGATGTCGATTTTGTGATAACTGACGATTCATTGATATTTTAAGCAAATAAGTAATTGAATTGTGTGTATTATATATTAAGTAAGACGAAAAAGATGATAAGTTGTAGCATTTTATAAAAGGATGCAATAGCATAAGTCAATGAAAAATTGATAATATTACCTTACATCGGTAAGTTACTTTTGTGCAATATTCTTATCTACGCACAGAACACAATTCTTATCTACGCACAGAACAAACACGTGGATAGAAATTGCGTGTTTAGAGTAGGTGGTGGGCTCACAAATGCTGAAATCTTAATATATATAAATTACGTGTCACGTTGTTTGTCCGCAATGGACTCCTAAGCTACTTAACCGATTTTAATCACATTTGCACACCGTGTGCAGTTTTGTCCAACTTAAGAGATAGGATATTTTTTTTGCCCATGAGTGACCCACAATTTTTTTTTGCGAATTTAAGTATTTTGAATAGGACAATCAAATTGTCTCGAAAAGGGCAGAACAACGTCTGTCTGGCAAGCTACTAAATTATAATAATGTTGCGTGAATAAGTCAACTAGCGCCATCTAGTGTCAGGAACGAGAGCGAGGGGAGGTTTGCAGAAAATGACATCACAAATCTTTCAACCGCCAGCGCCATCCGAAGAACTAAGTTTCTAGAAAATCTACACTCGAACACTCGTCGCTTTGCGCGCATTTACTTGAATATTCCGGATGCTTCATTGCTGATTTATATAAATAAGCGCTGCAAGATGCGATCAGAGTAGTATTGGATTTGGCGAGACAAGCGAAGCTTCGGAGCGGAATAAAGTGAATTAGTGTGTCTAATTATTAGTGTTTTAAGTTTTAATTTTTGTAAAGTAAATTAAAGTGTTAATTTAGATAATTTTATCGGCAATTTTTATTGTCACGAACCTCAAGCTCGTAACAATTGGGTCAGAAGTAGGATAAAATCATGCCGATTTTACCTAAGGAGGAAACGGAGGGTGTCCGTACCCGAAGTCAACGCCAGCAGGAGACGGACAAACGAAGATTTGGTGGTGCAACGTCGCAGACGTCGGAGGGCCAGCCACCGGCTGCAGGCCCGTCGGTAGCTCCTACATCTGAAAAAAGTGCATAAGGCGAGTGTGAATGAAAGTGCTGGAAGGGGTAGACCTAGGCGGATTTTTCTAGACCAAATTAGAGACGTCTTGAAAAAAGGCCAGGTTAAGAGTACCCTAAACCATAGAGCATGTATGAAGGGAATAATGAAAGTGGACGAAGCGAAACAAGTATGTAAGGATCGTAGCAAGTGGAAAGAAGTGGTCTCTGCCTACCCCTACGGGAAAGAGGCGTGATTATATTGTTACGCGCTCAAGTCGACGACACAACTAGCGCCATCGAGTGTCAGGAACGAGAGCGAGGGGAGCTTTGCAGAGAATGACATCACAAATCTCTCAACCGACAGCGCCATCCGAAGAACTAAGTTTCTGGAAAGTCTGCACTCGCACACTCGTCCCTTTGCGCGCATTTGCTTGAATGTTCGGGATGCTTCTTTGCTAATTTAAATAAATAGGCGCTGCAAGATGCGATCGAGGCAGAGTTGAACTCGGCGACACAAGCGAAGCTTCGGAGCGGAATTAAGTGAATTAGTGTGTTTAATTATTAGTGTTTTAAGTTTTGATTTGTGTAAAGTAAATTAAAGTGTTAATTTAGGTAATTTTATCGGCAATTTTTATTGTCACGAACCTCAAGCTCGTAACAATAAGAAACGTCCAGCTATACTTGACAGAAATCACCACTTAAGGCCGTATACGAAGAGAACTGGCGAAATTTAATGTATTTCTCTTCACTACAACTTTGACCTGAAGTAATTCTAAGCGTTAAAACATTTTTGTGGGTTTGTTCGGTTCCTTTACAAGGTGCCCGCAGTTTTAAAATTTTAAAATAAATGAATATACCACCAAATAAAAAATGTTAAGAAATGATATTTAAAAATGATTGTTCTTCCAAAACTCTGTGAATTTTAATTTAGGAAAAATTCTTTTAGGTAAAAATGTTTGTATTGTGATTCCGAAGGTGCCTGTCTTTATTTTCGATACAAAATATTATTTATTAACATAATTCGTTTTAATTAAATACACCTAATAATAATCTGGCAAACTTTTATCTGGCAATATACGATATATTGCCAAATAAAAGTTTGCCGTAATAAATTACCAGGTGCTTCGACGTGTGACGTATGGTGACAACAGTTGATGTGTCTGTAGCGAAAATCGTTAATTTAGTTTTTTATACGCGTTTAAGTGACTATAAAAGTAAATATGGGTAGGAAAAGAAATAAATGTTACCTAAGTGGTAAAACAAAGAGAGTTTATCGCATGAACGCTGCTCGAATGTTGTATTTTGAGGTTAATACTTATATTTTTGTAAGGTAATTTTTTGTTTGAGGCTGCCTAATAGGTTTTATTTTTACTCATTTACATTAGCCAAACTGATCATTTATACTTTTCTAGTTTCACGTGAGAAACACTAAAAATGTAAATATCAAGACCCAGTCGGAAAGGAATGTACAGAGTAGTGCAAGCACAGAGACTGCAAATAATGTCTTGTTAATAATGTATTGTCCGAAAGCATGGGGTAAGTACATAATTAAGAAAAACCGAAATACTTCAGATGTGAAGTGATTGACCAGTCGGAGTAGTCTTGTGAGAACTTACATACACAGTACCTATCCCCACTATGGGGCAATCACCGACTTTTTAGTTTTTTTCTTTATTATTTATGCAATTTGCATTACGGCGTCTTGTAAGACTCACAAGAACAAACATTTTCAGTTATATGAGGTTCTTTACGTACGATGCACCAATTAAGAAAAAAAAAACCGTTATCAATTTAAAACCTTTCGAACAATATTTTATAACGAATAAAGTACAGAATTTATAATCTATAGGAACTAATATTATAAATAAGAAAGATTTATTTAAGAAGTAAGCAATGCTCTCTGTGTTGTTCATTACTCTGCATACTGAGCTAGCTCAGTCAAATATAATATAATCAAAGCCCGTACGCCTTTGATTATATTATACATGTCTATATAGACACAAAGCGTACGGGCGGTGCGTGGTTTGCTGCGAAACGAGCAAGGTCATTCGTGTCGTATTCGGCCTTAAGTAAAATACTAATGGCATCCGAAATTCTACGACTTTTCACGCAGACCCAAAACTGTTGCTTAGTTCATTTAGATAACAGTTTTGGTCGTTAAACGGTAGTACGCTGGCACGTCGGACCGTGCACAAACACATACCTTGTACTAGATTAAAGGGTTTGACTATTGACCCTTTACTAAGGAATCTGCCGTCTAGTAGTGTCTCAATTTCATGATTTTTAAGTCTGTGGCACTGATTTCGCTGGCTCATTTTTAATATTCAGTAAAAAAGGGGCTTGGTTATAAAATCACAATATGTTATTTTTGTTTATTCGTCTACTTTTCCACAAAGGCAGTCCATCTTGAAACAGTCAGTGATCTAAGTGCACAAGCCTTTATTTCGTGTCTTAAAAGGTTCATCGCTAGAAGAGCTAAACCTTACAGCATCAATTCAATTGCTAAAATGCAAGTATTTTTTTTTCATTACTCTCGATAACATTTGCACATAACGTCAAAGTATATCATTATCATTACAGCCCTTCACAAGTCCACAGCTGAACATAGGCCTCCCCCAAGTAATACCACAAAGCACGGTCCAGAGCCACCTGCATCCATCGATTTCCTGCATGTCTTACCAGGTCGTCACTCCATCTAGTGGGGAGTCACCCAACACTATGCCTACCGGTACGAGGCTGCCATTCGAGAACCTTTTTTCCCCATCGGTTATCGGTTCTTCGAACTATATTGCCCATTGCCACTTCAGGTTACTAATCCGTTGGGCTATGTCGGTCACTCTGGTTCGACTGCAGATATACTCATTTCTGAGTTCACGCAGAGAAACCCCGAGAAACCGAGAGAAAACCTCTCCATAGCTCGCTGAGCGACCTTGAGCGTCCTCATACGGGCAGCAGTGAAAAACCACGTCTCAGATCCGTAAGTCATCACTGGCAACACACACTGGTTGTACAATCTAGTTTTCAGAGTTTGAGATATACCTGACGAGAAGATATGTCGTAATTTCCCGAACGCTGTCCATCCGAGTTGAATCCGTCGATTGACCTCTCGGTCGGAGGTGGACTTACCTAGTCGGACTATCTGTCCCAGGTAAACGTACTCGTCAACAACTTCGAGCATAGTGCTCCCAACAACTACTGGCGTAGGTGTGACATGGACATTAAACATGATCTTTGTTTTGTCCATGTTCATCTTAAGACCCATCCGTTGGGAGACACCATTGAGGTCATTGATCCTCCGTCGATTCTCCCATAAGGACTATATCGTCGGCAAATCGAAGATGAGTGATGTGCTCGCCGTTGTATATATCTGTGTGCTCCATTATTATTTTTCTTTTATCGCATTTTTTATAAGCGAAGCCAATTTTTTGTATTAAGATGGCCAACTGCAAACTGCCTTTAAATAAATCAGAATCTTTAAGGGACGCTATTAATTTTCTTCGGGTTGGATGTTCAGCACGTCTATAATACCCATATACGTGGTTGCGTATTGCGGCGGCATCAGTCATCAATCGCAGTGATACTCGAAACTCTCCTTTTTTTCTTATTCACTTATATACAATATTCTTTCCTTCCTTATTTATCGCTTGAGTTGATATTTTTGGGTTGCCATACTTTTATTGCGTTATTCGAGACACCGTCGCACGACCGATGGAAAGAGCATCCGCAACTCTGTTTCCAAATTCCAACTTTGATCACAGGCAACAACAATCCGCCATTTTCACTCTTTCACTCACGTTCAAAATAATCTCGCAAGCGAACTACAAATTCGCAACATTCGCTATTAAAAACGGTATTTTTGGCTAAGATTTCCATTGATATCCGTCGAGTTGGGGGTTGATATTTTTTACAGAAAGGTGAGATTATTAAAAGTAAAGTACGCGTACTTTTTGAGAAAAAATGATTGAAAATCAATTATTTTTGCAATATTTATGTCAATTCCTACCATAGATTATATCGTATTTCAGATATATCACGTCATTGAATGTTCCGTTTTGCGTACGGTTAAGTTGTTATAGGTTCGGTAACATTTTATTTTACATAAATTTACGTAAATAATTATATTTTGTACTCATTTTAATAGTTTTCATGCATACACGTATATTTATCAGTTTATATTTAAATTACAGAATTATTTTCATTACGAGCTACTAAAATTAAAATGTGCAGTGTTTACGGTCTTTTGTCGGCTTGTGGAAAGAAACGTAAAACTGACGCTATTTTGTATTGTCACTCTCATCGTCAGTCATTGTTTGTGTTCCTAGCAGTTGAGAGCGTTTACGTATTCCCGTCAATGAAAACAACGTTTGACTACCACCATGGCGTCTCCGAAGCCCCAAGTTTCGTGTTCTGCTGTGCCGTCTGAAGAATCCAGTGTAGTGCAAGTGTTAGACTCTAATGACCACTTGTCGCGAGCTCTTCTGCAGGCCCCCCGTGTCTGCAAGTGTTGGACTCTAGTGAGCCACTTGTGCCCATGACTTGTGCCATGGACTCTAGTGTGCCACTGTTCCCAGTATCGTGTCGGTACTGCCGCCTGCGTCTCCGACGTCGTCTGAGACAGCGTGGGTGATGCGGAACCTCGAGCTCCTGATTCGTCTAGCCGAAGAGTCCACTACTATGCCTAGGAAATAAGGTTGGTTCCCTGTGTTTTCTTATGTTGCCACATATGTAAACTTCACAGAAAAAGCTGACGAGTAAAGCAGTAATTAGATTTCTAATAGGAATATGTTTACTTGTTTTAGGTGTCACTAGAATATGCTCAACAGCCCAGCTCAGTGCAGCATTTGCTGAAGAGTATAGGCTCCTTCCTATAGAAAAAATGTACACATATCATAGGAGACCTATGACGTTAAGCTCCAGCAGTAAGACTGGTCAGCTTGGTATATTCCGATGCAGCAAGAGTAACCGTCGCTCTAAGGCAGTGAGTCGGGCAGCGGGAACATGGTTCGAGAATGCGCGGCTGTCTATCGAGTTACAATTTTTACTGTATTTTTTTACTGTATTTTTTCAGCCAAAAGTATATTTATCATCGAGTAAAATTAGAGACAGCCCGTGAAGATGAACAATTTTATCAAAAGGACAATAACTGACTGGTTTTCTTACTGCCGGGAGACAGTAATTGTTTATGAATTGGCGCACCAAGAAGTTAACGGCAAGATTGGTGGTCCAGGCAAAATCGTGCAAATAGACGAATCAAAATTTTGAAAAAGAAAGTACAACATATGGAGACAAATTGAAGGCCATTGGGTGCTGGGCATGATAGAAAATGGGAAAAATGATTTGATACTAGAAGTGTGTTCCGATAATGATAGATCTGCGGAAATGTTGGTGCCACTAATACAAAAGCATGTGGAGGTAGGCACTGAAATCCATACCGATTTTTGGAGAGCCTATGATTGCCTACCTCAATATGAATCCATACATAGGAAGGTTAATCACAGCGACCCTATAAATAAATTTGTGGCACCAGACGGGACACACACACAAAGAATAGAAAGCCACTGGCAAAATTTAAAAGCGATGTTCGGTATGGAGTTATAAAGCAAACTTCACAGACTGGCTAGTTGAATATTCTTGGCGAAGAAAAATAAAAATAGCGCATAAAGATGTTTTCGAAGAATTAATTAAAGCAATACAATATGTATATAAAATTGATTAATAAATTATGAATTATATTTGATTTCTTTTATTTTAAAAGTACTTACTAGGGCAGATAACAAATAAAATAGGTTAGGTTTAACTTATGTCACAAGAACCGAATTGATTGACCCCGACTCCACTTGGTACGAGTCTGTCCTACTCCTAGAGTGTTTTTATAGCGCCGTAGATGTTGCAGTCTCAAAATAGATACAGAAATCCCTCTGAATCAGTCCCCCTATTTTTTCCGATGAAAAGGGTTCCCCCTTCCGTATGGGGGAGCCCTCCTCTCCGAAGGGGTCTTCCTGGTTTTTTACACTTAATATTAATTTATAAAATGAGGAAAATTTTCTCAAAATTAAAAATGAAAAAACTCGAACGGGGTATTACACCACCACCTGTGATAATCTCACATTCCTGATGGCGGACTCAATATCTGGTTAAAGGATCTCAGTTATGCCACTACGTAGAAATAGGATGGTCGTGTTTGACCTCATTTGAAACGGCTCATAAAGACCTAGGTGTTTGTTACCACCTTTCTGATGGTGCGATCCGAAGGTTCACTCCAAAGTGAGGAGAAAACAAGAAAAATAAAGAAAACTAAACTAAATGTAGTGTACCTATAATTATGTTTTATGTAACTTAATACAATACGAAAAATTTGTTATTTTATAAAACACAACATATTTGATTATCAAACAAATCAAATAATTATTTTATTAATTCTACTACTTTTAATTCTATTATATCATTAATTTTCTACTTGTTTATTTTATCATTTTTGTCCAATCTTACGCTGGGGCCACACTAACGAGAAAAGCCGTTAATTATCACGTTGATGAACGTTGAGTGTACGTGAGGACACGACTTAACGCGTTAATTTGACAATGGCATTAACAATGCCGTTTGGCGATAACTCGAGTGGCGGTACATCACGGAAATTAACGCAAGAAATTACGCGTTGAGGCGGCCACACTACGTTAATTTGTTTCACTGTGCACGATGAGCGCAACGGGGTCGCACGTATGGCTATGATAGAGCGGAATAATGAAAAAGTTATTACGTTTCTTGAGATTCTACAAATAGAGCCATGTTTGTGGGAACCGAGTTCCGAGACTCAAAAGTTTTAAGAATCGTATATCGCAAAATTGATACTTTACGACGAATTATTCAATTACTCCCTTTTAAAACAACTATCGAAGAATTAGGAAGACGAAAGAACGCCTAATGGGTTTTAATAGAACCATTTTAAACAAATATAAAAGTCTTCAAGGAACATTAACGCCAACTTTAACTCCGTTCGATGGCATTGAAATTTAATAAAGTTGAGCGTTTACGTGTAGCCATTCAGTTAATCGCGGTAAATTTAAAGCAATAATTGCTGTGTTTATTGGCATTGACGTTTCCCGTTATTGTAGCCCCAGCTTAAGCGTGTTCGCTCGATAACACAGGTGCGGGACCATACCATAGTCGCGCGGTGGGCTAGGCTAGGCGTTGAAATAAGGGTATCGATAATCGATACTTTTTTCAATAAAAAGTTTTAATTTTTATATTTTCTCGAAAATAATTTAATCTACTACTGCCCAATCTACTGTACTTTATTTGTCACGATACACAAACATACACTATATTATGCTTTTAATTTTTCCCCAGTTTATTTATTTGCTTATTATCTTAAAAAAAAATGTAATTTTGTATAGTATATCTCTGTGGTATTAAAATTACTATGATCTACGAAACTTAGTACTACTTTACTTACTGTGTGTTTTGGCGGGAACTTGACCGTTGACGGATTGTTGCTCTTGTTTTAGCGTTTAAATAATGGTTTGAAGTGAATTTTGATACGTAAAAGTGATGCGATTTTATGTATTAAGTGTCTGCGCATGTGTACTAATAGAGAAAACAACTAAACAAGTACTTCGATGTTAATATAAACCTCGTTATTTTGATCGCTTAGGCATCTTATGAACTTCAGTTACTGTCGTCATCGACTGTCCGCTGAGTAGACAGTTTACTACCGTTCTACCAGAAATAGCTGTTAAATATTTGATTTCTCCAGCTACATCTGTAGCACCTGTGCTTAATAACAATAAGACAGCTGACAATATAAAACAACGAATATTTTTGAAAACTCTTACTGAAAAATATTGGTAAATATAATCGTCTTATTTTAATTTAAAAAAAAAGTAATAAGAACTATAATCTAAAATTTTCATACATTTATAATCTAATTTGCATAATAAATGAACTAAAATAAATTACTTACGGTTGTTTTTTTTTTAAATAGAGCCGATATATCGATCTTTCTTTCAATATGTAAAACTCCGATATTGACTTACTGTATAACTCACGATATATAAAACCCCGATATTGATATGTTTATAATTATCGATATACGAAAAATCAAAACGTTACGGGGCCTCCGGAGACTGCGTAACGTTTGGAATCGGGGTGACTACGTTTACCACTAACGGGTTGGGATGTGTCTTGGCCCTCTCAAAGGAGCGCTGAGACATTTCCTTGAAATATTCAGAGATCATCCGGAGTTGACAGTCTCTGTTTAAATCGGAGTTTCGCTGGTACAATCGAGCTCCGGTGGCTTTGCGGATGAATCTATTTTGTACGACTTGATGGTTGTACTAATGATGATGGGTGGCGTGCGTGAAGACAACGCTTGCGTAGGACATGATGGGCCTTACGAAAGCTTTTTATTGATGGAGCTTGTGTCTTAAGGACAGTTTACTCTCGCTGTTAACTAGTTACGAATGGAGTGAATATGTTTCGCAAAGGTCATGCCGTGGTCTAAGGTGATCCCTAGGTATATGGTCATTGGTTGCCAGGGGATTTGGCGGCCGAACAGAGTGATCATACCTAAAGGTTTCTCGAGATTTTTGTATTGAAGATTGAATGCGGGGCACCTTTGAAGATACCAGGTGGTCCCATAATGAACTGGCCTGATATAGTTCAACGCGACATGTCGCTACATGTTATGTTGCATTAAATAGTACGTTTATCGTGCACTTAATATAAGAAACATGCATCGACGTGAAATGCTTAGTCTTAGTTTAACAGGCATTTGAATAACGATAGTCGCGTATTTTTTCAAAATGTCGAAAACTGAGTATCGAAGTGTCATAAAGTTTCTATTTAAAGAAGGTTTATCCCCTGCCCAAATAAAAGAACGATTGGATGGCGTGTATAAGGAGACTGCCCCCTCCTATAGTACAGTGAAAAATTGGGTCAAAGAGTTTCGCCTCGGGAGAGAAACCGTCGAAGACTTTGGCCACGACGGTCGATCTGTGGAAGTGCTCACTCCCGAAACGATTGCTCTTATCGAAGAGGAGGTTCTGAGTGACCGCCGTTTGAAGATTAGAGAAATTGCAGCAAGGCTTGGGCTCTCTAAGAGTACCGTTCATCGCACGATCCATGAACATCTTCACATGAAAAAAGTGAGTGCAAGATGGGTACCGAAACTTCTTTCAGCGGTACAGAGACAGGAAAGAGTGCGCTGCGCTTCGGAGTTTTTGGATCTTTGTGGCGAAAATTCAAAGACTGTGATCGAGCGGCTAGTGACTGGTGATGAAACGATGATCTTGTATTATGATCCACAAAGCAAGCGCGAGTCAATGGAATGGCGTTATAAGGGTGAAAAGCCCCCTAGAAAGGCAAAGGTGCAACAATCGACTAAAAAACTGATGTGCACAATATTTTGGGATTTTCAAGGCATTTTGATGGTGGATTTTAAAGAACGTAATACAGTCGTGAACGACGAATATTATTGTTATGTGAATAAGCTTATGCATATTACGCATTATGCTTCTTTAATATATAAATTACGAGACAAGATAAAGGAAACTTTACAAGGCGCAGGTTCGGCCGCACATGGAATACTGTTCCCATCTCTGGGCTGGGGCTCCCCAGTACCAGCTCCTTCCACTTGACCGCATCCAGCGCAGAGCGGCTCGAATCGTCGACGACCGAGTGCTTTCCGATCGGCTCGATTCACTGGCGCTGCGAAGAGATGTTGCATCTCTTTGCGTATTTTATCGCATCTGTCACGGGGAGTGCTCTGAGGAATTGTTCGGATTAATCCCAGCCGCCAAATTTCGTGAACGCACTACACGGCAAACGTCCCGATACCATCCACACCATCTGGATGCTTGGCGGTCCACCACTGTACGTTTCACAAGGAGTTTTCTTCCACGTACAACCTCTCTGTGGAATAGCTTACCACCGGCGATTTTTCCGGACCGATACGACCTGGAGACCTTCAAGAAAAGAGCTTACTCCTTTCTAAAGGGCCGGCAACGCACCCGCAATTCTCCTGGTGTTGCGGTTGATCATGGGCGGTGGTAGTCACTTAACATCAGGTGAGCCGCATGCTCGTTTGCCCCCTCTTCTATAAAAAAAAAAAAAAAAAAAGGAAAAACGAAGAGGCAAGCTGTCTAAAGGTGTCCTGTTGCTCCATGACAACGCCCCGGTTCATACCGCCGGTGTTTCGAAGGATACAGTTCGTCAATGCGGGTTCACAGAAGTTCAACATCCACCTTACAGTCCAGACATGGCCCCGTCAAACTATTATTTATTTCCAAATTTAAAGCGGGACTTAAGAGAAAGAAAATTTTCAAGCGATGAAGAGTTGCAGGCGGCCGTCTTCAGTCATTTTGAGGATAAAAAATGTGATTTTCGTTTCATTTCCTTCATTGGTTCATAGTTAGGCCAATTCATTATGGGACCGCCTACGTATATATATATATATATATATATATATATATATATATATATATATATATATACGTATATATATATATATATATATATATATATATATATATATATATATATATATATATATATATATATATATATATATATATATATATATATATATATATATATATATATATATATATATATACGTATATTGCTACACTTTTCTCAGGATTCACTTCGATGACAGATGCTTGGTGCATCTCGGTGAAAATTCTTTTGTTGTGATGGCAAAAAGAGCAGTGTTAACTACTGGCTCTTTAGGGATGTCACTCATGAAGAGTGTGAAAAGGAATGGAGAGAGGACAGAGCGTTGAGGGGACTCCAGCCTTTAGGGGACGTATTTTTCCTAGCAACCCCTTTCATTTGATTCCCATATCATGGGAATGCATAATAAATAACTAGTCCTCCATCTTTGTGAGTTCATCATTTTGGATCGGTCAGCCAAACTAAACGTGTATGCAAAATTTCAGCTCAATCGAAAATCAAGGAGTTGGTCAAATTTAGCTTCCAAATTTTTTTTGCATAATTACATGTTTTTATTAGCGTATTAGAAATGACTTACTACGTTTAATGAACACTGATATACTGTCTATAATGAATTTTCAAAAAGGTATTTTGAAACCGAGATGGTATAGCATTATAATTTTTTTTATAAAGAATGAAATTAAAAGTTCATGCACACTTTTTAAGTCTTTTATTAGCCTAGCGCAGTCTCAGAATTTATATCACTGCTTTCTATCAACACTTTTCATTTAAAATGCCACTTTTTGGAATTGTAGCCATATTTAAAATCAATATCAGCTTTCACTTCCAACCAAAGTCTATTTATGGTAGTAGCCTCTTTCTTCACGACGTAATAAAATATACGTAGCGCCCATATAAAAATCGTCCTAACCATAATTTTTTTCTACTTGTTCCTAGTTTTTCCTTACGTCACAATTAAGAAGACGAAGCTGCTGCTACATTACCCTCTCGAGTCATTTGGGTGACTGTGTGATCAGAAACGCCTAAAACAAAATGAAAACAATACTTTATATGCATTATAACCGCCGAGCCCAAGAAATTGGGAAGTTTTATTGTTATAGCAGACCTAAAAATTACCTGTCAAATATGCAACGCGGACTCTAACTTTAGAAAATGGTACTGTAGGATCGCTTCTTCGTTTGACCTTCAATATAATATCCCTGCCAGCACTTTAAATCACTTTCGGCACAATGATGACGGTGGCTTACTACAAAAACGATTAAAAACACGGCACCTTTTGACACTCGCCATAAACAATAAGATGGCAGCACACGATTAGTTTCAATTTTGACCGCGCGCAGAGTTATCTTGTGGGCACTCTACATAGCGATAGGCTTTTGGTGACTATTAATTAAGTGTTAGGGCGAAACATCTTCACTCTGGGAAATATTTAGTTCTGGACAGTTTTCCAATGTTTCTTCAAAGTTTCTATTAATTGTCTCTTTAAAAGTTCGCTTTCTTCAATTCCTATTTTTTCTAGGACCTGTTGGTTTTCTTCATTTATCAAAGATGTCGCTGTCAGCGAATTAACATTTCTTGCAAACTTGTAACTATTTTCTTTGAAAACCGTTTTAAAATAGACGATGTTTTTAATCACTAAGATCAGCCTAAATTTTTTATTTTATTTTATTTATAATTTTATTCCTTTATATCGATTGTGCTAATTAATAAGTTGATATATTTTCTTTTTGTTTTACAAAAGCATTTTATTGCTATAATATAAATGTTGATTTTAAAACTATTTTTTTAAATATTGGCTTATTATTTAAAACATAAGCCCCTTCACTTTTTTGTTTTTGTTACTTATAGCCTTTTATTTCTGGTGTTCAAGTTTAACCATGGCAGAATACAGGTCTTTAGAATACCAGTATCTCTGCACTAAGCCGCGGACAAACGGACAGACTGTCGGACTTGGCGAAATTATAAGCGTTCCTTGTGTTACTACTGAACCCCAAAAAAACTTGCTACGCTGATCAACTAAAGAGATGATTTTAATTGTTCGAGTGCATTTTGCGAATGCTTGTGAGTTATCCTCTTTTTCTTAGGGAAACTATCGATATAAAATATCGATATGGTAGAATCGTAATTTTTGTCCGTCTTACACTCATAACTTTTTCTATGTTGATGTATTTAACCTATATGTATGCGTAAATCGTAAAATGTAATAGTGTTGGAGACTTAGATTTGTGTCTGTGAAAAAAAATGACACAAAATTTTATTGAGTAAGTGTACAGTGTAGTGTGTATAGCCCGTTCACCGTGAGATGGCCCTGCTGTGATGTTGGCACTATTGCTTGTCAATCTGTTGTCAGTTTGTGATTGTAACGCTCGTTTTTGTGTTATTATTTAAAATATTCCGAATTAATTATGCCGAAACCATTTAGAAGCAGTGCAAGAGAGGTTGTGTTGAAGGAGCGTGCCTTTTGTGAGAGAGAAAAGGCAAACCAAGCCCCGTTAATTCCACTCAATCAAGTGCGAACTCGCGTCGCCGCCATGACAGGTTAGTAAAATAGGGATGCCAGCTTCATGCAAAATGCCTTTAGTATGGGTAATAATAAGAAATTACTAACATTACGAATAAAAATAAAAAAGTACGTATCTCAGTTAATTTAATTTATTTTTTGTGATAATGGCTGTATTTGTATTTTATAAATATTTAATTTTATAAAATGATACAAATTTGGTGTCTATTTCAGGCATGTCGGAGAAAACCATGAGTAGAATATCCAAAAAAGGTGAAGCTGCTGCCTCTACATCTCAAAAACTCAAGTCTTCTGGAAAACACCGTCAAAGACGTAAAACGGTGGATCTTGATGATTTCGATTTATGCGCAATAAGAAACAAAATCCATGAAATGTATACTGTAAGAAAAGTTGTTCCTACTTTAAATAAATTACTTTTAGAATTAAAGAATGACATAAACTTTGGTGGAGGTCGAACGACTTTGTGGAAAATTTTAAAACAAATTGGATTTCAGTATAAAAACTGTGGTTCGAAACGGAAAATTTTAATGGAAAGGCACGACATAGTTGCATGGAGACGCAAGTATATCGTTACTATGAGGCAAAATCGAGCAGATGGTCGGCCAATAGTTTTCTTAGATGAAACATACATTCACGCATCGTATGCAGTGAAAAAATGTTGTGCAAAAAGATGACGAGGACGGAGTATTAATAAGTGATTCTGTTGGAACGCGGTGGATAATTATTAATGCAGGTGGAGAAATAGGGTTTATTCCTAATGCTCAATTGATTTTTAATTCACAGAGTAAATCAGGGGACTACCATGACGACATGAACAGAACCAATTTTATAAAATGGCTTTCAGAGAAACTTATACCCAATTTGCCTCCGAGCTCCTTAGTCGTGATGGATAACGCTCCCTATATACCGTACAAGTAAATAAAGCACCTACTATGAGTTCCTCAAAACTTCAAATGCAAAATTGGATAACAAATAAGGGATTGTCTTATATACCAACAATGCTGAAAGCTGAACTTTATGAAATTATAAAAGAGCACAAAGAAGCGCCGATTTATGAGGCTGACCAATTATTGCTTTCTCATGGCCATAAAGTGGTTAGGTTGCCCTCTTACCACTGCGATTTAAATGCGATTGAGTTTATGTGGAGTCTTTTAAAGAGACGAGTAGCCAGCAATAATGTCGGCCAAGAAGCTGGGAATATCGTGAAGTTAACTGAAGAAGCTTTTTCATCTATAACCCCTCAGGATTGGCAAACGCAGTGTTAACACGTAAAAAATTTAGAAGACAAGTTTTATGTACTTGATGGCTGTATGGATGATATTACTGATAAATTCATAATTGAATTAGGAAATGACAGCAGCACAGATTCGGATACGACAGATGATGATGACGACGTTTATGAAAGTGACAGTGATACGAGTATGTCTGGAATTGTTCCTTTCGACCATAATTATTGTCGGAAAAAATAAATCAATAAATAATTTAAAAATTAAATTGTGTTATCATTCACAACCTTACTAGTCTTATAACTAACTGTTTATTATTTAAATAAGCAAGTCAAACATATTAATCATGGGTTTTCAAGTTTAGATAATTTTGCCAGCAACCACCAAGTGGGGTAAATGCTACATATATTGTTGGCAGCACCGTAGACAATGCTGCCATTTCCCAAGGCAAGGGACATCTTACGGTGAACGGGCTATAGTGTACTGTCTATGTAGTGTTTTCTCGCCCCGCACCAAAAGTGACAGACTTTTGAAAGAAATGAAGTCCTGAATTTCTTAGTGGTACAGACAGTACCTGTCAATATCATACTTTATGGGCATGCACTAATTAGGTCGGCATGCTCATAAAGTATGACATTGACAGGTACTGTCTGTACATAGACAGAGAATCCTCTGTCTACGTGTCTGTACTACTAAGAAATTCAGGACTTCATAGGCGTGATTTTACTGACAGCTGTCGCAGAGATCCAAGCTATCTTTTATGAACTATAAAGGGCACTTGTTCGATGCGCTACTTTGGATGCAAACAATGCATCGGTTTTTATCAAACATCGATATATCGTTCATAATTATTATTATGCCGAAGCATCGTTCATAAGACCTGAGCGATGTTCTATGAACGATGTTTTGGCTATAATAGGGGTATTAGGCATGAGGTGATTTAGGCATGACGTTAAATATTTGGTACATTCCATAGTAGTGTTAGCTAATTTGTTAGAAAAGGGTGGAGATTAATGTTTCTTTCAGAAATATTATTCATATTTTATATTTTTTATAAAATATACAAACTACGAATATTCTTAAAAGTGGCAGAATTAAGAAGGTTTAAAATATGTAAATAATTAAAGAATACTGCACTGTAACATTGATTTGTGTATTAATATAATTCTCCAGAAACAGATAAAGTTTTAGTAAAATCTAACTTCTCAGTTATATGACAATGTCTAATAAAAACTTTACGTTAGTCCAACTAGTTACATATGGGAAGCGTAAGATTATTAGCCTCAATTGGTGGTTCAGCGACAGTTGCTGAAACCTCTTAGTGTAGTGTGTGTAGTAGACTTTTATTTTTAAATTATCTTTTTGAAGTGAAAACTTCTTTAGTATCGTTGTGATTTGAAAGTCTATAAAACGAAAAAGCAACAGTAAAAAGAGACAGACACATAAATTCATAAGATTTAACGTGGGAGAAAACGAGACAGGAACCATTATTGATTATAGCTCTATGCTCGCAAGAAAAAAGTCGTAAGCGCCGCCAAAACGACGTTTAACAAGGTACGAAGGTGTCGTGTGCCTATGGAAGAAACAAAAAGTGAAGAACAGCCAAACCATAACTTCGTGACCATAAATGATAAAACATAAACGTCTTCGGATTTACGTAAAAGGTTATTATAAATCCTGTGAGTACGCTTGTGTGAAGTTATTGCGGAATGATTAATGTGACATGTCAAAAGGTATTTCTTAGATTTGGTTAACTATAGAACACGGAACATATATACCCCTAACTCACATACACAAGTGTACGCACGGTTGGCTGCGGGAATCGTAGTCAAATAAAATTATTTTGATAATTTGAAAGATTGAATTTTTTGTTTGATTTCTTATACCTCAAAAATATACTTAGATAGATAGAGTAATTAGACTTAGATACGAAATACGAATACCTACTCCAGAGACAGTGGCGAAGCTGGGGCTCCAAACTAGGGCAAGCCCTAGATACGATTTTATTCTTTTTAGCAGTTTTATAAAACTACTCCAATCTTGATCTGTCTCCACTCTTCAGTTTCATTTTTTTATTTATTTGATGTACACAACAGTTTATATTCACTTTTACGTAACATAAGTACCTATTATATACAAAGTTTTGACCTGGAATACAAACCAAAAACGTGTACATACAGTTGCAACATGCATTATCTGTAAACATATTTATGTATATATTTTACTCAAAAAAATAAACAATCTATAAATTTAACAAATTTTACGACAATTTAGTGAAAGTTTTATTACTTACTTACTTACTTATCGTCACGCACAATCCCTAACGGGGTAGCCAGAGAGAACAGATCGCCAAGTGTCACGATCCTTACATACCTCTTTCGCTTCTTTCAGGTTCATTAACTTCTTCATACATGCACGTCTAGGTATCCGAGTACTCTTGACCCTCCCCTCTTCGAGCAATTTGCTCACATGGTCTTCGAAAGTTAGTCTCGGTCTACCTCGACACCTTTTAGTATTTACTTTCGCTCTATATATTTTCTTCACCATTCGGTCTTCACTCATTCGTTCAACGTGCCCAAACCATTGGAGTACGCCCCTATCAATTTTTGTGATAAGGTCATCTTTCAATCCTGCCATATTGCGAATCTCTTCGTTTCGCTTTAGGTCGGCTATGGTAACGCCACACATTTTACGAAGAGATCGCATCTCCACAAATTTTTATTACGACTATAAATAATTAATGTGGAGTTGACTTGAAGTAGTGGAACAGTTAAGAACGAAGCTTATATACATTATTGTCAAAGACATCAATGTCCTTACCTGTCTCCGTCAGAACTATATCATAGAGCGATACATTTGTGTTAAAGGATTTTAAAATGAAGTGTTGTTCATATAGACGTTTAATATAAACGTATTAAGACGACGCCTGGGATAACGCCTAGTACTAGTACTAGTAGTAGTAGATAACGTAACTTAATATTAATATTGTTTTGGGATAAAAGATTTGGGGAAACAATTTTGCAGGGTATTAGTTTATGTAAGCAAAGAATATCTTGTATAGCACGTCTATTACGCAGTGGTTAAACTCCAAATATAAGTAGTCTCTCCTGATAAGACGGTAGCTTGCGACTTATTTTCAGCCTATTACTAACTATCTTAAGAGCTTTGTTTTGGATCTGTTCTAGACGCTTGGAGTGCACTTCGTAAAATGGAGACAATACAACAGAACCATACTCAAGAATACTTCTTATCAAAGCATAGAAGAGATGTATAAATGTAGATGGTTTTTTGAAATGTTTGGTTGTTGTTGTTGGTAATAAAACCTAACGTTTCGTATGACTTAGAAATAATGTGATCATAATGATTTCTAAAAGTAAGTTTTTCATCAAAGTAAACCCCTAAGTCTTTTGCAACTGAATTTCGCTTAAGAATTTGACCTTCAAGTATATAATCGTGATTTATTTTTTTACGTTTGTTGTTAAAAGAAATAAAGAAGCATTTTTTATATGTAAGTACATACAGTTTTGTTTGCACCAGTCAGCAATTGTGTTAGCATTATGTTGAAAATAAATACAATCATTAATTTTCTCGAACACTTTGAGGACATCTGCGTATAATAGACAAGGACAAGTTAGTTTTGGGGTTAGGTCGTTTATAAAAATAAGAAAATTAGAGGGCTCAGATGAGATCCTTGTGGAATACCTGATTTAATGATGATGGCAGTCGATTTATACCCCTTTACAGTAACTTATTGGCTACGGTTTTCTAAATAAGACTGTATCCATCGGAATAAATTACCATTAATGCCGTACCACTTGAGTTTCTGAGAAAGCGATGCATGATTCACTTTGTCAAAAGCCTTACGAAAATCGGCATATATTGTGTCAACTTGCCCACTAACCGCGAAGGCTGAACAAAGATATGCCCTATATTCCAACAGATTTGATATTGTGGACTTTCCCTTAACAAAACCATGCTGTTGCTCAAAGAGAGCTGGTTGTACATGATAATAAATTCGATCATAAATTACAGATTCAAACACTTTCGCGATACATGAAAGAATACTGATCGGTCTATAGTTTTCGCATAACGAATAATCACCTGATTTGTGAATTGGAACAACATGTGCAAGTTTCGTAGCACATTTTTTGAGGAATATTTGGTCTGGTCCTGCCCCTTTATTAAGATTAAGTTTCTTTAATTTAAGAGTTACATCATGTTCTGATACACTGAAATCCGATAGCACATTTTCACACATTTGGAGTGATGGAAGTACTGATTGGATGGAATCTTCGAATACTGAACTGAAAAGGAACCAGGTTCGGGGGGTCCTCCTGATCCTGCTGCGAAGGACCAATTGAAAAGGAACCCATTCAGGCTTAAACGTTCAACTAAGAAACAGAAGGGAGGAATCGAGGCTTCTCTCGATCCGGCCTCCTATCACGCCTACGTTGGGTTCGGGAACAACGTATGTGATCTCCGCAACGGAGTAACACACAAGGACGATAACCTCTTCCTTTTCAGAAAATAGGTTCAGGCGGGGATTACGGGTCTTCCGAAGGCGTCCCGGTCCCAACGCCTTAATTCTTCGATGTGGACTGTATAATTTTGAGGGATGAATTTCTTGGGAATAAAACAGCAATTATCTTCAAACCGTTCCGTGAGAGAGTAATCACTTTTCCCTATCACTTCCCTACACTTTTTCTTCTTATTGACTGCTGGTTTTGCACTTTTTCCCGAACTAATCCCGAAGGATTCCCGAACGAATTGCAAGTTTTTTTTTTGCGCCCGAAGCAAATATGGGCAACCCTCCGGAAAGCGGGGGAGGGAGGTTGGGAATGCTCATAGCATACCACGCAGCCGGCTGCGTGGTTATGTGGCGACTTTTACCCACTTAAACCCAACCTTTTAGGAATTGGCTTAACGATCTGACTAGAGATCTCTAAGCCGTATACGAACGCGACCCTCCTTGGCAGAAAGGAGGGCGCAAGAATTGCAAGAAAACTCGTTTACTGAGCTACCCCTGAGCTATACGCGAAAGTGAGCCGCGCCATTCGTGCGCTTGCGCAACTCAATTACATCAATTTGTACTATCACTCTCTCACGGTTTTCTCAATAATTTTATTTGTATAAGACATACATTTATACAATTTACTTGTATAGATAGCACAAAAAATATCTATACTACGATATACATTACATTTTCATATCACAAAAAACCTTTTATTTATTTAACAAAATATGCCTATTTTACTCACATGTTCAAAGTTGAAATTTCTTAAATATTTAACATAGAAGGTTAAAACAATGTTTTCCACTTGAAATAATACATATCTTAACTAATACAATAGTTTAATTTACATTTTCTCTATACGTTTCACTATTAAAACACTTTTAAATTTCTTATACAAAACTATCATTATTTCACTTGACAGGAATTTTCACATAAAAATAACACAGAATTCACCTTTTTTACACGTACAATCAATCTGAAATGTTTTACAAGTCATTACATACATAAATTGCTGAAATTGCAAATATTTAAATTTTACATATTTGGCCTCCTAAGTACGTGGCTAGCGTGCGTCTATGATCTCACACTATTTGAACAACTAACTTTTGCACGGCTATCGACTATCAATAAAAATGGAAAGTTTAGTATACACTAATATCAACAATACTAGGTGAATAACTGCTTCTACACAATTCTCAAACTGTAGGAAACTATTTCTAATCAGATTCTTATCAGTTATCATGTCTCATATCAGATAACATAGACAAAATATTTCATGAATCAATGCATTGAAAATAGGCATTTGTTTTCAAACAAAACATATCAAACTCATATAAGACAATACTTATGCACAGCGATCATCTCGACCGGGGAACAAATCCGGTAACTAACTTTATTTTAATATTTCTTTAAATTAACATCATTGGAAAGATGATTTCAACCGGGGAACAAATCCGGTAACATAGTTTATATCTTAAAAATTCCCTATATGAATTTATTAAGAAAATATTACTAAGAAAACAATAAACTATTCCGGCCTGGGAGTCGAACCCAAGACCTTCATATCATTAATTCGATATTTCTTTAAGATTCAACTAAGCATTTTCTTATCGGAATATTGTTGTTCGATAATTTGCTTTTTAGAAGCTATTCGTAATCGGTTAAATAATAAATTGAAATATTCTTATAGGTGCGTCGCCAACATGAACTAAAGTAATGTGATAGTAAATCGCAAATTCCAGCTGCGTTTGAAGCTCTGGCATTGCCAAGCGTCATTGTGCTTGGGATACCTTTTTTTAGCTTTTCTTTAACAAAACTCCAAAAAGCTTTGGTATTCGTTTTGATAGCGTCTTCAGTATCGTTAACAAAAGCAGAATAGCATTCCTCCAACAGAGACTTGGATCTAGCACGTAGCATTGAAAATGTATTGTAATCTCGGGGATTAAAGAAAAATTAAAAAAAATAAAAGTGGTAGAGCCAAGCTGCAGTTATATTAGTAGTATAATTGTAGCACGAATGGGTCGGCTCGACCGGGGAAGGACCACGCTCTCACAGAAAACCAGCGTGAAATAGTAGCTTAATGCTGCTGTGTTTCGTATGGTGAGTGTAGAGAACCGGAGACCCTCTTTACTGGAAACGAGGCATGCCATCTTAGTCCTCACGGGTGACAACGCATCTGCATTTTGATTTGTAATCGAGGATAGATGTAGATGTCTATGGCCCGCAGGAACCACTTACCATCCGGTGGACTGTGTGCTCGTTTGTCACCCTATCCTATAAAAAAATTACCATACATTTTATACTTTTTACGAAATTTTTAATATTCAATGTAGTCAAAGACGTGTATAACAAAGAACACAGAATGCATACTACCGCTAGATAGATTGTATGACATATCAGCAATTTCATACCTTCGGTGATTTTGAAAAGAGCCGTTTGCGTGTGCTTGAGCGAAAGAAAAAGTTATTTACATACAATACAATACATAAATAAAAGAAAATCATGAACAAAGTACAAACTAACTATGTACAAAGTTACAAAAGGGGACGCCTGGCAGATGCGAAACGTCGAATTTATTTTGTTAAAGTTATGTGTATAGAATGACAGATTACGACAGGAATTAGATATGGTATAATGAAAATATAAAGCATTACAAATTTTTTTCCATAAAATAATGACTATGTATTATATAATTAATCATTTTCAATTTTAATAAACCGTACAAAATGAACTTTTAACTCTTATGGTAATATAAATATTGAATTATTAAATTAGCCGATAGCGTATTTGTGCCATCTAGCGTACGTAAAAATACGTACCACCGTGAGAGTCTATTTATTTTCGTTCAATAAAATGACTTCACCTCTAGAATTAAGTAGAGGGCACTATTAAAATTTTATATGCTAAAGGACTAAAGGAAGTATTCTTTAAAAACCTCAATACATGTATTCTTATGATTTATTACATTAATATTTAGGCCTCACATTAAAAAAAGGTTTTAACAATAATTTGCTATAAAATTAAACATATACCTAGGCATCTCATATTTTATGCTGCTGTTCAAAATTATATTTTTAACTCATATGTATAAAGTATTGAACTATTAAACCTTTAAATACGCCTAGTTAAATTAAACTTTAATACTAAAGAGTCCTGTACTTATTAAGGCATAAAGAAATTTTTATTGAATTAAAATTTCATTTTTTAAGATTTTACCTTTTTCTCGCTGATTAGCACTTTAACACACTTCAATTCACCACAAGTAACACTATTATCCTCCCATTTTCACTAAAATCTTTGAAAAAGCATACATTTTTAACACACACAACAAAATCAAACATAAACATTGAAATGTGAAGCGAACTTGCAAACGCATCGCCCGCACGCCCACTCGCTAACGCACTCCTAAACAACTTTAGAGCAAAGCCCAGCTTTTGGTTCCAAAGTAATTGCTACATAAACATTTCGTAGTTATATTTCATTAGAGAACATTTTGCCACAGGTTAGAAAGGGAGCAATCATCTTCTCAAAAGCCCGGTAAAAAGCCAACGCATGCGAGAGAGACGACAAAATCAACTCCTTGCTTTAATTAATTTTGACAGTCCAGGTGTATTTCGAATTGAAAGCAAACTTACAAGTGTTGACGTTACATATATGCTGCGAGGTCATGACCTGGCTAGAAAAGAGGAGCGCGCAGAAAATTTGAAATAGTTTGAAACAGTTTACTAGTTACTTTATTAGTTGATATTATTGATTGAGCAGATTGAAAAAGCAAACCTGGCTTTTCGGCTTCTATGGAGGCTTCATAATCATAATCGTAATTTCGCTTCGCCACTGTCCAGGGACAGTAAGCCTCTACTGACAGTAAGATGTTAGCTGTGGACTTTGGGCTGGTTTTGTCAGTTACGATAAGATTTTACCTCTAGACTTGATGGAGTGACCTGAAGGTGTAGCTCGGGGACTACTACGGGAACTCCTGGACGAGTAAGAACTAAGTGTGCCGAGCTTGGGCTCGTTTTATTAGTTGTGATGAATCCCTACCTCCGGTCTTGATGGAATAACCTGAAGATGTAATTCGGTGATTACTATTGGAAATCCTGGACTAGTAGAACTAGGTGTGCCGAGTTTGGGCTCGTTTTGTTAGTTATGATGAAGCCTTATCTATTATGGATGGAGTGACCTGACGGTGTACTTTGGTAACCGGTATTGGAACTCCCCGCTTAGAAGAACTAGGTATGCCGAGTACGGGCTCTTTTTGTTGGTTATAATGAGACCCTACCTCCGTACTCGATGGTGTAACCTGAAAGTGTACTTTGGTAACCGATATTGGAACTCGTCGCAGAGTAGAACTAGGTATGCCGAGTTTGGGTTCGTTTTATTAGTTATGATGAGGCCTTATCTCCGGTCTTGATGGGGTGATCTGAAAGTGTACTTTAGTGACTACTACGGGAACTCCTGGACGAGTAGGAACTAAGTGTTCCGAGCTTGGGCTCGTTTTGTTAGTTATGATGATTCCTTACCTCTGGACTTGATGGAATCCAAGTAATACTAATTTGAATAAAAGAAGAACCATCAAAACCGGTAGTAGGTAGTTTTGTGCGTTTCCCATCTGTATGGTTCACTTTTCATAATCTATGTTTTTCATATAGAAATGGCAGCTACGTGGCAGTGGCAATGAACAGTAAAAAAATAACAAATACATTAACCATGTTGAAAATAAACAATAATTAAAAATTCATGATTTCATAAATTCAGGCCATCTAGCATCTATTTTACGTACCACCTTGGGTGTCAATTAGTTGTTCGATAAAGTGACTACCTATAGAATGAAGTACGTGGCGCTGTTATTATACTCGAAAGAAAATATGATATCTATGTGTCTAATATATATATTAAAAGGATTGTTACTATTATTTACTAAAAAATTATTATTTTTATATTCTATGCCAAATTTGTAGTTTAAATTATAATACATAAATAATTTGCCGTAAAGTATTTGTATTTCATATTTCATTTAATTTGAAGGTTTCACTTTATATCTATGTTTCAGCTTATAGTCAGGGAATTTCGATTTTTGACAAATTTTGGTGTGAGAAGTCAACATATTAGCATATCAAGGTTGGTACCTAGCTTGCTACGTATTTATTAATTTACGGTCTGTGAGCATCACTGTCGACAGAGGAGTTTTGTTTTGACGGATTGTTGCTCCTGTTTTATTGTTTAAATAATGGTTTGAAGTGGATTTTGATACGTAAAAGTGACTCCCATTTTTCTCAAGCTATCAAAAACTTCAATATAGTCCACATAAATGCACAGAGTATTCCGGCTCATTATCCCGATATGTTAGCTAGTTTTGAAAGTGATAATGTTCACGCAATTCTCGTTTCAGAGTCATGGTTAAAGCCATGTCTTCCTTCTATACCCTATTCCATTCCAGGATTCCAGTTAATACGATTTTGTGATTTAAATGTCTGCGCATGTGAACTATTAGAGAAAACGACGATACAAGAGCTACAATGTTGATATACACCTCAAGTTATTTTCATCGCTTAGATGCCACCATAGGAACATGGGTGACTATCGACTACCGACTGTCTGCTGGGTGGTATAATTTAGCGGCGTCTATTTTTCAATCCGAATACAACTTGGGCGTCCTCAAAGCAGCACACATCAGCACTTACCACCAGGTGGGATTGTTGTCAAGCACTAGCTTATAATAAGTAAAATAAAATTGTCTTAATTAAATAAAATGAAGCCATGGCTTAAAAGACAAGCATCCAAGCCAAAAGTCCTAATAAAAACTGTCAACCGACAAATGTCATAACTCATAAACACATGTGGTATGTGGTTATGTTAAAAATACCGCGATTTTAGGGTTATCCTCTTTCAAACATTTAAGAATGTCGTTTCGTGGAAGAGGAGGTGGCGGTGGTCGCGGTGGTTTCGGGGGCCGCGGTGGAGGACGTGGTGGCTTCGGCGGTGGCAGAGGCCGAGGCGGTGGTGGTGGAGGTGGCTACAGACAACAAGACCTCGGCCCTCCCGAATCTGTTATCCCGCTCGGTCATTATGGCTGGACAGTTCAAGATGACTTAGTGTGTAAAGTAGATATTGAAGACGTACCTTACTTTAACGCACCAATTTTTTTAGAAAATAAAGAACAAATTGGCAAAATAGATGAAATTTTTGGAAATTTACGAGATTACTACGTGTCAGTAAAGCTAGGAGAAAATATTAAAGCAAAGAGTTTCAAAGAAGGGCAGCAATTTTTTATTGACCCAGCGAAGTTATTACCATTGAAAAGATTTCTGCCTCAACCTCCAGGTGCTAAGAGAGGCGTAGGCCGCGGCGGGCCTCGAGGAGGTCGTGGTGGAGGATTCAATAGGGGAGGTGGAGGTCGCGGCGGTGGCGGCTTTAACAGAGGGGGAGGAGGCCGGGGAGGTGGTGGTTTCAACAGAGGCGGTGGTGGTGGTGGATTTGGCCGTGGAGGTTTTGGACGTGGAGGAGGTGGTGGTGGTAGAGGAGGTAACTTCAGAGGTGGTCGAGGAAGATATTAATGTGGTAGAGACAACAAGTGTTGATGTTTACTATAAATGCTAATGGAACTTGAATTTAGTTAGCATCTATTTTTGCATTTAGTTATAATACTTTTGCTAAATTACAATATAAGAAAAACTGACAATAATACAATATGTATGGTTTATTACTCAACAATTTAAAGCATTTTTAAATTGTTTTTGTATTGATCTTTAGTCTGTATTGTAAACTCATAATATATAATATTTAGTATATGAAAATAAGACCATAGAGTTGTGGTATTCACTTAATTGACTATATTCAATATCATTTGTTATGATATTTACTTTTACAACTATAGGTCATAGATATTTTGTATGTGTTTCCTTACCAAATTATTGGTATTTTGTTGAATTGGTTTGAAAACATCAATATTGAGTGACTGTATTAATTGTACAATTTAATAGATAATGAAAATAAAACAACATTTATGTATTTGTGTATAGTTGATTACTATATATTAATTATATATGTTACAGATTAAAGCCGCTGTGCAATACACCTAGGTTTACCCAGGTAAAACTAGGTACAGCCATTTTCGGTTGATTAAACTAGTGTATCCTTTGCTATTTATAAAAAAAATAAATGTTCATATTATAACTTACTATCCCTGATATTTTTTGACATGGGCTTTTTGTTTTTGACAACTTTAACAGTACACCTAAGTTTAACCAACCACCATCAGTTGCACATACCCATAATATATGCAAAAAAGTAGCATACTTATTTGAAGACATAGTATTTGATGGAGAATATTATGACTTAAAAAAAAATGTAAACTTTATTTTTTCACTTTTTGTAGGCTTGCACACTAATATTGTATAACTTTCATACTTGTTTTAAATTCAAATCTTAGTGCATAAGAATAAGGAGAGTAATTACCTAGTTATATTTTTAAGAATCGATTGTAGTAATAAAAGAATACTTTTAACATTTTTTTTATTAAATCCATTTATTTAGCTCATATACTTCGGACTTACTACAGACTGCTAAGGGATACATCTTTAATTGGTAACTGTAGACAAACTTCTCTTGCTGGTGACATTGTGGATTTGTAGGAACAAACACAAGCTAGTGACACCAGTTTCCATTCCATTCCATTCCAAAGAATTGGTAATTAATTCTGGGGTCGATGTATTAAATATGTAGTACTATTATTTATTCTGTGGTATAGGCTATGACTACATAGTCGCGAAAATATCTGGTCTCTATTACCAAGCTTAAATATTTAATGAAACAAAAACTGCATAAAAAGGGTTATTATAATATAAATGAATACATGGTTGATAATAACTTCTGGGAATGAGGTGGTCACTTCCAAGCTGTTTCTAAATTAAATTTTGTAAATAGTTTGTAACCATTCATATTATAATTTTTTTTAAATTTCATTAGGTTTGCTGGTTTTTACCAGGACAGAGGTCCTTTCCGAACCAGTGGTAAAGTTAAAAATGATTTTCAATAAGAATTAAATGTGATCTATATTGAATAACAAATGTTCTATTTCATAATTAAAAATGTTCATGCTGAAAATGTCGAACACTTAAAAGAAGTGTGATGAAGACAACTTGTTAGATTGTTTAAGCCTGTGATAGAGCATGTTGCTAGCTATACATAGCTGCAGCATGAATAGGTTGGTTCGACTGTTGTTACATTAACACACAGAATACTAGCATGAAACAGCAAGATAATGGTGAGTGAGAACTAGAATCACTTTAAATGGAAATATTTCATTATTTATATACAAAAAACATTTACATTAAGTGCATGCATACACAATACTTATTCCATAATTCCATTACATTTTAATTAAATATCTTTTAGCAAACCCATACAGGGAAATAAGGTAAAAAATTTAACATAGTTTACATATTACTAATACATAAATAGTATATAGGAATATTATAATTATAATAAATAAAAATATGCAAAACAATAATAAATACCTTCCTATAAATGAATAAAGTAAAAGTAAAGTAATGTATAAAAACAGACATTAAATAATACAATTAAACATATATAATTACCAATATGATAAGTAGGATCTCTTACACATTTCTTAAATATTAAAAGAATGAGTTATTTTAAAGGAAATATACATATAGCATATTAGCAGTGTAAGAATATCCTCTAACCCATATAACCTCTT
Source organism: Parnassius smintheus behrii (assembly GCA_036936625.1). Classification (NCBI taxonomy): domain Eukaryota; kingdom Metazoa; phylum Arthropoda; class Insecta; order Lepidoptera; family Papilionidae; genus Parnassius; species Parnassius smintheus. The sequence continues at coordinate 52,517,715 of JAUPFT010000005.1, forward strand.
AGTTCTAAGAGGCGACAGAAAGAAACAGAAACAAGATGGGCAGCAGCACCTTTCTAACAAACTGCGACAAACATATAGACCCTTTTACTGGAAACAAGGCATTCCATCTTAGTCCTCACGGGTGACAACACATCTGCATTTTGATTCATAGTCGAGGATGGATGTAGATGTCTATGGGCCATAGCAGGTGAACTGTGTGCTCGTTTGTCCTCCTATCCTATAAAAAAATGTTTGTCACATTTTAATGTCGGTGTTCAAGTTTAAAAATCACAACAATTCTAAAGAAGTTGTCACTTCAATAAGGGGATGTCCACATTTACAATACTAAATATCATTAAAAATATCTTTTTTTTCTGCATGCTACTGTTGCAGGCGAATCTCGCTTTTATGTGCATATATTGTGAAAAGCTTGTATGAAACTAATACACATTAAATTGTAAATTAGTTTTTTTATAACATTACCTCCACACTAGGATTTTCTCCTGTATTGTTGCAAAGTTAGTCTCGGTCTACCTCTCCACCTTTTAATATTTACTTTCACGCTATATATTTTCTTCACCATTCGGTCTTCACTCATTCGCTCAACGTGCCCGAACCATCGGAGTACGCCCCTATCAATTTTTGTGATAAGGTCATCTTTCAATCCTGCCACATTGCGAATCTCTTCGTTTCGCTTTTGGTCGGCTATGGTAACGCCGCACATTTTACGAAGAGATCGCATCTCCACTGCATTCAACTTGCTTTTATACTTCTTCTGGCATACCCAGGTTTCGCTGCCATATAACAAAGTCGGCACCAACACTGCGTTATGTATTGCAAGGCGTGCACTCTTCCCTACGCCTTGCCTTTTGACTAACGCATTCAGGGCACCATTGACTTTGTTCCCGGCAGCGACACACCTGTCCACATCTAAATCACATCTTCCATCCCGGCTGAAAGCACTCCCCAAGTATACAATTTCATTTACCTGTTCTAGATATATTCCTGATTTACCCATATTTTACATTTCGTTCTCTCTTCGTCCTTTTCAAATACCAGAACCTTAGTTTTTTCTTGCTTGGTTTTAATTAAATATATTTTTACAATATTTTATTAATTATTGTACTATTTATTAATCCAAAGTGAAGTGCCTTAATGACAAGTTTGTTCAAATATATGTCTAGGAGAATGCACATTACATATAACATCTTTTTGGACAAATACTTCTTGACTTTACTAATAGCTAATAAATTAATTTCAAGCCCATAGATGAATGATTGGTCTCGCTGCGCTCGACATCAGCGAGTCGAGAGAGCAGTCGAGCTCAGCAAGACCAATCATTCATCTATGTTCAAGCCATTACTTGCTAAGAAACATACAGACGGATTAGTGAGACGTTATATCAGCACTAGAGAAATTAGCAATCATTGTTTAATACACACAAAATCTTTGACAATTTGCATCCCAATTATAATTCTTTTATTTACTTCTCATTTTGTATTCATTGCACTTAGTATCCAACAAAGGGGTTTACCTTTATATTATGGTTGTATAAATAAGTAGTTTAATTAATAAATTACTATATGCCCATGTTATCACGCTTCCACTCTCCAGCAATATTGCTTTTGATCATACACTCATGCACCAGAGCTTAAGCCTATTGGCTATATTTTCACTTAAGGTACCAACACATAACAGAGCGCAGAAAATGTGTAAAATCTTCATACACATTCACTTGTTGCCACTGTATGCCTAGCCTTTATTTCCTTTTATCTCAATCAAGTCACATCATTTTCAACTATATTTGAAAGTACTTTTTTTAATAAGGTTAATGTTAGCAAACAGAAGTCATAAATAACTATTAATTTAATTACAATACTATATTTATTCACTAGTATCTTATGATGTAAAAGGTATAATATATCAAATTTCAACTATACATATCTATCATTTTTATCTATTCTATATTATCTAAATCACTTTTACTGGCACTGGGTATATAATTATATGCGAGAGCTTTTCCTCTGTGGTTGAACATATAGAAAGAAGGTAAATTCTTCTGTGTTTCCCATTGCACATTATTAAGTTCTGCTGCAGCTGGAATCTCACGGAGGTTACCAGCGACATTAAGTACACCCCACATCACAGCAAATAAGCTGACCACTGCCTGAACTACAATCTGTAATGTATTCAACAGTGGGAAATTAATATGAGGGCTCAAATTATTACTACTTAATATCAATCACATCAAACATTTATAACTTACATCTAGGGGTAAAGTTGTAAATTCCTGAGAAGTAATCCTCAAGTAAGAACGATCTATAACAAAAATGACAAATTAATAGGGATGGGCCGAATATGGATTTAACCGAATACGAATATTCGGTAAAATTTTTACCAAGCCGAATATTCGGCAGACATTATTCGGCAGGATAACCTCGGGACTTAACCAATTTATGTCGAAACTTGTTACCGTAAAGCACACGGGATTAGCGCCGGACCCTGCCTCTCGCTTCCCGCCACACCTGACATGTTATTGCATTATCTAGTACTGAGCAAATTGCAGGCACATGCTTATGTTTTGACTATTATTGTGATAAAAAAGTATTTCGTTGTTTTATTCTTAATTAAAGTTAAAGTAATAGCCTATATACGTCCCACTCCTGGTCACAGGCCTCCGCTCATTTCTGAAAGGGTTATAGTAGGGCAAGGAATTGTCCACCGCACTGCCCTAATATGCTTGTTGGTGAACTTTACATGTCATTGAAATAATTTTTTTTCTTATTTCTCAGACATGAAGGTTTCTTCACGATGTTTTCAAAATTTTTGTAAATCAGCACTTAAAATTGCAATTAATAATTTCATTGGTGCCAGCGGGGATCAAACCCGGTTTGGTCGTGCACTGTGAAATTTACAGCGAGCGCTAACCATCTGACCTACCATGGCTCGTTATTCTTAGTGAATAAGGTAAAGAGCCGTAAGAATTTTATTCTTAGTGAAAATTGATAATTATATGATAAAAATGAGCGGCAGGAGATTTACTATTTGGACTTATTTTAGAGAAACTGACGACCAAAGTAAAGTGAAATGTACTAATGTAATTTATTGTTACTTTGTTTGATTCCAAAAACATTTTATCAAGTTTCTATTTGCCATAATCGGAAATAAATCCACAGTGCCTCAAAAACATAAATGTATAGATTTATGCATTTGAGGCACTTTTAGAGTAAGAAGATTTAACCCATAAATAAAATATACTTTCAACAGTAAAATACATCGCATTACTCAATTCGTACATTTCAATACATTGGACACTATGAAAATGTTCGGTGATTTAGCCGAATATTCGGCCGAATACGAATATTCACTAAACCTGCCGAATACCGAATATAAAACGAATATTCGGCCCATCTCTACAAATTAATAAAAAAAGGTTTATTTATTTTGCTGAATAATAATCAAAATGACATATCGGAACTTACGTTGCGCAGCTGAAAAAGCAGAATGAAATAAGGATACAAAACCTACAATAACAATAAGCTTATGAATTGTAGATGCCATTATAAATATATACTGATTTTCAGCGTACGACGTTTTTTTTCATGGAAAAATGATGTATGGAGATCGGAAATCGGAATTCAGAATCAGATAAATAAAAGTGCAACGGCGATTATTATTTTTATCCACAGACTACGAAGCACAGAGTACTTTTTAAATACTAAACATCTCCGTGTTCAGTATTTAAAAAGTACTCTGTGCTTAGTAGTCCATCTACCTTACCTCCGTTAGATCATGATACCACAAACACTCTTATTAGCGTAGACAGAGAAACCTATAGACAAATTGACGCCTTCTTTCGCATTTGCACACGAAAAAGATAGATTTATGCATACGTCTTGCATAGAAATGAGATAGAGCGGTGTTATTTTTTTGTCCCTTTCTCCGTGCCGGTTTTTTTGTTTAGCAAACTCCACAGTTTGTTAAACAATTTTAACAGCGTAGCGATTTAAGGAGTTTACAAGTTGGTTTAAGTGAGAAAAAAGTGTTTTGTGAGCTTAAGATTAGTGAATCTTGTTCAGTTCAGTTTTTAGAACAATTAAATTTTTTATCTAAATGTGTTTAAAAGTCGTAAAGATTATTGTATAACCTAAAAATTCGTTATCGTCCTTTCTCACTCGAGGCCACGCCGATCATTAGTCTATAGGTTTCTCTGTCTACGCTTATTAGTTTGTGCCACAAACTAATAAGAGTAACATGATACTGACACTACTAAAAGTAAAAGACTACTATAATATGATACGAGGATCATGAAGTTATAGATAAGGATGGAGACCACACTCCGAATACCTACTTGAAGCTTAACCTATGTATTACTATCTCGCTCTCTGTGGGCAGACCCTCTCTTTCTAAGTAGGTAACCTTTATTTTATTTTTCCCAGGATATCGCTATAAGTAGTTGCATTACATTAAGTGGTTTATTTTAAATATCTACATCTCTGTTTACTACTAAGATCTAGCCTATATAGATAATATATTTTTGTACAATTTTTGGGAATTGACTGGTTTTATGAAGAAAGGTTTTCATTTCCATGGGCAGAACCGGTATTTAAAATATGACCACGCATTTCCGTTACAACCCGTATAATGCCGAGCCTATTTAGAAAATGTGGAAAATAAATATATCAGAGAATATTTTATAACTACCATTTCGATAATGTATTTTCTAGTTATTGTATCCAATCCTAAACGGTACCAACGAAATATAAAATTAAAATTTATTATAAAACTCCGGGTGTTCCATGAATTGGGCAAAATATACCTGATTTACTGTTCAGACAGACTATAAATCTATTTTTGGACAATTATTTAAAAAAAAACCATGAAGACAAAGAGCTTAGCGGAGCTCCTGCCTTAGACTTCTGACCTTACCCATCAGTGTCAGGCTGCTCTGAGCTGAAATGTGTATAATACTATATTCCACACATCCTGTTCATTTTAAGAATTATCTACAATTCTTAGGAATTCTATATAATGACGGTTTTCATAGATATTTAGTAACATATGTACTATAATAGGAACGGTAATATATAAAAAAACCTCAAAAAAAAAAACATTTTCCATATTAAAATCATTTATTGAATATTGTCTATTATACATGACTAAATATCATTGCTCTGTGTAGTTTCTGTCTCTTACCACATAAATCACTAAGTATATTTTCTGTATGACTCTTTAAGTGAGCACGTATACGCATATTAAAAAATGAATTAGCTATTTTCTTAACTATCATAGTTTCATGCAAATCATTACAATTAATTGAGTCCGTGATCGGGTGGTTAAACATTTCCTGCAACAGAGGAGTAAAATGTTGTGACACGACATTAATTAATTTGTTTTCAATGTTATTGGCTCTAAGTTGGCCCATCAAATTAGCTCATTGGAAAACTTGGTCACAATATTTTACAATTTTGTAAGCTGCTACCGAAGGAAAATAAAGTTTGCCTCGGTTCACAAACGTCGTAAATGAATTAAATTTATTTACAATCATATGATATGAATGATCTGTTGACACATAGTTAAGTGCTACTAACGCATTATACAATGTTCACAAGAAATGCGGGTAAGAATTTGTTTTATAATGTAGCCAGTTATATAATATAATATATTTTCCTGGTATGGACTAGCATGAATCTTTTCTAAATTTTGAAACATATTTTCTACGTCTTGTTAATATTCTGGTTCTTCGCGAGAATTAAATAAACTTTTCTGTTTATTGAAATCGACGACGTGTGTTGTCTCAAAGCCATTTTAAAGAAGACATATCCTGAATTTTTTTAGTGTGGCGCGCCGCTTTTTGCTTAAGAATCTTAGTTTTCTTCTCAAGTATTTCTTCTTTACTAGACTTTATTTTCACTTGCACGCCCCTATCTATCTTCGCGGGATCGTCGTCTTCACTGCTGACCTAAGAAAACAAGAAAACTTTGTGAAATCGGTTATTTTTGCATCGTATTGCTCCACTCATAAGGGTCGTAGCGTGATGTTAGATAATCTTCCTGAAGAATTGGTTTTAAAAATGCAAAAAAATATTTTCAAATCTGACTGGTATAACTCCGGAGATTAGAGAACTCAAAAAAACAAAAAAAAAGGATCATATAACTCTTCTACATCATAATGTCAGTACAAATTTACATCACGTAATAGGTTATTAGACCATTAGTAGACAGAAATGATACTCCGGAGCGGGCCTTCATGAGCATGCATAAATGTAGCATCAAACAAGAAGCTTCATGCTTATTGTCGTAGTGACGGTTACCACACTGCGATTGGCACTAAAGAGTTTAAATATGTATGTGTTTTAAGCTATATAATATATTATGTAATGTAATATTAAAGTCATAATAAATACAAGAAAAGTTATGTATTTAGTAATAAAGGAAAAGGAAACTTACAGGTAACTTGTTAAGATTGCATAAATTTTCAAGAATTTTTTGACATTGTTTTTTACTAGTTGGTCTTCAATATAACAGGCAGTATGTTTCACTCCAATTTCCTTAAGTGCAGAACTACTTTCATAAATGTCAGAACTAGTGCTTGGTACAGCCAGAGCAGCTATTTGCACAATAGACTCTTCATGTAATGCACTTGTTGTCTGCAAATGATAACATATTTTACAAAATGTTGCTTTATATCATACATTTAAACGACTACATTTCTAAATATATAATATATTACGATAAATTAGATAATTAAATTATATTAAATTTTTACCTTGCCTGGTGATACTGTTTCTTGATTTATTATAACAGTAGGAACTGCTGTTGATTTTAAGCGCCTTGTTGTTGAATCATAATCTGATTCTTGAAAATGCAAATTGCAAATCCTTGCACTTTCATAATACTTCATTTTCAATGGTACAATGGATAACCACAAATTTCTCTGAGTACCGTTTTTAGGAAATCTAAAAAAAATATTCGTAATTATTGTAAACGTTAGTAAAGTATCAGAATAATGAGAAACAAAAACTAAATTATTTTTATTAAAAAGTAAATTATTTGCCTAAAAAAACTAAATAAAAAGAATATATTATTATGTTACTAATTAATAATTTAATATTATGAAATCTATGAAATCCGTCATTATATAGAATACATAGGAATTGTATATAATTCCTAAATTTCATGCATTTCCGGTAACATAATAAGAAACATGTACATATAATTAGTTAAGGACACGGAAAGTCTCAAATACATCCTTAATATGGTCACACTACTTTAAAAAACAATAAAATTGTTCAAAGTCAATTAAATTCAATGTAAAGCTATTTGATTTTGATAAACTTATGATTTACTAATATGTTTAGAACTCTGGTAAAAAGTTTCAGCAAAAAATTAAGTGAAAATACAAAGAAGTATGTTTACAAGTATTCAATGCCAGAAGTCACTATTTAAACACTTACGCATGAAATCTTATATCACCTCCTGGACACATTTTTTGCATTTTAGTTTGCATCATTTCTTGAATTATAACAATAAAACAACGCTGTGAACTGCTAAGTAAACAACCGCCATATTTGTCTAATTTATGTTGACATATAGGGCTAATGTTGCCACATTACCGGACTCTTAGGAAATGGGATTGTAATTCACTGATTCGTTAACCCAAAAATGCATAGGAGACCTTCAATTTTGGAATTTTTAGTGTAACTAATCGTAGTTCAACTATTTATTTATTGGTACATTGTTTTATAGAGCTTAACTTTCGATTTGGTTAGTGTGGAAACTATTTCTAAGAATTTACCAGGAGATTTAAATAAAAACATAGCAATACTGTATTCCACACTAAAAAGAGAAGTCAGACCACAGAGAGTGAGATAAAGATACGTAGGTATTTGACTCAAGCTGTTGTTCCAAGTGTGGTCTCCATCTTTATCTATAGCTTCATGATGAGGATACAGGCACAGATCACTATAAACTAGTACAAAATACTAAACTCTGTACAACATAGCTTGATCTTTTTGACAAAGGCTCAAAGGGCTAGAACCCAGAGCTGTAAAGCCAGTTAATAAAAAAATCTTTTGAAAGATGGGTCTAGTGATGGAAACAAAATATCTAGTAGTGAAAACATTTTTTTTAAATAGGTACTTTTAACTGTGATGAGATGGTGTGACTGTATGTATGTTTTAAACTATTCAAAATAAATTAATTCATTCATCAATCAACTTTATTGCACTAGACATATAAAACATTGGGTAGGTAAGCAACGAAGGATTATATTATTCCATATAATATTGAGTTAAAATCAAGGTTGGAAAAATAAAATAAAATTTTCTCTTTAAAACATAGTTTTTAATCGAGAAGAGAAAGAAGCACAACCAAGATTTTCATCATCGGAGTGGTCATCGGAACTTGTGTCTTCATCTCCAATCTTAATTATTAATTCATTTTCAACGAAATTGTCGAAGTGCACGTCGCGCATACAGTCAGATAAAACTTCTTCTTTACGTGTCGAACAACATTCGCCCAGTTTTCAGCGGTCACCTGACCACAAGCTTCTTCCAACAAACGGAGCGTTTTGTTTGCGGTGAAGGGAGGAGATGTATTGTTGCGTGCTGCATGTCCTGTGAATGAAATAAATGATGAATAAAGTAATACTATTAAATTAATGCAATATATGTACAATACAGATAATATTCAATTACAGATGATATGAGTTTTAATAATAACTTATGTCATTGGGTGCGTTTGGCAGAAAAAAGCGCTGGCAAGCGCTTGTAAGCAAAATGGCGAAACTAAACAGTTTTCGGCCAGGACAAGTTTGCTAACTTCAGTAGCGCTGACACAATCCGCCATTTTATTTATTTAATTTGTTTGTTTTGAAGTAGAGTTTATAAGTTGTTTTGTGCAATATTAGTTTTAAGTAATGTAATGACATGAATAAACATATACATGTTATTAAAATTACTATCGGTTTGGTCATGTAGAAAGAATGAATGAGGAAAGTGACAAAGCAAATTTATATGGCAGATGTGAATGGCAGAGTCGGGAAGGGACGCCCTAGAAAAAAGTTTATCGACCAAATTGGCGATATTTTGAAAATGGGCCACGTTAGAAGTACCCTTAACTGACGAGCATGTATGCGTAGATATATGGATGTAAAGGAGGCGAAAGAGGTATGTCAGGATCGTGCCAAGTGGAAGTCCGTAGTCTCTGCCTACCCCTCTGGGTGAAAGTGTTTATATATATATTTTTTTTTTATAAACACTCACGCCTGTCACCCAGAGGGGTAGGCAGAGACTACGGACTTCCATTTGGCACGATCCTGACATACCTCTTTCGCCTCTTTTACATCCATATATCTACGCATACATGTTCGTCGGTTAAGGGTACTTCTAACGTGGCCCATTTTCAAAATATCGCCAATTTGGTCGATAAACTTTTTCCTAGGGCGTCCCTTCCCGACTCGGCCGTTCACATCTGCCATATAAATTTGCTTTGTCACTCTTTCCTCATTCATTCTTTCCACATGACCAAACCACTGAAGCATTCCTTTCTTAATTCTGGTCACAACATCATCTTGCATACCACATTTATCTCTTATCACGCTTATCCATATATATATATATATATATATATATATATATATATATATATATATATATATATATATATATATATATATATATATATATATATATATATATATTTATATGTTATTAAAATTCAGGATTGGTAAGTTTTTAATATGAATACTTTACAAACATATATTTAAATTAGGTTAGGTTCTCCGGTTAAAACTAACTTCGTGTCCTAGCGGAAAGTAGCTACTTACGATTTGACAGCGCTTACCGCTTACGATCGCCATTTTGCTTACAAGCGCTTGCTAGCGATTTTTTCTGCCAAACGCACGCATTTTAATAGCGCTGTCTTTTAGTTTAGTTATCATCTAGTTGTCTGTGTGTTTTCTATTCTGGTGCAATTGGTCGAACACTAGGGGGTCGCTGATAAATTAATAAGGTAAAATTTATTCACCATGTAGAGAGTGTCCTGCCGAACCATTAAGTAGGTTTACGATTTTTGTACTCTTTAGCAAATACATGCACTATGTCCACCGTACATTAGGAGTTTCATTTCTAATGAACACATATAGTATTGGTGAAGATTTTTGAAAGTGTGAAGCTGTATATGGTACTTCGAGCCGGATAGTATCTTTGGGTCTGTCGGCAGCATTCAAACGGACGCTGACGAGGCGATGAATTGTCGTCGATAGTGTCCAAGTGGCATATGTTTTGCTCTCACCTCTTCTTTACATATGAAGTGGAGTGAAGGAGATAGCACTAACTTAATAATGAAGCAGTGGAAAAGTTAGAACAAGTAAATTAGAGGAGGTTACATTGAAGGAAAATGATGGAGCAGGAAAAAAACAGGTTTATCAAACGTGTCAAGATATTGAAGCAAGAGGCTGGCGTCACCGACAGAAATATCAGTGTACATCTGTAGTAAGTTGAAGTGTCAAACCGTGAGTACAATTTATTTGTTTACAAGTTGTTGTGTCAAGTGAATAAAATCAGAATTTGAACTTTAATTCTTAATTATTTAAAGATAGTAAAATTAATGCAAAATACGAACTTTGACTAAATAATTTATATGTAGACTTAGAACAATTTTAAGAATTTGGTACATACGTTCAAAACGCGACAAGAAAAAGTGACAGTAGCCTAATAGCAGGGCTCAGACCGCGAACTCAAAGGGTCGTGGGTTCGAATCCGCCATTCGACTACTGTCGTGAACCACTCCTAACACAAACGTTTTAAGCTTACCAGGAGTAGTTAAAGGAATATTAGTAATGTTAATTAATAGGATTACTAATATTTTCTCTAAAAAAACACTTGTAAAATTTTAACAATTCTACTAGAAGATATTTAACTCTGCAAAAAATAGATCTTGTCATACAGAAATCAAATTTTGAAATATTGTAGTTTGGACGTAGTATAATTTTTATATTTTACATATGGGGAATCAATGCCCGATTTTCGTCGGATTTGAAAATCACTATTAAGTTTTGTAAATTTAGCACTACTTAGAAAAATTGTGTATATTCAGTTCTGTTGAATAAGTCTTTTGACACATTTGTTTATAGATTATAAATTTAGTAAAATGTCAACAAAAAACTCTAAGTCAAAACTGGAAGTTTACATAAGTTTGCAGGATGAGAATAAAGAAATTATAACCAAAGTTAAAATAAAATTTCAGAAATCGCCCAAAGAAAGACTAACTGTTTCTTATTGTGAAACTAGATTGGAGAGCTTAGAGAAAAGTTGGTAGTCATTTTCTACTTTGCATAACCAAATTATATCGGAAATAGATAAAAGTGATTATAGGTATAAAGTCGAGTTATTACAGAAATAATATTTATGGAGTTATTGAAGAATTGTACTATGATCATAAAACAGAGTTAAAAGAGTCCATAGAGAATGTAAAATTTAAAAATTGTGAGAATAGCAATAAGTTAGATAGTAAAGGCAATGATATTTACAAAGTGAATAGTGTCAGGTTACTCAAAATTTCCATACCTGTGTTTTCTGTTAATTATTCCGAATGGCCTAGCTTTCGAGATCTTTTCTTATCTTGTATACTTACGTAAAAGTGAGCAGTTAGATGAAGTGCAGGAATTGCACTACCTGAAAGGTCATCTTACAAAAGAAGCCGAACAGCTGTTACGTCACATACCTATTACTTCTGGGAATCACAACCTTTGTTGGGATTTACTAGAGAGTCACTATGATAATAAAAAAATATGTTATCAAATATTAGATAAATTAATGGGACAAAGAGCGTTGACAACTGAATCGGCGATCGCAATTAAACGCCTTTTAGACAATATGAACGAATGTTTAAATGCATTAGTGAATATCGGTATTAGTATTGCGACGTGGGATATTATTGTTATATACATCATAAGTCACAAGTTAGATCCTATCACTAGAAAAGAGTGAGAAGTTAAAGCCACGGAATCTGATGATTTAACAACTTTGAATGAGTTTCAGGTCACAAATTCAGGTCGCTGGAATTTTTGGATAAATCAAGGCTGAAAATTATTTCAAGCAATAAAAGGGTAGTTCATGTTGTTAATGAACATGGTAATCGTTATAATAATAAAACAACAACTTGCTTGTACTGTAAGGATAATCGACTTTATAAATGTAAGACGTTTCAAAATGAATCCTGTGAGACACGGCACAATTTCGACCAAACAAAGGGATTATGCTTTAATTACTTAGGGATGAATCATTCGGTTTACATCCTGCTTGCCGGCAGCCTGTACGATGTTGTGTGTGTAAAAGGGAGCATAATGTGTTGTTACATCCAGATAGAAACATTTCAACTGAAACAACGAGTTCAGTTGCAAAGAATGTAGTTGTTACAAATGCGAACATCAGCCCCAACATTAATAAACCAGTTGACTTAGTTACGTGTTTTCCGTCTGTTCGTAGTCAAGTATTGTTGGCCACCGCATTGGTCAACATACAGGTGAAAACGGGACTTGACGTGACATTGAGGTGTTTATTGGATCAAGGATGCCAAGCCTCTTTTATTACGGAGTGAGCTGTGCAGAAGCTTGGGCTTATAAAGGTCCCAGTAAAAATATCAGTGTCAGGAGTTGGTAGTGAAGACAAATCACTGTTTAATTCCAAAGCAGTGGCTTTTATCAAACTCAGATCAATTTATGACCCCATATTTGTATTAGAAGTAAGAGTTCACGTGTTCGTTTAAGAACGAGGAATCAAAATCGGATGCTTTTGAACTTCACTCATTTCGGAATTTTGCAAGCGCCTTCCAACTCTAAGAATCCCGTCACTGTCTAGAAAAGGGGTAAAAAATAGCAATTTGCTTTTATTGTAAATTGTTCTGCCACTTTTAAAACATTTTATCTCATTACAAAATAAAATAATCTAACACTTTACGATGCATAGATTTAATGCTTCCTGTAACTCATTACAAGTAAGGCACAATGGAAAATCAGATTTCAACTTAAAGTACGTACGTTTTTAAAACCGTCTATACCATGCAATGACTCGAACTTGTTTGCGTAAAGATGAGAACGTAGTGAAGAAATCTTTTTCTTCCTGTGGAAACATAGTAACGCAACATAATCTTTTGGTTTTCTCTTCCATCTTAGTGTCGTAAATTTTAACCTTTCCTGAAAATGACTTAACTTTTCTTGACGTAGCCAAATAGGCCCATGTTTCCGAGAGAACTATTTATCAAGTCAGCTGGCTTCATTCCTCTAGAACCAAGATCGGCAGGATTTTCTCCTGTTCGGACATGTGACCAATGTTTTTGACTTAATAATGTGACAATTTTAGACACACGATAGGCCACAAAAGTTTTCCATCTTCCCGGGTGACTACTGAGCCACACCAAAACAATTTAGGAATCCGTCCAAGCACGAACGTCGTCCTTTGGTACTTCCATTACTTCAGCAACTTCAGTCAATAGTTTGGCAAGTAATTAGGCTCCGCATAGCTCCAAACGAGGTATAGACACTTGCTTCACAGGAGCCGCTCTAGTTTTAGCAGCAATCAGGTGTACACATACGTTGCCATGGCGATCTATAACTCGTGCATAAACTACAGCACCATATGCATCATTAAAAGCATCACAAAAGCCTTGAAGATCAATGCTGCGGTCTTCACGCTTCTGAACCCATCTGCTTATGTTATGTAACCAGTAAGTTTTGGTAATTCGCTTCTAAAGGTGGTACACTCGCGTAACAGATTAAATGGAAATTCCGGATCATACTCTATACCAGAAAGCCACAATTTCTGCATGAATATCTTCCAGGTTATTACAACTGAAGCTATCCAACCTAGAGGATCAAATAAGCGAGATGTATCAGTTTTGTTACATCCCGTTTGGTTACAGGGATTTCCATTTCAGGAAGTTTAACGGAATATTCAAAGCAGTCAATGATACTTTTTCAATTTAATCCTAAAACTTTTCTTGAATCCTCGACATTCTTATCTATTCCTATTTTCACTCCTTTTTCTTTACTTGTACTATACTACCTTTTCCAATACTATCCAATACCTCCATACTATTAGTGACCCATTTTTGTAGTTCAAATCCTCCTTTATTTAAGAACGTATTAATCTCTTTGTATATTTTCAGAGCTTTATCGGCGGTCTCACAACCTGTTAACAAATCATTCACATAGAAATCACGTAAAACTATTTCAGGTGCATTTGGATAATGCAGTGCCCTTGCAGCTAAATAAGGGGCTGATGAAGTGCCAAATGTGACACGAAGCATTCTATAATGTCGTAATCGGCTCTCATTATCGCGCCAAAGAATTCGCAAATAATCTGTATCTTCAGCTGCTATTTTCACATGCCGATACATTTGAATTATATCGGCAGATAAGCAAATGGGATGCCTGCACCACCTCATTATTATATGTCTCTGATTACGCTGCAATTTAGGATCAACCAAAAGATCATCGTTTATCGAAACTCCGTTTGTACACTTACTGTAACCGTTCTGTGATGCATTATATATAACTCTAAATTTAGTCGTGATTTTGCCATTTCGAACTACTGATGCGGCAAATACACCGTATCTGTTTTATCTACCTGGATGATAGGAATAATCTCTACATGGTTAAGGTTTAGATATTTTTCCTTAATCTAGTCTGGATTTTTCGATAAACGTTGTTCCAAACGATATATACCATATTTTTAGTTTGATTCATTAGTGCGAAATGGTAATTTGACTACGTAGCGGCCTTTCATCACGAATTGTGGTCTTTTGGAATATATATTCTCACATCTGCTCTTCTTCTGTGAGTACTTTTTACCAGATATTGTGGAAAATTCTGCCTCTAGCTCCCATAACTTATTTAATATACAATTATCCTGAACCACAAGCTAATAAGAGTACTCCTGAACTAAGACACTATAAGTCAGAACTGCGGGTTCGGTTTCTAGGTTATTTTCTGATGACTTAGAATGTATTAAGCTCGACAATATCCAGCCTAATTTCATCTTCTGGGCAACTGGCGCTCCTAGAGGACCTCATAAAACACCTTCCATTAAGATCTGACTGTTAACGACGCTCACGTTGATTATCGGATATCTGAAATATAAATAATATTAATTAATAAACATAGTATATGTAAAATATATACACATAAGAAATTGTTACTTACCTTTTGTACGAGTACTTGTTGTTTTTCTATAATAAATAAGTACGTGTGCATATGGCAACGGTGGCACTTACCGCGATTTTTATTGTAGGATGAAGGTATATTTTGCAATATCAGTGTCGCACTGCGGAGTTCATGATCTCGCGCTTAGTCAGTTGCACTAGAACATCATACGGGGTGACGACACCTATGTCTCCCTCCTCGCGGATGTACACGCGCTTACCAAAATTTGTTAGTTTATTTTACTCCCAGACGACACCAGTGGCCTACATCACGAACACTGACCATAGACTTCAGCACCTAGAAGTAAATCCACTTTATTGGGTATTTTTACGTGGTAGAGCCATGCTGCAGTTATATTAGTAGTATAGTTGTAACACGAATGAGTCGGCTCGACCGGGGCGGGACCACGCTCTCACAGAATACGAACGACAAATAGTACCTTAATGCTGCTGTGTTTCGTATGGTGAGTGTAGAGAACGGGAGCCCTTTGTACTGGAAACGAGACATTCCACCTAAGTCCCCACGGGTGGCAACGCATCTGCATTTTGAAGCTGGTAATAAAACTAAAACTCAGTCCCAGATGAAAGCGAAGCCTGTCGTACAAAATGAAAAACCGTGTACCTCGCTAGCAAATTCAGTACCTGATGCAGATAGAACTATGCAGAAGTCCCGTTTTACATCTATTCCTGCAGCAAGCGATCCTAACTCTGATAAACTTTGATGAGATGAGACGCAGACGATCTCGTACTTCGCTTCCTGGCGTACTTAAAGGTATCGCAGCACCTGGATCGACACCACCTCAGGCTGCTGCTAGGTGGAAATACCTACATCTGTACTATGTTCAAGAAGATACCACTGTGGAACAAGTGCGGGATCACCTTAGTACTACATGTCGCGGTGACATGAGTACTGTCGAGAAGCTGAAGTCCCGTGGACGTTATGCTTCTTTGAAGCTCAGTGTTCCTCTTGAAATTGCTGAAACTGTCGTGTCATCTGGCAACTGGGCTGAAGGCATATTTGTTAAGCCTTGGCGTCAGAACTTTCATGCCAAAATCAACAGCCAACAAGCGTCCTCCGAGAGATCGTGAGTTAAGAATTTTTTATCAGACTGTTCTATTATGAACAATGTTACACATAGTGAATATGACATCATAGGGTTGACTGATACTGTGTTAAATATCGAGGCGGTATGTTGGATCTCCTACTGAGCAGTTTAGAGACCAATGAATTAAGTGTTTCTCTAAATTTAGACTTTCTGATAGAAATTGATGAGTATCATCCCGCTCTTGAAACTATAATCATGCTTCCATTCGCTTGTTCAATATTCATTTCTTCTCCTGCTTCGCCAACGTCAACCCTTTCCAATCCGCAGAGCTACCGCTGGAACTGCAAATTTGGGAAGGCAAATTTTCATGGTCTTTATGCGGCTTTATCTAAATTAGATTGGTCAGATTTACTTAAAGAGATTGATATTGACTGTGCTTTTCAGTTGTACTACGAGAATTGTATGACTGTATAAATCTCTTTGTACCCGTTTCTTTGCGCACTACCACTAATCACAATTATTCTTTAATTTTTCTTCTATTTTATTCTTCTAATTATTATCTTAAGAAGTATAAAAAGTAAGGTAAAGAATTCAATAGGCAAATGTTTAAGTATTATAGGGAACGTCTCAAACCGCGCTCATCCAGTGGGCCTGATGGCACTAACTAATGCTAGGTACCCTCAAATTTGGAAACGTTCCAGGGTTACCCCAGTGCCGAAAGGGGATGGCAGTATGAACCTGTCAGAATTTAGACCAATTGCTCTCTTATCAGTCTTTGCTAAAATATTTGAGTCTATTCTCAGCAAACACATTTTATAATCAGGTTGACCATTTGTTACACAATAACCAACACGGTTTCCGTAAGGCTCGTTTTACTAATACGAACTTAATTGCGCATGTAGACTACGTATATAAGGAGATGGACAATTACAAATAAGACACGGCATACTTCGATTTCAGAAAGGCCTTCGACCTCGTCGACAACGAGAAACTGTTATAAAAGTTGGCATTACCCCCAAACTCATTCGGTTTTTCGCATGCTTTCTGAATAATCGATGTCAGTATGTGCGGGTGGACGGGTATAATTCCAGCGATTACTTCACGAGATCGGGGGTTATTCAGGGCAGTACGTTGGGTCCAACCGCTGCTTTTTATAAATGATCTCCCGAACACCTTTCGTTTTTCTTAATGTCTCCTTCTTGCTGATGACTTAAAACTCAGTCTGGGTATTGAATCTGAATTAGATACCATAAATCTGCAAAGAGACATTGATGCGGTGTTGAATTGGAGCCAAGAAAATCTATTGCCTTTAAATAATAATAAATGCATAGTAATTACTTTCACTCGAAAACCTAGACCAATTGTAAATTTATATAGCTTACTTGACACTCCTCTGGGAAGAGTAAATAAAATTCGAGACCTAGAGCTGTTATTACATTTCAAATAAGACTTTCATCTTCATTGTTATTAGAACTGGAACACAATTTGACGATGAAGTAGTTGCTAAAATAATGCTTAACGCATTTGTTCGTAGCTAGTATAGTAGCTGTTATATGGTCCTGTTCTCTAACCTTAATGGATAACCATGAAGGTTAGAGAACAGGAGTACGATCACTACGTACTAAAGCATAGCCCGCCTGTCCTTGAAAATTGCAGAATTTGTAGCGGCGCTGACGTTGGAGAGTAGTGATTGCGAAGTTAGCTGTTTATGAGTACAAGTAGATGAAGTTAGTTGAATAATGTACGAATTTTCATTTCATTTTTAATAAGAAAATTTTCATGCTCCGTAATTTTGTAATTATTGACAAAAAGAAACATGGAAACAAACATGAAGAAGGATGTGCAAGTGGTTTAGCATGTGATCGAAAAAATAGACTGAAAATGACTTTTATTGACCGAAATTAGTGATCGCAGCGCCTCACTTACGGTGTCCATATTTCTGGGACACTATTTTTTACGACGATCGTTCTCCTGTTCTCTAGCCTTCATGGTTATGTCGATCGCAAATTTGACATCTGTCAAAAAGATCAAGCTATGTTGTACAGAGTTTACATTCAGGTATATGGAAAGTACATGTGGATACTACGCATCAGTCGAGAATGAGCATGGGCGTTTTCAGTTTTTAGCTGCTTACATAACTGATATTTAGTTTTCATATCGTTATTGAAAACCATTTTCAGATATCGATGTCAGTGGTAATCGTTTGCTACTGAATGCGTAAACGGCAACCGAAACTTAACCGCAAACAGTAAAAATCATTGCAAAACATTTATTTTACTAATTACTTATACCATTTTATGTAGTTTATTTATTAATGATTATGGAAATCGGCGATTTTTTTAATGCTTAACTAGGCTTAGTACTAGCAGAAAAGTTTCTTAAGGTAGAACTTAAGTTTTTAGTAGTCGAATTATTGGACAACGTTTGTTGACAATATTTACAAACAGCGAAGTATACGAAAGAATTGCCTTTTTTATCAAAGTGAGACCATATTTCACTGGTCTTACTTGAAATTTTAAGTTCACATTTTGAAAGCCTCTACAAAAATAATTAAGAAAATGTAAATAAACTTAAACTATACTGTACTATATTTTCACCCTACATATAATCGTCTGAATTAAAACTAATGTATAAAATACACAAAAATATTGCAAATAAATGCGTGAACGAAACGTCAAAATCGAATAATTTTGTAGGTAATAATAACTTAAAGAACAGCACCCGCCACTAAGGTCAAGTGCGTAATAGGCTATTTGACAATATTGACAATATCTAAAGGTCATTTAAAATTTGAGAACTCTTACAACTACACAAACTTTAAATTAGGCAATTTTAACTATTTAATATTCGCTCTTATTGTCTGTATTGGTGATTATATTTCGCGATGTGCATCGTTGTGCGATAACTACCAAAATATCTCAGCGAAATCCATATTCGCTTTATCTCTTTCTATACTTATTTATGGTATCGTTCCAAGAACGAAAAGCAACAAATATCAACGAATGACATCGATTAGTTCGTGGGTCATGTCGGCAGATCGTTCCACAGTTTGCATTAAGCGTTTCGTTTTCGTGCGTTTGTTAGATAGTTGGTTTTAATTCGATATATATGATAACGGTTATGTACATAAGTTTATAAATCTGATTTTGCGCGACATAATTAATACCTGGTACATGGCGGATTGTTATTAGCGCCATCTAGTATCAAGTAGCAGAAATAGGAACGTCAAGATCTTCACTACATGGATTCAAAGTGCCGCCATTCGATGACACTTTTTCGCGTGGTCGGCCTACAAAATCCAGTTCGAAGCTGTCATGTAGGCGTATGGCTCGAATAAAAACTAGATTCTGAAATGGATGAAGGCCAGTACTCCCAAGCCCAAGTGAAGCGACGTCTCAGCGATGAGTTCAACCACGAAAAGCTATTGGGCCTAATGGGACAGATTGCTGATTCAGGAAGGAGTTCTGTGCCGTAAATAGGAAAATGGTCAGGGAGACAGCCGTCATTTGCAAATAGTTATCCCTAAAGCTAAAGTACCGGATGTTCTACAGCTGTACCGTAATGATTGTTCAGGAGTCCATCTGGGAGTTAAACGAACTCTACTGAAGATCCAAGAACGGTTTTACTGGGTCCATTGTCGTGACGATGTCGAGGATTGGTTTCGCAAATGTACAAGTTGTGCGGCTGTGAAGGGACCTCAAACTCGTAATAGAGGCGCATTGAAATTGTACAATGTTGGTGCACCATGAGAAAGGATAGCCCTTGAGGTTGCGGAGCCGTTTCGGAAAGGTGCAAGAAGTACTCCTAAGATCATCCATGGGTATCGACTAGCGCGTTACTATGAGGCCGACAATTACCGGGCCAGGCATGTCTTAAGAGCGGGAGGTGTTGCGCGCCATAATTAATGCCTGGTACATGGCGGGTTATTATTAGCGCTATCCAGTATCAAGTAGCAGAAATAGAAACGTCAAAATCTTTTTAAATACTGAAATACCATACGGTCGTTTTTGCATGTAATGTTTGTATTTACAAGTTGTAGTTTTACGATGATGCGGCACTTTTCAAATTGTTTATGTTCGTTTGCGCCTGTTTACGAAAACATGCTGAGTTCTGTTCAAACTACAATTTGAGAAAAACATAAAACAGACTGTAAATATAATCAACAAATCACTTTAAATAGAATCGAGTTTTAAATACTCCAGCTGGCCATATCTAAAGGACTAGCCACCAGTTCAAGGCCTAAATAAAGTATGAAGGAGGATCGATTTTATATATAACCTTATTACAGTACACAATAATAAGCACTTATATCATTCAGCATTGTTGCCACATAACATTTCACTAACTCAGTCAGTAATAAGCACCTGCGACGCAACTAAACATGTTCGTAACGTTCTGTGTTTTATATCTTTTGAGTCGATGATCAAAATGAGCTAAATAAAACATATCAGTGTTTCGGAATATTTCAGTGATTGAGATGCAAATGTTCCAATCGGAAAAATGATACACTTTGCCCACCTCCAAACAACACCACAGAATAACAAAGCGAAAGCAGAGACAAGTGTGACATTACAGTTCATACTTGACAGTAAAATTTGACACACCATAATGATATTTTTCAAAATTTTAAATCTTTAATAGGAGATGCAAGATTTAGTCGATATTGATTTCAAGGATTCTCATTGTTCACAAGTTCTAATTTATCGGTTATGGGTTAATTCACATCGTCAATGTTTGATATGTGGCAACATCGATGTTAAAACATAGATGTTTCAATTCCTAACTTCGATAATCATCGAACATCTCTATAGCATCCTCTTAAGTCTGGCCCATATATACGGAATTCCGTTTCGTGATTCCGTTTCAGAATTCCGAACGCAGCAAGTAACACACATACGGAATTTTCTCCAATTCTAGATTCCGTATGACCGCCTGTGCGTTCGGAATCCAGAAGGAAAAAAAGCCGCTCCCAACGCAAGTCTTCCATAGATTTCGTTTGAGTCGCAACACACATTCGTAAATTCCTTACGGAACGCACCCAGCATGGGTTGCACAACCGAAGCTAATGGGTGATCCATTACATGAAGGATTTTATGTTTAAGTTTTATTTAGAAAGCAAGCGTACTAATTTCATATTACATACGTAGTTTTCCAAAGACTAATATAGGACTGAGACTGGGAGAAAAATATAGCAATTCAATCTTTCTTTAAAAAAAATTCTTTTTTTTTCAGTTTGTCACACTTGGACATTTAATTGACAAGATAGTTTTAGTAAATGTTTATCACTTTCTAGAGTATTATATTAATTCATAAAACAATGCCTCGGTGGTTTGGTTTATTTTCCTTTTAATCTCATTAATATAAAATATAACTAATATTACAAAAACAAACATTACCCCTGACATTTTTCGAAAAAACTAACTTACCCGCTATGAAATCTGTCAAATATTGCCATTGCCATTTTGCACCGTGTATGAAAACTACCAAAACATCGCAACGAAATCCATATTCGCTTCATCTATTTCTATACGTATTTATGATACCGTCGCAAGAACGAGAAACAACGAATATCAACAAAGGACATCGGTCAGTTCGTGGGCCATTGTTGGCATATTGTTGTCGTTCCGGTTTACGTTTTACGTTTCGTAACTTTCGTACGTTTTGGTTTCTTGGTTTTGGTTGGATAAGTGATAACGGTTATGTAGCTAGGTGTATCGATATGATATGATATTTTGATAACATAATGTTATTAGTTACGTTTTGATATATCGGTCTCATGTCTCATCTCTAGTATAAACAGAAAACCACGAAAACTAAAACATTCGGTATTCGGTAGTTCGGTCTAGCTTGCTACATATTTATTTATCTATGGTTCGGTCGGTAGAATCCAATAATCCAATAGTTAGTCTGTGACTAAATAAAACTTTTCTTTGGTTAGAAACAAACGTTAATCTTGAACTTTTGTAGTTTCGTGGCTATATTGTTAATATTAAATAAGATGCACCGTAATCCGAGGTTAGAAGAATTTGAAATTGAAACAAAACCATCAAGAACGACTGAAAGGCAAAAATTTCATAACTTCATTTATGATAGAAATACTGGCGCTTTTTTGGGAAGGACACCGGAAAGTTGGTGTAAGTGTTGGTGTATTTTCTTTTACTTTTGGACTTGATAAAACATAATTGTCTAAAAATAATGTTTTTTAAAATAAGGCATGTGAGATCTATCTCATTTCATATGCAATTTTATGTACTATTTCTTAATTGGGCGTGGCTAATTATTTGCGGGAAGCGTACTTGTAAAATAGATCTACCTCAAATTTAATTTTTAATAGTTATTTAGTATTATCAACTACACATGTAATGTTTTTTTTATTGTTACTGGAATGGTAAATATAAATTATTATTTATTGAATTTTTGCATTAGTTGCCAAATTTGGCAGTCATGTAACTGCTGTGTTTTATTATTTAAAACAGAATATAGTTAATAAAGATGCCGCTACCCATGTCCTGTTTCATTAAATTCCGTTGTTTGTTAGTTAGTTGTTGTTTTAATTATGGTTTTATTTATTAAATATTTATTGGACCTTATAAAGACACAGAATCAAAAGGCAAACTTAATGCTTAAAGCATTCTTTGCCAGTTAACTTTTATAATTTTATACCTGAAAAAACAATTTTGTGCAAAGTGAAAACTGGACAAAATTTTTGTCCTAATTCTTTGACCTCTAGTAATAAATTAATAAAATTTGAATTGGTTTCTTAATTTTTTGCATTTTGCATTAATAATAATAATTTATTTCTCACCACACTAGTACTCTTCATGCATGATAACATGAGTTGTAGTCTGATGATGTCACAGTGGTATGCTTATACAGTTTACAAAATAGTTTTCAATTAACTTATTATGTTGTGAGGTAATCTATTGAAGTAAATAAACATCATTCTCTGTACAAACAAGGATGCACATGGAGAGCTGCAGTGTGGAGTAGGAAGGGGTGTCACATTTAATGCAAGTGTCATGTTATAAAACTAAAAGTTAAAGTTACAGCCTTCTTTTAAGCCTTTTAAGTTATCTTTTAACTCACCATATGGTAAGTTCAAAGATTGTTCTAAATTGAAATAGCATTAGCCTGTTATTTTGTTGACTGCTGAATGAGGATGCTCAAGGTCGCTCAGCGAACTATGGAGAGGGCTATGCTCGGAGTTTCTCTGTGTGATAAACTCAGAAATGAGCATGTCTGCAGTAAAATCATAGTGACCGACATAGCCCAACGGATTAGTAAGCTGAAGTGGCAATGGGCCGGCTATATAGCTCAAAGAACCGATAACTGATGGGGAAGAAAGGTTATCAAGTGGCAGCCTTGTACAGGTAGGTGTAGTGTAGGGCAACCCCCCACTAAATGGAGTGACGACCTGGTAAGACATGCAGGAAGTCGATGGATGCAGGTGACTCAGGACCGTGCTTTGTGGCATTACTTGGGGGAGGCCTATGTTTAGCAGTGGACTAGTAAAGGGCTGTAATGATGATGATGATGATGTCATTTTATGCTGGTATTCGGTGAGAGTATGGTCCTTCCCAGCTGAGTTCCCATTCATGCTACAACCATAAAATAGGTGCAGCATGGATCTACCACATATATGCAGAGATCATAGTTGTTCTAGTTAGAAATATATTTTAAGAGCAAATATAATTTGATTACAAAGTAACTAATAAAATGAAAATCATGTTTGTATGTATATTGTGCGAGTGTATGTCTGTGTTTATCTTTTACATTATCTGAAGTACAGAGGACCCCCGGTAATCCAGCCCCCGGCCTATCCGTCCCCAACTGTAATCCGACATGTCTTTAACTTGTAGGTAGATTTGAGTCTCGCTATGAATTAGCTACATGGGAGGTGTCTTTCGCAAATATGTGGACAAACAAGTTGCAATTAGTTTGCGCCACCACAAATCTAACTATGCATATTGCCTCAGTTAAAATGTGACTATGGTAGCGGCCTAGCAGGCATTCATTATTTACTGTTTAGGTATTCACTGTGCATCACATGACATTTTTATTTTTTAGTATTTAATATTTGGGGTATGTTCCAAAATAGAACCCAGTATACTGTCCAATGCAAAAGACGTCATGAATCGACGCCATACTGGTGATATGTTCCAATACATAGGACAGTATATGACATTTGGTAAAAGTTTGTCAGGTTATTGCATGCACTTGTGCAAACATTATAAGCATAGTACAATTGACTTATACAAATACTGCGTTAGTTGTGATATCCATCCATCCATCTATTACAGCCTGTATATTGAATTGTCTTGGTTGGAGATTTGGGAGTTTGGTCAGCAGGGGCTAGAAACCCAGTTGGGCCAAAATCAGTTATGCAATTCTTCTATCAAGAAATTCTTAGTAGTAACCTGGTGTCAGAAAGCTTTTGCTGTTACACATATGGGCGGGGTAGTACCACAACCTCACAGAAGACCAGTGTGAAGTAGAAGCTCTGCTTCTGCATTTCGTCTGGTTAGTACAGGTGGCTGTAGGCTAAATCCCCCCTCCAACATGGTAGCGTAGTTAAATATAATACTACCTCAGGAGGGTACCAGCACTCCTGATGACGAAGAAACCCTCGCTGAGCATCCACACCTAAGCTCCACTCTTTCTGAGCGTGGGTGCTCAGGCTGTTCCATGTAGTTTTTGGTGGGGTGGGGGGGGGGCACCGGCAAAATTCCGTTTGAGACTAAACCTGCTCGGGGCTAACTGAGCATTAGTGCAAAGGTGCCCCCTGCCACGCTATCTGTGAATTTCTGCAATATCAGGTGACTTCATTCAAACCTTAATGTCATTCACTACCATCTGGTAACGGCGAATCTGGCCTTGCTCTTTCTAACCGCGACACAGGTGCCTGCCTGGGGTACAAATTAGAACACTCCATTGTGCCCCGAGCTGTAGTTAGCGTGTACATCAGAGAGAACATCTGTTTTCGACGCTTCGGTGGTCTTGAAGGTACGGTACCTGTCCATCCTATGGCGCGCATAGATAGCGATGACCATCCCAGCGTCTACGGGTGCCTCTATAGGTCCCATAGCTGAAATGCTAACACAGACCGACTCATCGATCACGTCCAAATGGCTACAGACTCAGTGCTGAAACAGGTTGTAGGCGTTAACCCGCCATGCTGAATGGCTTGATTTTAGTTTAACTGATCATTCTGGCAGACCTGTTCATGATTTTGACTTTTGGCATATGGTCTGGCACAACTGGTTACCTCGCCTTCGCGATCCCACATGTGGAAGGTCATGTACCATCCCTGTTGGACCTTCTGTTGATTTCTCATCTGGACAAATATCAGGTGTCCGTTGATCCCCTCTTGAGACTTTAGGTCAGCCCATTGGGACGGGATGCGATGTTTTATTGCATCCTACCCTTGGGGGCGGGTTTGCTTTACGCCGGATGATCTCAGCGTTGTTACTGATTGTTTCGTTGACGTGGTGCTACAGGGAATAGATTTTTCTATTCCATCATCTGTGGTTCCTATCGGAGGCAAAACTAGGTCACTGGTTAGATCGCTCCTGCAAAATTGCATCACGCCATAAGCAGGAGTGCTACCGAGCCTGGGCTGACGCATCGACGTCTCGGCATGCTAATAGCTAGTATTTTGCACTTAAAAAGAAGTGTAATTCCGCCTCCAGGTCCTTCAAAAGTGTCATTGCCAAGTCAGAGCACATCGGCAGAATTGGCGAGAAACTAGTTTGACTTCCTTCGGGAACATCTGCGTTCTGGTCTCTCGCGAAGGTTGTCCGAGGGAACTTCTGTCAACCATCTATCCCATCTCTGCACAGGGAGGATGACTAAGCTGATCTGCTGAACTCTTCTTCTTCTTCTTCTTTCTTTTGTGGCGGTTTGATTAAATTCGCCAATGACGTATAGAGTAGAAAATGAAAGCTTATGAGTTTAATTAAAATAAGAGTCTGTGATAATACAAGGATTCAGTTTTCCTCCGAGAATTTTGACAAATCTATTTGTTGAGTTACCTAGAACAAATATGACAAACACAGGTGTTAGACTCTTACCCGTATGTTAAAAGTGACAAGGATTTAAAGTTTCATATTATTAGTATTAATAAAATCACATAAAATATACACAAAAGGAGTACTGGTATATGTTAAAAGAGAATTAAAATCTATAGGTCGAGGAATATAAGGAGGAAGGTAATCATAAAGGGAGGAGGATAATTTGGGACAGTTGAAAAAAATATGGTTTGTGGAACCTTCATCTAAGCCACATTCACACAATGAGCTATCCCTTACTCTGATTTTCGCCAGATGTGCATGTGTACAGGCGTGTCCAATTCTTAATCTACAAATGATTGAAGTTGCATGTTTATTTGCTTTGTTAAATTTAAAGAACCAAGGCTTGGGAGGAATAACCTCTTGGATGGCAGCATAGTGCTTACCTTTAACATTTTTGGAAACTTCCCATAATTTATTCCAATTTTCATTCAGTTTCCTTTTAGCTAGCAAAATTAGGTCATGTGAGTAAATTAAATTTTGTAGAATGCCATTAGCAATTGCATTTTTAGCGAGTACATCAGCTGTTTCGTTACCATGGATACCACTGTGGCCTGGAATCCAGGCCACTGAAACATGGATTCCTTTAAGATGGCATCTGAATAGGGTATTTTTTATTTTAAGAATTAGTGGAAATTTATGTTTGTTATGGAATTGATTGGACAAAATAGCTAACAAACAACTTTTTGAATCTGTGAAAATAACTGTTTTATTAAGATTATGTGATTCTACATATAACAAAGCTTCACTGATTGCAGTTGCTTCACGGGTAAAAGTGGAGGATAGTGAGGGGCATTTAAAGTTAAGAATGATTTTGAACTTAGGAATCCAAACAGCAGCTCCAGTATAGTCTTCATCAGACTGTTTTGAAGCGTCTGTGTACATACGTGGTCCAGTATCGGTCAGATGAGATATACTCTGAAAGAAGGTGCAATTTAGGAATTAGGGGATGATCTGAAAGCTGGCATATCTTAAATAAGAATCTGTCTGAAAGGTATTGCCTTCTTAATCTTAAAGGAGGATCTACGCACTCAACCTGAAGAACATTTATTGGTGAGGATTTCATTGCCCCTGTAATAATGCGAAGGCATTTCGATTGAATTTTGTCCATTACTTTTAGGGATGATTTATTGCAAGGCTCCAACAGAAAACATCCATAGTCAAGGTGGCTTCGTATTAAAGCATTGTACAGTAATTTCTGAGAAAAAGGATGGGACCCCCACCAAACACCTGACAAAGACCGAAGAATATTTATGTTTTTTTCGCATTTTTGTGTTATATATTCAATGTATGGACCAAAGGCCAATTTCGAATCAAGGATAACTCCCAAAAATTTAACATTGCCTCTAACTGGAAAAGGTTGCTTATCATATACAACGGATATATCGGGAACTCGCCTTTGGCGGGAAAAGATCACCACACTACTCTTGGCCACAGATAAAGAGAGGCCATGATTAGTTAACCATTCTTGTAAATAATCCATGGATGAGTTTAGACGGGAACATGCCACTGTGAAGTTGTTTGAGGAGATGTATAGAGCTAAATCGTCTGCATATTGAAGAACATTACAAAAAGAATTTACTGAAAGTTCTAAATCGTGAGTATATATAGAATAAAGGAGAGGACTAAGAACTGAGCCTTGTGGAAGTCCTTTCCATATAGTTTTTGGGGGAAGCAGGAGATTTTTAACATTTATAGATATTGATCTAGAAGAGAGAAAGTTAGAGACGTAATTGACTATCCTCACTGGAATGCTCAGATTAAGCATTTTCTGCCTGAGCACAGGAAGTAGCACATTATCATATGCAGAAGAAATATCCAAGAAAACTCCTATGAGAAATTCATGTTTTGAGAAAGCAATATGAATATCTGTGACCAAAGTACTTAGGCTATCCATGGTACTTAAACCTTTTCGGAAACCGAATTGGCTTTTAGGTAAGAGATTATTCCTTTCCAAAAACCACTCCAAGCGATTTTTTATTAAATGTTCCAAGATTTTTGCCAAAGTACAAGAAAGGGCAATAGGTCGGTAACTGGAAGGGTCATTGCTAGACTTACCTGGTTTGAGAATGGGCAAAATAATTTGGGTTTTCCATTCAGCAGGAGGATTACCAGTAATATAAATAAAATTTAAAATGGATAGTAAGACAGTTTTAGTGTTCTCACTACTATTAATTATAAATGAATAAGGAATCCCATCAATACCTGGTGAGGAGTCTTTAAGGCCATTGAGTACAGTAAACAATTCTTGAGAAGAAAAGGGGGAATCAAATTTATCATTTGTTTTTAAAAAAGCAGAATTAAAAACTAGGCATTCATCATAAGATGGGACTGTTTGTGGTGCAAGTTTATTAGAGAATTCATCTATCCACGGGGAAGGATCATTAGAAATTATATTTTCACTAGAAACTGCACAGCGATATTTTTTAACATTTCTCCAGACCAAAGATGGGGGAGTCCTAGGCGACAGTGACTCACAGAATTTAAACCAACCAGTTCGCTTTTTGTCTGACAGTAATTTTAAGGTTTCTGCAGCAATTTTTTTATAGGAGATATAATTCTCTGCAGTCATAGAACGGGAGTATATTAATTCAGCCTCTTTTCTTCTCCTACAAGCTGCTGAACAATCTTGGTCCCACCAAGGAGGGGAAGGATACTTATTTTTGAAAGGTTTTTTTAAGGGGATTGACTTATTAGCAGCAGAAATAATTGCATTTCTGAACTCTATATATACAGGAGCAATATTATCATTGTTAATTGGGGGAAGATTTGAAACCTCTTGTTCCAAAACTGTAGAATATAATTGCCAATTAGCTTTGGATAGATTATACTTTAGTCTTGGGCAAAATGTAAAATTTATTCTAGGTGAAGTAGGAGGAGTGATGAATATAGGAAAATGGTCACTGCCATAGCTAGAAGGTAATATTTGCCACAAAAGAAGGGAAGCAATATCTGGGGAGCAGAGAGTTAGGTCAACGGCACTTCTAACATTTTGTAATGGGGATACTCGACGGGTAGGAGACCCGTCATTTAGAATACAGAGATTAAAATTATCAATAAGATCTAAAAATAAGGGAGCCAGTGAATCACACAGATGGGAGCCCCAAACAGTATGATGCATATTAAAATCTCCCAAAATAACCATAGGAGGTGACAGAGAAGAAATAAGTGTTGCAAGTTCTGTTAAAACATTTGCATCAGGATTAGGAATGTAAACAGAGAGAATAGAGACATCAAGGGCCTTAATAGCAACAGCATTTACTGCTGGACTATGAGAAGGGAGAGGAATTTGTGAAAATGTAACTGTTCTTGAAATTAAAATAGAGGTGCCAGCACGACCATCACTCCTATCATCCCGGAGGCATGCATAGCCTGAAACCCTAAAATGAGACTCAGGTCTAAGCCATGTCTCCTGGATGGCAAGAATGAAGGGATGAAATTTATTAATGAGGTAAATGAGTTCATTTTTTTATTTCTAATGCTCCGACAATTCCATTGAAGAATTGGCGGGACTGCGAATGTTACGGGCTAA
Source organism: Parnassius smintheus behrii (assembly GCA_036936625.1). Taxonomy (NCBI): domain Eukaryota; kingdom Metazoa; phylum Arthropoda; class Insecta; order Lepidoptera; family Papilionidae; genus Parnassius; species Parnassius smintheus. The sequence goes on from JAUPFT010000005.1 coordinate 52,547,542, forward strand.
GGAGGAAAGCTGAGTAAGTTTTTGGTGTAAGCTGAGAGGAAGTTCCGTGTCATTAAAACGGGAGATCATGTTAATTAGAATTGATATCATAAGTTCGCAGAAATTATCATTACTAGAGGAGTTGTTGTCATTTCCCAGTAGAGCACACCCATTAGGAAGGGAAGAATTAGGATTCTCAACAATTGCCTGATGGGCTGCCATATCATATCCAGAATTTAATGATTGGCTATAGGTATGTTGAGGGATAAAAATTGTTTTTTTGTATGATGCAGTTTGTGAGAGCTGAGCCGAAGGGGTTGAAAGACTGTCAGTTATGGTATAAGGGGTCTGTTGAGAACAATTACGAGGCTGGATTCTTGTTGTATCAGCAAAGGATCTTTTTGTCTGAGGGAATCTAGCTGAAGCTTCTAAATATGAGATATTTTCTTGTGACATAACAAGTTTAATAGATTTTTGCCTTAGATGTTCAGGACAAGTAGGTTCTTTTGCGGTGTGGGGACCTGAGCAGAATAGACAAGTAGGAGTTTGTCGAGAACAAGCTAAACCTTCATGATTCTGTGCACACACAAAGCAGCGAGGAGATGATCGGCACTGGGAAGTAACATGGCCAAATCTACAACATTTATGACACTGAATTAGTGGCAAAATATATTTTTCTACTGGCATTGAAGTGTAAAAACAGTAAATATGGGGAGGAAGTTTTTGTCCAGAAAAAGTTAGAACAACCGTCTGAGTTGGAACCCATGAAATGCTATTGCTGTCACTCACTGATCGTCTATTAAGTCGCCGTGCTTTAATTATAGAACCGTAGCCAGAGGGAATTTCTATAGCTGCTATTAATTCTTCTAGTGTCCACTCTATGGGAACTTGTCTAACTAGCCCCATACGAGTGATACTATCATATAGTAGGGATGGTAGTAGGGATGGTTGCTTCATATTTGGAAATTTGGAGAGCTGGGTGATCGATAAAGGTGTTTGCATCTGCAGCTGTTTTAAACTCCACTGATATTCTATTTCGTCCAACTTTTTTGACTCCATCATGGACTATATTTTTAATATTGTTATGATACAGAAAGTGACCGAATTTAATTGGTTTAAGAGTTACTCCAGACAGCTGATCATTTGAGATTTTACTTACGTGAACTAGAAAAGGAGCGGCATCATCTTGAGAGTACTTAATTTTTTTATTAATAAAATCAGGATGGGTATATGAGGATTGTATTGAAGGAAACTGTTGTTTTGGATCAGTAATAACTATTTTTTGTGGATGGGCAGACTCGTTACTTACTTGGGCACGTTTACGGTTAATTAGTTCTACATTATCAATGTTAATGGGTAAGGAAAAGGAATCATTGCGACCCCTTCCGGGATCGGGAGGTTCGTCCTCCATTATATTACTACAACAAAAAATTACATAAAAACGGCACAACTACAAACACTTACTAATTTACAGATATTAAAACCTCCACCAAGACAGAAAAATTTACTATAGTAACTCAACAACACTTAATAAAATAATAAATTTTAAGCAAAAAAGGCACGACACTTGTATCTCTCACTTCCTCCCAAAGTCGAATCCTCTGCTGAACTCTCTTCGCGTCTCGACTCTTGATGACGGGGGAAACACCATAGACCATCCCGCGATGTGGGTGCTCCATGCAAGACGTTCTGTTTACACAGTGCTCGGTGCACAGATCTCTCCTGTCCCTGAACATCAACAAGTTGAGTGGGCCTGATGGCGTCCTATTATCACCTCCTATTGTGCTGAAAATGTGTGCTCCCGAGTTGGCACCAGTACTCCTACTCTATAGGCGTAGTCGCGAAATCATGGAAGACAGCTTTAGTGCACCCGATCCCTAAAAAAGGCGACCGCTCAGATCAGTCTAACTACAGGCCTATCGCTATCACCTACTTGTTCTCCAAAACAATGGAAACAATTATTAACTGCTAGTTAATGTGGTACCTTGGGGATCACCAGCTGATAGTGACCGCCAGTACGGTTGCCGTCGCGGTCACTGAGCTGGTCATCTTCTGGGTTACCTAACTCATAGATGAGCGGACCAAGTATAGTCCAAGAGGGAAGCATTGGCCATTAGTTTTGACGTAGCGAAGGCCTTCGATCGGGTTTGGCACAAAGTGCTTCTTAAGTAGCTTCCTTCCTATGGGCTTCCCGTGAAATTAAGCCCATTAATGTTGGTGTTCCACAAGGCTCATGCCATCACCAACGCTTTTTCCTCTGCATATCAATGTTATGTCGCAAACCGTAACATTCATTGGTGCTAATATTTCTCGCGAAAACGTCGCAGAGTACTGGAACAAACTCGTGTCTGAAGTCGAGACATTTTGTTGAACGAAGTCTTGGACTGGGGCGACTAAATCTGGTCCAGTTCAATCCCCAAAAGACACAAGTTTGCGCGTTTACCACTAAAAAGGACCCCTTTCGATGTATATCTTCAGTTTCAAGGCACTCCCCTTGTTGACTTAGCCAATATCGGAATCCTCGGCGTCGACATATCGAGTGACGTGCAGTTTCGTGGTTACTTGTAAGGCAAGGCCAAATTGGCCTCTAAAAAGCTTCTCGTGCTCAGCAGAGCGGGACAGTATTTCATGCCGTTACACCTTTTGCAACTTTACAAGGTGCAGGTTCGGCCAATACTGTTCTCATCTATGAGCTCGGGCTCCCCAGTGCCAGCACTTTCTATTAGATCGCATTCAGCTCAGAGCCGTTCGAATCGTCGGCGATCGAGCTCTTTCCAATCGGCTTGATTCACTGGCACTACAAAGAGATGTTGCATCTCTTTGTGTATTTTACCGCATTTACCACAGAGAGTGCTCTAAAGAATTGTTCGGACTAATTTCAGCAGTACCATTTCACCGTCGCACATCGTGACAAAATTAGCTATACCATCTGGATTACTCCACCATTGTGCGATTTAAAAGACATTTTCTTCATCGCACTACTTCCTTTTGGAATCAACTACCACCAGAGATTTTTCTGGACCGATACGACTTAGGGACCTTCAAGAAAAGTATTTAAGTATTGCAGTTGTTCATGGGTGACTAGCGACTAACGCCAGTAAGCCGCATGCTCGTTTGCCCCCTCTCCTATAAAACAAATACACTCGGGTACTAAGTATGTCCTGTGCAGATCTACGTTGAGACTGGCCGCCGTGACCGAAATTCGGTGTGAAGGAAATCCCGAAAACAACTCAAAATTATAAGAACCTGCGGTTGCCAAACTGCCTCTCAAGTATGGCAAAATCTCCCTATGAAGCAAATTATGTGGCAGACCTATCTTCAGCAATGGACTCTTATAGGCTGTAATAATAAAGATTCTGTAATGCCCACCTCACGTTTCGGTTTCCCCTTTTTCACCTCTTACAAACCTATGGGACAATGTGGATAGTGGATATTTTTTCACTGCCACTACATGGTAAAGTTGTGATATCTTATAGCATAATGTACGATCTTGACCATGAAAGAAAATGTTTTTTAAGTTACAACTTAACAAGAATGACTTAGCCGTCCAGTACATTGGATCATTATTAAGTACTTAACACTAATACACAGAAGCCCATTAATCCTGTTAATTATTTATTGTAGCAACATTATAAGGTCAAATTAAGGAAGCATTATAAATAATTTATATGGCTAGCCCTAGTAGCTGTTGTTTTCACATTTCTTAAATGTCATACACCCAGTATGACATTACAGAAATATGTAATGTGATAGGTTACAAAGGGTTCCATTATATATATATATATATATATATATATATATATATATATATATATATATATATATATATATATATATATATATATATATATATATTGTCCCCCAATATATAATATGAAGAGTGCACCTGTGCTTAGGCACAGAGATATAATTGCTATTTCCTTTCTCTCTCTCTCTCTTTACAAGGGACAGTCCCCTCACCCCCTTTGACAATAAAAACTTTATATACTAACAATTTTATTTACATCACCAGATTTCGTTATGTAAATTATCAATAAGTAGACAGGCTATAAAAAATACACAGTAGTATTAATAAAGCCAAATTTTGTTTTAGGCAAAATCATCATCTTCTATATTATATTCTACACGGTGCTAGTGGCGCTATTCGCGACATGCATGGTAACTTTCCACCGGCAGTACATCAACCCGAGGGTTCCCCGGTTGCAGCTGACTCGCAGCCTCATCGGCACAAGCCCGGGGCTCGGCTTCAGGCCAGTCCCGCCGGACGTGCGGAGCACCCTCATTTCGTACAAAGGCACTAAAGCTGAAGACTACAAGTATTGGGAAGATCAGCTGAAAGAGTTCCTGTCTGGTGAGTATTTTCAGGCCATAACAGTATCTCAAATGATCGTTAAAAGCACAAACAATAAAAAAGATTACAATTTATGAATAATGTAAAGTTATAGCTTGTTTAGGTGCCACTGCTGGGCACAGATCTGCATCTTTCTTTCCATTCGTTTACAAGACGGGCGTTTGCAAGGCAAGAGTAAATTCTGATTTGTTAAGTCTTCACCATCTCGGACTGCATCACCACCTACCATCAGGTGGGATGGAAGTAAAGCTCCGGCTTAGATAGTAAAAAAGATCTCATTACTGAGTGGGCTTAGAACAAGGAAATCCGCCGCTCTGCATATTATCATTTTGGCGGAATTTGCATCTCTAATATATATTTTTTTTAATTTTTCAAACATGTAGGTTTCACAATGTGTTATTTAATAAAAAAGAAGCACTTAAAATTGCTATTAACATTACAGCGTGCGCTTAGCAAGTTTATTATTCACATATAGCGCAAAGTTATTATTCACTTCAATTTTACTAACTACTATATGGGTTTTCTGTTGCCTGAAATAAAGATATTTTATTTATTTATTTAGCCTCAGAACTACTTAGACTCCACCACTTACTACGAGGGTGACACTGAAAGTTCTTAGAAAATCGAAAACTGAAAAAATTAGCAAGTTATTACTTTTATTATATAATTTTAAAATTGTATTCATTTACATCAATACATTGCTTACTTTGCCCGCTCGTCACTTGGGGTCTCTTCGACGGCATTTTGAAACACAGCCACTGCTTCCTCGGTGTCCTTAAAACGTTTTCCTCGAAGTTTTTCTTTTATTTTCGGAAATAAATAAAAATCGCAAGATGCGAGGTCGGGGCTATAGGGCGGGTGACCCAGTAATTCAACGTCTGACGTCGCCAAGTGGTCGATGGTTTGCTTGACGGTGTGCGACGAGGCGTTGTCACGGTGAAGCAGGATCCTACTGTTGTTTCTCCCGAACTTTTTCCAAGACAAGTGGCAAACAATTGTTAGTGTACCACGCTGCAGTAACTGTTTTTCGATCCTCTAAAACAATTGTTGCGTAATGACCTGTCCTTCCGAAGAACGAGGCCACCATCTTTTTTTCCACGCTTCGATCTCTCTTCACCTTATTTGGCAACTCCTCGGAAGGAAACACCCAGACAGCAGACTGTCTCTTAGTTTCAGGATCATAACAATAAATTCAGCTTTCGCCACCCGTAAGTATGTTGAACACAGCACAGTCACCTCCGTTAAATCTTTGAACCATTTCACGACACCAATCAACACGACGGAGTTTTTGGGCCTCTGTCAAATAATGAAGTATTCACATGTAACAAAACATCCTGACCTTTAAATGTTCATGGAGGGTTTTGTGCACTTGACTCATACCGATGCCTAAGCTTATCCGAATCTGCTGATAAGTCACTCCTTTGTCAGTCTCTATCATACGCCGCACAACACTGATGTTATCTTCAGTCGTCGCCATAGAAGGCCGTCCCTCACGCAGATCATTGATGAGATTAGTGCGACCAGGTTTAAACTCAATAAACCAGTTGTAAACAGTGGCACGAGATGGGGCTTCATCGTGAAAGGTCAATCGTAGTCTATCATAACTTTCTTGTTGACTTAAATGACATCGAAATTCAGAGACAGGCACAAACAATTTTCAATTTGCCGCCAAATCGTAAACGAATAACAAATTAATAAAATACATACACAATAATATTGGCAGAGTTCAATTTTTCAAAAATTGAACTTATTTTTTATTATATCGTTTATAAGTGGCCACTTCTAAAAACTTTCAGTGTCGCGCTCGTATATAAATAAATATTTGAAGACACTTACACGTGGTTTTATATGAGGTACAGTCACATTGCAGGTATTTTATGGTTGCAACACGATTGGGGTGTCTCGACCGGGGAAGGACCACGCTCTCACAGAATACTAGAGTAAAATAGCAGCTTAATACAACTGTGTTTCGTATGGTGCGTATAGAGAACTGGAGACTCTTTTTACTCGAAGTTCTCGGGGGTAACAGTGCATATTAAGCATCTTAACACTTAATTGAGAATAAAGTGTAGGTGTCAATGGAACACAGCATTGCAGGTGGACTGTATGCTCGTTGCTCGTATGTCATCTTTTAAAAAAATATTTTATACTTAGGTATGCGTTTATGTCACATACCAAGTTTTGTTCTTTTGACTAAAAGAATTTTTTATACGTGGTTGAGCAATACCGCAGCTATATTATACTTGTAGCACGAATGGGTCGGCTCTACCGAGGAAGGACCACGCTCTCAAAAAATAGCAGCGTAATATAGCAGCTTAATGCTGCTTTTTTCGTGTGTTTCGTATGGTGAGAGAATGGGAGACATTTTTTCTGGTAACGAGGCGTTTCTTTTTAGATAGTCACCTTTTTTTCTAAAAAGAAATAAAAAACAATGTTTAAAACTCGAGCTTTTTTCGTACTGTTGAAGACATTCCCTTAAACTTTTCTCTTCCTCGCCTGATGTAGTGTTCATAGCAAGGATTACATGTGTTGACACAAACTAAGTCATAGTATTTTTTTCTTTTTAGAAACAAGGTAACTAGCTTTTTGAAACGTCTCGTTACTAGTAAAAAGTTCTCCCGTTCTCTCACCATACGAAACACATGAAACACAGCAGCACTGCTAAGTTCTTTTTTCTAACAAAATTGTAATAAATTACTTTGTAATAGTTTTTCTCGGTGCGTATAATAGGTTTAAGTCTGCTTAGTCGGAGAAAGGTCATTAATACTTTGTTTGGACCATTTCCTTTTTTCATTTACAATAAACTTAATTAAGATTATAAGACCATGGTTGTTTGCACTTAATTGTATTTTGCAAGTGATGTTTTACTAAATACGGCCTTTTGCATCTGATACTTTTGACTGTCGTAACTATACATAACACAAACTCTCACGCCTGTCACACAGAGGGGTAGGCAGAGACTGTGGACTTAGATCTATTTGGCACGATCCTGACACATCTCTCGACAACGAGGCTCGCCGCCCGTCACCTTCTGCCTCTCGGAAGGGCGAAAAGTGAAAGTGTTGTAATTGAAGTTTTAAAAACGTCTAAAACCCAGGAGATAGGCTGATGGTTGACGCAGATAAGAATAATACATTTTTAATAGGTAGCTAATTACAATATTTGCAAGTGATGTGTTGTGAACTTCTGAGGCGACGACTATTGGCGGAGAGGGAGCGCCAGTAGCTTTTTATTAATAGGATAATGGTGCCACATTCCACCTAATGGTAAGTATTTGCTGTGGCCCATAGATATCTACATCTATCCTCAATTACGAATCAAAATGTAGATGCGTTATCATCCGTGAGGACTAAGATGAAATGCCTCGTTTCCAATAAAAAGGTTCTCAGGTTCTCTACATTCATCATACGAAACACATATATTTAACGTTGGTGTTCTATGAAAGCGTGGTTCTTCTCCGGTCGAGCCGACCAATTCGTGCTACAACTATACCACTATATAGCTGCAGCATGACTCTACTACGTGTAAAAGTCAAGCTCTACAAAATACTTAATAAGAAACTATGTACATGATTGATGATAAATAGTGTACTGCTAAGAGAACATTTCATGTCCTGTGTTACTTTTACAACTAAGACTATCCTAATTCCTAACTACACCCTGTATTAGGTAAAGATCCATTAAGCCATTTAGGCTACAGAGCGTGCCAAAGAAATAGACACACTTATCCTACACACGAAAAAAGTGATAGCGGTAAAAGTATTTTTTTTTGACAATTTGTCGAATTTTTTTCTAGGTATTTAAGATTATTAAATTTAAAAACTTAACGCTAAAAAATTTATAGATAGTAGATACCCATCGATATAAATGACAAGATATGGCCGCGCGAACAAAAACTTTTCACACTCATGAACTACCACGGAACCAATGTTTCTACTTACGATCCTAGAACCTGTAGAAATACTCCCTAAATTATCGTAAAAAATCTTAATAGCCTTATTTACACCTAATTTTGAATATTTTAAATAACAACATCATTGCAAGTTTTGGATATCATTTCACGATAAAAAAAAATATAGAAACTTTAAAATAAAAAATATTAAAAGTTTTAAGTTTTGTAATGGAGAAGACATTCTCATTTTCAAAATTATAATAACACTTAGTCTCATAGGAATAATGAATATGTAACTAAGTAAAATATTATACCATTATTCCGATATACAGAATTAAAAACTTTACCCTACTTATATTAGTAGATTTACCATAAAATAGTGCAAAATATCTAAAAGTGGAAACACTGCACGGACGCACGGCACACATTTGAGCTCACATTGTTGCGCCATAAGCATTTTAGCACCAATGAGTCGGTCCCATTTTGTTTGTTTAATGACCCGGTCCATTCGCAGTAGTTATAATAAGTCTATGATAGTACCATAATTTATTTTCTGATCATGCTTCTTCAATAATTTATTTAATTAGATTGTAATAACATTACAATGAATATAAGTAAAGATATTGCACGCCATTATCTTGGTTGAATGTAAGGTCTAATTGATAACTAATAGGATCATTATATTATGTACTATATTCTGGCAATAAATATAATTGAATTGAATTGGATTTTTCTATATTTATTTTATTTACCATCGATTCCCAGTTCGAAACCAATAAAGTGATACTAGACAACTATACAGGAAGTTCCACAGGGGTCTAAGTCCTTATATTCGTATTAATTCGATTTCAGTGTATAAAAAGAAGGGTCAAACAGCGGGCACGGGTGAAAACTTTCATGATTGTCACTTCGATAGTCCGCCGCCACCGGGCAGGGTGTGCGACGTGGACATCAGCGGCTGGTTGCCGTGCATCGAGGAGAACCACTTCTCCTTCCACAAGTCCTCGCCGTGCATCTTCTTGAAGCTGAACAGGTTCGGTCCCAATTCCTATTCTGATGTTATCTTTAACATCCATTTTTTTAACACCTTTTTATTAACTTCGCGTGTATCTAACTATGTAACAAACTTTTAAATAACTTTCACCATAGACATCTGTATTTATCTTCAATTAAGAATCAAAATACACATGCATTGCTATCCCTGCGGACGGAGATGGAATGCCTCGTTTCCAGTAAAAACGGTCTCCGTTTCTCTACACTTACCGTACGAAACACAATGATGACTCCGTGGCGCAGTGGCTTAGCAATGAGCGGCTGCGCTGGGGGTCGCGGGTTTGAATCCCGCACGGAACAAGTATTTGTATGGCCTACAAGTGATTGTTCCGGGTCTGGATGTTTGTGCTTGTGCAATTTATGTTTGTAAACTTTACGATACAGGAGAAAATCCTAGTGTAGGGGTAACGTTTAAAAAAAAAACAATAGTATTAAGCTACTGTTTTTCTGTGAGAGTGTGGTCCTACCAAGGTCGAGCCGACCCACATCTCCGGTCGTGCTGCAACCACAATACAGTAGCAGCATGGCTCTACCGCGTAAAAATTTCGAGATTAGCCGGTCTTTTAAAAAGAAGTAGGCTCTTTCTTTGAAGGTCTCTAAGTCGTATTGGTCCGGGAAAACCACTGGCGACAGTAAATTCCACAATGTGATCGTGCGGGGCGGAAAATTCCGCGTAAATCGCACGTTAGTGGATTGTCAACAATCGAGTAGCTGAGGACGGAGTTTCTGTGGTAGTGTACGACTGTAGAATTCAGAAACTAGAATTGATCAGAACAATTCCTCTAAGCATTCCTCGTGGTTCGCGGATGGATGGAAGATGCACAGAGATGCAGTCTCTCCGCAAGGCCAGTGGAACAAGTCGATCGGAAAGGACTTGTTAGGGTGGTTTCGCTAGCCCTGAGATGACAAGAGAACTATATGAGGCTGAATGTGCGCTTTGTAAAGTTGCAAGCTGTGGGCCGGAAAATATCCATCCATCCATCCAAGTCCACTGCTGAACATAGGCCTCCCCCAAAAATTACCTTTTAGGATGAATGTTGCCATAGTTGCCATGTTTGCAAACGGATTGGCAATCGCAGTTTTTTTATTTTTTGTCATATTTAGAAGACGCTGCTGCCCATATCCTGATTTGTTTCGCTCTGTAGCCTCTTACGACACCCACGGGATAATATAATAATAATAATAATTTATTTTATTTTGATAAAATGTACAAATTATTCCAATAAGTCTTAACTTAAAAATAGTCTACAATAACAGGCACCTGAACTAGGATAAACCTGTGTATCTCAGGTGTATGTGCTAAAAGATACATTAACAAATATTTTCTGTTTCTTATACAAAATGAATAACGTACTAACTAATAAGGGTTATTTGGGTAAAATACATTATCATTAATTTACTTATGATATTAATTAACTTAAAACAATCAGCAACTTCTCTGTATCATCGTATGACAAATTTTGTAACCATGTTCGAATTACCTTCTTACAGTCTGCCATTTTTAATGGATATATATACAAAATTGCATTGACTTGATTATACAAAAAGGGCCGAGAAATGTAAAAAATCTATGCATGAAATAATGCCTTATTCTAATGTTAGTTTCTATTACTTTATCTTTGCGCCTTTTATCAGTGACCTCTCTTCTATAAGGCAATCTTAAGTGCTGTTTTAGTAACGTGCTCATAACAAATAACTGGCGCACTGAGAGGACATTATAGGATTTGTATAAGAGATGGGATGGAAATAGAATAGGGCGGAATGTTGCAACTTTTAATACAGCTCTTTGAGCGCGTTCCAGTGGTAGTAGTGTAGTTTTAGCTGCTCCACCCCAAGAGGTTATACAATAGGTGAGTATGGACTGACATAATGCGTAATATACTTGTTTTACTACCTTATTATCAGCAAAAGAACGATTTTTTTTTAAAAACTAACATTAGTTTACGAACTCTATTGCATAGGTGGTTTATGTGGTTTTTAAATGTAAACGTAGAATCTATAATTATTCCAAGGTACTTAACAGTTTTTGTATTAGAAATAACTGGGCAGTAACATTTAGACTCTGTGACTGAGTAACATTAATGTGCATAAAGTTCTGGAATGCTTATATGCTGGGTTGAGCTGCGCATAGAAAAATGAATATATTTGGTTTTGTCCGTATTCAGTGTTAATATGTTTTGTTGGAGCCATTTATTAACTCTATCAAAACCTTGCTGAGCATATGAATAAACCTTGTCAACTGTATTTGCGGAAAAAAGTAGCACGGTATCATCTGCGTAAGATATTATTTTACCTGAGTTAAGTTCACGATTGCAAAGGTCATTTATATAAATCAAAAATAGGGTTGGCCCTAATACACTTCCTTGAGGCACGCCAAAATGGGTATTTTTTTGTTCAGAGCTAACAACCTTATCGATTTTTATGCATTGATATCGATTTTCTAAATAATTCTTAAAAAGTTGAAGCTGCTTACCTCGAATACCTATGCTCTCTAACTTATTTAATAGGATAGAAATAGAAACCGTATCAAATGCTTTTGCAAGGTCAAGGAAAATGCCAATTGATTGGTTGCCTTTATCCAATTCTTGAGAGACGTAATCGGTCATTTCCTGCACAGCATCTGCAGTGGACATTTTAGGCCTGAAACCATATTGCATATTCGATAATATGGATTTACTTTGTAAATAATTCATTAATCTGTTGTTAATTAATTTTTCTAATATTTTAGACGTGGATGAGAGTATCGAGATAGGCCGATAGTTGGAAACGTTTTTTTGTCCCCCGATTTGAATACTGGAACTACAATTGCTTTTTTTAAACAATCTGGGAAAATTCCTTCAGAGAGACAAATTCTGAAAATATAGGTTAATGGTGGTACTAGAATTTGTCTATATTTTTTTAATATACTAGTGGGTAATCCGTCCCATCCAACCGCGCTTGTTTCTTTCAGTCCCATTATAATCCTTTCCACCTCACTAGGGTCCGTATCTAATAATGTGAACGAGCTTAATTGGCAGTTTTTTTGAGTTAATAAAGTGGCCCTGTATTCATGATTATTGTTAGAGTTGTTTGTTATCTGCACAGCCAGATTTTTACCAATGTTCACAAAGTAATTATTTACTGTATTTGCTGATATAAGCGGCGAGTCATTATTTTGTAATAATTCTGACGAAGATTCATGCTGTTTGGAAATAAATGCAATATCTTTTACATGCCGCCAAATCTTTTTATTATCTCTACCAGACTCTTCTAGTAAGTTTGTAAGATAATTATACTTCAACTTTTTTTAATAAATTGTTACAAAAATTCCTATATATTCTATATGAATTTTGTAAAATGGAATTATCTGAAGAGGACTTTGCCATCAGGTGTAGTTTGTCCCTGTGTTTCATGCACCTAATCAGGCCAGGTGTAATCCAAGGCTTTAAGTTATTATTTTTTTTTAGCTACTGTTCTATACGAAGTATTGCTAGCAATGGCATTTCGTATGTTATTTGTTAAGTAAGGCAAAGAGATGTTTACGTCATCGGTTTTATAAACTGGGCTAAAGTCAATGTTTTGAATTGCTTGTTCAAGGTTTTTCGTATTAATTTTAGTAATAGAGTACTTACAATTAGGTTTCGATATTTTAAGGCTTAAGTTAAGAATGACGGCACTATGATCGGTTACTATAGGACTGGTGACAAGCGTTATTGATGGTAACCTAGTTTTTAGTAAAGTGTGGTCTAAACAAGAACCACTTAGATGTGTAGGGAGCAAATGTGCTGGAAGCAGGCCCTGGCATGCACATATATTAAGGTAGTCTTTTGCTCCGCCTTCACTGCCTTCTGGGTTAATATCAATATTCATATCACCCGTTAACACTATATTTTTGAACGACGACAGTTTCCCAAGTGTAATGTCTAATGACGTGATAAAATTGTCTATTTGCTTAAAACCACAAGGTCTGTAAACAGCAAGGATAGCAGTTTCATGACCCACTTTCACCAATAACCTGCTACAATCTAGCATATTAGGCTCCTCGACTGATATGTTCGTATTTTTTTTTTCGCAAAGACTACTACACCGTCATTTTGGTTATATACATTTTTACTACTAAAAGTATTGTAACCTGGCAGTAATGGGAGGTTGCTTTGGCTCTTAGATAGCCAACATTCTGTTAGTATGACGATGTCGCAGTCAGTGTCCAATCTTCGAAGGAGGATATGGAAATTATCCATGTTTTTATTTATACCACGAATGTTCTGTGTTAAAATAGTAAGAGAGTTCGCAGGTTTGAAGAGATATTCTTTGCACATATCAATTTCACATGTATTTGCCACTGATAAACTGACAGCATCGATTTCATTACTTAACTTATCCATATTATTCAACAGAAATAATAACAATATTTAAATGTATATATATATATATATATATATATATATATATATATATATATATATATATATATATATATATATAAACTTAAACTTATTAGTAACTTATAAATTAGGGCAAAAAGAATTAATGACATGGGGTTGTAGATATTCTTGCACACAGTACACACTGCACAGTAAAAAATATATTTCATTTAATTTCACCCACCGGAAGCCATAAGATATTTTAGCATTTTCAATGGTCTCCTTTTTACAACTATGGGGTGAAGTGTGGTGATGTAAACTTACTGCACCAGCGCGCAACATATTAAACACATTATATTTTCGAATATGCCCGATTTATTACTTTTAGTGTTAGCTAATGTGTTTACTATACTTGTTCATGTTATCACATACTTGAGAAATGTTTTTTTACAATATTTTTTATCTGTTTATCGATATTTGAAGTCACTTCCCGCCGTCTGTACGCTTAGATCTTTTAAACTACGCAACGGACTTTGATGCGGTTTTCATTAATAGAAAGAATGATTTAAGAGGAAGGTTTATGTGTATAATACATGCATATTGTAACACTGCACCCATGCGAAGCCGGCGACCGCGCTAGATACAATATTAACCCTTAAAAGTCAGAAGCAGTACTCGAGTGGTTAAGGAAATTATGGATGATAAATCCCCTGAGATTGAGGTGATAATTACTAAGTTATTTATTTCTAATATAAGTGGTATGGTTAATCGTGGTTTATTGCTGATTTTTCTCAGAATAGAGGTATTTTCCGAACCTGTCTTAAATTAAACGTAAGATAGATTTTCAAATAAATGTTATTTATAATCTATATTGAAAAAAAAATCTATTTCAATGTTAACTTCGAAAGTAAATAAGTCATTATATATTATATTATAGGCGTATTGTGCACGTCGGGTTGTTTAAAAAAATGGAAATGCAATTAGACTCGAAGATACCCACCCTATCTCTGCTATAATATCCGATTGATTGCAATGCGTCTTTGTAATATTTTATATAACGACGGACATTTAATTTATTATGTATTAAATGGCTAATAGATGTTTATCTGTGTGTATGTATATATGTGTATCACCATCATTACGGCAAATGAAAGTCCCATTCTGAATATACAGATCCCCCCTCCACGACAATGTATGGGATATTGTCGTGGAGGGGGGATATTTGCTAAGCATGCAAGATGGGCTGGCAATCATTTTTATTTTTAGTTGCTATCAGAACGTTCTGTTGCCCATGTCCTGTTTCATGTCCTCTGTCGCCTTTTCAACTCACGACGTTATATACTACTACCTACTACTACCCCATAGTGGAGTCCAATAACAAGTAAAGGGGTAGGGCAGGGAACCTGTAATTAAAGGATAGATAGAGATATGTTTTTTTCTTCTCTTTATTAGGTTTACCAACAATTGATAACACTAACACATCAAATTAATGCAATTACTTAAAAGTATTAACACAAGTGCTGCAATTACTTAAAGATAAACTCCGCATGCATATAACTTTATAAAAAAAAACTGAAAAAACAATAAGTTGTTCCTCAACTAAAATTAAATACATATTTATTAGTAAGAATAGTGCAACATAAACTTAAAAACTAAAAAAACTAAGAAATCTATTTTAATTTACGCTTTTAACTTAAACATTATTGGAGACACTCCCAAGAGCTTACTCCATTTTAAAGGGCCAGCAACGCACCTGCAATTCCCCTGGTGTTGCGGTTGATCATGGGCGGCGGTAGTCACTTAACATCAGGTGAGCCGCATGCTCGTTTACCCCCTCGTCTATAAAAAAAAGACACTTAGATAATGTTTTGGCTGAGTCAAAGTGTGGAACAAAGATCTTCGCTTGGTGGCTGATGGTATTGTGATGCGTGAAACCCAAGACAAGAAAAAGTGGCATGCTTTGAACGAGGCCCATATCCAGCAGTAGATTGCCACAGGCCGAATACAGGCAGCACTGAAATTCATCATTGTCATCATCATTACAGCCCATCACAAGTCCACTGTTGAACATAAGCTCAGCTACCTGCATCTTTTGCCAGTTCGTCGCTCCATCTAGAGGCGAAACGTCCTACACTTCGCTTACCGATACGAGGCTGCCACTCGAGAACCTTACTTCACCACTAGCCGGCTGGCATTGCCACTTCAATCAACTGATGCATGGGGCTATGTCGGTTACTCCGGTTCTGCTGCGGATTGTCATTCCCAAATCTATCATGCAGAGAAACTCCAAGCATATTCCTCCATATCTCGCTCTGATTGCTCCAATCTTGTTATTAGAACCATTTAACTACTACTAACTCAGAGGCATCTGTAGTCTTTCTTGTTTATAAATGGCTGCACGTGACCATGGACGGTGGTCGGTAGGTCCCTTTGTCACTTCAGCTTTAAAAAAATATCATCATCACCACATCATACCACCATGGCGTTGGTGAGTTAGTATGGGACGAAATGATAGTTATATTTTTTATATAACATCATTATATTGTGGCGATACAGTAAATAAATATATAAAGTAAAGTTACAGCTTATATACGTCCCACTGCTGAGCACAGGCCTCCGCTCATTTCTGAGAGGGTTTTAGAGCAAGGAATTATCCGCCGCGCTGCCCCAATGCGTGTTGGCGAACTTCACATGTCTTCGAAATACATTTTTTTTCTTATTTCTTACACATGCGGGTTTCTTTACAATGTTTTTCTTCACCGCCGAGCACGTGGCAAGCAGCACTTTAAAATTGCTATTAACAATTTCATTGGTGCCGGCGGGGATCGAACCCAGTTTGCTCGCGGTTACCACGGCTCGACAAATATATGTATTTATTTATTTAAACTTCGTTGCACAAAAATGTACATAGGTGGACTAACTAAAGCTTGGCGTGCTCAGCAGAGCGGGATGGTATTTTATGCCAGCACACCGCCTGCAATTTCACAAGACGCAGGTTCGGCCTCACATGGAATACTGTTCCCATCTCTGGGCCGGGGCACCCCAGTGCCAGCTATTTTCACTTGACCGCATCCAGCGCAGAGCGGTTTCGAATCGTCGGCGACCGAGCACTTTCTGATCGGCTTGACTCATTGGCGCTGTGAAGTGATGTTGCATCTCTTTGCGCATTCTGTGGTGTTTACCACGAGGAGTGCTCAGAGGAATTGTTCAGATTAATTTCAGCCGCTCAATTTCACCATCGCACATCGCGACAAAAATCGAGATACCATCCATGCCGTCTGGATGACTGGCGGTCCACTAATGTGCGATTTACAAAAGGTTTTATTCCTCGCACAACTTTGTGGAATTGTGTACCACTAGCGATTTTTCCGGACCGATACAACTTAGGAACTTTCAAGAAAAGAGCCCACTCTTTTTTAAAAGGCCGGCAGCCCATCTGCAATTCCCCTGGTGTTGCAGTTGTTCATGAGTGTTTAGGGTGCAAAAAAAATGTATTAAAAAAAACGCCTTAATAAGTAAACTACTTTCGAGGTGCAATTTGATTTCTAAGAGAGAAAATTAGAGATCAGTGAAATAACATAAACATTCACGCCTGTCACCCAGAGGGGTAGGCAGAGACTACGGACTTCCATTTGGCACGATCCTGACATACCTCTTTCGCCTCTTTTACATCCATATATCTACGCATACATGCTCGTCGGTTAAGGGTACTTCTATCGTGGCCCATTTTCAAAATATCGCCAATTTGGTCGATAAACTTTTTTCTAGGGCGTCCCTTCCCGACTCGGCCGTTCACATCTGCCATATAAATTTGCTTTGTCACTTTCCTCATTCATTCTTTCTACATGACCAAACCACCGAAGCATTCCTTTCTTAATCCTGGTCACAACATCATCTTGCATACCACATTTATCAATGAAATAACTATATATATATATATATATATATATATATATATATATAAAAATTGACAAAGAATATGTATTATTTATACAATTATACATTTATAAACACACTCGCACACTTTTTTAAATACATGATCTTAAAAGAAAAATATGTATTGACTGCTCGCAGGATCTACGGCTGGCGCCCCGAATATTATAACGACACACAAAACCTACCTCCGGAAATGCCCGTTGAACTGCAGATGCATATCCAGAACATCACATATTATAATCGGGATTATGTAAGTTAATTATTTCTTTTACTTAGGGTCAAGTATCCTTTGTGAGTCAATCAATCAATAATAATGTATCTGAATCTACCATTAGTTTTAATTTTTTTTAATTACGTAAAAGGTGCGACATATTTATCATTCATATATTCATTTATCATCATTACAGCCCTTCACAAGTCCACTGCTGAACATAGGCCTCCCCCAAAGGAATGCCACAAAGCACGCTCCTGAGCCACCTGCATCCATCGACTTCCTGCATGTCTTACCAGGTTGCCGCTTCCTCTGGTGTGGGGGGTCACCCTACACTACGCCTACCGGTACGAGGCTGCCACTCGAGAACCTTTTTTACTCATCGGTTGTTGGTTCTTCAAGCTATGTGGCCGGCCCATTGCCACTTCAGCTTACTAATCCGTTAGGCTATGTCGGTAACTCTAGTTCTACTGCGGATATCCTCATTTCTAAGTTTATCACGCGGAGAAACTCCGAGAATCGCCCATAGCTAACTGAGCGACCTTGAGCATCCTCATACGGCCAGCAGTAGAGTATATAACTATATTCAAAAATATTTTATGTCCATGTATTTTTATCTTAAGTTAAAGCGCATTAATTTTTTTATTTATAACTCATTTGACCATACTATTTGTTAAATTTGCATTTTAAATGTGAGTTATTCTATAAGTGTCTAAAATAAAAATTAGTAAAATTAGTGTTCAAGGTTTTGTGTGATCCCCCTTCTTAGGTAAAAGCATCTTCTATCTCTTTCCGTCTCTGTTTGTTGTGAGTGGAATTTATCCAGTTTTTTCCTGCTATTTTTATTAAATTGTCAGTACATGTTTGTGTCTACCATCGGAAAGCATAGAATGAAAACTCTGAGTTGCTTGTAGCACAATGTTTTCCAATAAGGATATATATAAATGAACATGGAAATCTTTAGTGAGTATAACAATAAACTATTGTTTATTATTAAATTATTAAGAAAGAAAGAAATATTTTATATAGAATTGGGTGACAAATGAGTAGACAGTCCACCTGTACCTAATGGTAAGTGGATGCTGCGACCCATAGACATGTACATTTATCTTCTACTTCCGCACTCAACATACAAAATCCAGCAGTATTTAGCTGGTATACTGTGAGAGTGTGGTCCACCGGTCGAGCGGACCCATTCTTGCTACTACCATAATATAGCTATAGCGTGACTACCACTTAAGCTAAAGGAAAGATTTTTAGGAAGATCTTGGGACTAGCAAGGAGAGAGGACGGAACGTGAAGGTGAGACTGGAAGAAGTTGACTAAACCAACCTAAGTGGCTTTTACCGTCGGAGGCCAAATCGGATTATGGGTTACTCCACTATGTTAGTTAGTTACTTACTTGTATAATAAAATAATTATTCATGATATCCTGTTCTCTACACTCACCGTACGGAACACAGCAACATTAAACTGCTATTTTACTCTGGTATTCTGTGAGAGTGTTGCAATTTCCCGGTCGAAACGACCCATTCGTGCTAAAAGCATAATATAGTTAAAGTTGATACCATGTAAAACATTTAATTATATATTACAACGTAAACCAATTATGTTGAAATATAAAAATAAATATTAATACAAATGAATGAAAATATTTTTTTTAAATATGCTTGACATTAGGAGATTTTTCGTTCCTACGTTCTTGGATTGTTTTACATACAGAAGAAACAGAAGAGACGTATCAATTGCTCATGGACCAAGATATAGACCTACAGCGATATTTTAATCATTTTGAAATAGTGGGTCGACTTCATTTTACTGTTTACCACTTCGTTTCGCCATATGGAGTACATTTTTAGTATTTTTATCTTTCGATGACAGGTTGAACTTGTAATGTAGTTAGGTACACATGCACATTGTTTTGGTGTGCGTAAGTAGCTCAATTCAAAAATTATAATCAAACACGGTCAGAAGTCAGAACTTAGTTAAACTTAAATAAGTAAACGAAAAAAAGTGATGCAGAGACGTAAAAAGTAATTAATGTGTCCTTTGCTATGCACCGTGTAATGGCGGTGAAAGAATATGCACTAACCCATATAATCCCGTAAATGTAATAGTAGGCGACTGAGGGAAGCTGAATCAGGAGATGGACGGTAGTTTCTTCCATAACTGCTCAATAAAAAACTAATAGTACAAGAACAGAAAGATCACTCTCTGATAGCAAACTTGCGAGTTTAAACCTAGTTACAACGTCGCTAATGTTCATAATACTTTATATGCCTCGGAAGCGACCTTCGTGTAATTAGCCTACAGATAAAAGCGTCGAAAAAAAATTTATGCGGCGCGCGTATTAAATTAAAATGCAGCTTACGTCTGAGTGAGGGTGTCTGTATAACTTAGTCCTTTGTTAAGGACGCTCCTACTGTAGGGTGGTGTGGCAAAAAAAATCATTTGATATTAGTTGGTAGTAGAATACACCGAGGTGTTTTGCAATGTATGCAATGTACTAGTAATTTGCTGATAATAAGAACATTAGTGTTCAATGTGAAGGTTAATATACAACATATAGAAAAATTAAGAATATAACATCGTGAATGTCTTTGAAAGTCGGATAATTTGCTGTTTGCAAATATGCGACACGCAACGGCATTATTAATGAAAGAGTGGCAATGGAAAGTGCTACTATTTCCAATCTCTTTCTTTTATCGACAAAGTGTATAACCGAAACCAGTATATGTTGATCTACTATCTGAGTAGTACTGGGAGGTCGACTTACACTGATGTTTAAGGTCATTTATATTATACGCGAAAAAATCAAGAGGCTGTGGTTGGGTCGCTAGTCAAATAATAAATCTGAGACTATGGAGCCAGTAACTAGGTACCTAATTATCTAGATATAACTATAAATAACAATATCTTAACTTTCCGTGGCCTTAGAAACAGTAAAGAATTAAAAGTCGACATTCTTATTGTTATTTAAGTAGTCGTATGCTATGCAGTACCTTTTTGCTTTTTGAGTGATAATTGAATAAAAATCAAAAATAAATGTCAAAATTGCCCGAATACTTACAAGAGAAAAATACTTTTTGTTAACGTAGGCGCGCGTCGGTTCGAGCGCGCGCGTGTCAACCTCACGGAATTAGCCTCTTGTAGGGGGCCGTGCAGCGTAGGTGTATTTTCGTACCTGAAGCGCGGAGTGAGATAGGCCTACTATAAGCTTTTTTATGTAATGTATCTTATTTAAGGTTACAAAATATTATCGTATTGAGATAGCACAATTGCGGAGTGATGGTAAGAATTACCATAGAATTACGAATGGTCGCCAGTTACACAAAATAGCATACTGCATGAAAAAATATCACTAGGCCATACAAATACTTGTTTTTTGTTCTGTTATCAAAGCTTCCGCTATGTCAGAGTATCTGAAAAATAAACACAAGGTTAAAGATCAATTTGTTGCAGGCCAACTCGGTGTGGGTGTCGTGCCAAGGTGAGACCCCGGCCGATAAGGAGAACATTGGAGTAGTAAAGTACATGCCTTATCAAGGTTTCCCAGGGTATTTCTTCCCATACGAGAATGCAGAGGGATATCTGAGTCCGCTGGTAGCTGTGCATTTAGAGTTGCCAAAAAGTAAGTTTTATAAATGACTTCAAAAATTATGGAAATTAATTTTTATCACGCTTTTTAGCTTCGCGTGTATTTATCTATCAATCAATGAAACGTAATTTTTTAATGAAATTTTCAGAAATTTTTAGACGGCCGATTGAAATGATAATTTGCATAATAATTTAATAACTTTGTCCTAGTATCCTGATCAGGGCCAATGGATAAAATAAAATAATTATCAGAATGATCACTGCTCAGGTTTCTACTTTTATTAATTCGTTTATGTTTGTACTTGTGAGTCCGACTCGCACTTGGCCGGTTTCTTTTATAATAAGGGTTACTAGCAAGCACACAGTCCACCTGATGGTAAGTAGATGCTGTGGTCCATAGACATCTACATCTATTCTCGATTGGAATAAAAATGCAGATGCGTTGTCACCCTTCAGGATCGGGACTAAGATGGAATGCCTTGTTACCCTTTAAAAGGGTTGTTGCCAGTAAAGAGGGTCGCCTCATAAATTTAGAGTAAAAGTAAAGCCTTTATTCGTCCCTGTGCTGGTCTGTGCTTAAAGTAAAGTAGAATGCAAAAGTAATCATCAATAAAAAGTCGGAGTGTCTTAATTAAACATCACAGCTGATGTAAAAAAGCAACTTAATGCTGCTAGTTTTCGTACTGAGTGTTGAGACCCACGGTCCGTTTTAACTATTATCCGGTCCGGTTTAATTATATATTCCATCTTAGTCCTCACGCTGATAATATATTTTCATTTTTATTCTAATCTAGGATCGATGTATATGTATAAGAGCCACAGCATCCACTTACCATTAGGTGGACTCGTTTGTCGACCTTATTCTACAAAAAACTTGTAATATAAACATTTGTTTCAGCCGGTATATTGATAAATATCGAGTGCCGCGCATGGGCGAAGAATATCAAGTACGACCGGAGGGAGAAGTTAGGCGTCGTGCATTTTGAGATAATGCTTGAGTAGAGTTTTTGTACTGCTTACTACTGACTACCTCCGACATTATTGGTAAAAAACAGCCTTAAGCTTTTGTATGTATCTATTCAAGATCTGATTTTTATTATTAATAATTGACATATTATTATGTACTAAATTTTAACGCCTTTTTGGGTGTAACTTTAATGATTATAGTAGGAATTATATTAAAATAATCGTGTACCATACATTAAGATAAGGAAGGGAAGATAGCTATTTAGCCGTTAACGAGTGGAACACGAAAACTTTGTACACTATAATTTAGTTGCGGCGATATTGTCTTGTACACGTGAACGCTGCTCTTAAAAAAGATAAGATACTTAAAATTCATTAAATGGTAATCGAAATTCATTCCTTCTCATTTTATAAATATACCAATCACTCAGGTGAAATCAAGTCACTTTAGAAGTGGGATAGAGTTCTAAAATCAGAGTCTGTCTCATTTCCGACGTTTTCTTGATCTTTAAGGATAAGATTGTGTGTGTAGTGCACATAGTCCAGTTTTCAATTATATAATATTCAGGCGTACCATATCTTCTCCTTTTGGTTTATATTAATGTTGTATAGACTTTAAACACAAAAATTAAATCTAATACTTAATATGGAAATTGTTAATTTGACAATATTTGCAAATTTTTGGTCCAGTTTTCGTTTGGTTACATATATTAAGCATTCGTCTTCTTCAATGGGTAGTGAAAGTGTAGGGAATACTAAAAGTCTATCTCTTAACATCGCAGCTATATGAGGTTGCTACTTTCACCAATAAAAATTAAAACAGTGGAATAAAATAATTATATTTCAAAATGGCGACCATATTATTCCCATGTGTTCAGTTCTAAGCTATGTTTAATGATTCGAGTCTTTCTTCAAGTCTTAAATGAGTCAAGGTCATCGGAATTTTAGTTTAAAATTGTTTGCAAAATCTTTGACAGAAAAAAGAAGAACATAATAAAACGTGAATGATTACTGTCTCCTTGAAATTTGTATTCCATTTGGCATGTAGGTACATAATATGATAAAAAATGAATATGACTTACTTATGACGCCGAGGATTCCGATATTGGCTAAGTCAACAAGGGGAGTGCCTTGAAACTGAGGATATACGATGAAGGGGTCCTTTTTAGGGTTCCGTAGTCAACTAGGAACCCTTATAGTTTCGCCATGTCTGTCTGTCCGTCTGTCCGTCCTCGCTTAATCTCTGTGACCGTTAGCACTAGAAAGCTGAAATTTGGTACCAATATGTGTATCAATCACGCCGACAAAGTGGTAAAATAAAAATTGAAAAAAAATGTTTTATTAGGGTAGCCCCCCTATATGTAAAGTGGGAAGTGATTTTTTTTTTAATTTCAACCCTGACGTGTGATATATTGTTGGAAAGGTATTTAAAAATGAATAAGGGTTTACTAAAATAATTTTTTGATAATGTCAATAATTTCGGAAAAAATCGCTCCAAAAGTAAAAAAACAATGTGTCCCCCCCCTCTAACTTTTGAACCATAAGTTTAGAAAATATGAAAAAAATCTGGAAAGTAGAACTTTATAAGGACTTTCTAGGAAAATTATTTTGAACTTAGGTGGAAACAACAGTTTTTGTACCAAACTCATAAGTGGGAACACTTACTGTGACGGACGGGAAACTACGGAACCCTACACTGAGCGTGGCCCGACACGCTCTTGGCCACTTTTTATTTTAAGGTTACATGTTGGCAGGTAGTAAAATGAGTTTGAATATTTACGGGGTGAAATTAAAGACATTGACATCCAATGAACCTGTTATTTTACTCATATTGAGGAATATTTTAGGTCAATTAATTATGTAATGACTCAGGAAAAAAGCAACAAAGAAAGTTAAAAATAAGCAGTCGTCGTCAAGACGTAGCAATCTTTGACGAGTGTTGCTTAAGAGTTCACGATTGATTGATATATTTATAAAACTTAAAAATGACTAATTATTATTTCTAAAGTTTTCTTTACTTGCAATATTTAAATTTGCGTTATTTAGTCCCAACATAGTTTGTAACATTAAATTCTTAGTTTGAAAGATTGACAGTGATTTAAATTTCAATCTGTATAATGGTAGAATAGTTGTAATATTTAATTTTTATTTACATAACTGCAAGCAACTATGTTATGTTATACATTCAAATATTGTCACATTATATAAGTTATATATTAATTTAGTAAGTGATCGATCTAATTTAGCCCGTTTTGTATGTGCTCACTAAAACATTTTAATACCCTGTATCTTAGTGTCTTATGTGATCAGCATAAACTTAATTCCGTCCAAAGCATTGCAATGAAGTGCCTGTTACTTGTAGATAGTTTGTATATTAAATATTAATATATGTACTGAATATTTATAATAATATAGGGAACATAATTCGTCCAACATTGCTTAGAATATTTCTAAAAATCAAATTTTAAAATGTTTGTAGGCTAAAGGTTAAGGGTACATACTGTGGTAGTTCCGTTTAATACTAAAAGTGTTTAAAACCGCCATTCGGCTACTAACAGTGCCCAGTTGCAGTGGTTTATTTGAATATTAGTGATGTTAATAAAATTACCTAGATGTCATAATACTGTCCTTTGTATTTTTTGTAATAGGGAATGTAATAAAGAATAAGTAAATAAACAAATGAACCTAATGATTGTGTTGTGTGTGACAGTTTGCAATTGCATTGCGGATTTAAACCCATGAAATTTAAATTTTGCTACAATTATCAGATGCATGTACTTACAATATATATATACGTATTTATAATATATATATATATATATATATATATATATATATATATATATATATATATATATATATATATATTATAAATAAGTATCTCATATTATCATATAATGAAACTTTTGTAGTCCTAAAATTTATACGCTTTCGTATTTCCCAATGTGTTCCAAAAATATCAGTTTTATGCATTCCATTGACCATGAGACTAAAAATTTAATTTAAATTTCGTAAATTTGTTACTACTGTGACATACCTATAAATAAATACATTTATATTTGCATTTTAGACGAAAGGCGGAATTTTTTTTATTTTAACGGTGCTCTCTTTATTACAATAAATAGATCTGATTCGAAGCTAAAAAACTAATTGTTAATTTCGTATGTTTCATTGCAATAACATAAAGTCTAACCAGAAAAATAATTACTTCGTCCACATTGTGTATATTCGTCTAACTAATTTTATTAAGGCACTTTTTTCATTTTGAAACTAGTTACAAACTGGTGGCTAATGAGTGTATCACTTGCTTGTATCTCCACAGCGGATCAAAATTGATTTGTTGTAGTCTTAATAAATATCCTGAGGCTTTTATTCTACACATAAGTCTTATTAGTGACAGAGAAATCACACAGAAAGTGACCTGAACCAAATATATATATATATATATATATATATATATATATATATATATATAATTAATATAAATTATTAAAACGTTATAAAGTTCTCAATCAGGGTCTATATAAAAATAATCTGTAGGTCTGCTTATATTAAACATAATGGTGTAAATATTACTTTGTTTCAAAAAGTTTTTAAAATGGGCTTTTAAAAGATTTCCTTGTTTTATATCTTCAGGTAAGGAATTCCAGCGTTTATTTGCCAAAATGGTAAAGTAGTTTTAATTTTTTTTAATCTCAAGTCACCCTTATTGCAGAGTTTCTATTTTTCTGGTCAGGCTATATTATTCAAATTTATAAAAAAATTGTCATAACTATGCACTTTTTATCATATTTTTATTTAGGAACCTTATTTTGTCTGTAACTATTAATTAAAATAATTCATAAATGCATTTAAATATTTAGATTTTAAGTTTATTATGTTGAATTGTTATTTTTTATATTCTTTTTTCGTCCCATTAGCAGCTGGCTTATGTTATCGAACATTTAAGGCTACAAATGCAATAAAGACATATTATCATATTTTTTTATATTTTTCGATTACTTTTTTATTTACAGAAAAGGAATGACATATTTTGAGACTGAATTGTAAAACCGATTGTTAGTTTATATTTTATCTGTACTGCAAACAATGTTTGCCATGATAATTAGATGAATTATATTAATCTGCTTTTTTGCAGTTATATTATGGCAAACGTTTCGAGTGTTTAATTCAGAAATTAGCAGATTTTTAATAATTTATTTTATTTTGTATTTTATTATTCTAATAATGTTTAAATACATATCAAAATTGTGTACAATACATACATATCTTCATACACTTCCGTCCATTGAAAGAGGGTTTTATACCTTCAATCATATATCAAGTAATTTAAGTAATGTGTACCTCTAATAATGTATAAGATTGAATAGTTAAGGGAAAATAAAACTATAATAATTATACACGCTGTTTTCTTATTTCAAAAGTTTTATTTATTACTAACAGGGGTTAGCGTCTAAGGGAGACATTTAAAATAAATATTCTTAGACATAATCATTACAGCCCTGTATAAGTCCACTGATGAGCAAAGGCCTCCACCAAGGAATGCCAAAATGCATTGTATGAGCCCCTTCATCACCATCATCATCACTACAGCCCTTCACAAGTCCACTGCTGAACATAGGCCTCCCCCCAACGTATGCAACAAAGCACGGTCCCGAGCCACCTGCATCCGTCGACTTCCCGCATGTCTTACCAGGTCGTCACTCCATCTAGTGGGATTCGCCCTACACTTCGCCTACCGGTACGAGGCTGTCACTCGAGAACCTTTTTTCCCCAACGGTTATCGGTTCTTCGAGCTATATGGCCGGCCCATTGCCACTCCAGTTTACTAATCCGTTGGGCTATGTTGGTCACTCTGGTTCTACTGTTTTCTAAGTTTATCACGCAGAGAAACTCCGAGCATAGCATGAGCGACTTTGAGCGTCCTCATACGGCCAGCAGTGAAGAACCACGTGCCGGTTCCGTAGGTCATCACTGGCAACACGCACTTGTTGTACAACTTTGTTTTCAGGTTTTGACGCGAAAGACCTGACGCGAAGATGTGTCGTAATTTCCCAAACGCTGCCCAGCCGAGTTGAATCCGTCGATTGACCTCGGTCGAAGTTGGACTTACCTAGTCGGACTATTTGTGCCAGGTAAACTTACTCGTCAACAACTTCGAGCTTAATGCTCCCAACAAGTACTGGCATAGGATTGACATGGACATTAAACATGATCTTTGTTTTGTCCATGTTCATCTTAAGACCTATCCG
This sequence comes from Parnassius smintheus behrii, assembly GCA_036936625.1. Classification (NCBI taxonomy): domain Eukaryota; kingdom Metazoa; phylum Arthropoda; class Insecta; order Lepidoptera; family Papilionidae; genus Parnassius; species Parnassius smintheus. The sequence continues at coordinate 52,575,121 of JAUPFT010000005.1, forward strand.
TTGGGAGGCACTATTGAGGTCATTCAGCATAGTGCTTAAGTCCTCCAGCGATTCTGCCATAAGGACTATATCGTCGGCAAATCGAAGGTGAGTGATGTACTCGCCATTGATGTTAATACCGTATCCTTTCCAGTCCAGTAACTTGAAAACGTCTTCCAATGCAGTGGTAAAGAGTTTCGGGGAAATAACGTCACCCTGTCTTACACCTCTCTGCAGTTGGATAGGTTTCGTACTCCGGTTCCGTATTCGGACAGCCATCGTAGCCCTACTGTACAAGCACTTTAGCACTTCGATATACCGACAGTCAACTTCGCACCGCTGAAGAGACTGTAGCACCGCCCAAATTTCGACGGAATCAAAGGTTTTCTCATAGTAAACATACGCCAGGCAAAGTGGCAGATTGTACTCTTCGGACTTCTGTACAATTTGCCGAAGGGTATGTATGTGGTCTATGGTATTAAAGGCTTTTCGAAAACCGGCTTATTCGGGAGGCTGGAAGTCGTCGAGTCTGCGTGCGAGGCGATTCGTAATGACTCGAAAACAGCAAGTAGACGCGGCTCAGAAGGGATATCGGTCTGTAGTTCTTCAAGAAGGCGTCACCTTTCTTGAAGAACAAGACCACCGCATTTCTGCTCCACGCCTCCGGATTAATGCCACCATGGAGGATGGAATTAAAGAGCCTCTGAAGGACTACAAGTACCGGTTTTCCACCCGCTTTCAGAAGCTCCGCTGTAATTCCATCCTCGCCCGGGGACTTGCCGTTTTTAAGGTGCTGGAGAGCCAATATAATCTCGCTCAGACTGACGTCCGGGATATCATCGGAATAGTGTCGGATAAGACTTGCTCTAGGATCGTTACTCACACTTGCGTGTGGCTCCAACGATGATGTGTACAGCTAGCTGCCCACAGAACCTTTCAATCTCACTCAGAATCTCAGGTGTCCCGGAAACGATGCTGCCACACTCAGTCTTCAGCTTTGACAGTTGGCTCTTACTGTCAGACAGATCTCTGACAAAGACTTTGGAGCCCTGGTTCCGCTCGATCGCTTCTTCAATACGTGCAGTATTAAAGTTGCGTAAGTTTCGCCGTATGCATTTTGAGATCTGTCTGTTCAGTTGCCTGTATGCTGTCAAATCTGTTGACGATTGTAGCCTCATTTCACAGCCATGGGATTAAGAGTGTGATCGGAGAGTTTTTGTGTTCTTCTGCGGCGGGTCTTGCAGAACTTAACTCCGACCGCATGGACAGCTTCCACGAGCTTGTCATTCATATCGTCCACTGCATTGCAATCTTCTAGGCACTGAAAGCGGTTACGTTACTTGAGCTGAAAGGTTTCGGAATTCTGGATTAGAGCACGAGGGGGACGGATCGTTGACTTCAATAGACGAGACCTCTCCAACTTAACGTTTAGGTTCAGTTTGCCTCTAACCATTCGGTGATCGCTGCCAGTTTTCACCCTTGCGATCACCGAGACATCACTGAACAGTTGGCGTCTGGTCGTCATAATGAAGTCAATCTCATTTGTTGTCGAACCGTCGGGGCTCGACCAGTTCCACTTCCTGTGTGGCCGCTTCTGGAAGAAAGAGTTTATCATATAGAGTCCCTCTTTCTCCATAAAGTCGGCTAGCTGCTGGCTCCTACGGTTCCGTTGCCCTACTCCAAATTTTCCTAACATCAGCTCACCGCTTTCTCTTGTGCCTAGTTTTGCGTTGAAGTCTCCCATCAATACCGTGTAGTGGGGTTTGGAGGCATGCATGTCTCTAGAAATATCCTCATACATTTCCTCCACCTCTTCATCGGGATGTGCCGAGATTGGTGCGTAAACCCGTATGACCTTCAGCGAATACCGTTTGGTGATTCTGAGTATCAGGTACGCGACCCTCGTCGACACACTCCCAGTCTTTACAACGTTGTTGACGAGAGACTTGTGGACGATAAATCCGACACCTCCTTGGGACACATGGTCGCCCTTCCGCTGATAGAACAAGTTGCCGGACTCGAGGATTACCGTGTCCTCCCCCTCTCTTCGGACCGCTAATAATCCAATAATACGCCAGCGCAACTTGTCTACTTCTTCCAACTCCAGTATCTTCTCGTATACTTAGCATCCACTGTAGCCAGGAATAGCGGCTCGCCGGGGACTGGGGGCCGTTTGTTGTACTATAGTATGACCACTCCGAAATGTGTCCCTCATTCGCAATCAGTGCTCATTTGTGCGACAGAGAAAGTAGTATACAGAATTTCTGTAAGATAATAAGAGATGACACTATTGCATTATTGTGCGCGCGTCGCGTGCAGCGTCTCGCAAACGAACACATCCAAAAATAATGCCACAATTTTCAAGATGAAGGCGCATCTAACTATTTAAATCTTTGGACACGGCCAACAGTCAAGGACCGCATCTCGGACCCAGTCGGTCAACCTGTGGTGTGATGAGAAATTGTACATAATAATTACTATGATATACAATGTGGCGGCCCTAAGGTGGTGCGAGCGGTGCGAGTGCTCCGGGCGCCGTCATCGGGGAGGCGTCGAAATCAACCGACACGCTACCACCGGTCACCGGTCACCAATTCACTCTCTTATCACTAATATTCTGTTTTGTTGACGCTAATTAGGAAGTCAAAGCACGAGTATTTTTTTTTGCTAACTCGTACAAGTCAGTAAGTGACTCTTCGGAAAAAGGACTAACTGGCCTCTTTCTTGATGCATTGTCAAGGTGTTTGACTTAGACATGAATGATTGTCGAGGTCAAGAGTATGTACAATAATGGTGCGAACATAGCAGGAAAATTGAAGGTATTCACCTCTCAACCGCCCTCAATTGCACGCACTATCCCCGTAGCCACCACTCCTGGTACCACCACATCCAAAACCACCACACTAGGAACGACACACCACTCTCGATAATACGATATGTGTTTAGCATCTACACGAGGCATCAACAGGTGAAGTAGTCTCTGTGATGGCTGAAAGCTAAGTGAACAGCGAACAGAAACAGTTCCTCTTTGATCTACGAGTTGTATAAACAGCAGCGTGAGGAGAGCGAAGAGAGTGCTAGGAGTGGGTGTGATCGGATTAGTGGTGACGAAGAGAGTGTCAGCCTTTGCAGAGTCTACTTCATCTGAGGATGCCTCGTATAGAGGCGAAACACATGTTGTATTATCAAATATCAAGGGTGGTGTGTCGTTCCTAGTGTGGTGGCGCTGGGAGTGGTGGTGCTGAGAGTGATGTTGCTGGAAGTGGTGGTGAAGGAGATAGTGCACGCAACTGAGGGAGGATGATTAGGGTGGGTGCTCTTGCAGACTGGGCAGGGCACATCATTGTATTTTATTACGCGGAAATGAGCAAATTAAATTCTAACAACTTCAATATAATGGATTTCCGCAAAGTAACGCCTGATTCTTTTAACTATCGAAAGAGTTAAGTATTTGCGCGTAACAATCAACCAAAAATTAACGTGGAGCCCCCACCTTAGCAACATACGGCTAAAATTGTTTTAGGTACGTGCAGTCGTATGGTTGGGAACAACTGGGGCTTGCGTCCCAGTGTGATCCCATAGCTGTACAGCAGCAGCATATTGAGGCTGATTATCATCTACGCCTCCAATGTCTGGTGTAATAAGGCCTACCAAAAGACGACTGCGGACAGACTAAATAGTCTACAAAGGACTGCCTGCTTAATAGCAACTGGAGCGATGCGATCATGCCTGGAGCTGCTCCGTCACCAGTTGGCGAGGGCTACTTTGTATAGGATTAACTTCCCGGGTGGTCTGCGCTTGCTTTCCTAAAAATAAAGATCCATGCTCGACTGAATTAAGAAAACACGGGTCTTATGCGTGATCTCAGATATCATGCGTCCACTATAAACTTGTAATAAAAATTATGTAGTGGAACTACCCTCCAGAGAAGACTGGCTAAACGGACAGGTTATCTGTGAGATCGGTAGCCTTATATGGTATAACAAATTCAAACTTAAGATGAATTAGGATAGATTTACCTTTATCTTCCAGAATTCCAGAAAACAGAAATTTTCATCATACTTCAGTGTGCGGAAATCAAACCTCAAAAACACCACGTCAATCATATAATCTGTATAAACTCTGACAGTCAAGCAGCACTGCTAGCGCTGAGATCAAGCTTGGTGAACTCGAAGTTAGTTGGAGACTGCGTGAACCGTCTAAGCGCCTTCAAATGTAACAACAGGGTCGTTTTAAGATGGGCTCCATGCCACGCGGGTATTGTAGGTAACGAACTTGCCGATGAGCTCGCACGGGAGAGCATAAAGAGCACACAATTTGGAACCGAGCCATTTTGTGGAATCTCAAAAAGCCTAACCCGATTTACCCTCGAATTTCTTTATCACAATAAATCACTTAAGATCTGGTCACACCATGCTTAAAAAAATTTAAAATCTCAATCCGGGCTCATGATCGTAAATTATTTCCAGAAGCCCTGGGATTAGGTAAAAATAAACTGCGCATTTTGGCAACAGCCCTGACTGGACACTGTTGTCTTAAAAAACACATGGCGATTTTGGTACTAAACAGTTTAAGGTTATGCCGGCTTTTTCCTTATCGGAAGAGACACCCATCTGGGAAACTATCTAATTCGCCCAGAAGAAGTGAAATTGCTCACGGCTAAGCAACTCCTATTCATTGAAGACATAGGGCTTAGCAGTGAATATAGCCATAGCAGCGATTACAATAGATCTTTCTAGACCTGCATAGCTGCTCGCACAATAAAAAGCTATGCAGTCCGAATCTATGGATTTACCAAAGGTGCCGTATTGTTTGAAAATTTTGTCAGAATTTTCAAAACAGTACCAAGCCTTTTTATTTGCACTAATAACAGATAGATCCAATTTTTAAACTTGCCCGACACCGAAGGTAGAACATATTATTTGTGTACGAAGCCGTAGGTGAGACACCAACTGATCCTAAAGAATTGTTTAAAATAAACGTTTTTTACAATTAAGTAATTAATACAATCCAAAGTGCATTGGTTACTTGACTTCATCATCATTACAACCCAACTGACAACAAGTCCACTGCTGAACATAGGCCTCCCCCAAGGTATGCCACAAAGCACGGTCCTGAGCCACCTGCATCCATCGACTTCCTGTATGTCTTACCAGGTCGTCACTCCATCTAGTGGGGGGTCAGCCTACACTTCGCCTACCAGTACGAGGCTCTACTCTCTACTCGAGGACCTTTTTCCTTTTTTGAGACAACAGTTGTCGGTTCTTCGAGCTATATGGCCGGGCCATTGCCACTTCAGCTTACTAATCCGGGCTACGTCGGTCACTCTAGTTCTACTGCGGATATCCTCATTTCTATGTTTATCACGCAGAGAAATCTCGAGCATAGCTCTCTCCATAGCTCGCTGAGCGACTTTGAGCGTCCTCATACGGCCAGCAATGAAGGACCACGTCTTAGTTCCATAGGACATCACTGGCAACGCACTGCTAGTAATCTCAGATTACTATTACTCCTAGGCAGGCAGTGCCAGTTGTCACTTAACAAAGGCCTTTTGTGTTTGGGCATACGCCATGTTCAAACAACAATAATTCTTAAAGTAATAAACATACAGCTGTAAACTCTATGTTGCATTGTAGCTTAACTCAAAATCTGTCGATCTAGTATAAAAATAAGTAGGGTAAACGGTGTTGTTTTTGCAGTAATTTACAATAATTTGCCGATTGGCATATTTTTTTATATTTATTTGAAGTTCAATTTTTTTTCTTCAAAGTTACAAGTATGTCAACAAAAATTTTGATAATGTAAACGATAAACAATATTATTGGCCTCCGAATGAGTTAATTTTTATCTCAGTAAGACCAAAACTTTCAGAGATATGACTTTTTTCGTAAACGCGTAGAGAATATCTCAAGAAAAAAACAAAATGGCTGCCAAATAGAGGGGGCGGGGATTAGACCTCAGTGTGTAGTGTATTTTATATTAAAATGGCTGTATTATAAGTACCTTAAATATCGCTAGTCCGTGACCGGACACACTGTATAATAATTCAATATAATAAAAATCTGCGGTTGCCAATTTACCGACCAAGCGTGGCAACTATGGCAAGCATCATCCCTGAGAGAAAATATATGGGGAGTTCTATATTCATCAATGGAGCTTTGATAGGTTGTGTTAAAAAAATGTAATTAAGTTATGGTTTTCACCTACCTGTCAAATTCTCGAATAAGTTTCGGACTAAGTATGATTTCTGGTGTTCACATTTTTGACTCCAATTCCACCACATATTTTAATTGTAATCCGAAAGTCAATACTTTTATAACTAGTAGTAGCTAAGAGTAGAAGCGATGACGGATGTGAGGGTATTTAAAAATTTGTGTGCAATAACACAATTTCGCAGTAGAAGGTATTTCGCATTTTTGTAGTAACAAATATAAGAAAAATTATATCGTTTTTATATTTCGTATATCAAAGGGTCATTGTAGAAGCGTGCTCGTCGCGACCCCTGCCAGCCCTTTTCAGGGCTGCAATTCTACACAGCTGCACACCCATGCAAACGAGGGTTAGGGCGTCCCCCCAAGGCGACGCACACCAGCTCGTTCCCGTTGGTGTGGAATGCAGCGCGCAAAGCGGCGATGGGGACCGCCACCCGTCACGCACAGCCCGACACGGCGGAAGGTGGAGGACGGAGTGCAGAGTAGGCACGTGGAACGTTAGAGGGGGCATGAAAGATAAGACGAATGAGTTGATCGAAATAATGAAAGAAAGAGAATTAGATGTGTGTATGTCGGAGACCAAACGGAAAGGCAGTGGTACTGAAGAGCTCCCTGGCGGGCCGTTAGCTATATGGTCCGGAGTCCCGCAAAGCGAGAACGCCTGCCAGGGAGTGGGGCTGCTGTTGTCGTCCCGGTTAGTCGATCTTATGACCGAATATAAGGTTGTGAACTCAAGACTTCTCTGGGTTCGCTTTAAACTGGGACTGACGAAGTTATTCCTTTTGGCTGTTTATGCGCCGGTAGCTTCGTCGTCCAGGGCTGAGCTGGAAGAGTTTTGGGATAATGTAAGAGAAGTTCTAGATTTGGTTAAGGGAAACGAAAGAACTGTTGTATGTAGTGATTTAAATGGATGGGTAGGTATCGTTCGACCGGGGTACGAGTCGGTGCTTGGAAAGTTTGGCGATAAAAGGGTTAATGATGCTGGCAAGCTTATACTGGCTGTATGCAAGGAAAAGGGTCTTCTTGTGACAAACACTATGTTTAATCAGAGGAAAATCCATACGTACACTAGAGAAAGAAAGAATGAGAGAAGTGTGATTGATTTGTTCCTGGTGGATGAACGACTGCGAAAACAGGTGGTGGATACACGAGTGTTCAGGGGTGCTAACCTGGGAACACAATAGCAACCCGAGACATATTATGTTCAACATTACATGTTACCGCATCCATTTAGCATGTTTTATCACAGAACCTGCGCTAACACTAGGCGCGCAATGGAAAGAAAATAGTGTAATTAGTTTGTACACCCGTGACGTATGAAGGAAAGAAAGACAATTATACACCCCGGAACATACATAGCATAGATGAATGATTGGTCTCGCTGCGCGCAGCGAGACCAATCATTCATCTATGATACATAGATATACACGCAAAAAGCATAAAAACATAAAATTTTAAATTGATACTCTACGATTGTAGCTGTTCGTTTAATAGTATAGTTTTGTATTTTGTACGAAAACTATACACTGATTGTAGGTTTCGAAGAGGCGGAGGAAGGTTATTCCAGCACTTAGTTGCGGCATATCTGAAGCTCCCACGGAACGCGGCAGAATGATGTATGGGTATGAGCAGCTTGTACGCCGAAGCTCTTGTCGAATTCGTAGCACTGTCCCGTGCCCATTGTAACTTATTATAAAGATAGGAGGGAGTTCTCGTTTTGATTGTGCCAAACAATAAAGTGGCGAAATGTAGTTACCAACGGTAATCCATTTTAAGCATTCTTGCGTTGTTAATATAAGGTGTTACATGGGCACGTGGAGGAATTTTATAACAGAAGCGGGCACAGGCATTTTGAACACGCTGGATAAGTTTACTTGAACGCGCGAGAAGTCTAGGCCCTAATACCGCGTCAGCGTAGTTAAATTTAGATAGTACTAACGATTCGCATAATTTCTTGCGCACCTCGGTGCATAAAACATTTCTGATTTGGTACAAAACTTTCAACCGGTAAAAGCAGTTCTTAGCTGTATTAATTATCTGTTTTTCAAACCTCAGTTGCTCATCCATTACTATTCCTAAGTTTCTCGCCTCGTTAACACGCTCAACATTTACATTTTTTATTTTTACCATTGGGTGGGCAGCTAACACTTTACTGATTTGTGCTTTAGTACCGAGTAGCATGTATTTTGATTTATTAGGATTTAAAACTAAGGTATTTGCTTCAGACCAATCTGCTATGCGATTTAGATCATCATTCAACTTTTGTATTGCATCGGCACTTTCACTGGGGTGGAAGGAAATATATAGCTGCATATCGTCAGCATATATGTGGTACTTGCAGTTTGTTATGCTTTTTGTAATATCTGCACTATACAAGGCAAAAATCAAAGGACCCAGTATTGAGCCTTGCGGCACCCCTCTCGCAACAGGAGACCATTCGGAAACTGTTCTAGAGCCGTCACTATTCGTGACTTCGACAATCTGCCTACGATCACTAAAGTAACTAGCAAACCAGTCGACTGTGTCGGAACTAAACCCATAAAACCTAAATTTTGCTAGCAGTAGACGTCTATTTATTGTGTCAAATGCACGGGAATTGGCGATGTGTTCTCTCTGGCTACCCCGTTAGGGATTGTGCGTGAAGATAGGTAAGTAAGTATATCAAAGGAAAATAACCAAAAATATACTTAGTTATGTTCAGCGTGTACGCTCGAGAAAACCAAAAAAAAATCGAGCAACTTGACAAATTAAACGCCTTTGAAATATATGCAGAAGGAAAGAATTTTCTGTTAAAATCCGACTTTGTTTCAGAATTTGTTGCACGTGAGCAATGCAAAACATATAAGAATATTTCATCCTAATCTGAAAATACACTCTTTTTAAAAATTTAGTCCTTGAAATAATTCAATGCTCATTGTATAATTTTTTACTAAATGTTTAGGAATAACTTCTTCTCGACTGGATAAGCGCGTTACTATTATTGTATTTTCTGTAAGATTATAATGAAATCATTAGCAGCATTAAGCTGCTTAAAATTATCTTAGGATTAAATCCATCAAATATATTACATAGCCCTTATTATATAAATAAATGTTTCTGTTTATTATTATTATAGTATTTTTTAATAGAATTAAAATGACAAGCGAGCACAAAGCCAGCCTGATATTAAGTGTATGCTATGGCCCATAGACGTCTACATCTATCCTCGACTAAGAATCAAAATGCAGATGCGTTGTTACCTCTGAGGTTTAAAGTGAAATGTCTTGTATCTAGTAAAACGGGTCTCTGGATCTCTACACTCACCATCCGAAACACAGGCGCAATGAGCTGCAACTTTACGCTGGTATTCTGTGAGAACGTGGTCCTTCCCTGATCGGGCCCATCTTCTTCTTATATGCAACTTCTATTTGTAAATTTTGGAAACGTACACTGCATCATTGTAGGGATATGTTTCATACTTTTTTTAATTATTTAAAAAAATGTTACATCCACACTAGGATTTTCTCTAGCATCGTGGGGGCAGTTTACATACCTACACAATTTCCATGCAGATCCGGAGCAATTATTTGTTTGCCATAAAATACTTGTTCTTTGTGGTTTTCAAACCCACGGCCGTCAGCGCTGCAACTCATTGCTAAGCAACTATCCCAAGGGTCGTCATTACATAGCGGTCATTCATTACAGCCTGTCAAAGTTCACTGCTAAATATATGCTTCTTCAAAGATTTCCTCATAGGGGGGATATTCACCATAGTTTCCATCCTTGGCAGGCGCGTTGGCACCCTCAGTTTTTTATTTTTTTAGTTGTAAGAAAGATACTTTCTTATAGGATAGGTGACAAACAAGCACACAGTGACCTAAGTGTATGCTGTGGCCCATAGATATCTGAATTTAACCGCGATTAAGAATCAAAATGCAGATGCGTTGTCACACTTGAACACTAAGACCTAATGCCTCGATTCCAGTAAAACGGGTCTCCGCTTTTCTACACTCACCATATGAAACACAGCAGCATGAAGCTGCTATTTTACGCTGGTATTCTGTGAGAGCGTGGTCCTTCCTCGGTTTAGCCTACCTATTTATGCTACAACCATAATATCTGCAGCGTAGCTCCACCATGTATGCTGCCCAACGTCTGGTTTGTTTTTCTCTGTCGTCTCTTACGACACCTCATAGGATGATGCGGGGAAGTGGATATTTTTACACCGCCTCTACATGGTAAATAAATAAAAAAACGTTTACAAATATTTTTTAAAGAATTACATTAGTTAGAAGATTAACATCGTGTGACTCTCATGATTTACTCGATACAGCCAGAGTTCATTGGTGGTTGTTAAACTAGGAAATAGGAATAAAAAAAGCTTTATAATGTAATTCACTTCAAAAATATATAGTGTATGTTAACTGAAAGTTAACAATGAAACAATAGATCGATTGCAACGACGAGCATGGACGACGACATAGGCTGGCTAGGAGACATAGGCTGGCTAGGAGATATAGGCTGGCTAGGAGACATAGGCTGGCTAGGAGACATAGGCTGATAGGAGACATAGGCTGGCTAGGAGACATAGGCTGGCTAGGAGACATGGGCTGGCTAGGAGACATAGGCTGGCTAGGAGACATAGGCTGATAGGAGACATAGGCTGGCTAGGAGACATAGGCTGGCTAGGAGACATGGGCTGGCTAGGAGACATAGGCTGGCTAGGAGACATAGGCTGGCTAAGAGACATAGGTTGGCTAGGAGACATAGGCTGGCTAGGAGACATAGGCTGGCTAGCAGACATAGGATGGCTAGGAGATATGGGCTGGCTAGGAGACATAGGCTGGCTAGGAGACATAGGCTGGCTAGGAGACATAGGCTGGCTAGGAGACATAGGCTGGCTAGGAGACATAGGCTGGCTAGCAGACATAGGATGGCTAGGAGACATGGGCTGGCTAGGAGACATAGGCTGGCTAGGAGACATAGGCTGGCTAGGAGACATAGGCTCTTGTAATTGTCGAAAAGTTCATATCTGTGATTTTATAAGGGATAATGGACTATTTATATGATGATTTCGTTGAGGACCCCATTTTTATGTCTGGTGATGACTTTAGTGATAGTGACACAGCCACAAGTGACGACGATGACAATCAGATTTGGAATTCTCCTAGGTTTTCAAGGCATTCTCTGATAGTGATCTACCTCCATTGCCTGAAATACAACGGCGTAGGTGATCACAAACAGCACTTATCAATGTGGAACAACAGCAACCAAATGTGTCAATTACTTCTTGTTCTATTGGTGCTCAAATTTCTGAATAAGATTGGATTAAAAAAAAACTGACAAATATGCAATGGGACATGCCTAGTCATGATGATCTGATAACTCTGGTATGAAAGATATTTATGTCTGAATTTTAGCAAATGAGGATCCAGTAGACTACTATGACTTGTTTCTGACCTCTGACATTCTAAACGATATCATTGATGAAAGCAACTTATACGCAACACAGTGTCTGTTTTCTTCTGATCCTTATGCTAGATCAAGAAACCACCTATGAACTCCAGTAACCGGGGAAGATATGTTGAAAATTTGGGCTCTATTTGGATGAAAGCGTTTGGTCAAATTACCAAGTATCAAAGATTACTAGAGAATTCACAAACTACGGAATACCTCCAGCTCGTACTGTTGTGCCTCGGAATCGATTCGATCTCAATCTGAAATTTGTCCATTTCGCCAACAACCAAACTGCTGATACTAATGGAAGGATGTAAAAAATAAAAGTAATCAATATGTTTATAAAAAAAAGACTATTAAAATGTCTTCACACCAGGACAAAAGTTTGTGTCGATGAGTCGTTGGTCGCTTGGCTCGGTAATGCTATTTGCCGGCAGTACATTCCGAACAAAGGTGGAACGAAAAACATCGAACCTGGTTGTAAACCGCGGTAAATTGAAGGAACGTGACACAGAAGTATCAGAAAAAGTGGTCCTATCATTAGCAGATGGTCTTTTCAATGATGACAGGACCATGTACACGGACAACTACTACACAAGTGTTCCACTTGTACTGCGAATGCGTAAAAGAAAGACGCATTTAGTAGCGGCGCTGAGAAGTAGCAGGAAATACATACCTAGAAAATTGAAAAAACGTGAAATCGCAGCTCAATAATCGGGTATTATAGTCTTGAAATGGCGTAACAAGCGTGATGTTCTCCTGCTTTCCGCAATGCAATCTGGTCTAAAAACATTCACCAAAAGAAACTGAATAGGTGAAAGCATAAGAAAACCTACATGTATTGAAGATTATAACCATGGTAAATCCTCAATTGATGTCATTGACCAGATGGCTACTTATGGATCAGCTTTACGTAGATGCACCAAATGGTATCGGAAACTGATGGTAGACATTATATGGGGCACAAGCTTGGTGAACGCTCATTTTTTATATAAGTATAACCAATATACTCTAAAAAAGAAACTAACAATAACGGAGTTTGGTGACCAGGTAATCAGAAAAGCTTGAAAAAGCCAGTACATCAATGACGGCTACACCCAGTTCATCAGTCAGTGCCAAGCACTGCATGGTCACTATTATGAAAGACGGAGTGAAAATAAGGGACGTTGCCCTGAATGCTGTAAAAAATATGGCGGGGAAGGGAAAACCCGCGACGGAAAACTACGAAAAGCTTCCCAAGTGGTAACCAAATGTTCTGTTTGTGAATTGCCCTTTTGTAAAAGTTATTTCAATGATCGTCACTAATTTTTTTTGTTGATTTTCAAGTACAATTATAATAATTTTTTTTATTATTTTGTCATTTCTGGTGCCATATATATAGAAAGAGATGTAATAAAAACACTAAAAAGTATTTAAAGTTTTATTGATTACTTGCCTAAGTATCCGGGAAATATCACTATAAAATTTAAAAGGCTATTACTTTCTTGAAAAATAACCAATCCCCAGACCATTTATACCGAAGAAATGCGGCAGGCCAACGCTTTCATTTTTGCATAATAAATATATAGGAACCACGCGTCTAAAAGATACACAGCTCTTTTACCAAGTAGAAGGATGTGTATGCTTTTGGATACACAATGTTCCAAACACGGAAACGTATCGGCTAGCAATGCTCCCCGAGTTCAATATAAAAAGCTATCTAATTAATTTTTTATAATTAATTTATTTAAATTTAATATATTAATTATAATCTATTTTGATATATTTTTCATTATTTATGAAACTTAGTGCTGAAATAAGTACACATAAAAATTTTAATTGTTACGCAGTAAGTAATCGATTACTAACCGATGTTGGTTAACAATCGATTATATCTATTATCGGTAGCATAGTGGTGTTAATAAATAAATAGTACAGTTGCACCCTGTTTTCTACATCTACATCTACACTAATAATACTATAAAGAGGAAAGATTTGTTTGTTTGAATTGAATAGGCTCCGAAACTACTGCCCCGACTTGAAAAATTCTTTCACTATTAGAATCATACATTCGCCCTGATGAAAATAGGCGATAGAATATTTACTAAGAAGTTAGGGATCCTTATGAAAACTTCGTTAATGTAACGCACGGTGTGAAAAATACCAAAAAAATTCTTATATCGCGTACGCTGCGTAAACAATTGACAATAAAGCAAAGTTATGTACTACACTTTTATAGAAGATATCAATATCTACAAAAAAGTCTGAAATATCATATATCTAACTATTACGGTTATGTCACAATAACTACTTTTCATGTCAAAAAATGCAATAGTAACGCAGTTACAAACTAGGCTACATTATAGATAAAAATGTTCATATTTTGTGGCAAATTGAAAAAATATGAACGATATCGCTTTCGTATGTATAAAGGGTTGATAGAAAATCATCAAGGGTCGTTTCGTAACTCAAAACTTTTCATGTACCGTGTATGATGTATCTCTTTAAAACTGGAAAAAACGCGTTTTGGGGCACTTTCTGGGGCGCGGGGAGTCGACGCTCATCCGGGAGGGGAGGGAGATTTTTTAGAAACTTTGCTGTATAACGGAAATATGCCGATAGGTAAAAGTACTTTATTAATTTTGACAATTTTAGCTAAAATGATTGAACTAAATGAGCGAGGTGTCACGGCGCAGACGTGATATACGCGGGTGAAACCGCAGGGCACAGCTATTTGAAATATTTTAAGACAAAAACATTTTTAAAATTTTTGTGTCTGTTTTACTGTCTATTCCAGCCAGTGTTGCCATATATACAGATTTCCCCGTATTTATACAGATTTTCGGTGTGTGATACAGATTAGCACTGGATACAGATTTTTATACAGAGTTTTCTAACTCTATTGATTGGAATACCATAATATTCAACTTAAAATAAAATGAAGCAAAATAAGTGACTAGATACTGCGTTACACAAATTCATGATTCTATTCTTTATGGTTAATTTATTTTTTCACAACGTAATTAGTTAGTATGGCAGAATTACAAAAAATGTATACAAGGTGTAGGTGTGAACACCGTTGTCACTAAAACCATAGGTAGTTGGCTTTAATATAAAAATATTTATCCGAATTCTAATAAAAAAACCCTATTTTCTTTCATGAAATTTAAGAGGTTTCTGTCCGAAACCGTCCGTAAATTCATGGATACCCTATGCGCCCGGGTGACGTAATCACTGTAAAGATCATCGCCCGCGCTAGCTACCCACACTATATTCCAATAAAAACACAATAGGTACACCCCCCCCCCCCCCCCGATCGGGTTCCCGCCTTGTCGTGGCGGGGGGGCTTAGTAGCCGTGGCTTGGTCTCCCGCGGTGAACAAAGAGGAACCCAAATGGCTGGTCCGAGGTGGAGGGCCGGCCTGAGGTGGCCACTCCGAATGGGCTTGGGAAGCCCGCTTCGGATGTGTGTTGGTGGGCTGCGGTGAGAGGTGTGTCCTCCCCACCTAGGGCTGCAGCCGAGGTGGAGTCGCGGAGGAAGAGGAGTGTTGGTATGGCGATGCGCCACTCGCCCTATCCTCCGCGACTCAAACGGGGCCGCACTGTTGATGCGGTGGTGGTGGGGCTGCGGGGGGAGAGGATTGTCGGTATTGCGAGGCGCCGCTCTCCCTACCCTCCGCAGCCGAATGTTGGTTGGCGGCGGAGCCATAGACCAGATCCGCCGCTGGGGTCGGGAAGGCTAGTACTTCTAAGTGCTCGTTTTTCCTGGCCCCACGGCCTTCTTGCATTGGACGCGGGGGCGTCCGTTGCGCAGATGAAATTGGAGGCCGTGGAGGAAGGCGCGCCATGTGTTCTGGTGCGCCTTACCTGTGAAGGAGAACGGGGAGGAATATTCCTCTCCCGAGGAGGTGCTGCAATAGGGCGGCAGGCGCTGGTGAGGCTGCGGATGTGTGCGAAAGCGTTCCCGTGGCCCTGCCAATAAGCGACAAAGGTGGAACACCATGGGGTTTTAGTCGGTGCGAGTCCGACATAACCCGTCCTTGCTCCCGCGAGGCGGGTATGCGTAGGCATTTCCCCTTTATTACGATATTATATTTATTACGATTATTTATACTATTATGTTAAAAAAAAAAAATTAGGTACACACCACCTGTGATGTAACTTTTCCTTCATACTTTCACCCTGGCTTAGGACAGGCAAAATTGAGGAATTAAGGAAAAATGGAGGTTTTACCAAAAAAAAATGTTGTTGTTTTTCATTGAATTCGTTCGTTTCATTCATCGAATCGTTCTATAAGTGAAACCAAACCACTGGTTTCAAGTATAACGGTGTTTACATTAACGCCCTGTGTATAAAATATGTATGACTGAAAATAATAAAGTTAAGTTAAAATATGTTCATTTGGCAAATGTTTGAGTTTTAATATGTTTGCTTAAATTAATGTTTTCAGTTTTGCTATATAAAAAAATTAGTGTATAGTGTATATTTTATACGTGGTAGAGAAACGTTGCAGCTATGTCGTGGTGGGTCGAGTGTCAGCTATAGCTGACGACCAGCGACCGGGGAAGAACCACGCTCTCACAGAATACCAGCGTAAAATACCAGCTTAATACTGCTGTGTTTCGTATGTTGAAAGTAGAAATCCTGAGACCCTTTTTACTGGAAATGAGGCATCCCCTCTTGTTCCTCAGGCGTAACAACGAATCTGCGTTTTAATTTTTAAGCGAGGATAAATGTAGATGTCTATGGGCCACAGCATCCACTTGCCATCGGTGGACTGTGTGCTCGTTTGTCACCCTTATTCTATAAAAAAATATTTTTATTTAATTACGATAATCAAACCGTATCTGCTTATCACGTTAGTAGTTATTCCCTGTTTTTCAAAAAAGCAATGATGATGATGATGATGTTCAATTATTCTATTTTGGTTTATTAAATTATACAGATTTTAAGTTTAAATAGCATACAGATTTAATACAGATTTTAGCAGTGTCTAATACAGATGAAAGGTTCAAGACATCTGGCAACACTGATTCCAGCTAATCTCCAAAATGCTTGAACCAATTTCGTCTGAACTTTCACTGGCAGATAGCTAATGTTATAAGGAGTAACTTTGGCTACGTTTATTTTAGAAAAAGTATTGGGGTCATGAAATTCAGTTGTAATAAATTTTACGCGAACGAAATCGCGGGTAACAGCTACAGTAGCGGAGTCTTGCGGAACGTACGGATGTATTTACGTCGTCAGTTACGAACGGATGTACTTATCGTGCAAGCAGCCCCCGCACATAGAGGGCGCCTGATGGTGTGCCAGTGCTCTTCTGATTGCGTCCTAGGGTGGAGATTTAAAAGCGTTGACAATATCGAGACTTATCGCCAACGACACACCACCCTAGGATACTACTTGTTCCGACAGAGAGGGGACGCGCCTGGTAGTCACTCCTATAATGATGGCGGAAAGCGATGGCTACCTACACTTTGCCTACTGATACGAGTAACGTAACGCCACAAACGCCTCCCCCAAGTAACGCCACAAAGCACGGTCCTGAGCCACCTGCATCCATTGACTTTCTGCATGTCTTACCAGATCGTCAATCCATCTAGTGGGGGGTCGCCCTACACTACGCCTACCGGTACGAGGCTGCCACTCGAGAACCTTTCTTCCCCATCGGTTATCGGTTCTTCGAGCTATATGGCCGGCCCATTGCCACTTCAGCTTACTAATCCGTTGGGCTATATCGGTCACTCTGGTTTTACTGCGGATATCCTCATTTCTGAGTCTATCACGCAGAGAAACTCCAAGCATAGCCCTCTCCATAGCTCGCTGAGCGACCATGAGCGTCCTCATACGGCCAGCAGTGAAGGACCACGTCTTAGATCCGTACGTCATCACTGGCAACACGCACTGGTTGTACACTTTAGTTTTCAGAGATTGAGGTATACCTGATACATTTATTAATAATTATGAACTCAACATAAGTAGAGATAAGGATGATTTTTGTATAAACGATAAACACACGAACTTACAGTCCACCTGATGGTAAGAGCAATAAAAAACCAGAAATAAAACAGCTTCATGCCACAGCAAGATTAACCGCCAAGCACTTGTCATATAAATATGTCTGGGTTAAGTATGGCCGTGTTTATATGAGAAAAGATGATAATTCAACTGCCATACATGTTAAAAATACAAACACTCTTGACACTCTAAAACAATAGATTTTTTTTGTTTCTTCCTTTTTATTTGAATATAACTTTTTAATTTTTATATAATACTTGATAAATTCTTTATTAATGGATATTTATTACCAAAACGTAAACAGAATCAGGACCAAAGTTACAGATATTTATTTTAATACTTTAAGTTGTAATTTTGATGTTATATGTTTTACTGAAACCAATTTAAATGATAGTGTATTTGATTCTGAAATGTTTGATTCCCAATTTACTGTATTCAGAAGGGACCGTTATACAAGTTGTATTTCTAAGCATGATGGCGGTGGCGTATTAATTGCTGTTAAGGACAAGTATCATGTAATTAGACAAATGAGTTGGGAATGTGAAGTTGAAGATCTTTGGGTGAATATCCTTCCGACCAATGTTTCCTGTCGAAAGCTCCACTTATGTTTATGTTATCTCCCTCCCGATATTTCTCGCGACCACTTGCAAGCCTTTTACGACAATGTTCATAAAAACGTATCTCGTGTTGAGGATAAAGACACATTTTTACTTATTGGCAATTTTAACACCCCACATCTGAGTTGGTCCCCTAGCACTTATAGTAACGTTATGACACCTGATATTTCATCCGACTTTAAATCTAATTATCTTGTTGATATTATGAATCTTTGTAACCTAGTTCAACTTAATTCAGTCTATAATGTGAATAGCCGTCTTCTTGATCTTGTCTTGTCAACAACTGAAAAAGTGCTCGTAACATCTACTGAGCCTTTTACTCGAATAGATTCACATCACCCTCCACTAAAATTGTATTAATGGAAAAATTTTAAATTTAAAAAAATTAAACGTGCGCAACCATTAAGATATAACTACCGCAAATGTAATTATCCTGATTTAAAAGAGGATCTAGCAACTGTTGATTGGTCTAACTTATTAGATGAACCGGATATAAACGAGGCTGTCGATAAGTTTTACTCTCTTTTGAAAAAGTTAATTGCAAAACACACACCGCTTGTAAGTAAAACCAATAACAAATATCTACCAAGGTATACTTCAGCATTAATAAAGTGTCTCAAAGAAAAAATAAATATCACCGTCGTTTTAAAAAATATCATAATCCTAGAGATTACGACACTTATTCATTGCTACGCACGAGATGTAAAAAACTCACGGAATCGGTGTACGCATCATTTATTACCTCCATGGAAGAAAGTCTATCGGATAACATAAAGATATTTTGGAATTTTGTTAGCAATAAAATAGGTAGCTCAGGTATGCCACAGACTATGACTCTTGGTACGGAATCTTCTTCGGACACACAAGGAATATGTGAACTTTTTTCTCGGTACTTCAGTTCAGCTTTCGAAGTTTCTCAACCTGTCATTAACCAGGATTTTGTTACTAATGATATTGTAGACTGTGATAGTTATTGTAATTATAGTATGTGTAATATAGAACTAAATCAGGATACAATATTGGAAAAATTAAAGAAATTAGATAGTCGCAAAGGTCCAGGGTATGATGGTATTCCCGCTATACTTTTCTCAAATTGTGCAAGGCAACTGTGTGAACCACTAACATTATTGTTTAATAAGTCATTAAAGTCTGGTGCTTTCCCTTCCATTTGGAAATTGGCTCACATCGTACCCATTCACAAGTCCGGAAATAAGTCTAACTGCGAAAATTATAGACCTATTTAGCATTTTGTGCTGT
This sequence comes from Parnassius smintheus behrii, assembly GCA_036936625.1. Classification (NCBI taxonomy): domain Eukaryota; kingdom Metazoa; phylum Arthropoda; class Insecta; order Lepidoptera; family Papilionidae; genus Parnassius; species Parnassius smintheus. The sequence continues at coordinate 52,594,618 of JAUPFT010000005.1, forward strand.
GTTGCTAAGGTTTTTGAATCTGAGTTATATGATCATCTTTACTTTCAAATTAAGCCGCTTATATCTAGCAAGCAGCACGGTTTCGTGAGAAGCAGATCAACAGTGATCAGTGACTAATTTGTTAGAATACAAAAACTACTTGTGCGAGGTTTTCGCCGTGGGTGGGCAGGTTGACGCCGTGTACACTGATTTTACAAAAGCTTTCGACAAAGTAAACCATTTTTTACTCTGTAAAAAATTAGCTATGTTGGGTATTCATGGAAATCTACTGCGCTGGATTCATTCGTACCTCGATAATAGAAGCCAACTTGTCGCTCTCAAAGGTTTCACGTTATCTCCTATCAAAGTTATATCCGGTGTTCCTCAGGGTACATCACATCTCGGCTCATTATTTTTTATTGTATTCATAAACGATCTGATTTGTAAACTGTCCAGTCCCTGCCTTCTATATGCTGATGACTTGAAAATGTACCGTGTAATACAGGATTTATCTGATTGTGTTAAGCTACAAGATGATATTGATTCAATATCCGAATGGTGCCGGCTTAACGATATGCATCTCAATGTTAAAAAGTGTTTTATTATAACGTTCACAAATAAGAGATATAAACAGACATATGACTATAAAATTAATAAAGATTCATTAGACAGAAAAACGGTAGCAAAAGATCTGGGTGTGCTGTTTGACTCTAAATTAACATTTCGTGAGCACTATGCCCACATTAAGAACAAAGCATTCCGGTTGCTAGGTTTCATATCGAGATGCACTAAGGACTTCAAACAGCCTCAAAGCTTCCTGACCGTTTATAATAGCCTTGTCCGTAGTATTCTTGAATATGCTTGTGTCATTTGGTCTCCCTGCTACACAGTGCATTCGGATAGTATAGAAAGCGTCCAAAAAAGAACTCTTAGAATACTTAGCTACAAATGTGGTCTTGGTCGCAGTCTTGTCGGTTATAGTGAGAGACTCGACAAATTTAAAATGACCTCTTTACTTATTCGCCGTAAGGAATATGACCTTATATATTTACATAAAATTTTCCATAATGAGATTGATTCCGGTTACCTCTTAAGTAAATTAAACTTAATTACAAAGCGCAATCCCCGAATTCCTAACAACACATTTCACCTGCAGACTTACAAGAATAATACGCCTTTTTACAACCCGATAATGAGAATGTGTCGACTTTACTACGAGATATCCATGAAAGTCTCCCGCTTGGATATTTTTGACCCAAGATCAAGAATATTCAAAAGAGTAGTAAAAGAGCTTGCAGTCATACACGCTCATTCCCATATCACATAGATTTTAAATTTGATGTACGTAAAATTTGTTTTTTGTGTTATGTCCCATATCACATAGATTTTAAACTTGTTGTATGTAAAATGTGTTTTTTTTTTGTATTATGTAGTAATGTACGGCATTAATATTAATATTGTTAAGCGTAGATTTGATCTCCTCTGTAGTAAAATATGAAAATGATGTGTCAACATACTTAGGAAAACAATCTGGCACAAAACTTTTATATTTATATGTGTAACTTTTAATGTATTTTGATTGTTATCTGTTTTGTTGTCCGTATAATAAATAAATAAATAAAAGAGGCTCCTGCAGTTCAAGGACATCTGAAGCCAGCGTTATACAGAGGAGGCTACAGATGCGTTGTCATCTCTGAGGACTCAGATGAGGCCTCACAGTGTGTAATTATGTTGACTTGACTCTCAACGCCCCGGGACACTGCAGTAAAAACTGATATTTTGCGGCAGAAATGTGTGCGAGGGTGGTTACCAGCTCAACGGAGTCCTAGTCAGAAAGGAGGTCCTACCACATAATAGGTTGGGCAACTTCGTACAAACAAGAAGCCCTGAAAATTGCTATACAAAGAACGAAAAACGTCATTAGATAACGTTCTATTAGATAAAGTTAAGAACTAATTCAGTTTAACGGGAAACTTTCACCCCACGTTCTTTATCCTGGTCTAGTCAACATTGTTTTACTTTTTCCAACTTCATGTTCATATTCTAATTCTAATTAACCCTAAAAATAGGCTCACGCCTCCTCATTGACACGCATACAAATCTGCACACAATATAATCTATCTATCAATTTACTTGCCTAACTACCTGCTTCTTAATTTAATAAAGTACTTAAATATACTTTTTTATAGCATTGGATGACAAACGAGCACACAGTCCACCTGATGGTAAGTGGATGCTGTAACCCATAGAGATCCACATTTGACTGAGGACTAAGATGTACAAAACCAAATTGAAAATATAAACTGAAGAACCGGCATGATTTTCTAATTTCTTATGTTTTGTTTTGTTAAACTCAAGGTTAACAAGAACTATCAACAAGTGGTTATTTGTTCTACTCTTTATAATAATATCACCTACTTGAGGGAATTGCTTGAAATAAACTGTAATTCTATTGAGAAATGATTGCAAGTGGCCATGATTTCATATTAAATATAAATTATTTATTGTTCTAGCTTGTAGCTTGACGTTTGATATCTATTGACTAATTTTGAGATGTGTAGCTTATTGTTTTTATTTTTTATATATATTTTTACTAAAAAATTAATATGAATATAAATTAATAAGTTTATGACTTTTTTTCCCAAAATTATTTCATGTGACTATTTAAAGTGTCAGTATAATATAATAGAATATTTTATTGAATAAAGATTAATTATTAGATATTATATTTTTTGAAACTATTTTTTATTTGCCAGTGGTACGGAAAAATCCTGCGAGGAACCAGCAAGATATCAGGATTATCTTTTCGAAAATTTTACAATAAAAATTTATTCAGCAATCATTCTACTTATACAATATGTATTATAATTTATTTTAGATACCTAACTTTTTAAATGATGCCAGAAAAATAAAAAAAATAAAAATGCAGTATAAATATCATTTTGATTTTATTTTATAAAATTGTAATAACAAACAAACCTACATGCACACACATAATAGGGATAATTTTTATAAAATTTCACACATACGAGTACATAGATTAAAGACAACCGATTTCATTGTTTTATTTTTCTGAAATGTAATACGTTGAATAACTGACCAAGTCTAACGCGTAGTAGAAATAATGAAACCTGAACTATCTGACCAGAAATCAAACGAACTACCAATTTGACTAATAGATTGACGTCGAAATATTAGGAAATAAACAGTCTAATTTACAACTCGCTTAATAGAGAGCAATTGAAGTATATTGGGTGAGCGTTGAACACCTCAGGGCGAAAGCTGACATATAGTAGATAAATTAAAACATATGATTCGTTCGTTTCCTCTTCTCTACTACTTTCATAAAGCATAAGGCATCTTATAGATAAGTCTCTCGGTAGATAGTCTAGGATCTAGGTAGAGTCAGAGAGTGTTCTGTGGTCTTAGAAAAGCGGTGGTCTTAGAAAAGCTTTAGGCCGGTGTTCTGAGACAATTTCGAGTTTAAGCTCCAACTCCGCAATGTCAAAATTTGATATCTATACCACAATAAGTTACACGAATTTCCATAAAACGTAGTGATAATATACCGAATCTTTGAATTTCGACATCGTCGTGGAGTTTTTATTTTATTATAGAAGGGCAACAAATCAAAATGTAGATGCTTTGTCACCCCTGAAGACTAAGATGGATTGCTCCGTTTCCAATAAACACAGCACTTTAAGCGGCATTAAGCTGCTATTTCAAGCTGGAGTTCTATGAGAACGTGGTCGTCCTCTGTCGAGCCGACCCATTCGTTCTGCAACCACAATATAGCTGCTCTACCATATGTACGTATACGCACTTTGATCAGTGCGTCATCAGCTTTGCCCAACCTGCAAAGTGTCCCTTATGGAATACATTTCATCACTTAAAACTTATAATATAAACTTGTAATAAAGCGTTAATGTAATATCCGTTACGACCATGTGTTCTGTAATAGCGACTTATTATTTATTTCAGCTGTGTAATGTAAAACAGCATTTTGAAAACAAATTATAAGTGCCTTATTGAAGGCACTTATTATTATTGGTTGATATCAACATCATAACGCCTTTAACGCAATACTAAACACACACAACATCGTAACGCCTTTAACGCAATACTAAATACACACAACAGCGTAACGCCTTTAACGCAATACTAAATACAGACAACATCATAACGCCTTTAACGCAATACTGCTAACTCCGCTACATCAAATATAGAGCCATAATATATATCTATAGTATTAAAGATTTACATGATACTGTTTTGAAGCAAATCTGTGTTATATTGTAAGTAGTTTCCAAATGCGTCTAATAGAGCAAGTCAAATATTTCTACATAAACAATTACAAAAGAATAATGTACTGCTGCTATTTTCATCATCGCTGTGTTTCGAATTTGGGAAAACAAAAGCTTTCAAATAGCTACTATAGTACAAATACCATAACTACGTAGTACTATTATTTATTCTTTGCCATAATTCACACCGAAATAGCATTAAAACCTTGTTCCGTAACTGATATACCTAGGCTGCACTAAAAGTATCGGGAATGGAATATATCCACTGTTCCTGTCATATTAAAATCTTTTTAATTGAAAACTCCTTGGTTTTAAAAATCGAATACCATTTATTTATTTAAAAAAAGATTCTCGGTCTTGTCACAAGGTTTTGTCAAACTTGTTTAGTCGTTGAGAAAATGGAATTGACTCGAGAAAATTCAAGAGCGATGATTTATTATGACTTTCGAAGTAGTTTAAAGCAAAAATAGTGTGTGGACCGGATGATTTCTGCATTTGGTGATGAAGCCCCATCCAAAACCACAACTTATCGCTGGTTTGCTGAATTTCAACGTGGACGTGTCAAGCTCAGTGATGATCCTCGTCAAAATCGTCCAAAAACTGCAGTCACCCAAGAAAACGTTGATGCGGTGCGTAAGCTGATTGAGGAAGATCGACATGTGATATACCGCGAAATTTAGGCAACTTTAGACATTGGTATGAGTCAAATACAAATAATCTTGCATGAAAAATTAGGTGTAAAAAAGTTGTTTTCCCGATGGATACCGCATTCGCTCTGTGAAGAGCAAAAAGCGGCTCGCGTTACTTGGTGCGTCAGAACTCTCGAAAGATTCCACACAGGATCCTCAAATGCTGTACACAACATCGTATCAGGTGAAGAATCTTGAATATACGCGTACGAACCCGAAACAAAAAACCAGTCACGAGTTTGGGTGTTCGAAAATCAGGTAAAGCCAACAAAAATTGTTCGTTCGCGGAGTGTTGCAAAAAATAGTGGCCACGTTTGTCTCCAAAACCGGCCATGTTACGACTATTCCTCTTGAGGGACAAAGAACGGTTAATGCAGGATGGTATGCTAGCATTTGTTTGCCACAGGTCGTTTCTGAACTCCGTAAAGAGAACTGCAACCGCCGCATCATCCTCCATCACGACAATGTGAGTTCTCACACCGCACACAGAACAAAAGAGTTTTTAGAGCAAGAAAACATAGAATTATTAGACCATCCGCCGTACAGCCCCGACCTAAGCCGTAACGATTTCTATACTTTCCCTAAAATAAAGAATAAATTGCGTGGACAGAGATTTTTATCATCTGAAGAAGCTGTGGACGCCTACAAAACGGACATTTTGGAGACCCCAACTTCCGAATGGATGGTAGCTTCAATGATTGGTTCCATTGTATGGAAAAATGTGTCAAATTTCGCGGAGAATACTTTGAAAAGCAATAAATACATTTTAAAATAGTAATGTTGTGTCACTTCCTTGATTCCCGAAATTTTCAAGTCCGCCCTCGTATCTCATAGCGCTATAGTTATAGTTTTTAGTCATAAGTTTTATCGCTCTTATTTTTATTTGATAAACCGATTTATGAAATTTAATATCGTTTTTGCACGATAGGTCCCAAATTTTTGAAAAACTGTCGACTATGTGTGAGCTTTTGTGCTATTTGTTGTGTGTGCTTTTGTGCTATGTGCTATTTGTTATTTTAGCAGTGTTATTTGTTTAATAATAATAATGTTCTCCACTCCAGATCGAATTTCGGTCACGGCGGCCAGTATCAACGGAGACTAGCCATTTATGCTGGACAGGATTATAGTGCCCGAGTGTATGCGCAAGCACAAGTGTACTCTATTCCCTCACCGTTATAGTCTGATGGGACGGTCATCCCTCAAGACCGGAGAGATCATGATTAGGCGCAGGACCTACGGCTTTAAGTGCTTTTCGAGACATGGTTGAACACCGCCAAATTCCTGACTCTGGGCTACTACTATTGAGGACATATGTTAGTGACTAGATTAGTCCATTAGTAAAGCAAGGGACGGTGTGTGAGGGTTTCATATAGCTTAACCCATCGAACCCTATTTTTTGTCATGGTTGCAGACGGGTTCATATTGCTATGTACTAAACCTATAGCAAGCATGAAGACACCTTTTTAACAATTGTTTTCTTAATATTGAAAAACATTAAAAATATAATTTTATCCATCTTATCGATAAGATTAAAGTCGCAAGTAAAATTTACCGTCTAAAGGGAAAATACTTTAATTACAGAAGTCGTGAGTGCCACCAAGGAAACTTTGACTTTTTATTTTATTAATAAGTCGGGTAGGATTTATAAATGTGGCATTACATAGATTTTAAATAATCATTAAACATATTTATATTATAAATTTTTTGATGCTTTTCGCATAAACTCCTGGCGTTGCTTTCTATCTCAAAGCGTAGATATAAAATATGAAGATTTTTTATGGGCCTATCGTGAAATCCTTAGTGAGCGTCTACATTGCTAAATGAGTAACTATACTAAATTTCTTAATTTTAAAGATATCGTGATGAGTCATTCAGTGATATTGTATATATATATATATATATATATATATATATATATATATATATATATATATATATATATATATATGTAGTACCCGGTTGACCGAGCTTTGCTCGGTATTTTTCGCTCGATTTTTTTAATTATATTTAGATACAAATTACATACTGATGAATTATAAATAATATTTTTTGATCTTAGCGACATAACAGAAAAAACTGAACTGGTTATTTGAATAAAAAATCATGAGTGCAATTATTTTTATTTAAATTTTCGTGTTTTTAAAAAATACTAAAAAAAGGGCTCGAAAAAAATATATTTTCTCAAAAAAGAAAGAAACTTGAAAAAAAAAATAAAAAAGTCGGTCGGTCGGTCTGGGCTCGAACCGGGGTTTTACGATTTTGTGACCGCCCATTATACCAATAAGCTATTTATAATCAATACCAAACTGTCAAAATTTACCTTCTTATTCTAACGATATTGTAGCAGTTTTTAATTGCCTAAAAACACGGACAAAAAGACATTTTCTAAAAATAAATCTTAGCTAGATCGATTTATTATCCCCGAAACTCCCTGGACACTAAATTTTATGAAAATCGTTGGAGCCGTTTCCGAGATCCCGATTATATATATATATATACATATATACAAGAATTGCTCGTTTAATAGTATAGGATTACCTCAGATGGTATTACAGACAGATTCTACAATTTTATTTATGTGTATAGATATAGATTAGATAGCAGCGAACTTTTGTACGGAGACCGGAAAGAGGGTTTAAAAAAGTATATTAAACCATGTATATTTGGTTATATTTGAACTGAAATTTAATTTAGGTCCGTAGACAACTGAACAGGTTAGGAGATGGAAACAGACTAAGGTTATCCAACTGCTCCACTGTACCGTAATCCTAATCAGGGCCTTTGTAGTTAGAACATTTTTCTGTTCTATAGAAACTGGCATTGCATATTTAGTTCCACAACTCCCCAAAGGACGGCGCTGGAGTAAGTTTACGTCCGAAAACGCGTTGTTTTAATTAATTAAATCAAATTCAATGATCGTATTACATTGATTAAATCAACGTGTTAATAATGTGAATTTAAATATTTTCACCAGAAAATTAGTTAAACAACTAATTTATTAAGATTTATCTGCTATAAGTCTAGTTTATTTGTTTAATTGGAAGATGGAATATTGGTGTTATAACACGTAATTATAATTTCTAAACGTGACCACCCGCTACCACCATTTTGTTTGTTTTGAATTTGACTGTGCTTTGAATGTTTTAGATTTTTCCTATATTTTCTTACGACTTGGCTTTTCTTGGACTCCGATTATCTTTGCTTAATACAGTGACCCACGCACGTGAAAGGGACTTCAATTATCTATCCTCCGGACATAGTTCATATAGTTCAGTGATGGCAGCGGATAAAATATGCTGTGTTTCAGGATGTACTAAAAGCCGTGAGTAAATCCAATTATTTACAGATTCCACCAATTAATATATTATTTCTCTTTCTCTTTTATACATAAGTCAGTGTCACCTTGGGCAACAAAGTGATACCTAGCGCGGACGCAGGTAGACCAAGAGTTCTGTATCACTTTTGCACCCTTAGAGCCACTACTTTGCTATGTATACTTATAACACTACTGCTTATACTACTGTCATTACACTTTTCAAAAACACTTCTAAAATATTAAATTTTTTTTGTAGGTGAAGATGGCTATGTACTTCACAAATTTCCGAATCCTACAAAAGATCCGACACGATTTTGTACATGGGTTCAAGCAGTTGGTGGAAACCTTCTGTGCTTAGATGATATAGGTATATGTATTTAAGTACCGAAGAATTTGTCATACACATTTTGATTCCAAGTACTGGACCAGGAGTAAAATGTTAAGCAATATTGCAATACCAACATTGCATATGAAAGGTTAGTAAAGATTTGCATTAACATTGTTGTAATGATCTATTCTTAATATTATGAATGTTAAAGTTAATATGGTAGTTTGTTATTTACTATCAAACATGAACAATTGAATGTATAAATGTTGATTCATTGTTAAACTATGTTCTGCAATACTAATTTTCAACTTCCATGTTGACAAAATATTGTGCATGATATGCAAAGCAATTTTATTTTTGAATAACTATTTGATTCAAACGATAATAAAAAGCTTATAAATTAAGGTTATTATAAAGCTTATATGAATATCAAAATCTACACCAGTACATAAATATTAAACTTTCTCAGAGTACATCTGGGAAGAAACATGAGTTTATGTTGCAATAACAAATATATAGTGATTTAAAGATATTTTCCAGTGAGAACATACTATATTCTAGAATATTTGTAATTATTTTTTAATCTTATTGTCCTTTAGTATCTATAATGATTTCTTATATTTACGCGAGCACTACACATTGATTAAAACCTACTTTTACGGATTTTATCGCGTTTATTTTACTATTATTTTTAATTCCCGACGTTTCAGGCGCTTTCCAGCACCCATGGTAAAGGGGGACTGAGATGACTGACGTCCCAATGTCATTGTTAAACCCGGAGTACCTTCAGCTTTTTTTAATTATTATTTATGGTCCGATCTATGCTAAATGAACTGACTATGTCCTGAGGTCTTGCAGTGGTATGCTTGGGTTTAGTTTTAATTTTATTGATTATAGGATCCCAAGCAGGTGGTAGTACCCAGCCTCCTTATGTATTGAAATTAGGATGTTTTTTAATTTCAATAGCCTCACGTATCATCCTTGGTAGGAATCGGTGTTCTTTCGCGAGGATTTGTGGTCTTTAAAATCTGATGTAATGGTTGGGCCCGTCTAGGATATGATCGCAAACTGCAGACTTCCCGGAACGTTGATGCTTCACATCAGCTATATGTTCTTTTATGCGGGTTCTAATTGATCTTTTTGTTTGTCCTATATAAGAGAGACCACATTCACAATCAAGCTTATACACTCTGGCATCTTGTAGAGGAATATGTGGTGGAACCATACAACAACTATTTATCACGCAATAATAGGGCATCTTTTAAAGCGCACCATACATCTGTCCTATAAATCCCAAACATCATGTATAATATCACTGCATTTATTATTCTAAAAATCGTAGGCATTTTATAAGTCCTTCCTTAAAAATAACACAGTAGATAGGTGCAGTGCGGGCCCTTTGTTTATTAAAGTATTCATTTATTAGCAAGTATAAATTCCAAACATCATTAAAATATAATATCTAGAGATACTTACCCATTTATATAATTATAAATCAGAAGGAGATTGTGAATTAAAAGAGATAAAAAAGAGTGCCAGAGCATTAAATTCAACTTTGCTCGGCATTTATTTATAAATTACACATATAACATAATATATAACAGAAAATAAAAGCACACAGTAAAATTGAAATAGGTAAAATAAACAACATTACAATTTTAATTGATCATTATTAATCATCATTGCGACAGTCCACTGCTCAACATAGGCCTCCTAAACTAAATATATAATGTAAAATATTACACAGGCCTTTCGTGAATTGCCACCCCGTCCCATATGGTGTTGTAAAAGTCGGCAGAGTAAAATAAAAATATCAGGAGATGGGCGGCGGCATCTTCCTATAGAATACCACAAAAAACTTTGGTTGCCACAAGTGTAGCAACTATGGCTAAAATCATCATTAATATAACAATATTAATACGCATTAAGGTTATAATCATCATTCTGTATTTTCAATATCATCACTTGATGGTAATATATCATATAAAAAAGATGCAGGTGGATCAACCTCATCTCGATACTATGCCCATGATAGAAACCAAACTAAAATAGCAGCTTAATGCTGCTGTGTTTCGAATGGTGAGTATAGAGAACCGGAGACCCTTTTTAATGGTAACAAGGCATTCTATCTCAGTCCTCAGGGCTGGTAACACATCAACATTTTGATTTTAAATTGAAGATAAATGTAGATGTCTATGGGCCACAGCATCCACTTACCATCAGGTGGACTGTGTGCTCGTTTGTCTCCTTATTTCTATAAAAAAAGAGAAAATTACTTTTTATTAATCATCCTCTCTTACAACTACAGCATCAAGGAATGCTGCATGTGCTGGTATTGTCGGCTGATGCCTGGCCCACCCAAGATACCACACAAGCGTCATAACATGTGCATAGCACCCAACTGTTCTTCTACCAACTAAACAATTGCAGCAATACTCTATTATAGCTTCCCTTCCAGACAAATTATTTTCAATTAATTTATACACATAATATACTTTTCTAGAAATGTGTCTGGATTTGATTTTGCCTCTTATAAGTGAATTGTTTCCACTTCCTCTAAAACAATACTCTGGTTCATTAATGTTTGCTTATTTCAATTCTGTACCCTCCGTGAAACCTGACATGTTCACTATAATAGGACCTTGCCTGTTGAATTTGATATGTTCCTAGGGCAAATAATATAACTTCACTATATTCTAGATGGGGGAATATAATATTAGTATTGGAATGAGCTGTAATACTAGTAAAATCAGATGTTCGTCTATTCATATTCATACTATTTATAAAATCAGATAAATTATTATTTAATGGAAATCGTTCTCTAATCACATTTATGATTTGCTCAGCATCATTCCTGTTTTTTAATCGAACATCATTTTATGCTTCCATAGCTGCAAGCATTAAAATGCTTGCAGCTATGGAAATCATTTGCATCATATGTGGAACAGTTTTATTAAAAAAATCTTGCCGAAATATTTTAAAGTCTCGTTTGAAGTACCTGTTAACAACTTCCACCACCCATCGGCATATGGTCACACAACGACTCCTGTTAGCTTGCTCGGTGGTGAGCAGATGTTCGCCCTCAAGCAGGGATTCTGGCATATATGTTCTGTAGCTGCAAGCCTCTAACAAACTAATTAAATCTCTAAATCCCCTGTCTAGAATAAAAACATCGTTATTTTGAAAGTATTGTCTGAGAGGAGAGTTTTCATCTCTGAAAAGAGACTTCATTATATCTGCATCAGTTGTGGTAGCTTTGTATGGGCCAAAGCAGTCTACAATGTAGCCATCAGGTGTCACCAGCAAAAATGGTTCTAAGAAGTTTTTGTATTTATGTAAGGAATATGTGTCCTTTTGGAACATATAATTGGAACTTTTGTTTATAAAAATATATGTCCCATCACATATAACTATCGCATTTTCATTATTTTGATTATAAATTGCATTTGGAATCATTACATTGTGTTGCAATAATTGCTCACGTGATATGTGTTCAATTCCCAGATTTCTAGGCACAAAATCTTGTACCAATATTTCCCTAACCTTATCCATTAATCTTTCTAATGTTTGCCTTGGATACATTAATAACTGTGATAACCGATCATCTGATTCACCAGTTCTCATCCTCATTAGAAGAGCACATAAACCTAACATGCCTTTATTTGTTTCTACAAGACGGGGTGTTTCATATACTAAAAGTTCAAATTGTTGTTTATTCATTCCGAGCCAATAATGAAACAAATGCTCATCAATTCTTTCAACACTTTCCATATTCGAGAAATCAAGAAATGTGTTGAAAGCGTTTATAAAAGAAAGAGCATGTTCCACTTGTTCAGCCGTAAATGTTCTCAAACTATTTTGAGAATTGAACAACATATCCCAATCAGTACTAAATGTATGCTCTGCACAAATACGAGCATTTATAGGCAAGTAATATTTGTGTTTGCTTAGAGTTGTTGCTCTTGGAGGGTCAGAAATTCTATGCAAATCTGTGTTCTGGCAACCAGAAAAAACACAATGTGCTGCAGTGTTTGCCGCTCGTCTATACTGCGGCAAACTAATCACCCGAGGTATTTCGTCATCTTGCTGGTCGGTATTTGGTGGGCTTTGAGGTTCTTGGGGTTGAGGCTCTGGCTCCTGCTCCAGCTCTGGCTCTGTCTGCTGCATATTGCGTGTTGCAACTCTCTTGAGTCTCAGCCAACAGGGATGACAAACATGGTCTGTTGAAGTTGCCTGAAACAACCATACAGGTTTGTCTTAATATAAATGTTTTGGCTAATTATTATTAAACCCGAGCAAACAGAAACACTTTTACAAACAATATATAATTGCAGTGATAAATTCACTATATAACATTGATACCAAGACAAAACAAAAAAAAGTACAAAATAAAAAGGTAATTATTACCTGCCATGGGGCAATTCTATTTTCAAGCTCAACATGTATTGCTTGTTGCAACTGAGACGGATTCTCTCTCACAACAACATCGCGTTTACGAGTCCTCAGAGAACTTCCACAAAGTATGCAAACATGCTTGTGGCCACGGGAAGATGAGGCACCAGTTCATTAGGTAACCCGGAGTTGACATGCTGTATTGCCAATTGCTGACAGGCATCACATACGTAATCTTCTTCGGTGATCTAAAATAAGAATTAGAGTTGTATTATGATAATGTATTATGTTAGTGTAATAAAATAAGTAAGTATGTAAATACGTACTATTATTGAAAAATTCCACTCGCAGATCTTAGAAGTTACTCTTGTATCAAGCTCAAAAACGAGATGGTGGCGAAGTTTATCAATGCATATGTTACAATTAACACAAAGCAATCGCACACCTACTTGTCTTTGTTGTGTTTGCATGATGTTTCTCACAATTATCCAAGATGTGAAAAAATCAGTCCGTAGAAAAATACCGAGGTAAAAACAACAGAAGAAAATAAAAAATAACCAATAATACTGGCGCGAATCGATGATCACAGAGTAAGCGATTACAAATGACGTTCCGTTGTACATATGTAATTGAACAAAACGTTAAGCCTACTATGACCTATATAATTATTTTTATGACAAGAATCCAATACATAATAAATCAGCATAGTAGTTGATTTGATGTGTACATACTAGTTGAATTGAATTAAAATTAACAACTATTTATACAAACGTGAATAATTATAGTCTTTGAATACCAAGTCCTTTCACACACGAAATGAATCGTCATTAGGTGCATTCTGAAACTATAATTTGAAATAATTTTGAACAGTTACAAAAATAGAAATAAATGGATAACTTTTTTTCTGGCGACTTAGAGAGGTATTTCTAGTGTGTTTTAAGACCTTAAACAATAAGGGTATTTTACATAAATATTTCATATTGGGACGCTATCATTTCGTTGTCTGGTACGATTTGGCCATCCTCCTTTGTGCAGTATTCATTTGTTTAAAAACAAAAAAAGTTAGTATTTCATTTGGTCTTATTAATAAATTTAGTTTATCACAAAAGAAGTTACTTAATTTGCCTCAGTCTTTGTAAAATTTGATATTGCTGTAAGATCCATAATTTACATTATATTTTGCATATTTTTCACAGGTGTTCTATAATGCAACTAATACTAATAATAAACTTCTATTTTAATAAAATCGAATGTGTAACTATCAGCAGCTTCATTTTTATTTGTTTTATTTTATTATGCTACTTGTGGTATTTGTTGTTTGATATTGTCTGTTGGAAGATGTTGGTAGTACTTCTGTTTTACTCTTTCATTTGCTAAATAGGGTTGCTAATATGTGTATGCTGTAATTTTTTGCTGATTGGTAGTAGAGAAACTAATCTTTGCAATGAACAAACCCAAGCAGGTTAGAAGTTTTGTTAGAGCCGTCAGTTCACATTTCTCACTGTACTATTGTTAAGTTGTCAATATGTTTGAAGCAAAATATAATCATTCATTTTAAACATTGAATTAACAGGTGCTGTTGCTAAAAGGCCACCCTTAGCTGAAGTAACAAATAAAAATACTACTCTTAAAACAACCAATACACATGAAATTGCCTCAACATCAAGTTATGTGCAAGAGACAACTACTGCTCAAACTTCAAGTAAGTTAAAATTTATTTTATTTCAAAAAAAAATTCCCTCTGGGTTTCGTGCTGGTTCTGGTAAAGGCTTAGTATCAAGTCACTTTAACAATTCCCACTGGGTTTCGTGCTGGTTCTGGTAAAGGCTTAGTATCAACCCCCTGTGTGTGGCGAGGGGGAAGGGAGGTGGAGAGGGGTAGATTCGCCCCCACCTGCCCCCCCGCATAGTATTTTATTAAGATGCATAGTATTTTAATATTAAATGTTAAAGATCAAAATTTTATTAAATGATTTATAAGAAACATCACCTTAATAGGTAGTTGGGGAGAGGGGGCGTGGCCCCTCTTCAAGGAAGCAATACCAAAGTTTAGTTGATGGAGCCCCGCTATTTCTGGATGCTTTATGAGAAAATAACCACAAATCCTTCTAACCAAACCTATCTGAGTTGGTGTGCCCCAAGTCCCGAGCTTGCTTTGCTTGCTTTTGTACCAAATAAAACACCAAAATGTTTACTTTAATAAGTAAACATATTTTATCACTTTTGCTATTATATTTCATAATGTTCGACCTGCACAAGTACTCCACTATTGCATCACTAAAATATGTTATTTTTTAATACTACCTGTGAGCATTCCATCTAAGTTTTTTCTAGGAATTCTGGTAATATAATAATTTCTTATACTTACGCGAACACTACACATTTAAATAATACTAGTTTTTACGGATTTTATCACGTTTATTAACTTTTTTATATACCCGACATTTCGAGCACTTTACAGCACCCATGGTCACAGGGGGGACTGAGATGTTCAATGTCCAGATGTCATAGTTAACTGTGGTTACCATAGATTATAATTATTAATTTTTGTTCCGATCTACAACACGTAACATAATTAATGCACTTTGAGAACGTAGTTTGTTCAGAATCGTTTACTGAATCGATTCCTATCATTTTTAATATAGGTAATTTTTTATCCCAAAAATAATTAAAACTACTAAAATTACAGTCACACTAAATCTGTACAGTCAAAACAAACTGAAATGGACCGTAACTTAAGGCAATAAGACTTTTAAGAGTGCAGTTTTATTTGTATTATTACCAATTCTGTCATTCAATAAATATAAAGAAAAATGAAGTTTATTTCAAGCATGTTCAACAAACATAAGGATCGTCCCCCACCCAAAATAAAGTGGCATTTGTTGCATAAGGAGGAGTATACAAGTGAATTTAGAGAGCTAGTTGTAAACAAGATGATAGAGATGGGTGATATGGAAGGAATGAGTGTGAATGAGTGCTGGAAGGAAATGGCTGATTGTATCCGAAGTGTGGCAAGGAAGGTGTTAGGAGAAACAAAAGGGAAGCGTATGATAGATAAGGATGGGTGGTGGTGGAGTGAAAGTATTAGAGAAGTTTTGAGAGAAAAGAAAAATGCCTTTAAAGAATGGCAGAGCGTAGAAGACCAGAATGAATCCATAAAAGAAAGTAAGAGAGGGGCGTATAAAGAATGTAAGAAGAGAGCGAAGAAGGAAGTTGCTATTTGTAGGGCAGAGGCGCAAGATAAATTATATCGGTCCCTTGAAAGCCCCGAAGGTCAAAAACGACTTTTTCAAATTGCAAGAGCGAGAGAAAGGAATGGAAGAGATGTTTCACATGTAAAATGTATAAAAGATGATTCTGGAAGGATTTTGACTGATGATGAAAGTATAAAGAAGCGATGGAAGGAGTATTTTGAGAAATTGATGAATGAGGAGAATGAATGGAATGGTATGCTTGAAAACCCACCAGTGAATATGGGCTTAGTGAGAGAAATTAGTATGGAAGAAGTAAAAATGGCTGTTAGGAATATGAAGAATGGGAAGGCAGTCGGCCCAGATGGAATACCAGTAGAAGTGTGGAAGTTGCTGAGGGCGGATGGATGGAAGTGGTTGAGTTTATTTTTCGGTAAATTGTTGCAGGAAGAACAAATACCTGAGGAATGGTGCAGTAGTATACTGGTCCCCATTTTTAAAAACAAAGGAGACGTTCAAAACTGCAGCAGTTACCGGGGAATAAAACTCATGTCACATACGATGAAAGTCTGGGAAAGAATAATAGAGAGAAGAATGAGAGAAGAGTGTGAGATAACACAAAACCAGTTCGGATTCATGCCCGGTCGAGGTACGACAGATGCCATTTTCGCATTACGCCAATTGTGCGAAAAGTACAAGCGCGTGCATAAAAATCTGCACATGGTTTTTGTCGACCTTGAAAAGGCGTACGATCGGGTTCCCCGTGAGGTTTTGTGGTGGGCGTTAAAGATGAAAGGTATGCCTGGGAAGTATGTGAGGTTAGTCCGTGCTATGTACAGAGCATCCCGTACATGTGTACGATCTGCCGCGAGAACTACGGGCAGTATCGATGTGGCGGTAGGGCTGCACCAAGGGTCGGCATTGAGCCTTTACCTCTTCCTACTGATTATGGACGCTTTGACGTCGGACCTGCAGGATGAGGCACCCTGGTGCATGCTCTTTGCCGATGACATCGTGCTTGTCGGGGAAGAAGGCATCGAGGTACAGAGCAGACTGACGGGGTGGCAGCAGAGGCTGGAAAGTGTTGGCTTGAAGATCAGCACATCCAAAACCGAATATCTGTGCTGTGATTTCGGCGGTCTTTCCAGTCCTGTACCCATGTCGTTGGATGGCGCTATACTGCCTACCTGCTCAGATTTCAAGTACCCCGGTTCCCTCATTCAAGGCGACGGCGGAATAGATAGAGCTGTGCAGCATAGGATTAACGCAGGGTGGATGAAATGGCGACAGGTCACAGCCACAACGTGCGAGCCCCGAATGCCAATAAGGCTGAAGGGGAAAATTTACAAATCGATCATCCGACCTGTCGTCATGTATAGAAGTGAATGCTGGGCCGTCAAGAAGAAGGATGAAAATAGACTGCATGCGAATGAAATGAGAATGTTACGATGGATGTGTGGTGTGACAAGGATAGATAAGATAAGGAATGAGTATATAAGAGGAAGCCTGAAAGTAGCGCCAGTGGTAGAAAAGGTGAGAGGAAGCAGATTGGCATGGTTTGGGCATGTGATGCGGAGGGATGGAAGTCATGTCACAAAACGAGTGTTGAATATGAATGTGGAGGGACCACGGGCAGAGGAAGGCCGAATAAAAGATGGATCGATTGTGTGAAGAGTGATATGAGAATGAAAGGAGTAAGTATGGAAATGACGGCTGATAGAGAGGAATGGAACAAGAAGGTTTACTGCGCCGACCCCAGATAATGGGAAATGGTTTAGAGAATGATGATTTCAAGCATGTTAAAGTCTTTGCGTTCGTGGATTTGTACTGTGACCACAACATTCTTCCGGAATTAGTATAACTAATTTGATTAATAATTAGTGCATAAAAATGTTTAACTAAAAATTTAGTGTATGTATTATGATTATAACATAATATACTAATTGGGGTGTCTGAGGGTGTGCGTTAATTACGTTAAAGATTGTATATATCTTCTGGTAATACCCTATATTGTTATACCTTTTTGGATAGCTGAAGATACGTAGATATTTTTACGTACATCTGCAACATACCTGCCATGCCATAAGAACCTGCCATAGATTTTTTTAAATATTCCTCAAAGAAAAAAATACTTTTTCAATTATCAATCGTCTACTACGACCTAGATTGTATATTTACCTAAGATCTTGGTCAAAACATCGGGAAATAAAAATAAGTTAAAAAAGTAGATTGATTAAACACGATAAAATCTGTAAATATAGTTTTATTCAATAAAATATTGGTGTTTAAAATAATAAAGCAACTTATCTACTACACAAAAGTAATAAGAAAAATAAAATAAAATGTTCTAATTACAAAAAAATTAGTATACTACACAAAAACTTAGCAATTTTTGTCTATTGTACTAATTTAAAAAAAATTAAATATCCAATATCTTGAAAACGGTTAAGTTTGGGGTATGGTGACTCATAGTCAAAACAGTCGGTGATGATGCAAACTACAACCCCCTAAAGGTCAACTTAACATGTAACCCTGTATATATATTTCAATATTTATCGACTATGTTCCAAATTATGATTCAAAATGCAATCAACAATTAAATTTATTTTTACTAAAATATGGTACAAATTTTCTAGGTTGTCTATATAAATATAATGTTTTGTTATTTTAATTTCAGGCTTGAAGGTGACTAAGCCCAAAAGGACTCAAATTAGCACAAAAATTAATGTGTTGAAAAAGAAACTTAAAAGCATGAATATAGCAAATGAGAAATATTCAAAAAGACTTAAGAAGGCAATGAATCTACCAGAAAATACAACTTTCTTGAAAGCAATTAAAAGTTTTACCTCAATAGCAACAATTTTTACTATGCTCCAATTCCGAGAATGTGGTAAACACAAAATGGGCAGAAGATTCACACCAGATGAAAAAGTGATGGCATTACATTTTTTTAAACGTGGGCCAAGAGCTTACAGGATGTTGCAAAAGATATTTGTTCTGCCATCACCTTTCACCTTAAGCAAGATGGTGTCTAAGGCCAATATTAAGCCTGGTATAAATGAAAACATATTTTACCAACTTAAAAAGCAAGCATCTAAAATGAAAGCCAATGATAAATTGTGTACACTGATTTTTGATGAAATCGCCTTAACACCACATATTGATTATGACAGGAAAAATGACAGGATTACTGGTTTAGTTGACAATGGTGATGTGGTGAGGACAGAAATAGCTGATCATGTGTTAGTCTTTATGATTAGAGGTATTCTAAAAAACTATAAACAGCCGATATCATATTCATTTTGTGCTGGCAGTACAAAAAAAGCTGAATTAGCCTTAATGATTAAGAGACATATAAGAAAATTGAAGGAATCTGGCTTTAAAGTCCTTGCTACCGTATGTGACCAGGGAACGTCAAATGTTAGTGCCATTAACCACTTGATTGAACAAACAAGGTTGGATTATGCAAGGGTGGGTAAAGAAGCAAGGGATGGAGTATTTGAGGTTGATAATGAAGAAGTGGTACCATTGTTTGATGTGCCTCACTTATTAAAAGGAATCCGAAATAACTTGTTCACTAAAAATTTAAAATACACTATGGAAGGCACTGATAGAATCGCAAAATGGGACCACATTATGAAACTCTTTGAAAATAACCCTACATATAAAGGCATAAGATTAATTAAAAAGCTAACAGAACCTTATTGTGACCCAAATAAAATACCTAAAATGAAAGTCAAGCATGCAACTCAAATTTTCAGTCATACTGTAGGAGTTAATATGGGATATTTAGCTGGTAAGTTCAAATGAGTCTATGTGTAGTGTGTGAAATCTTAGAGTTATTGTAGAGATATAGGAGAGAATCCTTCTCCCGTCGTGCTGCTGTCAGCCCAGCCTACGTCGTTGAACACTACTTCACTGAACGAACACTTCACGTAGAATCGCAGCGGCGGCGGTTATAGCGACGGAAGGCGGTGACACACAGCGGACCTTACTTTTTAGCAGCGGCTGCCTTCTTGGATGCTGCCGCGGAAGGCTTCGATTTGGGTGTTGTCTGAAAGTCTGCAGCTGACTTTCAGAATAGCAGAATTGAATTGCAGTTTCTGTGCTGAAACTTAATAATGACTTATATAATATACTTACAGTAAAATAGATAAAATATAGCTTCACTTGAATTTTATTTTCTATTTCAGATCAAGGATTACTGCCAAATGAATGTAAAGATACAGCCGACGTACTATTATTTTTTGACAATTTGTTCGACTCATTGAATGGCAGCTTCAATAACTCCTCAAAGAGAAGTGGCAAACCATTGCTGCTAGCGCTTACACCAAACTCAGAGCATCAAGAAGTTTGGACAAAATCAAAAATCATCCTCAAATCTATGAAATTCGTATCCAAAAAGGGTAATGTTGGTGTGGTTCCATCAATAAGTAACTGGATACGTACCATTGAAAATATGGAAAGATTAAAAAGTACATTATTCAATGTGTACAATATAAAATCAATCTGGTGCCGGCATTTTAACCAAGACCCGTTGGAGAATTTTTTCGGTAGTGTAAGAAGTCATGGCTATCGAAATAATTCTCCAACATGTGCAGGATTTGAATCCGCCTTTGTAGTACTTGTGGTGAATAATTTAAGCAGCACTTATTCGCCGGGTTCTAACTGCGAGGATGATTCAGGCTTTATATTTAAATCGTTAAAGGCTTTGTTCTTTACAAAACATAGCAAGGAAGATAATGTTTGTTCAGAAATTCGATGCGAGGATATTTACAGTGATGAAATGATGGTAGATTTAAATATAAAGAAAAGGGACCCACGAATAATGGCTGCTTTAGAGTACGTAACTGGTTACTTATTACGACAGTGTCGCTCAAAAGTTTTTAAAAATTGTAAAACTTGTTTCGCAAATTTGTATTCTCGTAAAGTAAATAATTACTTAAAATTAAGAGAATACAATAGGAAAAAAAACTATCTAACATACCCTACCCTTGATTTGGTTAGTTTTTTTTCCATTATACAAGATGTATTTCATTATATAATCAAGACAAGGCCGGATATAAATAATATAAGAAATTATATAAAAATAATTTTAGAAATCAGATTAGATTTTAAATTTTTGGCATGTGAAACTCATAAAAAAGAAATAATAGAAAAAATTATTAACTCTTCATGCATATTCTTTTTATATGATTGGTGTCGGGACGTAAATAAAATAATTGCTGGTAGTAATACCCACTATGACAGAGAAGATGTGCTGCAATGTTTAGCATCGGAATATAATAATAAAAGAAAGAGGAAATAGTTAAAAAAATAATTTTATTTTATTAAATAATTAAATAATATTAACTTTGGCATCGCAATATATTTATGAAAATGTAATGTATGTACATAAAAACATTGGCCTTTTAACCATTGGTATATCTGGCCTTTTCTTAATTATATAATGAGATACATCTTGTAGCTTTCATAAGAATACAGATGTTCATACTTTAAACACTAGGAATAAACATAAGCTTGTAATATCAGTTACTGGACTCTACAGAATTAATAATTCATTTATGGGACAATGTATACGCTTTTACAACAAAATCCCAGAAAATGTACAAAATTTGTCATTAAACAAGTTTAAATGTTTTATTAAAGAAAAATTGTACAAAAGAGGTTATTATATTATAAATGAATACATAAATGAAAATAACCCCTGGGAATGAAGTGATCGCCACCATGCTGGTTCTATAAAAATTCATAGAAACATTGTACAAAATAAAATTATTGTAAATTGAAATATGTTTAAAAATGTCCCACTTGGTTTCTTGCTGGTTCTTCCCAGGACAGGTTTTTATGCGAACCAGTGGTATAATATAATAATCTATATGACTTTCAGACTGTCTACAATAACTCTAAGATTTCACACAGTACACATAGATTCATTTGAACTTACCAGCTAGATATCCCATATTAACTCCTACAGTATGACTGAAAATTTGAGTTGCATGCTTGACTTTCATTTTAAGTATTTTATTTGGGTCACAATGAGATTCTGTTAGCTTTTTAATTAATCTTATGCCTTTATATGTAGGGTTATTTTCAAAGAGTTTCATAATGTGGTCCCATTTTGCGATTCTATCAGTGCCTTCCATAGTGTATTTTAAATTTTTAGTGAGCAAGTTATTTCGGATTCCTTTTAATAAGTGAGGCACATCAAACAATGGTACCACTTCTTCATTATCAACCTCAAATACTCCATCCCTTGCTTCTTTACCCACCCTTGCATAATCCAACCTTGTTTGTTCAATCAAGTGGTTAATGGCACTAACATTTGACGTTCCCTGGTCACATACGGTAGCAAGGACTTTAAAGCCAGATTCCTTCAATTTTCTTATATGTCTCTTAATCATTAAGGCTAATTCAGCTTTTTTTGTACTGCCAGCACAAAATGAATATGATATCGGCTGTTTATAGTTTTTTAGAATACCTCTAATCATAAAGACTAACACATGATCAGCTATTTTTGTCCTCAACACATCACCATTGTCAACTAAACCACTAATCCTGTCATTTTTCCTGTCATAATCAATATGTGGTGTTAAGGCCATTTCATCAAAAATCAGTGTACACAATTTATTATTGGCTTTCATTTTAGATGCTTGCTTCTTAAGTTGGTAAAATATGTTTTCATTTATACCAGGTTTAATATTGGCCTTAGACACTATCTTGCTTAAGGTGAAAGGTGATGGCAGAACAAATATCTTGCGGCATCTTGTAGGCTTTTGGTCAACGTTTAAAAAAATGTAATGCCATCACTTTTTCATCTGGTGTGAATCTTCTGCCCATTTTGTGTTTACCACATTCTCGGAATTGGAGCATAGTAAAAATTGTTGCTATTGAGGTAAAACTTTTAATTGCTTTCAAGAAAGTTGTATTTTCTGGTAGATTCATTGCCTTCTTAAGTCTTTTTGAATATTTCTCATTTGCTATATTCATGCTTTTAAGTTTCTTTTTTAACACATTAATTCTTATACTAATTTTAGTCCTTTTGGGTTTAGTCACCTTCAAGCCTGAATTTAAAATGACAAAACATTATATTTATATAGACAACCTGGACAATTTGTACTGTAGTTTTGTACAAATAAATTTAATTGTAGCAAGTTGATTGCATTTTGAATCATAATTTGGAATATAGTCGATAAATATGGAAATATATATACAGAGTTACATGTTAAATTGACCTAGATCCTCTAAGGGGTTGTAGTTTGCATCATTACCTACTAAAAACAACAATAACACCATACACCGAACTTAACCGTTTTCAAGATATTGGATATTTAATTTTTTTTTATAAAAATTGCCGATTTTTTGTCTATTATACTATTTTTTTTTTAATTTGTGCGTCTTGTTTTATTTTTCTTATGATTGTGTAGTAGTTAAGTTGCTTTATTATTTTAAATATCAAGCTCTTATGTAAATAAACTTTTATTTTACTTTATTTCGATTAATTTATTTTCTTTACTGTCATTGTCATGTTGGATTTATTATTTTAAAATTGTTACATTTCAATTTTTTATTTATTTCTAAAATTGTGTATATTGCTTAATTTTTAATTCATTGATTTTACTGGTTATGGGTGTAAATTGCCTGAATAAAGATGATTATTATTTTTTAATTGAGTTTTATTTTTTATGCTTTACCTTTGATCACATAATTCTGCAACTAGTTTTGTGCATATAGTTGCAGAATTATGTGGTCTTATAAAATTCGTTAAAAATAATCAGTATACCAGGGACGGGGCTGTACTATATATATAGTATATATTTATAGATAGATATATCATCCGTTTGGTTCGACAACTCCACTATAGATGTCTCTGTACCACAGAATCGACTAGCAACTCTATTCCAGGTATATATAATGTACTCAGGGCCTTTGCATTTTTCTGTTCTATAGAAACTGGCATTGCATATTTAGTTCCACAACTCCCCAAAGGACGGCGCTGGAGTAAGTTTACGTCCGAAAACGCGTTGTTTTAATTAATTAAATCAAATTCAATGATCGTATTACATTGATTAAATCAACGTGTTAATAATGTGAATTTAAATATTTTCACCAGAAAATTAGTTAAACAACTAATTTATTAAGATTTATCTGCTATAAGTCTAGTTTATTTGTTTAATTGGAAGATGGAATATTGGTGTTATAACACGTAATTATAATTTCTAAACGTGACCACCCGCTACCACCATTTTGTTTGTTTTGAATTTGACTGTGCTTTGAATGTTTTAGATTTTTCCTATATTTTCTTACGACTTGGCTTTTCTTGGACTCCGATTATCTTTGCTTAATACAGTGACCCACGCACGTGAAAGGGACTTCAATTATCTATCCTCCGGACATAGTTCATATAGTTCAGTGATGGCAGCGGATAAAATATGCTGTGTTTCAGGATGTACTAAAAGCCGTGAGTAAATCCAATTATTTACAGATTCCACCAATTAATATATTATTTCTCTTTCTCTTTTATACATAAGTCAGTGTCACCTTGGGCAACAAAGTGATACCTAGCGCGGACGCAGGTAGACCAAGAGTTCTGTATCACTTTTGCACCCTTAGAGCCACTACTTTGCTATGTATACTTATAACACTACTGCTTATACTACTGTCATTACACTTTTCAAAAACACTTCTAAAATATTAAATTTTTTTTGTAGGTGAAGATGGCTATGTACTTCACAAATTTCCGAATCCTACAAAAGATCCGACACGATTTTGTACATGGGTTCAAGCAGTTGGTGGAAACCTTCTGTGCTTAGATGATATAGGTATATGTATTTAAGTACCGAAGAATTTGTCATACACATTTTGATTCCAAGTACTGGACCAGGAGTAAAATGTTAAGCAATATTGCAATACCAACATTGCATATGAAAGGTTAGTAAAGATTTGCATTAACATTGTTGTAATGATCTATTCTTAATATTATGAATGTTAAAGTTAATATGGTAGTTTGTTATTTACTATCAAACATGAACAATTGAATGTATAAATGTTGATTCATTGTTAAACTATGTTCTGCAATACTAATTTTCAACTTCCATGTTGACAAAATATTGTGCATGATATGCAAAGCAATTTTATTTTTGAATAACTATTTGATTCAAACGATAATAAAAAGCTTATAAATTAAGGTTATTATAAAGCTTATATGAATATCAAAATCTACACCAGTACATAAATATTAAACTTTCTCAGAGTACATCTGGGAAGAAACATGAGTTTATGTTGCAATAACAAATATATAGTGATTTAAAGATATTTTCCAGTGAGAACATACTATATTCTAGAATATTTGTAATTATTTTTTAATCTTATTGTCCTTTAGTATCTATAATGATTTCTTATATTTACGCGAGCACTACACATTGATTAAAACCTACTTTTACGGATTTTATCGCGTTTATTTTACTATTATTTTTAATTCCCGACGTTTCAGGCGCTTTCCAGCACCCATGGTAAAGGGGGACTGAGATGACTGACGTCCCAATGTCATTGTTAAACCCGGAGTACCTTCAGCTTTTTTTAATTATTATTTATGGTCCGATCTATGCTAAATGAACTGACTATGTCCTGAGGTCTTGCAGTGGTATGCTTGGGTTTAGTTTTAATTTTATTGATTATAGGATCCCAAGCAGGTGGTAGTACCCAGCTTCCTTATGTATTGAAATTAGGATGTTTTTTAATTTCAATAGCCTCACGTATCATCCTTGGTAGGAATCGGTGTTCTTTCGCGAGGATTTGTGGTCTTTAAAATCTGATGTAATGGTTGGGCCCGTCTAGGATATGATCGCAAACTGCAGACTTCCCGGAACGTTGATGCTTCACATCAGCTATATGTTCTTTTATGCGGGTTCTAATTGATCTTTTTGTTTGTCCTATATAAGAGAGACCACATTCACAATCAAGCTTATACACTCTGGCATCTTGTAGAGGAATATGTGGTGGAACCATACAACAACTATTTATCACGCAATAATAGGGCATCTTTTAAAGCGCACCATACATCTGTCCTATAAATCCCAAACATCATGTATAATATCACTGCATTTATTATTCTAAAAATCGTAGGCATTTTATAAGTCCTTCCTTAAAAATAACACAGTAGATAGGTGCAGTGCGGGCCCTTTGTTTATTAAAGTATTCATTTATTAGCAAGTATAAATTCCAAACATCATTAAAATATAATATCTAGAGATACTTACCCATTTATATAATTATAAATCAGAAGGAGATTGTGAATTAAAAGAGATAAAAAAGAGTGCCAGAGCATTAAATTCAACTTTGCTCGGCATTTATTTATAAATTACACATATAACATAATATATAACAGAAAATAAAAGCACACAGTAAAATTGAAATAGGTAAAATAAACAACATTACAATTTTAATTGATCATTATTAATCATCATTGCGACAGTCCACTGCTCAACATAGGCCTCCTAAACTAAATATATAATGTAAAATATTACACAGGCCTTTCGTGAATTGCCACCCCGTCCCATATGGTGTTGTAAAAGTCGGCAGAGTAAAATAAAAATATCAGGAGATGGGCGGCGGCATCTTCCTATAGAATACCACAAAAAACTTTGGTTGCCACAAGTGTAGCAACTATGGCTAAAATCATCATTAATATAACAATATTAATACGCATTAAGGTTATAATCATCATTCTGTATTTTCAATATCATCACTTGATGGTAATATATCATATAAAAAAGATGCAGGTGGATCAACCTCATCTCGATACTATGCCCATGATAGAAACCAAACTAAAATAGCAGCTTAATGCTGCTGTGTTTCGAATGGTGAGTATAGAGAACCGGAGACCCTTTTTAATGGTAACAAGGCATTCTATCTCAGTCCTCAGGGCTGGTAACACATCAACATTTTGATTTTAAATTGAAGATAAATGTAGATGTCTATGGGCCACAGCATCCACTTACCATCAGGTGGACTGTGTGCTCGTTTGTCTCCTTATTTCTATAAAAAAAGAGAAAATTACTTTTTATTAATCATCCTCTCTTACAACTACAGCATCAAGGAATGCTGCATGTGCTGGTATTGTCGGCTGATGCCTGGCCCACCCAAGATACCACACAAGCGTCATAACATGTGCATAGCACCCAACTGTTCTTCTACCAACTAAACAATTGCAGCAATACTCTATTATAGCTTCCCTTCCAGACAAATTATTTTCAATTAATTTATACACATAATATACTTTTCTAGAAATGTGTCTGGATTTGATTTTGCCTCTTATAAGTGAATTGTTTCCACTTCCTCTAAAACAATACTCTGGTTCATTAATGTTTGCTTATTTCAATTCTGTACCCTCCGTGAAACCTGACATGTTCACTATAATAGGACCTTGCCTGTTGAATTTGATATGTTCCTAGGGCAAATAATATAACTTCACTATATTCTAGATGGGGGAATATAATATTAGTATTGGAATGAGCTGTAATACTAGTAAAATCAGATGTTCGTCTATTCATATTCATACTATTTATAAAATCAGATAAATTATTATTTAATGGAAATCGTTCTCTAATCACATTTATGATTTGCTCAGCATCATTCCTGTTTTTTAATCGAACATCATTTTATGCTTCCATAGCTGCAAGCATTAAAATGCTTGCAGCTATGGAAATCATTTGCATCATATGTGGAACAGTTTTATTAAAAAAATCTTGCCGAAATATTTTAAAGTCTCGTTTGAAGTACCTGTTAACAACTTCCACCACCCATCGGCATATGGTCACACAACGACTCCTGTTAGCTTGCTCGGTGGTGAGCAGATGTTCGCCCTCAAGCAGGGATTCTGGCATATATGTTCTGTAGCTGCAAGCCTCTAACAAACTAATTAAATCTCTAAATCCCCTGTCTAGAATAAAAACATCGTTATTTTGAAAGTATTGTCTGAGAGGAGAGTTTTCATCTCTGAAAAGAGACTTCATTATATCTGCATCAGTTGTGGTAGCTTTGTATGGGCCAAAGCAGTCTACAATGTAGCCATCAGGTGTCACCAGCAAAAATGGTTCTAAGAAGTTTTTGTATTTATGTAAGGAATATGTGTCCTTTTGGAACATATAATTGGAACTTTTGTTTATAAAAATATATGTCCCATCACATATAACTATCGCATTTTCATTATTTTGATTATAAATTGCATTTGGAATCATTACATTGTGTTGCAATAATTGCTCACGTGATATGTGTTCAATTCCCAGATTTCTAGGCACAAAATCTTGTACCAATATTTCCCTAACCTTATCCATTAATCTTTCTAATGTTTGCCTTGGATACATTAATAACTGTGATAACCGATCATCTGATTCACCAGTTCTCATCCTCATTAGAAGAGCACATAAACCTAACATGCCTTTATTTGTTTCTACAAGACGGGGTGTTTCATATACTAAAAGTTCAAATTGTTGTTTATTCATTCCGAGCCAATAATGAAACAAATGCTCATCAATTCTTTCAACACTTTCCATATTCGAGAAATCAAGAAATGTGTTGAAAGCGTTTATAAAAGAAAGAGCATGTTCCACTTGTTCAGCCGTAAATGTTCTCAAACTATTTTGAGAATTGAACAACATATCCCAATCAGTACTAAATGTATGCTCTGCACAAATACGAGCATTTATAGGCAAGTAATATTTGTGTTTGCTTAGAGTTGTTGCTCTTGGAGGGTCAGAAATTCTATGCAAATCTGTGTTCTGGCAACCAGAAAAAACACAATGTGCTGCAGTGTTTGCCGCTCGTCTATACTGCGGCAAACTAATCACCCGAGGTATTTCGTCATCTTGCTGGTCGGTATTTGGTGGGCTTTGAGGTTCTTGGGGTTGAGGCTCTGGCTCCTGCTCCAGCTCTGGCTCTGTCTGCTGCATATTGCGTGTTGCAACTCTCTTGAGTCTCAGCCAACAGGGATGACAAACATGGTCTGTTGAAGTTGCCTGAAACAACCATACAGGTTTGTCTTAATATAAATGTTTTGGCTAATTATTATTAAACCCGAGCAAACAGAAACACTTTTACAAACAATATATAATTGCAGTGATAAATTCACTATATAACATTGATACCAAGACAAAACAAAAAAAAGTACAAAATAAAAAGGTAATTATTACCTGCCATGGGGCAATTCTATTTTCAAGCTCAACATGTATTGCTTGTTGCAACTGAGACGGATTCTCTCTCACAACAACATCGCGTTTACGAGTCCTCAGAGAACTTCCACAAAGTATGCAAACATGCTTGTGGCCACGGGAAGATGAGGCACCAGTTCATTAGGTAACCCGGAGTTGACATGCTGTATTGCCAATTGCTGACAGGCATCACATACGTAATCTTCTTCGGTGATCTAAAATAAGAATTAGAGTTGTATTATGATAATGTATTATGTTAGTGTAATAAAATAAGTAAGTATGTAAATACGTACTATTATTGAAAAATTCCACTCGCAGATCTTAGAAGTTACTCTTGTATCAAGCTCAAAAACGAGATGGTGGCGAAGTTTATCAATGCATATGTTACAATTAACACAAAGCAATCGCACACCTACTTGTCTTTGTTGTGTTTGCATGATGTTTCTCACAATTATCCAAGATGTGAAAAAATCAGTCCATAGAAAAATACCGAGGTAAAAACAACAGAAGAAAATAAAAAATAACCAATAATACTGGCGCGAATCGATGATCACAGAGTAAGCGATTACAAATGACGTTCCGTTGTACATATGTAATTGAACAAAACGTTAAGCCTACTATGACCTATATAATTATTTTTATGACAAGAATCCAATACATAATAAATCAGCATAGTAGTTGATTTGATGTGTACATACTAGTTGAATTGAATTAAAATTAACAACTATTTATACAAACGTGAATAATTATAGTCTTTGAATACCAAGTCCTTTCACACACGAAATGAATCGTCATTAGGTGCATTCTGAAACTATAATTTGAAATAATTTTGAACAGTTACAAAAATAGAAATAAATGGATAACTTTTTTTCTGGCGACTTAGAGAGGTATTTCTAGTGTGTTTTAAGACCTTAAACAATAAGGGTATTTTACATAAATATTTCATATTGGGACGCTATCATTTCGTTGTCTGGTACGATTTGGCCATCCTCCTTTGTGCAGTATTCATTTGTTTAAAAACAAAAAAAGTTAGTATTTCATTTGGTCTTATTAATAAATTTAGTTTATCACAAAAGAAGTTACTTAATTTGCCTCAGTCTTTGTAAAATTTGATATTGCTGTAAGATCCATAATTTACATTATATTTTGCATATTTTTCACAGGTGTTCTATAATGCAACTAATACTAATAATAAACTTCTATTTTAATAAAATCGAATGTGTAACTATCAGCAGCTTCATTTTTATTTGTTTTATTTTATTATGCTACTTGTGGTATTTGTTGTTTGATATTGTCTGTTGGAAGATGTTGGTAGTACTTCTGTTTTACTCTTTCATTTGCTAAATAGGGTTGCTAATATGTGTATGCTGTAATTTTTTGCTGATTGGTAGTAGAGAAACTAATCTTTGCAATGAACAAACCCAAGCAGGTTAGAAGTTTTGTTAGAGCCGTCAGTTCACATTTCTCACTGTACTATTGTTAAGTTGTCAATATGTTTGAAGCAAAATATAATCATTCATTTTAAACATTGAATTAACAGGTGCTGTTGCTAAAAGGCCACCCTTAGCTGAAGTAACAAATAAAAATACTACTCTTAAAACAACCAATACACATGAAATTGCCTCAACATCAAGTTATGTGCAAGAGACAACTACTGCTCAAACTTCAAGTAAGTTAAAATTTATTTTATTTCAAAAAAAAATTCCCTCTGGGTTTCGTGCTGGTTCTGGTAAAGGCTTAGTATCAAGTCACTTTAACAATTCCCACTGGGTTTCGTGCTGGTTCTGGTAAAGGCTTAGTATCAACCCCCTGTGTGTGGCGAGGGGGAAGGGAGGTGGAGAGGGGTAGATTCGCCCCCACCTGCCCCCCCGCATAGTATTTTATTAAGATGCATAGTATTTTAATATTAAATGTTAAAGATCAAAATTTTATTAAATGATTTATAAGAAACATCACCTTAATAGGTAGTTGGGGAGAGGGGGCGTGGCCCCTCTTCAAGGAAGCAATACCAAAGTTTAGTTGATGGAGCCCCGCTATTTCTGGATGCTTTATGAGAAAATAACCACAAATCCTTCTAACCAAACCTATCTGAGTTGGTGTGCCCCAAGTCCCGAGCTTGCTTTGCTTGCTTTTGTACCAAATAAAACACCAAAATGTTTACTTTAATAAGTAAACATATTTTATCACTTTTGCTATTATATTTCATAATGTTCGACCTGCACAAGTACTCCACTATTGCATCACTAAAATATGTTATTTTTTAATACTACCTGTGAGCATTCCATCTAAGTTTTTTCTAGGAATTCTGGTAATATAATAATTTCTTATACTTACGCGAACACTACACATTTAAATAATACTAGTTTTTACGGATTTTATCACGTTTATTAACTTTTTTATATACCCGACATTTCGAGCACTTTACAGCACCCATGGTCACAGGGGGGACTGAGATGTTCAATGTCCAGATGTCATAGTTAACTGTGGTTACCATAGATTATAATTATTAATTTTTGTTCCGATCTACAACACGTAACATAATTAATGCACTTTGAGAACGTAGTTTGTTCAGAATCGTTTACTGAATCGATTCCTATCATTTTTAATATAGGTAATTTTTTATCCCAAAAATAATTAAAACTACTAAAATTACAGTCACACTAAATCTGTACAGTCAAAACAAACTGAAATGGACCGTAACTTAAGGCAATAAGACTTTTAAGAGTGCAGTTTTATTTGTATTATTACCAATTCTGTCATTCAATAAATATAAAGAAAAATGAAGTTTATTTCAAGCATGTTCAACAAACATAAGGATCGTCCCCCACCCAAAATAAAGTGGCATTTGTTGCATAAGGAGGAGTATACAAGTGAATTTAGAGAGCTAGTTGTAAACAAGATGATAGAGATGGGTGATATGGAAGGAATGAGTGTGAATGAGTGCTGGAAGGAAATGGCTGATTGTATCCGAAGTGTGGCAAGGAAGGTGTTAGGAGAAACAAAAGGGAAGCGTATGATAGATAAGGATGGGTGGTGGTGGAGTGAAAGTATTAGAGAAGTTTTGAGAGAAAAGAAAAATGCCTTTAAAGAATGGCAGAGCGTAGAAGACCAGAATGAATCCATAAAAGAAAGTAAGAGAGGGGCGTATAAAGAATGTAAGAAGAGAGCGAAGAAGGAAGTTGCTATTTGTAGGGCAGAGGCGCAAGATAAATTATATCGGTCCCTTGAAAGCCCCGAAGGTCAAAAACGACTTTTTCAAATTGCAAGAGCGAGAGAAAGGAATGGAAGAGATGTTTCACATGTAAAATGTATAAAAGATGATTCTGGAAGGATTTTGACTGATGATGAAAGTATAAAGAAGCGATGGAAGGAGTATTTTGAGAAATTGATGAATGAGGAGAATGAATGGAATGGTATGCTTGAAAACCCACCAGTGAATATGGGCTTAGTGAGAGAAATTAGTATGGAAGAAGTAAAAATGGCTGTTAGGAATATGAAGAATGGGAAGGCAGTCGGCCCAGATGGAATACCAGTAGAAGTGTGGAAGTTGCTGAGGGCGGATGGATGGAAGTGGTTGAGTTTATTTTTCGGTAAATTGTTGCAGGAAGAACAAATACCTGAGGAATGGTGCAGTAGTATACTGGTCCCCATTTTTAAAAACAAAGGAGACGTTCAAAACTGCAGCAGTTACCGGGGAATAAAACTCATGTCACATACGATGAAAGTCTGGGAAAGAATAATAGAGAGAAGAATGAGAGAAGAGTGTGAGATAACACAAAACCAGTTCGGATTCATGCCCGGTCGAGGTACGACAGATGCCATTTTCGCATTACGCCAATTGTGCGAAAAGTACAAGCGCGTGCATAAAAATCTGCACATGGTTTTTGTCGACCTTGAAAAGGCGTACGATCGGGTTCCCCGTGAGGTTTTGTGGTGGGCGTTAAAGATGAAAGGTATGCCTGGGAAGTATGTGAGGTTAGTCCGTGCTATGTACAGAGCATCCCGTACATGTGTACGATCTGCCGCGAGAACTACGGGCAGTATCGATGTGGCGGTAGGGCTGCACCAAGGGTCGGCATTGAGCCTTTACCTCTTCCTACTGATTATGGACGCTTTGACGTCGGACCTGCAGGATGAGGCACCCTGGTGCATGCTCTTTGCCGATGACATCGTGCTTGTCGGGGAAGAAGGCATCGAGGTACAGAGCAGACTGACGGGGTGGCAGCAGAGGCTGGAAAGTGTTGGCTTGAAGATCAGCACATCCAAAACCGAATATCTGTGCTGTGATTTCGGCGGTCTTTCCAGTCCTGTACCCATGTCTTTGGATGGCGCTATACTGCCTACCTGCTCAGATTTCAAGTACCCCGGTTCCCTCATTCAAGGCGACGGCGGAATAGATAGAGCTGTGCAGCATAGGATTAACGCAGGGTGGATGAAATGGCGACAGGTCACAGCCACAACGTGCGAGCCCCGAATGCCAATAAGGCTGAAGGGGAAAATTTACAAATCGATCATCCGACCTGTCGTCATGTATGGAAGTGAATGCTGGGCCGTCAAGAAGAAGGATGAAAATAGACTGCATGCGAATGAAATGAGAATGTTACGATGGATGTGTGGTGTGACAAGGATAGATAAGATAAGGAATGAGTATATAAGAGGAAGCCTGAAAGTAGCGCCAGTGGTAGAAAAGGTGAGAGGAAGCAGATTGGCATGGTTTGGGCATGTGATGCGGAGGGATGGAAGTCATGTCACAAAACGAGTGTTGAATATGAATGTGGAGGGACCACGGGCAGAGGAAGGCCGAATAAAAGATGGATCGATTGTGTGAAGAGTGATATGAGAATGAAAGGAGTAAGTATGGAAATGACGGCTGATAGAGAGGAATGGAACAAGAAGGTTTACTGCGCCGACCCCAGATAATGGGAAATGGTTTAGAGAATGATGATTTCAAGCATGTTAAAGTCTTTGCGTTCGTGGATTTGTACTGTGACCACAACATTCTTCCGGAATTAGTATAACTAATTTGATTAATAATTAGTGCATAAAAATGTTTAACTAAAAATTTAGTGTATGTATTATGATTATAACATAATATACTAATTGGGGTGTCTGAGGGTGTGCGTTAATTACGTTAAAGATTGTATATATCTTCTGGTAATACCCTATATTGTTATACCTTTTTGGATAGCTGAAGATACGTAGATATTTTTACGTACATCTGCAACATACCTGCCATGCCATAAGAACCTGCCATAGATTTTTTTAAATATTCCTCAAAGAAAAAAATACTTTTTCAATTATCAATCGTCTACTACGACCTAGATTGTATATTTACCTAAGATCTTGGTCAAAACATCGGGAAATAAAAATAAGTTAAAAAAGTAGATTGATTAAACACGATAAAATCTGTAAATATAGTTTTATTCAATAAAATATTGGTGTTTAAAATAATAAAGCAACTTATCTACTACACAAAAGTAATAAGAAAAATAAAATAAAATGTTCTAATTACAAAAAAATTAGTATACTACACAAAAACTTAGCAATTTTTGTCTATTGTACTAATTTAAAAAAAATTAAATATCCAATATCTTGAAAACGGTTAAGTTTGGGGTATGGTGACTCATAGTCAAAACAGTCGGTGATGATGCAAACTACAACCCCCTAAAGGTCAACTTAACATGTAACCCTGTATATATATTTCAATATTTATCGACTATGTTCCAAATTATGATTCAAAATGCAATCAACAATTAAATTTATTTTTACTAAAATATGGTACAAATTTTCTAGGTTGTCTATATAAATATAATGTTTTGTTATTTTAATTTCAGGCTTGAAGGTGACTAAGCCCAAAAGGACTCAAATTAGCACAAAAATTAATGTGTTGAAAAAGAAACTTAAAAGCATGAATATAGCAAATGAGAAATATTCAAAAAGACTTAAGAAGGCAATGAATCTACCAGAAAATACAACTTTCTTGAAAGCAATTAAAAGTTTTACCTCAATAGCAACAATTTTTACTATGCTCCAATTCCGAGAATGTGGTAAACACAAAATGGGCAGAAGATTCACACCAGATGAAAAAGTGATGGCATTACATTTTTTTAAACGTGGGCCAAGAGCTTACAGGATGTTGCAAAAGATATTTGTTCTGCCATCACCTTTCACCTTAAGCAAGATGGTGTCTAAGGCCAATATTAAGCCTGGTATAAATGAAAACATATTTTACCAACTTAAAAAGCAAGCATCTAAAATGAAAGCCAATGATAAATTGTGTACACTGATTTTTGATGAAATCGCCTTAACACCACATATTGATTATGACAGGAAAAATGACAGGATTACTGGTTTAGTTGACAATGGTGATGTGGTGAGGACAGAAATAGCTGATCATGTGTTAGTCTTTATGATTAGAGGTATTCTAAAAAACTATAAACAGCCGATATCATATTCATTTTGTGCTGGCAGTACAAAAAAAGCTGAATTAGCCTTAATGATTAAGAGACATATAAGAAAATTGAAGGAATCTGGCTTTAAAGTCCTTGCTACCGTATGTGACCAGGGAACGTCAAATGTTAGTGCCATTAACCACTTGATTGAACAAACAAGGTTGGATTATGCAAGGGTGGGTAAAGAAGCAAGGGATGGAGTATTTGAGGTTGATAATGAAGAAGTGGTACCATTGTTTGATGTGCCTCACTTATTAAAAGGAATCCGAAATAACTTGTTCACTAAAAATTTAAAATACACTATGGAAGGCACTGATAGAATCGCAAAATGGGACCACATTATGAAACTCTTTGAAAATAACCCTACATATAAAGGCATAAGATTAATTAAAAAGCTAACAGAACCTTATTGTGACCCAAATAAAATACCTAAAATGAAAGTCAAGCATGCAACTCAAATTTTCAGTCATACTGTAGGAGTTAATATGGGATATTTAGCTGGTAAGTTCAAATGAGTCTATGTGTAGTGTGTGAAATCTTAGAGTTATTGTAGAGATATAGGAGAGAATCCTTCTCCCGTCGTGCTGCTGTCAGCCCAGCCTACGTCGTTGAACACTACTTCACTGAACGAACACTTCACGTAGAATCGCAGCGGCGGCGGTTATAGCGACGGAAGGCGGTGACACACAGCGGACCTTACTTTTTAGCAGCGGCTGCCTTCTTGGATGCTGCCGCGGAAGGCTTCGATTTGGGTGTTGTCTGAAAGTCTGCAGCTGACTTTCAGAATAGCAGAATTGAATTGCAGTTTCTGTGCTGAAACTTAATAATGACTTATATAATATACTTACAGTAAAATAGATAAAATATAGCTTCACTTGAATTTTATTTTCTATTTCAGATCAAGGATTACTGCCAAATGAATGTAAAGATACAGCCGACGTACTATTATTTTTTGACAATTTGTTCGACTCATTGAATGGCAGCTTCAATAACTCCTCAAAGAGAAGTGGCAAACCATTGCTGCTAGCGCTTACACCAAACTCAGAGCATCAAGAAGTTTGGACAAAATCAAAAATCATCCTCAAATCTATGAAATTCGTATCCAAAAAGGGTAATGTTGGTGTGGTTCCATCAATAAGTAACTGGATACGTACCATTGAAAATATGGAAAGATTAAAAAGTACATTATTCAATGTGTACAATATAAAATCAATCTGGTGCCGGCATTTTAACCAAGACCCGTTGGAGAATTTTTTCGGTAGTGTAAGAAGTCATGGCTATCGAAATAATTCTCCAACATGTGCAGGATTTGAATCCGCCTTTGTAGTACTTGTGGTGAATAATTTAAGCAGCACTTATTCGCCGGGTTCTAACTGCGAGGATGATTCAGGCTTTATATTTAAATCGTTAAAGGCTTTGTTCTTTACAAAACATAGCAAGGAAGATAATGTTTGTTCAGAAATTCGATGCGAGGATATTTACAGTGATGAAATGATGGTAGATTTAAATATAAAGAAAAGGGACCCACGAATAATGGCTGCTTTAGAGTACGTAACTGGTTACTTATTACGACAGTGTCGCTCAAAAGTTTTTAAAAATTGTAAAACTTGTTTCGCAAATTTGTATTCTCGTAAAGTAAATAATTACTTAAAATTAAGAGAATACAATAGGAAAAAAAACTATCTAACATACCCTACCCTTGATTTGGTTAGTTTTTTTTCCATTATACAAGATGTATTTCATTATATAATCAAGACAAGGCCGGATATAAATAATATAAGAAATTATATAAAAATAATTTTAGAAATCAGATTAGATTTTAAATTTTTGGCATGTGAAACTCATAAAAAAGAAATAATAGAAAAAATTATTAACTCTTCATGCATATTCTTTTTATATGATTGGTGTCGGGACGTAAATAAAATAATTGCTGGTAGTAATACCCACTATGACAGAGAAGATGTGCTGCAATGTTTAGCATCGGAATATAATAATAAAAGAAAGAGGAAATAGTTAAAAAAATAATTTTATTTTATTAAATAATTAAATAATATTAACTTTGGCATCGCAATATATTTATGAAAATGTAATGTATGTACATAAAAACATTGGCCTTTTAACCATTGGTATATCTGGCCTTTTCTTAATTATATAATGAGATACATCTTGTAGCTTTCATAAGAATACAGATGTTCATACTTTAAACACTAGGAATAAACATAAGCTTGTAATATCAGTTACTGGACTCTACAGAATTAATAATTCATTTATGGGACAATGTATACGCTTTTACAACAAAATCCCAGAAAATGTACAAAATTTGTCATTAAACAAGTTTAAATGTTTTATTAAAGAAAAATTGTACAAAAGAGGTTATTATATTATAAATGAATACATAAATGAAAATAACCCCTGGGAATGAAGTGATCGCCACCATGCTGGTTCTATAAAAATTCATAGAAACATTGTACAAAATAAAATTATTGTAAATTGAAATATGTTTAAAAATGTCCCACTTGGTTTCTTGCTGGTTCTTCCCAGGACAGGTTTTTATGCGAACCAGTGGTATAATATAATAATCTATATGACTTTCAGACTGTCTACAATAACTCTAAGATTTCACACAGTACACATAGATTCATTTGAACTTACCAGCTAGATATCCCATATTAACTCCTACAGTATGACTGAAAATTTGAGTTGCATGCTTGACTTTCATTTTAAGTATTTTATTTGGGTCACAATGAGATTCTGTTAGCTTTTTAATTAATCTTATGCCTTTATATGTAGGGTTATTTTCAAAGAGTTTCATAATGTGGTCCCATTTTGCGATTCTATCAGTGCCTTCCATAGTGTATTTTAAATTTTTAGTGAGCAAGTTATTTCGGATTCCTTTTAATAAGTGAGGCACATCAAACAATGGTACCACTTCTTCATTATCAACCTCAAATACTCCATCCCTTGCTTCTTTACCCACCCTTGCATAATCCAACCTTGTTTGTTCAATCAAGTGGTTAATGGCACTAACATTTGACGTTCCCTGGTCACATACGGTAGCAAGGACTTTAAAGCCAGATTCCTTCAATTTTCTTATATGTCTCTTAATCATTAAGGCTAATTCAGCTTTTTTTGTACTGCCAGCACAAAATGAATATGATATCGGCTGTTTATAGTTTTTTAGAATACCTCTAATCATAAAGACTAACACATGATCAGCTATTTTTGTCCTCAACACATCACCATTGTCAACTAAACCACTAATCCTGTCATTTTTCCTGTCATAATCAATATGTGGTGTTAAGGCCATTTCATCAAAAATCAGTGTACACAATTTATTATTGGCTTTCATTTTAGATGCTTGCTTCTTAAGTTGGTAAAATATGTTTTCATTTATACCAGGTTTAATATTGGCCTTAGACACTATCTTGCTTAAGGTGAAAGGTGATGGCAGAACAAATATCTTGCGGCATCTTGTAGGCTTTTGGTCAACGTTTAAAAAAATGTAATGCCATCACTTTTTCATCTGGTGTGAATCTTCTGCCCATTTTGTGTTTACCACATTCTCGGAATTGGAGCATAGTAAAAATTGTTGCTATTGAGGTAAAACTTTTAATTGCTTTCAAGAAAGTTGTATTTTCTGGTAGATTCATTGCCTTCTTAAGTCTTTTTGAATATTTCTCATTTGCTATATTCATGCTTTTAAGTTTCTTTTTTAACACATTAATTCTTATACTAATTTTAGTCCTTTTGGGTTTAGTCACCTTCAAGCCTGAATTTAAAATGACAAAACATTATATTTATATAGACAACCTGGACAATTTGTACTGTAGTTTTGTACAAATAAATTTAATTGTAGCAAGTTGATTGCATTTTGAATCATAATTTGGAATATAGTCGATAAATATGGAAATATATATACAGAGTTACATGTTAAATTGACCTAGATCCTCTAAGGGGTTGTAGTTTGCATCATTACCTACTAAAAACAACAATAACACCATACACCGAACTTAACCGTTTTCAAGATATTGGATATTTAATTTTTTTTTATAAAAATTGCCGATTTTTTGTCTATTATACTATTTTTTTTTTAATTTGTGCGTCTTGTTTTATTTTTCTTATGATTGTGTAGTAGTTAAGTTGCTTTATTATTTTAAATATCAAGCTCTTATGTAAATAAACTTTTATTTTACTTTATTTCGATTAATTTATTTTCTTTACTGTCATTGTCATGTTGGATTTATTATTTTAAAATTGTTACATTTCAATTTTTTATTTATTTCTAAAATTGTGTATATTGCTTAATTTTTAATTCATTGATTTTACTGGTTATGGGTGTAAATTGCCTGAATAAAGATGATTATTATTTTTTAATTGAGTTTTATTTTTTATGCTTTACCTTTGATCACATAATTCTGCAACTAGTTTTGTGCATATAGTTGCAGAATTATGTGGTCTTATAAAATTCGTTAAAAATAATCAGTATACCAGGGACGGGGCTGTACTATATATATAGTATATATTTATAGATAGATATATCATCCGTTTGGTTCGACAACTCCACTATAGATGTCTCTGTACCACAGAATCGACTAGCAACTCTATTCCAGGTATATATAATGTACTCTGTGATCCTAATTGTGCCAGAATTATATTTATAATGTGCGCCCCTAAGGCTCACAAATACAGAGTATAACAGAAAAAATACATCAAATCAATTTTTTAAAATTAAAGTACGCTATAAAAAATGCTCAATGTCAAATGTCGTATATTCTAAATAGTACCCGGTTGACCGAGCTTTGCTCGGTATTTTTCGTTCGTTTTTTTTTAATTCGTGTGTTTTGGAAATTATATTTAGATACAAATTACATACTGATGAAATATGAATAATATTTTTTGATCTTAGCGACATAATAGAAAAAACTGAACTGGTTATTTGAATAAAAAATCATGAGTGCAATTAGTTTAATTTAAATTTTCGTGTTTTTAAAAAATACTAAAAAAAGGGCTAGAAAAAATAGATTTTCTCAAAAAAGAAAGGAACTTGAAAAAAAAAATTAAAAAAGTCCGTCGGTCGGTCTGGGCTCGAACCGGGGTTTTACGATTCTGTGACCGCCCATTATACCAATTAAGCTATTTACAATCATTGACAATCTGTCAAAATTTACCTTCTTATTCTAACGATATTGTAGCAGTTTTTCATTGCCTAAAAACACGGACAAAAAGACATTTTCTAAAAATAAACCCTCGCTGGATCGATTTTTATCCCCATAACTCCCTGGACACTAAATTTTATGAAAATCGTTGGAGCCGTTTCCGAGATCCCGATTATATATATATATATATATATATATATATATATATATATATATATATATATATATATATATATATATATATATATATATATATACAAGAATTGCTCGTTTAATAGTATAGGATACAAGTGCATGTAAACAATAATTAATTAGTATGTTAATTTACGTTATCATTTAATTTACGTAATCTGAACTGAATTGTTGCATAATAATTTCAATGCTCAAAAATCAAAAGGCTTTTTTATTTTTTATTTTTACTATTTTATTTATAAAAAATTCTAATCTTGACTATAGTACAAAAAGTTCCATTAATAGGGGTCGTGGTTACTTTTTTGTAACATTTTTGTCATGAAAGTGTCACAACAATTACCTTGTCTTAAAACCAAAAAAAAGTATTATGTACAATGTACTTCCATGGTTAAAACTTTGAAGTGTTTCATGACACAGATATACGAGTAGTACAACTACAGTACTAAGCTATATAATATATGGAATCACAATAACATGACTATGTCACTGAATTGCGATGCGAACGTTAACATCATTGTTGTAGGACCTGCATGAATCACAACAAGTGTTTCTGAAAACATTGTTATAGAACTTGCATTAAACACAATTAGTGTTTCTGAAAACGTTCACACCTTAAACTTTGCAGCCCTATAACCAAAACGAGGAGCAGGACGGAGACAAAAAACACGAAGTCGTATACTAACAAAATAACAAGCAAGCTTTGGAAATAATTAGAAAAACTTCAAAAATCAATTAAAAAAACTAGCTACATTACGCAATACTAAAATCGAATAAATATTCACTATAATGTCAACTTTAAAAATGACGTCGATAAGGCAGCAGCCTTTTGACCCTTTATTATTTGATTAACTGATGAAGAGCTATCGTATCATAAAGCCATCTATGCAAACAAGGATGTAGTCATATTGACTAGATGACCATATTACTCTCATGTAAAATAGCAGCATAATGCTGATGTGTTTTAAATGATGAGTGTACAGAATCGGAGACCCCTTTTACTGTAAACCGAGGCATTCTATCGTAATCCTCAGAGGTGACAACGCTTCTATGTTTTGTTCCTCAATTGATGATAAATGTGGATGTCTATAGGCCACAGCATTCACTTAACATCAGGTGGATTGAGTACCCGTTTGTCGCCCTTATTCTAAAAAAAAGATTATTTAGGTTCAGAGAAAACCTTAATTACCTTCTGTTTTTTAGAAGTAAAGTACAATAACATTCAAATAACCTTATCCTATATATAAAAAACAACAGCTGGGCACGTCCTCTACTCTTTTCTGTGAGGATTTTAGGACATAGGAGGTACCTCCGCGTTGTCCCGATGCGTGTTGGCCTAAATCGTTTCGCTACCTTCAAATGTTTCTTCAGATGTGCAGATTTAGTAAATATTTCCTTCACTGTTAAGTACGTACGTGGTAAATCAGAACTTAACACTTTAATTGCCCGATTTTCAAACACAATACGTAGCATACGCGACAGCGAAAGGGTTAAAATTGCAATTAACAATTTTATCAGTGCCGGCCGGGATCGTTGGTTTGCTAACGTACTTAAATCGCTGTTGCGACTCGAATTCTGGGTCGGGCCGAAATCAGTTGTTGGTTTTTTTGTTAAGAAATTCTCAGTAACAGCTCGGAGTCAGAAAGTTGGCGGAAAGCATATAAGGCTGTTGGTTCTGCGTCTAATCTCTCTCCGGTTGTAACGGATTGATGCCTCATCGGACTATGAGAGTGAGGGAATAGAAAGTGCACCTGTGCTTGCGCGCACACTCGTCCACTATCTTGCACAGATGGCTAGACTCCTTTAAAACTGACCGCCGTCACCGAAATTCGGTCTGTAGAACATTAATACTATTAAATTTTAGGCGAACACTTTCTCTTGAGCTGCCACGTCTCACCCCTGCTGTTTAAGAGCTAATATAAGTAGTTACAGGCCATTCCCTCCGAGTTTTCAAAGCAGCCGTGAATTAGTGTTATGTCGCCTCTACACGTTGGCCAACACAGTGGCGAATGGAGTGGCGAATATATTGGTCGAGAGTTGGTGACGGCGTCCACACGTTGGAAGGTTCACACGTTCAGTTTACTTCGGTTCGGGCCAATGTGCGGACGAATTTATAAGCAACGTGGCGCAGTAGCTCAGCAATGAGTGGCTGCGCCGGGCGCCGCGGGTTTGATCCCGCACGGAACAAGTATTTGTATGTCCTACTGAAAAGGAATTCGGCTCGCAAGGACCAATTGAAAAGGACACAACGGACGGAAACTAAGAAACAGAAGGGAGGAATCGAGGCTTCTCTCGATCCGGCCTCCTGCAACGCCTACGTTGGGTTCGGGAACAACGTATGTGATCTCCGCAACGGAGTAACACACTAGGGCGATAACCTCGTTCCTTTTCAGCAAGTAGGTTCAGACGGGGATTACGGGTCTTCCGAAGTCGTCCCGGTCCCGACGCCTTAATTCTTCGATGTGGACTGTATAACTTAAGGGATCTTGGGAATGAAACAGCAATTATCTTCAAACCGTTCCGTGAGAGAGTAATCACTTTTCCCTATACTTTTCTTCTTGACTGCTGGTTTTTTACTTTTCCCGAAGGATTTTCTTGTTTTTCCGAACTATTACCCCGAACGAATTGCAATAAAACCCGTTCACTAAGCTACCCCCAGAGCTATACGCGAAAGTGAGCCGCGCCATTCGCGTGCCTGCGCAACTTAACAACATGAATTTGTACTATTACTCTCTCACGTTTCACTTAATTTCTTTATTCACATAAATCACACATAAACACAAGTTATCTATTTAGATAGCACAAAACAATATCTACACCATGATATA
This sequence comes from Parnassius smintheus behrii, assembly GCA_036936625.1. NCBI lineage: Eukaryota > Metazoa > Arthropoda > Insecta > Lepidoptera > Papilionidae > Parnassius > Parnassius smintheus. Next base: position 52,638,649 of record JAUPFT010000005.1, read on the forward strand.
CATTATTTTTCCGTATTACAAAAATCCTTTAATTTATAAAACAAAATATGCCTACTTTACTCACAAATCCAAAATCCAAACTTCTTAAATATTTAACACAGAAAGTTAAAACAATGTTTCCCACTTGAATTTATACATATGTTAACTAATACAATAGTTTAATTTACATTTTCTCTATTTATTTCACTATTTAAAACACTTTTAAATTTCTTATACAAAACTATCATTATTTCACTTATGCACAGGAATTTTCACATAAAAATAACACAGAATTCACCTTTTTAGCACGTACAATCAACCTGAAATGTTTTACAAGTCATTTTTACATAAATTGCTGAAATTACAAACATTTTACATTTTTACATATTCGGCCTCCTAAGGGCGTGGCCAGCGTGCTTCCGTGAACTCACACTATTTGAACAACTAACTTTGCACGGCTCTCGACTATCAGAAAAATGAAAGTCTGAAATACACTTAATTTTAACAATATTAAATAAACGAGTGCTTCTACATAATTTTCAAACAGTAGGAAACTATTTCTGATAAGACTCTTATTCGTTATCATGCTTCTTATCAGATAACAATACAAGTGAATGTTTTCATTAATCAATCATAACAAATAGGCATTTGTTTTCGTACAAACATATCATACTTATACAAGACAATACTTATGCAATTAATTTCCGTTAATTCTGTTTATGCACAGAGTGATCATCTCGACCGGGGAACCAATCCGATCCCTAACTTCACTTTAATATTCCTTTGAATTTACATCGTTAGAAAGATGATTTCAACCGGGGAACAAATCCGGTAATATAATTTATAACATAAAATTCCTTATGAATTTATTAAGCGATATTACTTAGGAAAACGAACAAACTAGTCTGGCCTGGGAGTCGAACCCAAGACCTTCTTATCATTAATTCGACATTTCTTTAAGATTTAACTAAGCATTTTCTTATCAGAACATTTAAATTGGACAATAAGTCTTTGAAAAGCTATTCGTCATCGGCTGACTTAATAAACTGAAACATTCTTATAGGCGCGTCGCCAACAATCTCCCCCCCGTGCGTTAGCACCATCATTTGGGAGGCGTCGCGAGTACCAGGACTATTATTCTGGATGTAGGTCTCCTCAAGATACCTGTGCTAGTAATGACGTCAACCACTCTGGTGTGACCGTCTGGTCCCGGTAACGTTCTACTAATTTTGCCTTTCGGCCACGTATTTCGTGGCAACGAATGATCTATTATCAAAACAATATCGCCTTCTTTAGGTTCCATGAACTTTCCGTTATTACCTGTTCGCGGTATTAAGGTAGGCATGTATTCCTTCAGCCACCTTGTCCAAAAATGGTCGGCTAACCTCTGTGCAGCTTTCCAATTGAGTTGACCCGTCAGATGCCGCTCTAGAAATAATCCAGGTGGTCGATCACCACATGAGCGTCCCAGAAGAAAATGATTGGGTGTCAAACCCTCTTCAGGACTATCCATACTGAATGTTACCAGAGGCCTGGAATTCACTGTGTGCTCTGCTTCTAAAAGTAACGTATGTAGAACCTCCTCTCGTGAGCTCTTTTCTCTGAGCGTAGCGGTCAACGCAATTTTAATCGACCTTACTAACCTCTCCCAGGCGCCACCCATGTGCGGTGCTCCCGGAGGTATAAATTTCCATTTAATATATTTCTTAAATGACTCATTTTTCATGCCCTCATGGCATTCTTCGCATGCTTTCAATAATTCCTTATTCGCAGCTTTGAAATTTGTCCCGTTATCGCTGTATATAACGGCCGGTTTTCCTCTTCTGGCGATAAATCGCCTCAACGCCATTATCATTGACGCTGGTGTCAATGAGGCTGCTAATTCCAGATGTACTGCTCTGGTAGTCAGACACGTGAATAAAACACCCCAACGTTTTTCGTGTCGCCTTCCTATAGTTACACTCATAGGACCGAAATAATCCACAGCTGAGCATGTAAAAGGTGGTTCATGATGAGCTATTCTCTCCAGAGGAATATTTCCTTGTGGCACGTTCTGCGGTTTGGATCTGTATGTCCTGCACCACTGACAATGATGTGACACACTTCGTACTACATTACGTAAGTTCAAGACATAAAATTTCTGGTTCATCTCATTCATCACCGTCTGGTGATTGGCATGTCCAAAATGATGATGAACTTCTCTAATCATCATTTTAACGATTTCGTGTTTACCGTCCAATATGACAGGTTTTCTACTTTCCTCGGTCAAATTAGACTTGAAAGGTAAACGTCCATTTAAACGGAGTAAGTTATCCTCTCCTATTTCCATAGATAATTTACTTAAGCGTGAACTTCTTTCAACACTTTTGCCTGCTTTCAAGCACTTTATTTCCGAATAAAAACACTCGTCTTGAACGAACTTCCAAATTAATAATTCCGCTTTTTTCAAGAGCGCTATGTCCAACGCGCCATCGGGTCCTTTAACCGACTTTGCTAAAACTTTGTTGGAACGCATAACCGACTTTTCGGCTGCGTCGTCGGGTCCTTTAACCGACTTTCTTAAACTCTTGAATTTTTCTACCGCTTGCAAGGTGCGTGCAGTTGCCCCAAGGAATTTCTTAAAGCTGCTAAATCGTCCGTAGTCGGGTAGACTTAACGGTTCTTGCTTTCTTAACGCATTTACGCCCTTTGGCGATTTTTCTTCACCTGTTTCTAAGCTTTTTATGGTGTCCACTTGTTTGGGCCATAAATCAGGACTTTTCCTGAGGAATTCAGGTCCTTGAAACCAGCGATGACTTACATCGAAGGTGGAAGGGAAATTTCTAGTGGCGTCGTCTGCCACATTGTGTGACGTTGGAACCCATCGCCATTCACATGGCTTACTGTGATCTTCGATCTCAGCCAATCGATGAGCAACGAATGGTTTAAAGGCGCGAGGATCTGACTTAATCCACGCTAACACTGTACGTGAGTCTGTCCAAAATACTCTCTCGGACATCTCGTACTTGCTCTCTTCACTAACCGAGGCAGCCAGCCTGCTGCCCATAAGAGCTGCTTGCAATTCAAGCCTTGGAATCGAAATTGGTTTCAACGGCGCTACTCTTGCCTTTGCGGCGATCAGCGTAATCCGCCTTATTCCTAGCTCGTCCGTGGTGACGTAATACACCGCGGCAGCGTATGCTTTTTCACTAGCATCCGTGAAAGTGTGTAACTCTCCCTTGCCGACGCCTTCAGCAACGGGTCTAGGTACCTCTAAATGACCTAATTTCTTCACTTCCGATATCCATTTACAAAATAACACGTGTAATTCGTGTGAAACTTCTTCATCCCAAGAGATGCCTGTCCTCCATACTTGCTGGATCAGCGACTTCCCTTGAATCGTTATGGGTGATGCGAGTCCCAAAGGATCGAAAACTGACATCACAGCGCTAGTTATCTCCCTCTTCGTAGGCGGTCGTAAACCTTCCATCACCTCTTCCGGTGTGTTACGAAGACTTGTGGAGAAACTTATTATATCCCGTTTGATATTCCAAATCAAACCTAACGTGCGCTCTGTGTGCTCTTTATCTCCCAGCGAAGCACTGTCGCTCTTATATTTATTTTCCATCTTACTTAAAACTTCGGGTCGGTTGCTAGCCCATCCCCTCAGTTGGAAAGAAGCATGCTTATGTAATTCATACATATCGTTTACTATCCTTTCGGCCGTCGTCACGTCGGGAAATGCCTGTAGATAGTCATCCATATAAAAATTGCTTTCTGTAGCGGAAGCTGCTTCTGGATAGATTGTCCTGCGCATTTCTATTCTTTACATATATAGCGATGCATGGTGATGATGCCGCTCCAAATATGAGTGACGTCATTCTATACTCTTCCGGTGGCGCGTCACGATTGTGCCGCCATAAGAATCGAAGGCTATCCCTGTCTTCATCCCGGATTTTCACTTGCAGGAACATTTCTTTAATGTCTGCCATTACTGCCACGCTTCCTTCTCTGAATCGTAGCAGAACTCCGAACAACGACTTCAATAAGTCCGGTCCGGTTAACAATGCATCATTGAGACAACGTCCGCCCGTCTTTGCGGCGGCGTCGAAAACTATCCTTATTTTCCTTTTTTGTGGGTGAGTCACTGCGAAGTGAGGAAGGTACCACGTACGTGGGGAAATGGGAATATGGTTCGCTTTCTCTGCGTAACCATTAACGATGAGATTTTCAATTTGCTTCTCATATTCCTTCTTCAACTCGCTATTTTTGTCGAGCTTTTTTTCAATATTCAACAGGCGACTTTCAACCTGCGCTCTATTCGACGGCATGCACTCATTGTCTGTGCGCCATAACAAAGCAGTCTCGTACCTATTATTAGGTATACGACGTACCGTTTTGTTCAAAATACTTAAAGCTCGTTCTTCTGGGTCGTTCACGGGCTTTCTAGCCGACACTCCCAGAGATTCCAAACTAAAATAATCCTTGATCAATTTATCCATATCTTCCTCCTTCTTGGTGGAAATGTGGTTAACGATCTTGATCGGTTTAATACCACCCGATATGTGACCATGTAAAACCCATCCAAGTTTGGTGAGCGATGCTACAGGTAGGTTCTTACCTCCTGAAATTAATTCACGAGTAACTATGAGATGCCAATTGTCCTGACCAATTAATATGGTAGGTTTGGACCTCTCATACATCAACTCATCCTTAATCGGTGTCAAATGAGAACACCGTTGCAATAATTCTCGGCTTACCGACTGCGGAGAAAGGTTAAGTGACTTAATTGTTTGTACACTTATCTCTTCTAAGTCGCTCGAGTAAATGCCTTTTATCTTAATGTTTAAGCGATACGAACTGTCGTCGTTAATTCGCTTACCTCCCACGGCTTCGATACGTAATCCCTCTTTACGTCCGCGAGGCGCTAATTTCTGAGCCATACACTCCTCTATGAGTGTCATGGTCGATCCCTCATCCAGAAGAGCTGTTGTCTTGACCTTTCCTCTAGGTCCATACAACTCGACCGGTATAATCTTTAAGTATGCACATGCCAGTGCATTCACTGTACTAACAGTCGTAATCTGAGCATCCTTACCCCCCTCGTCCCCTTGTGGCGAGGTTTTTTCTTTGGGGTATCGGTGTAGCATTCGATGATGTGACATTCTACATCTCTCTACACCACATTTTTTCGCTTTGCACTCTAACCTCCTATGGTTAGGTGACAAACATTGGAAACATACTTTCGCCTTTTTGACCGCTTCCCATTTCTCGTGAATATTCATGTCCTTAAACTTGTAACAACTCACTATAGAGTGTTCCTTGTTGCATATAACACACTTATGTGTTACCCGACTTACAGGCTTATCCTGGGTTGTCATAACCACCTGTCGGTTGTGCCCTTTACTATTTCGGCGTTCTAGACGCTCGCTCGACTTACTTCGGCGCATATAGCGCTCGCTCACGGCACATCTGCGTACACCTCCCTTTGCAGTGTGTACAGTTTGCTTCCTGAATTCAGGACGCTTCCTTTTTTCAGGCGCATTTTCATTGTTTAAGGACGCTCCAAATTGTTCACTCAATAAATTTAAAAACTTGGCCATCTTCTGTAACTCTGGCTCCAAAGGATACTGAGCTCGATATTCAAACCATTTAAATTTAATCATAGTTCCGAGCTTCTCCACTATGCGGCTCACTAACTCCGGTGAGTACAAATACTGTGGTTGATTCAACGCTTGTATCGTGGCAACCACGTTCGTAATACGACTTGCAAAAGATCCTATATTCCGGCCATCTTCTGCCAATCTTGGCATACGCTTTACATTCTCGATTTCGGCTAGAATGAGCATCTCAACCCTACCGAATCTTCTTTCGAGAGCGTTCATTATTTCTTCCGGTTCACACAAAGTAAACAACAACGACTTAACCGCTTCCTTAGCGGTGCCCTTTAATGCCCTCCTAAGGCGTGCGACATTTTGCACCCCTGAAAATTGGCTTCTCGTGTCTTCAAACACCGTTTTGAAAATTATCCATTCACCCGGGTCTCCATCGAACACCGGTAATTCCTGGAGGAAATGAAGCTGGGAAGACTTATCTTTACCAGCTATTTTTATTGCACTCACAATCGCTTCGGTCAATTCTGACACCTCACTCGCGTGTGTTTTCTGTGCATTTCCTTGGTTGCGCTCGATCTCCGCCCCTTTGCGGCGTGATCCTTTACACGCTTCCTTATCAGTAACATCGGGTTGTGCTACACTAACCGGCGCGCTCATTATGGTCTGCTGAACCCAACTCCTTACGAAAGGTTCCACCTGAGTATTCCGCTCTTCATCATCCTCACTCGAGTTGATCTCCTCTTCTCGGTTGAGTCGTGCCAACTCCAATTGAGACTTGGCCAAGGCAGCAGCTGCCTGTGCTCGTTCGAGCTCTGAGCGTTCGAATTTAATCCGCGCCTCTAATTCGGCTTTCAGCCTCGCCGATCGCGATGACCTACTACCTCTTTGTGACCCTTTATCACTAGTGTGCCCGATTACTGTCCTTGACGATGCCGCTTCTTCGGTCCTTTGACCTACTTTTTCGACCACCGTTTCACTCCTGGATATAACGGATTGTTGTGCGGTACTGGCCTGCGTACCACTGGTGTCCGTCCTGTTGCTTGTCGTTGCCACGGACGTCCCTGTGTCCCACGTGCATGTGGACGTGTCGGTGGTGGCTCCACTTGAAGGAGTTGCTCCATTTGACGCAGTAGCTGTGGTCGCTCCAGATGGTTCCGCTTCTTTAGCTTTTCTTGAGAGCCCTGTCCTTGTCCTGCTCCCTTCGCTTCTCCCTGTCTGGTCTTGTGCCTTCTTCATCTTGCAGGAAGGTGATTGTTGGCCTACGGTCCCTAACTGTCCCTACGGTCCCTACAACCCCTTACCTACAACCCTTCTACACCCCAACCTAACACCACTACCCCTCCCCCCCCCTTTATCTCCCAACCTACAACCCTACTACCACCCTAACAGCCCTATCAGCCCTATCAATCCTGGACGGGGCCTACCGAGGTGAGCCGTCCAGGGATGGAGTCGTGCAGGAATGGAATGGAGGAAAGGTTTAGGAACTGTCCCGCCAAGGAATATGACGAAACAGTCGAGCGGTAGTGCAAGCGCAGTCTCGCTCGAGAGAACTGCTCCACCCGAAGGTGTTGTGCTAGAGCCCAACCGTTTTTTTTTTTTTTTTTTTTTTTTTTATTACAATAATTTTACTCTACAGACTCGAAGTCCGTACCTTTTTTTGCTTTACTTTATTTTATTAACTTTTAAAATACTGTTATAAATATACTCCTTACACTACTTACATTACTTAAATATTTAAGCCTAAGCAGTGAGTTCACATATATTTATTTTTTTTTTGGATTTTTTTTGTATTTTTTTGTATTTTTTTTTTTATATTTCTATTATCTTACATACTTAAGGTCTGCAAACTAATATGCTTACATGCGACATGCACTTAATCGCTATATTTTTTTTTTATAATATTTTTTTTCATTATTATTTTTGTTTTGTTTTTTTTTTTTTTGGTTTTTTTTTTTTTTTTTTTTTTGAGGGCATCGTTGTTACTTATCTTTTTTTTGATGTTTAAACATAATAATTGTCGACCCACTTTGTTTTATGTTTTTTTTTTCTTCTTTTTTTTTTTTTCCCTTATGTAGTCATCAACATAATCTACGTGCTTAATGTACATGGCCTTACATGCTATGTAAATTTTTATATTACCAGATTTTTTTTTTCCTTTTCCTTGTACTTAATATCGTGGAGAGTGCTCCATCTTTAACTGTTTGTGATATCTGTTGACAGGGCTTCCACAATCGCTTCGTCTCTGTTTCTAATTGCCATTTTCAGATTATATTCTTTGATTCTTTTCGTTGTCGCAGCCATTGCGCTCTCAACCAGCCTTCCAGTTGCATCGTCGCAATCGTCCGTGTAATAAACACAGCTTTCTGTGTGCCTGGACACTGCCACTACTGCATGTTGGACGCTTTCATAAATTTTGAGCTTCTCTGTTGTTGTCCTCATTATGACCACTCTCCCGTATGTGAGACCTTGGGCCTCATGTACGGTTAAAATTCGCGACCCGGGACCCGAACCATATCCCTGGCTGGTAAGGGACTCCTTTTCTGCTTGCGTAAATACAAGATATAAGGTGTCGGGCACGGTACCTGGTATGACGGCTCCCGTGTACCTCTTCCTTTCTAGTGAGTGCACCTGAGATCTGGATGAATAAATGCCACTGTAGATTTCATTCAGGGCATATGCCACATCCATCGGATTCCGGTGCGTACACAGGAGCTCTTGGCTGATAGTGGTTACGAGGCTTGGGCGAGTATATTGCATCGCAAAGAGGTTTTCCCTGTCGATATAAGGGAGTTGATTGATGTCACCAAAAAGCAGTATTTTTTCGGCTCCACTTAGCCGCATTGCCATTACTATGGCCCCGAAATGGTTCATGAGAGCTTCGTCGACTAAAAGTCGAGTACATCTTCCCTTTTGCCTTCTCATACCATTTACTAAAACTGAGGCCATAGTGCGCACTTTTGTTTTTGCGTCAGTGGCTATGCGGTTGGCTAACTTTTCTCTAAGATCTTTAGCTGCTTCTGTTGTTGTTGTGACAATAAAATCATCTTCCGCATCGAATTGGTTTATAACCCAAGTTGTTTTGCCACATCCCGGGACTCCATTGACCCAATTTATCGTCGGCACCGTCCAGTTTTCCCAAGGATCTCCCAATGCACAGGCTCCCGAGATGGTTTCCGCCATTTTCAGGATCCTGTCCTCTAGCATCACCCTGGTACAACGGGCGGTGACCACAATAGGGTCGTTGGGTGGGGTTTTGAATACTAATCTTCCCTGTCGTTCTGTCTCCTCCTCATCCAAGGCTACGAAGCCCGCCGACCCGCTATAAGCCGCCATGTGATGACCCATTTTACCTTTTATGACAGTAGATGTTTTGTTGTCATAAATTGCGGCCTCTGCTTCCTCGAGCTGCACTCCAAGGAACTCATGACTACCGAGGTGGAAACTTTGTAAGATATTCTTGCAAGTAGTTTGGTTCACCTCAAGAGTTGCTTTTATGAGGGCCTTAAACTCTAGGAAAGCGTTGATTATGTGGTCTTTAGGCTCGACCGCCGGTAGAAGTCTTGGAGGGCTGACACGTCCCGAGCAGGGTCTAGTGTGGGTGGGTTTGGATTTCTTGAGTACTCTTGGAGGCTCTCTTATTAAGTTATCGGCTTGTCTTAACTTACTCAACTTTCGCATTGCTCTTCCTGGAATACTCTGGGCCGCTGCACCGATGGTTTTAATTAGTGCACTTACCCCGCTTTGTGACTCAGAACTTTTGCTAAGTTTTTCCCTGGCTGCGGCCTTTTCTTTGGCCGTTTTCAGTTGCAGGCGTTCTGAGCCACTAAGTGTCTCTGAATTTGCTACAAGATGTTGGGTTGCCTTTGTCGAGTCATGATGTTTGAGGAAGCTCAGGTTTTCACCCCTATCCTCATACACGACTATTTCATGTTTGTTTGAGGCTTTTATGCAACCAATGTGGTCCATGACTTCACCTTTCTCATATAGGACCACCATGGCATCCACACTTATGATGCGGGGTATGACAGCTGTCTCCTCCTCACCGAGTCTCGTTAGCAGTGAGCATGCCTGGGCGAATGGGGTTTTTTCTTCGCTCCATGTGAACAGCAAGATCGTTTTGTTTTTCGATCTTACTATTCGACATCGTTGCTTTGCAACCTCTATTTCAACTAGCGCCTCATATGTTTTGCGCTTCATGCTCGTTTTGAGAGTACTGCCGTTTAGTAAGCTTGCGAGACCGGGAGATATTTTGACATAGTTTCGGCCAGTTGTTAAGCAAAAACTTAAGCCGAAACGCTCTGTGTTGTTATCCATGAAGAGAGCTACTCCTCGAATTCTCAGGCCTGGGTTACCTCTTTCAGCGCATGCTAATAGCTGATGTTCTGCTTTATTGGCTGGGATGCTCTTCTCTTTTACGGAGACCTCTGCGAATTCGGTTTGCTGCTGCCTGGGGAATGGATAGTTTGTGGCGTTACGCTTTGCAGCAGCGCGAAAGATGGACTCTACGAATGCCAGAAATTTGGGCCTTTTGTCTTCGTCTTCGATGATTCTGTGTAGGTCAGACTTGTCAAGATTGGTGTTAATGCAAAACTCGAGATCCAGACGTGCCGCCTGATAGCGGGGACACTCCAGAATCACATGCCACACTGACTCACTGACATTGGGATCGCACTCGCACCCTGGTGTATCCTTAAGCTTAAAGCGGTGCAAGTACTCCGCAATTCCACCATGTCCTGTTAACACTTGTACATGTGTGGGTGTCAACTTCGTTTTTCTCACTATCCGGTATGCAATTGCAACATCCGGTAGGAATATTTTGGTGACTTGCCCAGTGGTCGAGGTCTCGTATCTGTCCTGCCAGATTCGAACGGTTTCCTCTCTGATTTTCTTTTTAACGTAGGACATGGGGATTTTGTCGTAGTCTAGAGTGGCTGTCTCCCGGAGTGCCGCCGCCTTGGCGAGCTCATCAGCTCTCTCATTTCCAGACGTGCCTACATGAGCCCTCAACCAAAACAGCCGTATCACTCTTCCCTCTTTTCTCATCTTCCCTATGCTTTCTTGGATGGCCTTTGATAGGGGATGGCTTGCTTTAGGGTTCGCCAGCAGATCGAGCGAAGATCTCGAGTCGCTCATGATGTTTACGACAGGTTCAGTGCTCGATTCTGCTAGTTTGGTCGCCCTGAGCAAGGCATAGAGCTCCGATTGGAAAACTGTACAGGATGGATCCAGTCTAAAGGTGGAACTACTGATCTCCCTGCCATCTTCCCACCACGTTAAAGCTGCTCCGACCCTCCCTTCTATCTTACTTCCATCGGTGTATATGTGAGGGCCGGTTAGTTGGTGGAGGTTTGTGTTTTCGATTGTTTCCAGTAGCTCATATTCCAATTTGACGAGTTTAGAGGGATGAGGTTGATCCAAGTGATTTACACGGTTTTCAAGCTCTCTTCCTGGCGGTAAATAGTCCAGTGTGCCTTGTTTCCTGGTTTGGTACAAGTTGGACGCTTCTTTTATTCTCAGGTCTAACGGAAGCAGACCCGAGATGGCAAGCGCGGAAGTGAGCGATACCGTGCGGTACGCTTTACAGATCTTCTGCGCGAAGCCCCTTTGCAACGTGTTGAGTTGGTCTTTGATCATCTGAAGTTCTGTTGCTGAGGACCACGCGCTCGAAGCGTACATCACTATGGGTTCGACGACTGCAACGTATATTGTCCTTACAATCTCACCATTGAGACCCCAGGTCACCTTGGCCGCGCATGCAAGCTGTTTGTATATGTCAGCCGCTTTTTTGCATACGGCTGCTGCATGTGGCTTAAAGGTGAGTCCACGGTCAATGATGAGACCGAGTACTTTAATTTCCTCTACGAGGTTTACTCTGCTGCCGGACATTTGCAGGTTGGGGTGGTCAAATTTAAGTTTTTTAGTGACAAGCATTGCATTTGTTTTATGCGCTGCAAACTTTAACTTGTTCTGGGTTCCCCACTTCTTTACTCTTTTTAAAGTGTCATTGGCCTGTTGCTCCAGGGCACTCGTTGAGTGACTCGAGAACACCAAGACAACGTCATCTGCAAATGCCTGACAATACACCCCTTCGTTCGTAAGTTGGTGCAGCAGTGAGTCTAGGATAACATTCCAAAAGGTTGGTCCACCGATAGATCCTTGAACACAGCCCTTTGTAGTTCCCCTCTCACTCGTTGTTCTGGCATAGTTAATTACGATTTTTCGATCTTGAAGGTAAGAGCCAACCATATCGTAGAGGTTTTTGGGACATTTCTTTTTGGCTAGTTGCAGTTTTAATGCTGGCCACCATGCGTTGTCAAAGGCTCCCTCTATATCTAATGAAACAACAAGGACGATCTTCTTATTCCTCACTTCGTTATTGATATATTTCAATAGATCATAGAGGGCGTCCTCAGTACCACGTTGAGGCATGAACCCATACTGGTTTTTATTAAGAGTTGGGAGGATGTACCACTGGAGTCGGCCCACCATCAACTTCTCGACTATTTTTCCGAGTACTGACAGAAGACCTATTGGTCGGTATGACTTTGGATGTGTATAGTCATCCTTTCCTGGCTTACGGATGATGACCACGTGTGCAGTTTTCCACTGCTTGGGAAAGTACGCCAATTTCAAGCACTTGTTGGCTATCGCTAAGAATACCTTCCTGTTGCAGTTTATTGCAGCGGAGCAGATGTCAGCTGTTAGCCCGTCTGGTCCAGGGGCTTTTTTGGGGTTTAGTGTTTGTAACACTGATTCAAGCTCCGCTTCTGCAAAAGGTGGGTCATCTTCTGACAAACCTAGGTCTTTGTTGATTTCCGTCAGCTCTCGTATTTTGGTGTGGTATGGCTGATCTGTTTCCACACAGTCGTCAGGGTAAAATGTTTGGGCCAAGAGTTCTGCCGACTCTTCTGGTGTCAGAGTTTCCCCTTGGATGTTTCTTAGGAGCATGTCCTCATATCTTCTTGAGGATTTCCGGATAACTCTGTAAATTTTATCCCACATGCTCTCCCTTTCCTGTGTCGTGCAGAATTCCTTCCAGCTTTCGGTTTGCGCCTCCTCAACTTTTATGATGTATTGTTGTTTAAAACTTATGTATTCGTCTATTACGTGTTGTCTTCTGCTTGGTGCCGCATTTCTAATACGTCTTTTTTTCCTATGGACTTCTTTTTTGAGTTGGTTGAGGGATTTTGACCACCATGGGGGCGTTGCATTCACCCCCCTCATGCCCATTTTCGGAATAGTCTCATCACAAGATTCCTGGATTGCTTTTGTGTAGGCTATTGTGATGGATTCCAGATCCTCATGGATTTCCGCCTCCTCAATTAGTGTGGGAGTTATGGCTCTTTCTTTTAGAAGGGATCTAAAGCGTGTTGAGAAGTCCGACCAGTTTGCCTTTCTGGTGTTGTATTTGCGCGTTGTACAGGGCCGTAATTGTGTCAAGACTGCTTTGGTGCGCAGTGTAAACATAATCGCGTTGTGGTCTGATGTAATTAGGCTTCTCTCCACTCTCCAGTCCTCCACATTGCCCAGAAGTGACGAACTGCAAGCAGTGACGTCTACTATGCTCGAACAAATTCTCCCCCTTCTGTATGTTTCGAAGGTAGGCGTGTCACCCGTGTTCAGAATATGGAGATCCATTTCATTGAGGAAGGTGTTATATGCCGCGCCTCTTTCATCTTCGGAATTACTTCCCCACCATTGGCTCCAAGCATTTATGTCTCCAGCCACTATGATGTTGTTTGTGTGTAGTTTTGCGCAAGCTGCTTGGATTCGCCTAAGGTAGGGATTTATATCTTGCTCTCCCTCGAGGTAAACTGACACGACTCCCAGTTTTAAATTTCCTGCAACGAGAAGTACTGCCGCTTCTGTTTCGGTAACCAGCTGTGGATCATGGATGATCTCCAGCTGGTCTCCGAAAATCAGCACTGCGGCTTTTACTGGTTTTTGTCTATTCAGGCTGCATTGAACTACTCGCGTGCCGGGATGTTCTTTAATAACGCCATTTTTTCCCACATAGGGTTCCTGTACTATGGCAATCGACACTCCTTTATCCGATGCAACCTGAAGTAGTTCCGCCGTTGCTACCCTGGAGCGTTGCAAGTTCACCTGAATGATTTTGAGGTCTGACCTACTAATGTTGGAGTTAATATTATTATGGTTGCCCTTAGCAGTAAGATATGCGGGACCGTGCTATTGCATCCCACTTCTGCTTTTCCCGGCAATCAAAGCTAAAAGCATTGTGTGCCAGGTCCGTATCGGCGCCGTGCGCTTTGAGGCAATTTTTACATCGGGGGGGTCTCCCCTCCAGTCTGATCGGGCATTTGTCCCATGAGTGAGTATCTCCGCAGTGACTGCAGAGTTCCTCCTTTTCATGGCACACTGCTTTTGTGTGGCCAAAACCGAGGCATTTTGTGCATTGCACAAGGGGAGAGTGATCCATTATTGGTCTTCTTTGGAGGCCGATGTAAACTTTACCCGCATCAATGAAGCGCCTGTGCACTTTTGGAGAGAGCTCAAGTACAGGATGGCACTCTTGTGGATTCCTCGCCTTTTTCCTGTATCGAACTCTGACTGTTCGCTCTTTCTCATCGACGTCATGCAGAAGGTGTTTGTTCTGCGCCAGTATATTTTCTACGATTTCGACGTCTGTGTGATACGATAGCACGTCCCTGATTATCGCCAAGGGATTGTTTGTTCTGGCAACCTCTACTTTTAAACTTTTATTTGTCTTAACTCTGTTTTGGACAAGGTTAAGATCCTCCTTGGTGTTGCAACTGAGGACGACTTTTTGGTTTTTCGCCTTCCTTACCCTGTCTACTTTGGCTCCAGTCTTTTTTGTGTCTAGAGCCTCCCTGATTCTCTCAATAATGTTTTCGGCTGTGTTTTTGGAATCAGTTGATGTAATAATGAGCGTGTGATTGGGTTTAGGAAGGGGAGGGCTTGCAGCCACTCTGGCGTATGTCTTTTTTGGCTTTGTTGCCGCTTCGCCAGTTTGTGCAAGCTCTGTTGCTAGACTTGGGGCTGTAGGTGATGAGGCCCGTTGCTTCTGCTCTCTCATCGTCCTCAGCTCGGATGACATCGCACCTAAGTGTTCTTCTATAGGTTGAAGATGTTCCCTTATGCTGGTTTGGAATATTTTACTGGAGTCCGCTGAAGGTAAGATTGAAAGTCCGGATCTGATACTTGTATCTATCTCCTTCAGCGAACTCTTCATTCCGTTCAGCTCATTTTCTAACGTTTTATTTATTTCCTCCCGAGCCCAACCGTTTGGCACCGTTAGGTGGTCGGGATGTATGCTGTGCTCGCCGCCCAGTTGCCGGTGACGCCTCGTCCAAGCGCCCTCCTCCGGCCGCGATGCAGTCAGGTGCCCACGCGCACCCTCGCCCGGCAGCAGCAGCGGTGGATGCTTCGTCCAGCACCCTGATGATCCGACAGGAAAATGCCGGACACGGTCGTCCGACAGGAAATGCCGAGCACGCTTGCCCGACAGGAAAATGCCAGACACGGTCGTCCGACAGGAAAAATGCCAAGCCCTGCTTGGCCACGATGAGTGCCTTCACAAGACACCTGCGCCCGGCTGCGATACGTGCCCCATGCGAGCACACGCCCCCGGCCGCAATCCCGGTTTTCTTTCTTCCGGTAGTTCCAGGTCCCGTCCTTCAGCGCTGACGTCCTGGTCTTCTGGCCTTTGGTCCTATTGCTTCAGCTCAAACCTCCGGCTTCCTTCGGTTGCTGATCTTCACTCGGCTCCGAAGGTCTTCTTTTTTCCACAACCAGCAGTCCACAGCTGGTTCCTTGATCCAGCTGGCGGGGTTCGGGTGGTCTTTAATCCGGCTCCGAAGGTCCAATTGAAAAGGAATTCGGCTCGCAAGGACCAATTGAAAAGGACACAACGGACGGAAACTAAGAAACAGAAGGGAGGAATCGAGGCTTCTCTCGATCCGGCCTCCTGCAACGCCTACGTTGGGTTCGGGAACAACGTATGTGATCTCCGCAACGGAGTAACACACTAGGGCGATAACCTCGTTCCTTTTCAGCAAGTAGGTTCAGACGGGGATTACGGGTCTTCCGAAGTCGTCCCGGTCCCGACGCCTTAATTCTTCGATGTGGACTGTATAACTTAAGGGATCTTGGGAATGAAACAGCAATTATCTTCAAACCGTTCCGTGAGAGAGTAATCACTTTTCCCTATACTTTTCTTCTTGACTGCTGGTTTTTTACTTTTCCCGAAGGATTTTCTTGTTTTTCCGAACTATTACCCCGAACGAATTGCAATAAAACCCGTTCACTAAGCTACCCCCAGAGCTATACGCGAAAGTGAGCCGCGCCATTCGCGTGCCTGCGCAACTTAACAACATGAATTTGTACTATTACTCTCTCACGTTTCACTTAATTTCTTTATTCACATAAATCACACATAAACACAAGTTATCTATTTAGATAGCACAAAACAATATCTACACCATGATATACATTATTTTTCCGTATTACAAAAATCCTTTAATTTATAAAACAAAATATGCCTACTTTACTCACAAATCCAAAATCCAAACTTCTTAAATATTTAACACAGAAAGTTAAAACAATGTTTCCCACTTGAATTTATACATATGTTAACTAATACAATAGTTTAATTTACATTTTCTCTATTTATTTCACTATTTAAAACACTTTTAATCATTATTTCACTTATGCACAGGAATTTTCACATAAAAATAACACAGAATTCACCTTTTTAGCACGTACAATCAACCTGAAATGTTTTACAAGTCATTTTTACATAAATTGCTGAAATTACAAACATTTTACATTTTTACATATTCGGCCTCCTAAGGGCGTGGCCAGCGTGCTTCCGTGAACTCACACTATTTGAACAACTAACTTTGCACGGCTCTCGACTATCAGAAAAATGAAAGTCTGAAATACACTTAATTTTAACAATATTAAATAAACGAGTGCTTCTACATAATTTTCAAACAGTAGGAAACTATTTCTGATAAGACTCTTATTCGTTATCATGCTTCTTATCAGATAACAATACAAGTGAATGTTTTCATTAATCAATCATAACAAATAGGCATTTGTTTTCGTACAAACATATCATACTTATACAAGACAATACTTATGCAATTAATTTCCGTTAATTCTGTTTATGCACAGAGTGATCATCTCGACCGGGGAACCAATCCGATCCCTAACTTCACTTTAATATTCCTTTGAATTTACATCGTTAGAAAGATGATTTCAACCGGGGAACAAATCCGGTAATATAATTTATAACATAAAATTCCTTATGAATTTATTAAGCGATATTACTTAGGAAAACGAACAAACTAGTCTGGCCTGGGAGTCGAACCCAAGACCTTCTTATCATTAATTCGACATTTCTTTAAGATTTAACTAAGCATTTTCTTATCAGAACATTTAAATTGGACAATAAGTCTTTGAAAAGTTATTCGTCATCGGCTGACTTAATAAACTGAAACATTCTTATAGGCGCGTCGCCAACACCTACAAATAATTGTTTCGGGTCTGGATGTGTGTCTTTGTGCAATTTATGTTTGTAAACTGCCTGCACGATACGGGAGAAAATCCTAGTGTGGGGTTAACGTTTTTATAAAAGAGTTATAAAATAATAGTGGATATTAATTGGGCTGTAAATAGAAATTTAAATTCTTAAAGGAAAAAAAAATCAATTAGTCTATGTTTTAAAATTGGGTTTTGATTTTAAAGTTTAGCAAAATATGTACTTGCATTTCTATCAGACATTTGATGTATATATAAAAACACCTTATAATTTATTTGGTAATTTAATTATTTTTTGAAAAAGACAAAAACAATAGCAATAAATATAATTAACACTAACTTAATAATAGGTACTAATTATAACTTATGACGAAATTATAATTATTAATTATAATATAATTATAATTAATTATGACGAAAAATGAAATAAAACTCATGACGAGCAAAGTGACTCAGGACCACGCTTTACGGCAGTCTGTGGAGGAGGATGTTCAATAGTGAACTTGCGAACAGCTGTAATGATGATGATGATTCGAAATCTTGCACGATTAAATTATAAGAAATCGATGTTTTTTTATAGGATAGGGTGACAAACGAGCACACAGTTCACCTGATGGTAAGTGCTTACTGTGGCCCACAGACATCTACATCTATCCTCGATTACGAATGAAAATGCAGATGCGTTGTCACCCGTGAGGACTAAGATGAAATGCCTCGTTTCCTTTAAAAAGGGTCTCTGGTTCTCTACACTCACTATACGAAACACAGCATCATTAGGCTACTATTTTACGCTGGTATTCTGTGAGAGCGTGTCCTTCCCGGTCGAGCCGACCTTCGTGCTACAACTATACTTCTAATATAATTGCACGTATAAACACGTATAAACGACGTGCTTCATTTTTTTTTTCATTTTAAAATTGTTCTCGTAATAATCTGATTGTAAAAAAACGTTAATTTTTTTTGATAAATAGCTTATTGATTAAAACAAATGTTCATCATCATCATTATCATTACAGCCCTTCACAAGTCCACTGCTGAACATAGGCCTCCCCCAAGTAATGCCACAAAGCACGGTCCTGAGCCACCTGCATCCATCGACTTCCTGCATATCTTACCAGGTCGTCACTCCATCTAGTGGGGGGTCGCCCTACACTACGCCTACCGGTACGAGGCTGCCACTCGAGAACCTTTCTTCCCCATCGGTTATCGGTTCTTCGAGCTATATGGCCGGCCCATTGCCACTTCAGCTTACTAATCCGTTGGGCTATGTCGATCACTCTGGTTTTACTGCGGATATCCTCATTTCTGAGTCTATCACGTAGAGAAACTCCAAGCATAGCCCTCTCCATAGCTCGCTGAGCGACCTTGAGCGTCCTCATACGGCCAGCAGTGAAGGACCACGTCTCAGATCCGTAAGTCATCACTGGCAACACGCACTGGTTGTACAATCTAGTTTTTAGAGATTGAGGTATACCTGACGAGAAGATATGTCGTAATTTCCCGAACGCTGCTCAGCCGAGTTGACTCCGTCGATTGACCTCTCGGTCGAAGTTGGACTTACCTAGTCGGACTATTTGTCCCAGGTAAACGTACTCGTCAACAACTTCGAGCATAGTGCTCCCAACAACTACCGGCATAGGTGTGACATGGACATTAAACATGATCTTTGTTTTGTCCATGTTCATCTTAAGACCTATCCGTTGGGAGGCACTATTGAGGTCATTGAGCATAGTGCTTAAGTCCTCCAGCGATTCTGCCATAAGGACTATATCGTCGGCAAATCGAAGGTGAGTGATGTACTCGCCATTGATGTTAATACCGTATTCTTTCCAGTCCAGTAGCTTGAAAACGTCTTCCAAAGCAGCGGTGAAGAGTTTCGGGGATATAACGTCACCCTGTCTTACACCTCTCTGCAGTTGGATAGGTTTCGAGCTCTGGTTCTGTACTCGGATAGCCATCGTAGCCCTACTGTACAAACACTTCAGCACTTCGATATACCGACAGTCAACTTGGCACCGCTGAAGGGACTGCAGCTCCGCCCAAATTTCGACGGAATCAAAGGCTTTCTCATAGTCCACATACGCCAGGCAAAGTGGCAAATTGTACTCTTCAGTCTTCTGTACAATCTGCCGCAGGGTATGTATGTGGTCTATGGTACTGAAGACTTTTCGGAAACCGGCTTGTTCGGGAGGCTGGAAGTCGTCGAGTCTGCGTGCGAGACGATTCGTAATGACTCTCGAAAACAGCATGTAGACGCGGCTCAGAAGGGAAATCGGTCTGTAGTTCTTCAAGAGAGCGTTGTCGCCTTTCTTAAAGAACAAGACCACCGCACTTCTGCTCCACGCCTCTGGAGTAGTGCCACCATGGAGGACGGAATTGAAGAGCTTCTGAAGGACTTCAAGTACCGGTGTTCCACCCGCTTTCAGAAGCTCCGCTGTAATTCCATCCACGCCTGGGGCCCTGCCGTTTTTAAAGTGCTGGAGAGCCATTCTAATCTCGCTTAGACTGACGTCCGGGATATCATCGGAATAGTGTCGGATAAGACTTGCTCTTGGATCGTTACTCACACTTGCGTGTGGCTCCAACGATGATGTGTACAGCTGCCCATAGAACCTCTCAATCTCACTCAAAATCTCAGGTGTCCCGGAAACGATGCTGCCACACTCAGTCTTCAGCTTTGACAGTTGGCTCTTACGGGCAGACAGATCTCTGGCAATGACTTTGGAGCCCTGGTTCCGCTCGATCGCTTCTTTAATACGAGCAGTATTAAAGTTGCGTAAGTCTCGCCGCATGCAATTGGAGATCTGTCTGTTCAGTTGCCTGTATGCTGTCAAATCTGTTGACGATTGCAGCCTCATCTCCCGTCTAACAGCCATTAGATTAAGAGTGTGATCGGAGAGTTTTTGTGTTCTTCTGCGGCGGGTCTTGCAGAACTTAGCTCCGACCGCATGGACAGTTTCCACGAGCTTGTCATTCATATCGTCCACTGCATTGCAATCTTGTAGGCACTGAAAGCGGTTGTGTAACTCGAGCTGAAAGTTTTCGGGATTCTGGATTAGAGCACGAGGGGGACGGAGCGTTGACCTCATTAGACGAGACCTCTCCAACTTAACGTTTAGGTTCAGTGTGCCTCTAACCATTCAGTGATCGCTGCCAGTTTTCACCCTTGTGATCACTGAGACATCACTGAACAGTTGGCGTCTGGTCGTCATAATGAAGTCAATCTCGTTCATGGGGGGTATATTGCCATAGTTGCCACGCTTGGCGAGCGGGTTGGCAACCGCAGTTTTTTTTTGTCGTACAGTTGCTGTTATCAGGAAGATGCTGCTGCCCATCTCCTGCCTGTTTCCCTCTGTCGCCTTTTACGACACCCACGGGAAGGTATGGGGTAGTGGATATTCTTAACCGCCACTACACGGCAAACAAATGTTCAATAATAATTAAATCGCGCTAATTAAAGTAGTAGGAATGTTTGAAGTTGAAATTGGCACTAAAAGGCTGGTAATTGGTGCATCCACCCTACAAAGCTTGAATATAAAATTTAAATCAGATGCGTGTAATCACTCTGGGAGGTTGTAGCAAACTAAACGCGCCGCCAACGTGTGGATGCGGTGATCAAACTCTGCCAACAATCCTTTGATCTTTTGTAAAAAACCGACACCACACGGATCTCGCGCCAACTAGCGGGCCATCGTTCCAATACATACCAATGAAGCCCAAATACCCCGTCTACACGTTGGCCAATGCTATTGTCCACTACATTCGCCACTGTGTTGGCCAACGTGTAGAGGTGCCGTTAGACCCACGCGGAAGCACAGCTTGTGGTATAGCAATTCTGCCGCACATTATTTTGGCCGCACCACGAATGCGTTGAATCGGCTTAGGAATGATCACAATCTCATGGAACACCACCATAAAAATACCAGAATAAGGCTTCTGTGTTTTGAATGGTGACTCCAGAGAACCGGAGGTCCACGGGTGACAAAGCATCAGCATTTTTATTCTTAGTTAACTGCATGTAGGTGTGTCAAGACTGTGCGCTTATTTGTTCCCTTCTATGAAAGGCCTGTGTTTACACCAGGGCTTCCCAAACTGTGCGTCGCGACGCCCTGGGGCGTCGCGTCTCTATCCCAGCCGCGTCGTGAGACGATCTACAGATAGCTGTGTCGATTTCTGTTCACATTTTATTCTTTCTCTGTCGTCTCGTAGAAGATTCGCGGGCGGCCGGCGTCGACCTCTCTCCGCGCGTTTCTCTTTCCCCCGCGTTTTCATATTGTTTCAGTCAGTCAAGCTTTGATTTGTTTAATTACGCGGAGTTTCAATATTGACTATGGATAATTTTATTGATAGAAGTAGAAAACCAACTGAAGACTCAGGAGAAGGCAGTGAAGAAACTTAAGAAAAACAGAAGTAGGTATAGAAAACATGACGACGAATATTTGGATTTCGGATTTACCTACATCACTAAAGGAAATGTAGAACTTCCTAAATGTGTTGTTTGTTATAAAGAGTTGGCAGCTGTAAGTATGTAAACTAAAAGTCATTTGGAAACAACTCGCAGTCATCTACAAGGTAAGTCAAGAGACTTTTTTGTTAAAAACTTGCGGGAACTGAAACATCACGTCCACGGCTTTGCTTTCAAAAGCATCAGTTCCTATCAAAACGTTACCTGCCTCCTTCAAGGTAGCTCACACTATTGCCAAATGTAATCAGCCACACACAATTGCTGAGGAACTGATTTTACCTGCAGCGGTTGAAATGGTATCAGTGAGGATTGGACAATCGGCGGCTAAAGAAATGAAAAATGTATTTATTTTAAACAATGCGACCGCCGTATACAAAACGTGGTAGAAGATATTAATTAGCAAATTGTGGAGAAACTTTCAGGCTTATTTACCATTCAACTAGATGCGGCGACGGATAGTAATGACGATGCTCAATTAATATGTTACGTGCGGTACATACAAGAAACAAATTTGTGTGAGGATTTTTCATTTTACAAATATTGGAAAGTGCTAAGGCTAAGCTCAGCTGATTTACTTGAGATCTTAGCTTCATACATGGTCGAAAATAATATCAAATGGGAGAACTGTGTGGGTGCTCTCATTAAAACCAAGGCTACAAATGTAAAATGGACACACTGTGTCATACATAGAGAGGCCGAAGCTGCAAAGAAAATTACACCTGAATTAAATTTTGTGATGGACTTAATTATTATCAAAATGGTGAACTCCATTTAAACACAACATGTGAGAGCATGATTTTTCCATAAGCTTTGTGAAGAATTGGATGCCGAGCATACTTCTTTAATTTATTATTGCAACTCTCGTTGGTTATCCATAGGCAATGCACGTGTACACGAATTACGAAATGAGTTTTACAATTATCTACAGACAATCACACAGTGATGCATCGCGTCACAGTAAAAATAAGTTTGGAAAGCCCTGCTTTAGACGGTTGCTGAATGGGTTCTCAGGACCCGGAAATGAGAATCCCGTCACAGGTGGTTAAAAATTCTGACTTTTAGGAAAAGTCCGATCTTTAGTTGGGCTCCAGCCAATAATAGATACTTAATTATTGTAATAACGCTTTATCTCCTGACTAAGTAAGTAGGTATACATTTATTACAACTTATTTTTTGGCAACTAGCATAGCTTTCTAGAAATTTTATTGTAAAATTCTTCACAAGTAAACGTGTTTAAAGTTGTATTATGTCAATAATATTTCTTGTATAGAAGACTCAACCGCGTGTTTCTTTTATCTTGGTAAAAATCTGGTTTGAATTGTAATCCAGGCGGAGTCCGGTCTTGGCTCTTAAAATTCGGTCAAGACCGGATTTATCAGGTCACATAGTAACCCTAGTTGTATGTGCGCATGTTTTATTTTGATAAAAGTTTGTTTTGAGAATAAAATCTGTATATTGATGAGGATTGTTTGTAATTTCTTTTTATAATTTATTCAAAAAAAAGGGTACTAAAAGTATGCATGGATTTTCTCCTGTATAGTGGAGGCGTTTGATATTAATGAATTGTACCTGGATAAGTATCCAGACCTGGAACAATTATTTTGTAAGCCATACATACACTTCTTATTTCGCCCGAGGTTCGAACCCTGTGGGCATCAGCACCACAAGTCAAATGCTTAGCGAGCAAAGACAGAACTTAACACTCTGTCGAAGTAGTTCAGTTAGTAGCTTTATAAAACAATATAGGCGCCATATTGGCCAAGCCAATAACAAAAGCCTAGGGAATCCCTGTTCCTAAGTTTTTCAGTTAGTGGCGCACTTACAGGTTCAATATTTTAACTCGGCGCCCTAGCTAGTCGAAATAGGGTATTAATTAATAGGGAATTAAGATACTAGGTAGATAGGAGACGCAAAAATTTAAACATCCACGATATGAAGCTGTGTTTTTATATTTATATTGACGCACATCAATACTAAATTGATAATGTTAAAAAAATAGTAAATAAAATACAATGGCAACTTTGTCAATGTGACGTGTCAGCTTGACGATCTTCACATATTTTTTCAGAGCGTGTGATGAGGCTTGACACCGCTACTCACATTTCTTGTTCCACATTGATCTTAAAACGATATTTGCTCTTTATTACAGCTACAGCTGAAATTTCGATTTATTTTGCAACTTCAAATACCTAAGTTTATTTTCTTGTCTTGTTCTGTCTTTTCATTTAAATTCCGTAAAGCTTCATGAGGGAGAGTTTCTTTCCCAATGAAAGGAACTCATTCTCATCCTCATTTTGAAAAAGAAACGAATTTTACTTCATTTCAATTTACGCAGAAAAATAAACAGAATAAAGTGTTTTCATTTAAACGCAATGCAGCCTTCTTTGTTTGAAACCGAATGTAGGTCCAATATACAGTTTCAACAGTAAGCGCGTTAACCATTAGCTAACTTGATCGTTAATACCTTTTCTGGTTATTAATTAATATAATTAATTCTTTAACAGTTTATTAATGAAAACTATGACGGTTTCGTGTCGCAGTGGCTTAGCAATGAATTGCAGTGCTGGGGGCCACGGGTTCGAATCTCGCACGGAACAAGTATCCGTATGTCCTTGTGCAATGTATGTTTGTAAACTTCCTCCGTGATACAAGAGAAAATCCTAGTGAGGGGTAACGTTTAAAAAATGAAAAAAATTGTTAAAACTGATTTCGCTAGGATACGCGTAATAAAACAAAATGACGTACCTTATGTTACCTAGTTTGAAGAACACCTCCCCCATCCCTCAACTGCGTGCACTATTCTCGTCAACACTAATCCCAGCACCACTACACTAGGAAAGGCACACCGCCGCCGTTAATACGACACGTGTTTCGCCTTCACACGAGGCATCCCCAGGTGATGTAGACTCTGCGGTGGCTGACCGCAAATTGATTCCATCTTTAGTGACAATATACATAAATAAGCTGCGCTTACCGTAATACAGTACGCGAGCAGCCCGGGTTCGATCCCCGTCGGTATTAATGAAAATATTTTCAATTTTATATGCAAATTTACCGCTTGTACGGTGGTGAAATTAAACGTCGTGAAAAGCCCGAGCCCTGAGAAGTAAAATAGTTCAAGGACGTGAACTCCGCCAACACGTACTAGAGTTTTGTTCGTGGTAGAGCCACGCTGCAGATATACTATGGTTGTAGCATGAGTGGGTCGGCTCGACCGGAGAGGAACCACACTCTCACAGAATACTAGCGTCAAGTAGCAGTCCAATGCTGCTGTGTTTCGTGCGGTGAGTATAGAGAACCGGAGACCCTTATTACTGAAGACGGAGCATTCCTTCTTAGTACCCAGGGGTGACAATGCATGTGCATTTTGTTTCTTAGGGATAAATGAGGATAAATGTAGATGTTTATGAGCCACAGCATCTATTTACCATCTGGTGGACTGTTAGCTCGTTTATTACCCTATGCTATAAAAAAGATGGTCCCAGGGGTGTCAACGCATCTGCATTTTGTTTATTAATAGAGGATAAATGTAAATGTCTATGGGCCACAGCATCCACTTACCGTCAGGCACTGTGTGCTCGTTATCATCCCCATACTATAAAAAAACGTGCTAGAGCAGCCCCGTGGACTAATTGCTTCATAAGCCTTTTAGATATCACACGTTTATAGGCTGTAACTTTACATTTTTTTAATTTTCACTGCCTCTACATAGTGCACTTAATGGTAAGAAAATTCAGATGCGGTGTCAGTGAGTGTCAAGGTGGAATTCAAGGAGTGTTCCATCTTTAACTCTATTATCTCCATCAGTTTACACTACTGTTATCCGTTACACAGTGTCACTATAATTGAAGAGTTTCGTTTCAAATAAAAAAAATTCGGTTTTTAGTGTACGTACACAAAATAATGCTTCAGTGCATGCTCTTTAATTTTTTACATTTTAACTCACTTTTTAATTCCTTTAAAAGAATATGTGTCCGTTTTTAATCCAATTTTAATGTAATTAATATAAAATATGACTTATATGTCAGAAAGAAACATTAACCTTTATATTTTCCTAACAGTTGAACTACCCCTCCATGAGACATCTGTCAAATTTTTCCCCTTAATTCATAAGTGACTTGTTGCTAGTAAATGTCTGCGCTAGCGACCTACTTGTGAAAACAATGTAATAACTTCTCCGATGGTAATAATGTATAAACCTTAAGTTATTTTATTCACTTAGGTGCATTGACAACTTGCGCTACTATCAGAATAAATGAATATTAACGTTATATCCACTGTCTGCTGGCTTAAACTGTCAAAATCTGCTTAAAACACTGCAATGTGATGCATCGACATATGTGAAGAGTTTTGTTAACATATTTATAATTTGTAAAATGTACTACCAGCAAACTTTGGCTGAAAATCTTGTCCCAAAGCCAAAACCACACAATAATTAAAAAAATACCTGTAGCAGCGAACGCTATGTACATTTCATTCCTAATCTGTATAAAATTTGTAGTCGTCGCCATGCTCACATTACATACATTACAGCCCTTCACAAGTCTACTGCTGAACAAAGCCCTGCCCCAAAGAATACCACAAAGCGCGCCTCTGAGCCACCTGCATCTATAAACTTCCCGCATGTCTTACCAGGTCGTCACTCCATCTAGCGGGGGATGCCCTACACTTCGCCTGCCGGTATGAGGCTGCCACTCGAGAACCTTTTTTCCCATCGGTTGTCGTATCTTCGATCTATATGAACGGCCCATTGCCACTTCGGCTTACTAATTCTATGGGTTATGTCGGTCACTCTGGTTCTACTGCGGATATCCTAATTTCTAAGTTTATCACGCAGAGAAACCTCGAGTATAGCTCTCTTAATAGCTCGCTATGCGACCTTGAGGGTGCATACACGGCCAGCAGTGAACGATCACGTCTCAGATCCATAAGTCATCACTGGCAACGCACACTGGTTGTACAATCTCGTTACAATCGCCATGCTTGCCAGGCGGTAATACCATACCGGATTTATTTGGTTTGTGCCTGAGATGCTGCGAGATGGATGTGACAACTTTAACTAGCTTTTATACGAGCTGTGCTGAAATGATGAGTCTTCTTTTGTCATATACCATATTACATATTGCAGTGGTTGTAATGTAGTACGCCTTTACATGGTAGAGCCATACTGCAGCTATATTAGTAGTATGTATAGTTGTAGCACGAATGGATCGGCGCGACCGATTGAGGATCACACTTTCACAGAATATCAGCGTAAAATAGCAGCATAACGCTGTTGTGTTTCATGCGGTGAGTGTAGAGAACCGGGGACCCTTTTTAGTAGAAACGAGGCATTTCATCTTAGTCCTCACTGGTGACAACGCATCTGCGTTTTGATTCGTAATCGAGGATAGATATGATAGATGTCTATGGACCACAGCATCCACTTACCATCAGGTGGACTGTGTGCTCGTTTGTCACTCTTATCCTTTAAAAAAAGGCATACTTATTGTCGTCTCTACCGTGGGGAACAATTTTAGAACTCTCAACTGTGCCCTAAATAGTATACTTATGTTTTTGGGTATTTTGATTTTAAAAACAAAAATCGTAGTTCGGTTGATAAAAAAGTTAAACATTTTTTTAACATGACATCCTGTTCGGTAGCATGACCACGCAATGACACATCTAGTTGGTCGACATCAGTATTCGACTCGACCCGTACCACAGTAGAAAAGTACTACGTACAACGTCCGTAATTTAAAAGTACTCTGAGCATACTGAGCGTACTGTTCCCGAACGCTCGCCTCTGACGTAACACATGCGTCTGAAATTGCGTGCATTTGCGTACGCGCAGATCGCGCATAAAGACACATCATTGGAATTGGATCGGATACCTACGTGTACGTGCAGTCGTGTAAAATCGTTCGAGACGGGTAGTCGTTTGTTCATTTTGTTCGAATAATCGATGTTTTTGTAGTTTTGTATTATTAAACTTAGTTATATAAAATATTAGACTTATTTTACATAGGAAAAAAAATTAAATGGCTAGTAAATCTAACGGACTGGAAGAAACGGATTGGGCCCGAGCTCCTCCACCATCTGGCCCGATTGGGGGCAGAATTGCAAGAGTTTTTTACAACCCCGACGATGGAAGTATTTTAGGAAGGACTCCAAAGCGATGGGGTAAGAATTATATGCTAGAAATCTTTTTAAATTATTTGTTTCACGAATATAAAATAAAAATTCCGGGTAGGTAGGTAGTGTTTGCACGCCAATTCAAGACCTTAAAATAACAAAAAAATAGTTTTCTCTTTTTAAAACAAGTTTTTCTTCGTTAAAACGTTTACAGTTAGTCATTTCACTCACATTTTTCATCTGTATTTTCTTAATTTTAATACTAGTAGTAGTAGAATTTTTAATTGCGGTATACAGTAAATATTATTAGAGAAATAATTTTTTAAACACCTACATATTTTTGCATTTCTTGAAAACACATAACGATACATTAGACATGCATGCAATGTGGATAAAATATTTTGTTTAATATAAAATTGCATTATCAAGTTAATGCATTATAAATAAAATTGCTTTAAATGAATCTACGCTATGCACTAACTTTTGCAGGGTTATTTTTAAACAGCTTTGATAAATGAGTAGATAATGAAATGATTTTTATTCAATATAGATTATTGTATAATACTTATTGAAAGTAATTTTTTTATTTACCACTGGTTTGCAAAAAAAAAAACCTCTGTCCTGGGACTAACCAGAAAGAAAAAACCAGTGACACTTTTTCTTAAACTTATTTCAATTTACAATAAATTTATTTTGTACAATTTTTGTATGATTTTTTATGGAACCAGCATGGTGGCGATCCCCTCATTCCCATGGGTTATTTTCATTTATGTATTCATTTATATTATAATAACCCTTTTTGTACAATTTTTCTTTATTTAACATTTGAACTTGTTTAATGAAAAAATTTGTACATTTTCTCGGATTTTGTTGTAAAAGCGTTATACATTGCCCCACCAGCTTATATTTGTTCCTAGTATGTAACTGTAAATTATATCTTTATTCATATGAGAGCTTTTTTATGTTTTTATGTACATACATTCCATTTCCGTAAATATATTAATGCCAATGTTAATATGTTTATTTCCTTAAATATTTCTCTAAGGGTCTCTTTACAATTTAAGTTATAAATCGCCCGTGCGGCACTCTTTTGCAAAACAAATATGACTTCAATGTCAGTTGCATTACCGCGTAGTAAGATTCCATAAGACATTACGCTATGAAAGTAACTAAAATAAACTAATCTAGCTGTCTCAACATTTGTTAGACTTCTACTCTTTCTTACAGCATATGCTGCAGAACTATGGTTGAAGCTTCGCGTCAATAGTAATACCAAGAAAAACAGCGGTATCCACAAGACTCAACTCTTCCCCACTAAAGTGCACATTGGTATTTGAATACTTATGTGGCTTTTGTTATGGATTATGTTCTGCTTCACGTGAATGTTATGTTAGCAGTCTCAGAACAATAAAGAAAAAAAAATAGTCTGATTTTAAATGAGACATACTAAGCCAAAACCGAACTCAACTCATTCTAAGAACACGCACTCAGATTTGCATCTTAAAACGAAAATTAGATTGTTTTGTAAACTTACGGCTTTGATTATATACTATATATATATATATATATATATATATATATATATATATATATATATATATATATATATATATATATATATATATATATATATATATATATATATATATATATATATATACATTATACTTGTCTACAAAGACTTACGGTTGGCAAACGATCATACACTCTGGCTCTGGTTCATAGATGTCATTTAAGCCTAATTTACATTAAGAAACTAGTAGTATAAAACTAATTTCATAACATTAATTTTACCATACTTTCACGTGTAAACGTCAAGTTTTATAACGCATGCATCAATTTCATGAAACTGAGTTAGTTTCGTGCCACGAGCAATTTTTGGGTAAAATTTATGTCATGCAACTCAATTTCACCTAAAAAATCGCGAAACGTAGTGTCGCGAAAGCAGTTTGTATAGCTCTCAGGTTCTTCATCTGCTAATTTAAGATGCTTTCTTGCCACCCATACTCGAATCTACCAACGCCTTTTCTTTCGAGACAATTTTTTTAATTTTATATTTTATCATCAGTACGACAACGCTTTAGACAGAAAAATGAAGCTACGACACTGACGGAGCCATAATCTCAACGGTAGATACTGTTAACTTCATGACACATTTATTTTGACGAAAAAAGTTTCACAAGTTCTGCAATTAGTTACACGAAATTGATTTAATCATGCACAAGTCTCGTAATGTAAATTCGGCTTCTAATATCAAATTGTAGACGCGTTGTTACCTCTGAGAACAGAGATGAAATGTTTCGCAACTTGTATAAAAAGTCTTGAACAACGCAATTTTTTAAAAGTATTTTGATTATAGAATGTGACAAATGAGCACACAGTCTACTAGATGGTTAGGGGATACTGTGACCCATAGGCATTTACATTTATCCTCAATTAAGAATCAAAGACAGATGCATTGTCTCCCCTGAGGACTGTGATGAAATGCCTCGTTTCCAGTAAAAAGTTACTCTGGCACTCTACACTCACCATTCGAAACACAGCATCATTAAGCTACTATTTACGTTAGTATTATGGACGTTCTCCTACTAACGTCTAGCCGACCTTTAAATATAATTGCAGTGTGTTCTTACCACGTAAAATAAATGAAATCTTACGAAAGAGAAATCAAACTAGCATACGACTCACCCGATGGTAAGTGATCTCCGTCGCCTAAGATCATTTACAAGAGCAAAGGAATTGATTGCGCGTTGCTTGGTTGAATACTCAAAGTGCGTTACGAACGCCCCTCGTTTCTTGGGTCCCTAATGCTATGTGGGTCTGGAAAAACCACCAGCGAGGATTATTTTCACAATGTGCGTGGCAGAATGGTCCCAGTTATTACAATAATTTTAAAAATAACTAAAAATGCGTTAATCACTTCAAGTAAGCTTAAATTGCTTGTGTTAGTGCCTATTGAGCAGTGCGAGGCATGTTTCAACGCGTACTTCGCGCTGGCGGTCATAGTGTTCGTGAGACACAAATTTGTTAGGTTTTTTTGCCTTGCCAATTTAACGCAAATTGACCAATATTGTTTTGATGCTAACGTGGAAAGCTGTTTTCAATTCAGCTGAGGATTGCGTATCATCAGATTCCATTAATTTTCATCATTATATAAAGAAAAAGAAAAAATATAAAATATAATTTTTTATATTCTTTAGACAATAGTTAATAATATCCTTAAGCGAGTTTAAAATAATATTATTTATACATTTCTCTAATTATATACTCTTAATGAGTCAAAAGTATTCGCATTCGCATTTTTAAAAATTCATAATTTCGAAAATATTAACTTTATCTTGAAAAGTCATAGAACCTTTTTTATTTGTTTTTTTATTAAATAATAAAAAAGTTGTTGAAAAAAAAAACGGTTTAAATCATTAAACAATATGACACAGAGTTGCCACATGGTAACAGGCATTTACCATATGTTATCAGTAGGATAATTTGAAGAGATTCGCATAAAAAAATTGAGGTGGAATAATTTTCAGTACTCATGCGCCGATTCCTCCTAGACTATATAACATAACGTAAAAAACACACACTGTCAATTTTTCCTCTTTTTTACCTCCTTTTTTATTTTTGACTAAATATTAAATTCGCTTTAGTCTACCGTGTCAGTGTCATAACTATTTGATATTAAGTATTTACGCAATGAAGTAATACGAGCAGATCTCTTTTATTTCACTGTGGTTTAAAATAACGCAACAATGGTAATTCGAGAGTGTAGTTATTAGAATGGTTTTGTAATAGATTTGCGTTAGTAAAGTAAAATTTTGGGATCGATTAGTATTATTATAGAAAATAACGGTGACATAGTAACACACAATCTACCTGATGGTAAGTGGATGCTGTGGAGACATTTACGTTTATTCTCGATTAAGAATCAAAATGCGGATGTTGTCGCCCCTGAGTTGTAACATGGAACGCCTCGTTTACAGTAAAAATGTCCTCTGTTCTCTACACTGCTTTAAGTTGTTAGTTTTTGTTGGTATTCTGTGGAAGCGTCGGACCGACTCGTTTGTGCTACGACTATAATAATTAGAGATGGGCCGAATATTCGTTTTATATTCGGTATTCTGCATATTCGACAGGTTTACCGAATATTCGCATTCGGCCGAATATTCGGCTAAATCACCGAATATTCGTTAAAGTGGTACTCACGGTACTGTATGGAAATGTACGAATTGAGTAATGCCATGTCTTTCATCATTTTACTGTCGAAAATATATTTATTTATGGGTTAAATCTACTTGTATAACGATATGTTTTTGAGGCACTGTAGATTTATTTCCAATTATACGAGGATTGAAAAGTACTCGGCCTAACCAAGAAAATAAACACATACTAAATCAGTTATATTTTTATTTTTCTACATAATCACCATCAAGTTCAATACACTTTTGCCACCTCCCCTTCCAAGCATTTAGACCGTTGAAAAAAAATGATTCTTCCTTAGAGTCAAAATATGCGTCTACAGCTGCTTTGACCTCGTCGTTTGTCGAAAATCTTTGACCTCCCAAGTGCTTTTTTAGGTTAGGGAACAGAAAGAAGTCTGATGGTGCCAGATCAGGTGAATACGGCGGATGCGGTAACAGTTCAAAGCCACAGTTGTGAATTTCAGCCATTGACTGTACTGACGTGTGAACACGGGCGTTATCTTGATGAAACAGGACTTTTCTTCTGAGCATTCCTCGACGTTTTTCTTTTATTTCCTCTCGTAAACGACGTAGTAAGGTGCAGTAGTAATCAGAGTTTATAGTCTGACCCCTTTCAAGATAATCAATCATAATCACACCTTTCGAGTCCCAGAATACTGAAGCCATCACCTTATTTGCCGACAAAATCGACTTAGCCTTTTTAGGGACTGGTGAACCAGGTCTTCTCCACTGTTTTGATTGTTGTTTTGTTTCCGGTGTACAGTAATGAACCCATGTTTCGTCCATAGTAACAAAACAAATCAAAAAATCATCTGCATCGGCTTCAAATAACTCCAAACAGTCACGTGAAATAGTCAATCGCGTCCTTTTTTGTTCAACTGAAAGCAGTCGCGGAACCCACCTCGCAGACACCTTGTGGAAACCCAACTCGTTGACAATGATGTTTTGAGTTCGATCATAAGAGATGCCCATAATCTCGGCTATCTCTCTAATTTTTAATCTGCGGTCTCCCATTACTAAATCAAGTACTTTTTTAATATTTTCGTCAGTAGTTGACGTCGAAGGCCTTCCAGAGCGGGGTTCATCTTTCACACTCTCTCTACCACGCTTAAATTCTGCTATCCATTTTTTGACGGATGAATATGACAGAGCACAATCGCCTAATGTACTGACCATGTCATCATGGATGGCTTTTGATGATAGCCCCTTCTTATGGAGGTACTTAAAGACGGCACGCTGCTCGATTTGCTCCATTCGCGGAAATTATGTCCGATTACTTTGTTAATAAATTTATAAAAAAACAACTAATTATCGCACACGTTTCGAACTTCACACAATGAACTAGTCTGAACTGAACTAAATAATGTGGGTAGATTTGATTTTTAGAATTGAATGGATCTGTGTTAGGCCGAGTACTTTTCAATCCACCTAGGTAGCAAATAGAAAGCTTAATAAAATTTTGTTTGATATCTAACAAAGAAACATTACGTCAGTCGTCAGTTGCTCTAAAATTGGTCCAAATAGTAGATCTCCTGCCACTTATTTTCATCACATACTTATAAATTTTCACTAAGAATACTTTTTTTTTCACAAAAATAGTCAAAACATAAGCATGTGCCAGCAATTTGCTCAGTACTAGATGAATGCAATAACATGCCAGGTGTGACGGGGGAGCAAGGGGAAGGCTCTGGCGGTAATCCCGCGCGCTATAGGGTAACAAGTTTAGACATAAATTGGTTAGGTACCGAGGTAATCCTGCCGAATAATGTTAGGCCGAATATTCACTTCGGTAAACATTTTACCGAACGTTCGGCCGAATATTCGTATTCGGTGAAATCCATATTCGGCCCATCCTTAATAATGATATTGCGTCATGGCTCCAACACGTATGTAGGATAAATTCCTTTACTTTAGATTCTTTTAGAAATCTAATCCACGAATTAATTTATCATTGATTTGATTGTGAATCGTACTCCTGTGATAAGGATTATGTCATATTTCAATTATGTGATCTTTTTAAATACGTAACTTTTGCTACCTACGTCTCGGACGCAACTACCGGTCATCTTTCTACCGGGATTCTAACCGGCTTCGTTGTAAGTCAACCCCGAGGATGGGCTACAAACTAACACGCTTTGCAGACGTAATAGTTACCAAATATAGCCCAACACTATTGCCCAGTGGAGAAACAGAAATTTACTCCCTCTCTAAAGTGTGGGGTGGAGACCTAAGAAAATCCTATTTTCAGTTGTGGTAATAGAATTTATGTGTATCGTGACATTCATCACAAACTGTCAAAATAATTAATAGAATCACGCTACTTTGCGTAAATTCATTATATCACAGATATTAAAAATATTTAGCAATGACCCGCGTAAAAAAATAAAATGTAAGACACCCGTCGATAATTAGATTCGTGTTTCGCCCCCACATGAGGTACCCTCAGGTGAAGTAGTCTATGCGGTCACTTAGCGGTCAACCAATTTTCCTAGTCCACTGCACTATTGGGAATGGTGGTGCTGGGCTTAGTGGTGCTGAAATTAATGGTTACGGGGATACAACGCAATTGAGGGAAGGCGGATCTTGGCAAATTATTTTTTTAAATCTATAACCTGCCAAAATTCTTTGTACTTGTAGGGGCAAATTTACCATAGTATTCATGCTTGGCTGGCGGCTTGTTAACCGTGGTTTTTAATTATTTTAAGCTGGTAATAGTAAAATGTTGCTCCCTATCTTCTGTTTCTTTTCCACCCACGGTATGTTACGAGGCAGTGGATTCACTTACGCCGCCAATGCACGGCGAGTATCGTAATGTCATATTTAATTAATATTGTAAAACAAGTGGTAAAATTGAAAACTTTGCACAACCGACTTCAATATAAGATAATCTTCAATATGAGAATATAAGCAATGTATTCGAAGTCAATTAAACACGCATTTTTAAAGACTTTTATACGTGGTAGAAGCACGCTGCAGCTATATTATGGTTGTAGCACGAAAGCGACAACTCGACTGGGAAAGGACCTAGCTCTCACATATTACCAGCATAAAATAGCAGCTTAATACTGCCACAGTATAATTTTATAATTAAATAAATTGAGTGGAGGTACTCAATTCAACTGTATGTTTTTTCTATGTGTGTTTTTGAAGTCGGTAAAAAGTATTACTATTACATGGTTGGATTCCCTTACTGTATACCCTCACTCGCTTACCTATTGATCCGGTTAGCAGGTTATAGAAAGCTGTCTGTGATGCATTCCATCTTAGTACTCAGAGATGACAGTATATGTGTAGTCTTGTTTGTTTTTTTATTTCCAGAACATAAAATTCTCTCTTCTCCAACATAAAAAAACTATTTGACAAAATATCTGACTATGCAGAAATTTTTTGACACGAAAAACCTGCAGTTGTTTTTAAATTTTAACTAATTTAATATTTAATCATCGTGTTTATCGTGAAGATTTGACTCATTGAAGTTATTATCGTTTACAAAAAAAATCTGATTCTATTTGATATCTATTTATCTTTTCTCATTCAAAAAATCCAAAATGTTTCCTGATTCCCTAACATGTCAGGAAAATTCGTTACATCTGATCAATCCTAGTTACAGTTTATCGACTGTAATAGACACAACATTGTTACATAAGTATTGTAAAAAAAAAACCTAATAAGAAAATTAATATCCTATTATAATAATGTCCTCCAGACCGAATTTCGGCCACGGCGGCCTGCCTCAACGGAGGCTAACCAACGGCGCAGGACAGGATTATAATGCCCAAGTGTATGCGCAAGCACAATTGCACTCTCTATTCCCTCACTCTTATAATCCGATGGGCTCAGACAAAATAAAAAGTTGAGCCGATGGAACGGTAAACCGACACGACCGGAGAGAGATCAGGCGCAGGACCAACGGCTTTACATGCTTTCCGAGGCACGGGGGTGAGACACCGCCAACTTCCTGACTCCGGGCAGCTACTGAGAATTTCTTGACAGAAAAACTCAATAATTGATTTTTGGCCCGACCCGGGATTCGAACCCAGGACCTCATGATCAGCAGTCGCACTACTACAACCGCTAGACCAACGAGGCAGTCGAATATCCTATTAATAGAAGCAAAAAGTAAAGCATACTTACTTATTGTATGTTTGTACTCGGCGATATACATATAATCTGTGTGAACACGCGTATAAAAAGCAATTCCCCGAGTCTCGATGCAGATTTAAATGTAGGCCAGATGAACAGCTATAGAGGCCCCCATAACGATGGCGGAGCTCCCATCTGCATTCATTTGCGTACGCTTTGTGAACTGAAGGTCGCAGCCCATTTTTAATTTATTGTTCGGCGCATTGAAGTACAAGAAAAAAGCTTTGTGGGGCCTATCCCACCGTTAATGCCCGTACCTTGCTTTTGTTGATCTGCTTAAGGATTTGAAAGGAACACAAACGACCGCACTCTGTGGTGTACCTACCTAATTACTATAGGGCGGAATCATAGTCGTTGGAATTTTATCATTTATTTATTTAAGTTACGTGTTTACAATTTACACCCATATATTATTATACAATAATAGGTGGTACAGCCACGCTGCAGTTATATTATGGTGGTAGCACGAATGGGTCAGCTCGACCGGGGAAGGACCACGCTCTAACAGAATACGAGGGCTGCACTAAAAGTATCGGGAATGGAATATTTCCACTGTTCCTGTCATATTAAAATCTTTTTAATTGAAAACTCCTTGGTTTTAAAAATCGAATACCATTTATTTATTTAAAAAAGATTCTCGGTCTTGTCACGAGGTTTTGTCAAACTTGTTTAGTCGTTGAGAAAATTGAAATGACTCGAGAAAATTCAAGAGCGATGATTTATTATGACTTTCGAAGTGGTTTAACACAAAAACAGTGAGATGACCGGATGATTTCTGCATTTGGTGATGAAGCCACATCCAAAACCACAATTTATCGCTGGTTTGCTGAATTTCAACGTGGACGTGTCAAGCTCAGTGATGATCCCCGTCAAGGTCGTCCAAAAACTGCAGTCACCCAAGAAAACGTTGATGCTGTGCGTAAGCTGATTGAGGAAGATCAACATGTGACATATTGCGAAATTCAGGCAACTTTAGACATTTACATGAGTCAAATACAAATAATCTTGCATGAACAATTAGGTGTAAAAAAGTTGTTTTCCCGATGGATACCGCATTCGCTCTGTGAAGAGCAAAAAGCGGCTCGCGTTACTTGGTGCGTCAAAACTCTCGAAAGATTCCACGCAGGATCCTTAAATGCTGTATAAAACATCGTATCAGGTGACGAATCCTGGATATACGCGTACGAACTCGAAACAAAAAACCAGTCACGAGTTTGGGTGTTCGAAAATGAGTTAAAGCCAACAAAAATAGTTCATTCACGGAGTGTTGCAAAAAAAATGGTGGCCACGTTTGTCTCCGAAACTGGCCATGTTACGACTATTCCTCTTAAGGGAAAAAGAACGGTTAATGCAGAATGGTATGCTAGCATTTGTTTGCCATAGGTCGTTTCTGAACCACGTAAAGAGAACTGCAACCGCCGCATCATCCTCCATCACGACAATGCGAGTTCTCACACCGCACACAGAACAAAAGAGTTTTTAGAGCAAAAAAATATAGAATTATTAGACTATCCGCCGTACAGCCCCGACCTAAGCCCTAATGATTTCTATACTTTCCCTAAAATAAAGAATAAATTGCGTGGACAGAGATTTTCATCACCTGAAGGAGTTGTGGACGCCTACAAAACGGCCATTTTGGAGACCCCAACTTCCGAATGGAATGGTTGCTTCAATGATTGGTTCCATCGTATGGAAAAATGTGTCAAATTTCGCGGAGAATACTTCGAAAAGCAATAAATACATTTTTAAATAGTAATGTTGTGTCACTTCCTAGTTTCCAGAAATTTTCAGTGCCGCCCTACCAGCGTAAAATAGCAGCCTAATACTGCTGTGTTTCATATGGTGTGTGTAGAGATCTGGAGACCCTTTTTTACTGGAAACAAGGCATTCCATCGTAGTCCTTAGGGGTGACAACGCATCTACGTTTTGATTCTTAATTGAGGATAAATGCAGATGTCTATGGGCCACAGCATCCACTTAACATCAGGTGGACTGTGTGCTCGTTTGTCGCCCTCATTCTATAAACAAAAAACTATAAGACAAAAATAAATTCATCATTTAATAACTTCTATGGTCCATTTGTGGCATCCACAAGTAAGAGTAGGCAAGATGCAAACAGGTTTAATTGTTGTTCTTAATTTAATATTATTTTATTAGATGACGATACGAAGACATGTAATGCCAAAATATTAGCTAAGGGCTCAAAGATCCGGAAGTGGTTGAATACTGAATTAAAAATAATCACATCACATTTATTCATGCATACATATACATGAAATACTAATAAAAATGCGTGTTGAGTTTGTAACTGGGTAAACACAAATGAAAAGGAAACATCCATGTAGATATAATTCTATGATGTTTAGTAGAATGTTAATAACGATGGTTAAAAAGAAAAACAAGTTAAAACAGCATTAGTATATTTTTTAGCTTAACTAACGTTTGGTAGTTAATAAATAAATAAAGTTATCAATTTGTCTAAATGTGTGGCGATGGTAAAGGTAAATGTTCAAAGATACCGTCACCGACACCGATATCGGTGACGGTTTCTTGGAACATTTGGCGTTAATCGAAGAGTATTTATTTGCAACGTTTTAGCATCAATGTTATTTTGTTACTTGCTGCCTGTACAGAAAATTGAACGGGAAAACTACATCTTCATTCCATACCCAACCCATCAAATTTTATTGCATTTTATTTTTTGCGGAGTAGTTTCATAAATTTATTCTCTAAAAAGGATTACATGAATATTCATAACATGTATAACGGGAGTTTAGAGTAAATTCAATCACGCCGCCAACAAATAGCATTGTGAATTCACGTTAAGCTTTAAAATACGCAAACAAATAATGAAAATTGTCCAATAACTCTGTTCTAACAATTTTTTTATAGGGTAATAATAGCAAACGAGCCCACAGTCGTCCCCCTGATGGTAAATGTTGGCCTTTATATTTTACTCGAATACTACAAATTACAGTGTATTTTAACGTAGAATGTCAGGAATTAAATGCGTTTTACTCAAAACACAAACGTCACCGAAAACCAGTAATCTAAGTAAGTTATTAAACATAACTTTTTTTTTCTTGTTTTATTTAGGAATTTTTGTTAGCTTTAACATGTCAATTCCATTAAAAGCAACATAAAATCTATACTTTTATTATATATATATATATATATATATATATATATATATATATATATATATATATATATATATATATATATATATATATTTATATATGCATTTCTGAGAGGGTTTTAGGGCAGGGAATTGTCCGCCGCGCTGCCCCAGTGCGTGTTGGCGAACTTCACATTTCTTCGAAATATTTTTTTCCTTATTTCTCTGACATGCAGGTTTCCTCACGATGTTTTCCTTCACCGCCGAGCACGTGGTAAATCAGCACTTAAAATTGCAATCAACAATTTCATTGGTGCCGGCGGGGATCAAACCCGATTTGCTCGCGTACTACATCGTACTACAGCGAGCGCTAACCATCTGAGCTACCACGGCTCAATCTGCCCATATTCAATGCAATATCCGACGTGGGGGCATGTAGGATGCCCTGCGCAATACCTATATTGTAAATATAGGTATTGCGCAGGGTATCAGTATCGCAGTAATTCCCTAACCCCTCGGTTCCGCTCACATTCCATTTAAAAATTGATGTAAGTCTTCAATTACTCTACAAGTTTCACAATTAGGTAAAAAAAGGAATCAGTTTTTTTCATCAAATAAGAACATTTTTATTATGATATGATATGATATTTATTACAATAAAAAATGCCTTTTATGAAAACCTCCGTTATTATACCGACTTCAATCGTGCTACATCTGTTCTAATTGTAAATCCATCAACATTATCAAAAATACTCAAACCAATACACAAATATTGTTTTGACTTTTATAACCTTTTTATAACCGCTCATGTCTGTTGTCGTGCTAATTTGGAGCTTTAATTTAAAGAGTTATTTTGAGCATAAATTTAAAATGAAGGCGATTTATTTGTAAAAACGACTATGTAACTAACTGAATCCTCAATTCGCGTTTTGCGTAAAAATATTCGCAAGCAAATTATTGTTAGTATTGTATTTTGAGGAGTAAGGTAAGGGTTGCCAATTTTATTCGTATATTTTTCTTACTAGTATATATAGAATAGTTCATCGCATCATGAAATAGAACAAGAACAATAGAACATACTATACGTAAAAGTCTGATTTGAACAGTAGGTACGGGAAAGATCCTAGCACTTTTTTTGGAAACAATTTAAAAATAGTAAAATTATTTCAATCGATTTAAGTACTTCACAAAAGATATTTAAACTTAAAAAAGCTAAACATACTTAAAAAAGGATTACACGATATTTACAAACTTTTTTCGATACACTACATCATCGTTGTCTTTTTACCGACTTAAAAGTTATTAAATTACGTGTAAATTATTTTACGATTTTTGAAGTAGGTTCTTACATTTTTATTAAATAATTGTTAGAATCCTATGAGAGGACTAAGCAATATCGTAGCACTATTATTTATTCTGTGGCAATATCACAAGTTCAAGATAACTACTAGAATATGGTTCAAAATGTTAAATTATGAACTTCATCGTTATTTTTCTCTCTTAGCAGTGGATTTTTTTTTTCAAATTTTAATGGGATTTGCGTTATAGATAGAGCCTTATTAGTCACAAAAATTATAATTCTAAGCAATTCACAATGGGCAAAGATTTCGCGTACATAGAAAAATTACAGTTAAGATAATTAATAGAATCAGGCGTTACTTTGCGGAAATCCATTATATTAAAGATGTTAAGAATTACTTCCTAACCATCCGCTCAATAAAATAAAATAATTTGTCTTACCTATTTAGAAGCATAGCACTAATCCCGTCACCACTAATCCCAGCACCACTACTCCCAACACCACTACTCCCAACACCACTACTCTAGGAAAGACACACCATCAACGATAATACGAAACGTGTTTCGCTTCTACACGAGACGTCCTCAGGTGATGGAGACTCTGCGGCGGCTCAGAGTCTACATCACCTGAGGATGCCTCTTTATTTTACTGAGCGGATGGTTGCGAAATAACTCTTAACATCTTTAATTACAGTTAAAATAAGAACCTCCCCTTTTCTAAAGTCGGCAGAAAAATATGGGTGCACTGCTGCTGGGCGGCAGAAATTGAAAAGAGAGTGGTACTAACAGATACACTTTAAAGTCGTAATTAATTAGTAGATACCATTACATTTCAAGGGAAGAAAACATTGTTAAAATTTATGGAAGCTAGTTACTTTTTACGTAAACGATGAAGTTTTTTTTTAGTTTTAGTTAAAGTGGCCAATACTTTGGATACTTTCCATAAGAGCCCAAGACAATTTCGCCTTTGTCAATATGTCCGTAATACAAATGTTAACACTTAACATCAATACAATTTATTTGTAGTTATAACTAGAAATGTGCCCGCGTTCTATTTTCAGCGCCGCCACAACAGATTTAGACGGCGCGGTGTTTTCATTTCGTATTTCTTTCTCGATGTTCCGCATTGAAACATTTTAAACTTTACACTTTGTAGATAAGGTTTTTATTTATAAAATGAATATTAGAGACTGCTTGTTCTATTTCATGATGCGATGAACTATTGAGTAAATAGGCGTAAATTCGGGAATCGACGCTGATATGACGTACGAACCGATTCATTTGCGGTTTTTACTACTTCACTTCTCAGTGAGTAAGGTATTGTACAAATTATATGCGTATATATTTCAATAGAAACTGCGTAACGTTACATATATTATGAAATTTGATTGGCCGTGATAGTGGTTGAAAAGATCTGCCATAAGTAGATGGATTGTCACACTTACTTGGTACTACACATTTATCACCTTTTTTGTAATTTCTGATTATAACACAATTAGAGTTATAAAGCCTCAATAAACTTTGTTGGCGTTGGTAATGTATATAAACATAAATTTTGTAACTAGAGGGGCAATTTGGTATCGAAAGAAAATTCAAGGATGATGTGTAAGTTGTCGCCAGAAAACTGAAACATGAAAGTCTTTAATAAATATGTAACGTATTTTTTTTAAATATTTTTGGGGTAATCGTTTGTAAAATGACTTTTATTAGGGAAATAAACTTTCAGAAAGAAAATATAAAAAAATGTATGTACTAACGAAAGTGTCTAGTACATTTCATATTTCTTTCTTTTTCCATGTTAAAGCTTGTACCTGCCAACACTACTTCCTTCCTCAGGGTTGAGTAGCAAAAATGGAAGAAGGCATTCAGTTCACCTGTAGTAAGCTTTATTTTAAGTTATCACAATGAAGGTATAAATAAAAAAAAATGGTTGACCTTGCAGGCCATCTCTGGAACTTCCCGCTAATTTCTAGTGCAAAGGGCTCTAAATTTCACCAAATTATGTTACGAAATCTCGAAGTCATGTTAAAAAAAAAGTTTTTTCATAATATTTCTCCTTCGATATCTCACGAACGAATGAACCGATTTTTCTTTTCCAAATAGCATTCGATGTCATTTTTTGAGGTTAAAAGATGATTAGTTCTTGAAATCAATCGGTAAAGCCGTTTAAAAGTTATTTCAAAAAAACAGTTTTTCAAAATTTTTACTTTTGAGATTTGTCAAAATCTACTCGTCCGAATCAGTTCATATTATCACCAAATCTATTCCACATTAAGATCTTTAGAACGGCCTAAACCGCATCTCAATCGATCTAGACGTTCAAAAGTTATGAAAGGTTTACATACTTATACAGACACACACACACACACACACACACACACACACACACACACACACACACACACACACACACACACACACACACTCACACACACACACACACACACACACACACCACACACACACACGCGCGCGCACGCACACGCACACGCACACGCACACGCACACGCACACGCACACGCACACGCACACGCACACGCACACGCACACATACACGCACACGCACACGTACACGCACACGCACACGCACACGCACACGCACACGCACACGCACACGCACACGCACACGCACACGCACACACACACGCACGCGTACGCACACGCGCGCACGTACAACGTACGACACAGACGTACGTAAGTCCACACGAAATTAGTCAGAATAGCTTCCTGTGATCTCAAAACGTCGAGATCTGATGAAAACTCGATTTTAGAAAATCGGGGTGAAACCAATAACTTCCCTATTTTTGAAAATTTTCAATTTTCTTAGTGGGAAGTTAGTAAGTAGGAGGATGGATGCTTGGAATCTTACTTGGGCTAGTACAGGTTCCACTTGCCCAAATTTTTCTAATGAATCCCGCAATGCCACGCTGTTTAACCAAAAATAGTTACACCAGAGTAATCTAAGATTTAATGGGCTATTATTTAAACTTGATGAGCATCGATCGTAACGTGAACTAATTCAGGATTCTTACGTAAATCTCGAAGAGCATGTGGAAAACTGATAGAATACCTAAGTAAATTTAGTTTTATTTAATAGTCCATAGAAATATACATCTATCTGCGAATAAGATTCAAAATGCAAATGCGTTGTCAGTTGTCACCTCTGAGGACTAAAATGGAATGCCTCGTTTCCAGTAAAAAAGGTCTCCGATTCTCTACACTCACCGTACAAAACACAGCAGCATTAAATTGCTATGTTACCCTGGTTTTCTGTGAGTGCGTGATTTTATCTTACCTCGGTCGAGGCGACCCGATTGTGCTACAACTATAATATAGATGCAGCGTGGCTCTACCACGTCTAAATATTCGAGTAAATATAAAAAAAACCATTGCATGTTAGATATGTAATAGAATTGATTTAGTAAGTATGGTGGAAGAATATCCAACACCCTTTATCATCCAGGAAGCAAACCAGGTGATGGCAGCAAATTTTTTATAACAAATAGAAAGTAAAAAATAACTACGATTGCCAGTCCACCTTCCAATCATGGCAACTATTGCAAATATCAAGATTTCAGTTCAGCAATAGAATTTTGATGATATCACTGGTTTGTTCTACACTTTCTGTCTCTCTTGTTCTATAGCGTATATAAATATGTAGGCATCTTTTAAAACGGTAGAGCTGCAAAGCTGCAGCTAAAAAGCAAGCAAAATGCTGTTGTGTTTCGTATGGGAATCACGAAGGGATCATCGCGGGATGGCATGAGTTAGTGGACTCTCTTATGACGTCACTACACTACGAACTACAAACCTAAGTAAACTTTATAATGCATCTTATTTCAGGCATCGCGCTTGTCTTCTACACGGTGTTCTATGCTGTGCTCGCGCTTATGTTCTCGCTCTGCATGGGCGGGCTGTTCTTGACCCTGGATGAGAACAAGCCCTCATATATACTGGAAAGCTCACTTATAGGTTGGTTTGTATAAAATGAAATACATTGGCCTTGTTATGATGGCTTAAGAAAATTCATCACCCCTTTTCATTCCGTGGGTATCACATGCA
This sequence comes from Parnassius smintheus behrii, assembly GCA_036936625.1. Taxonomy (NCBI): domain Eukaryota; kingdom Metazoa; phylum Arthropoda; class Insecta; order Lepidoptera; family Papilionidae; genus Parnassius; species Parnassius smintheus. The sequence goes on from JAUPFT010000005.1 coordinate 52,683,148, forward strand.
CTATTGGAAATGTCAGATCAGTGCAATGGCTTACAACAGATAGATATATCATAGAAAACTCAAGGTCACTCAGCGAGTTATGGAGAGATCAATGCTCAGGGTTTCTCTGTGTGATAGACTTATAAATGACGATATCCGCAGTAGAACTAGAGTAATCGACATAGCCCAAAACCGAAAAACAATGAGAAGAATGGTCCTCGAGTGACCGTTCGAGTGAACCTCGTATTACCGATATACGAAGTTTAGAGCAGCCTCCCACTAGATGAAGTCAATGGATGCAGGTGGCTCAGAACCTTGCTTTGGCGCATTACTTGGGTGCGGCTTATGGTCAGCAGAGGACTTGTGTAGGGCTGTGATGATGATGAATGAAGATGATGACGACAAATGGCGGTACAATCATCTCATGCACACTATAAAATACCTCGATGGGCAGCAGTGTTAAAGGTACGTTACATCTGGTGCTTCGATTGTCCATCCATCTGCTAAGAGTGACGACTAAGGCAAATCCCCCATACAACATAAGGCCCCATGTCCAGTCCAAAGTTTCTTTCATTACTTTTTTACGACTGTACTAGTTATCCGCTCTGGCTTCGTAAGGTTTATTTCTGGATCGTCCAGATCCAGAAATAAACCTTACGAAGTAAGTTGTGGCAGTGGCAACAGTGCGATCTACCGGGTGTAATTGTGAATCTAAACAATCGAGGGACTCACTCAAACACACAAAAACAATTTCATTAAAATCGGTTCAGCCGTTTAAGAGGAGTTCAGTGACAAACACACATACAGAAGAAATATATATATATATATATTTGAGTGACAATGAGTTGAAAACCTGTACCTATTTTATTACCATTATTTTTTATGTGAAAATAGTGTCGCGAGCAAACTATTTGCGTGTAACTTTATAACAGCTAATTAAAACGTCCTGTTTACGTGCTAGAAATATCATTTAATTGTTGTCTATGTTTTCACGTGGTCGAGTCGGGCTGGAATTACATATGGCTGCTGGAAAGAAGTAAAAAACTGCAGTTTCGAACCCGCGTTGTAACTATGGTAAATATCCCCACTGTGAGGCAAACTATGCGAGACGCACACGCGAGCGTGTGTTCAGCATGCAGGTGTATTTTATAGGCTGTAAAAGTTGCTGTTAAGTCACCAACTTGACTTGACTTATTTTAATAGTTTTTTTAATATCCTTATAGAATAAGGGTGACAAACGAGCACACAGTCCACCTGAAGCGGATGATGTGGCCCATAGACATCTTCATTAATCATCAATTAGTTTTACAACCCCTTGATGGCTTTTTGTCAGCTACGCAGCCTTTGGTTAAGTATTATTTTACTTCGACCGAAACGAGATAGTTATACCGGCATATTGTAAGGCCATGAGCCCAAGATGTGTCTCTGACCACCTTGTCAACTTACTGTCACTCAAACTGTATTGGGACTGGGGTTTAATGAAAACGTCGGGCTACGTCAGAGCCCACTGCACAGTGTTAATACTATTCCACATTAAATGTTAATTTTGCATGAAGGAGGAATACTAATTTTTAATAGTTAATATTTATTACTCAGTTTTATTTATTTTATTTTGTTTTAGTTACTTTTGCAACAAAAAAGTCTATTTTGTATAGTGTATACCATGATCAAACTGTGAAGTTTGGAGTCAAGTTTTTAATTTCTGAATTATCCTAAGCCATTGCTTGACAACTATTCCAGCTGATAGTAAGTGGTGATGAACTTGAAGACTACATTGAAATTCGATGGAAAACCAGTTGCTGGCAAATTATTCCACTCCTTTTTTGTACGCATGACGATACGAGGGGCGGCTGAAAAGTTTTGAGCCTAAGTACTTCAAGTGTCATTGTTGTTTCGCTCTGTATATCATTATTTTGCGAGTATCCTCCCTATATACGCTTTTACACATTACCATGTCTCACTATAGGAGCATTGTACGAAATTGGAGTACAGAGCTGTCATAAAATTAATCACAAAGAAGAACAAAACGCCGACGGAATTATTTGAACAGATGGCGACAGTTTACGGGGTGTTTGAACCATCATTTGCCACAGTAAAACGTTGGAGTTGAGAATTCAAGCATGGCAGGGAGTCGCTAGAAGATGACCTCAGGTAAGGGCGGCCAAACACTGCCGTTAACGAAGAAAATATTGAAAAAGTAAAGAAACTTGTTCTAGAATATCGGTGATTCCAGTTGTGGTAGATAACTGAAGTGAAAGGAATTAAACAAGAAATGAATCGGCGATATTCGGCATACTCATTTGCACATGCAAAAAGTGTGTTCACGATTTGTGCCAAAAATGCTTACTCCGCTGGGCAGGCAGCGCCGAGTCACAACTTCGCAGGAGTTTTTGGACATTTGTGGCGATAATCCTGATGATGTATTTTCTCGCATTGTCATTGTTGATGAAATATGGATCCGGCAGTACGATTCAGAGTCAAAGCAAGAGTCAATGCAGTGGATGGAAAAGGCAGAAAAGCTGCTACGGAAATTAAAAGTGGAGCGATCGATATCCAAGCTCATGGCCACTGGTTTTTGGGACTGTGAAAGAATTTTGTTAATTTACTACTTTCCTAAGAATAGTACAATGAACGGGGACCATAACGCTGCATTGTTGACAAAACTGCGTAAAGTTATTGTCAAAAAAAGACGAGAAAAACTGGCGAATGGTTTTTGCAGGACAATGCGCCCGTGCAAACTGCACAAGTTGCAAGGCGTGCCCTGAACAAAACTAGATTTGAAGAAATTAATCACCCACCATACAGTCCGAACCTAGCCCCTAGCGATTTTTACTTATTTTCAAATTTGAAGAAAGACCTCAGCGGACGAATATTTTTGAGTTCCGAAGAAATGAAGACAGCGGTAGACGAGCATTTCGAAGGCAAAGACGGCGAATGTTTTTTTACTGGATTAAAAGCCCTTTATCACAAATATATGAATTGCATTGAAGTACGGGAATATAACAGAAAAATGAATTTTGTATACTTTTCTATCAGCATTTTTAATACCCTAGACTCAAAACTTCCTCCTTCCCCTCGTGCATTTTGATATTATTAGCTTGGTAATTTTTCAAATGAATACTCATTCGTACAATTAAATTTTTTGTAGAATACATGTACACCTTATGGTAATTCAATGCTGTGGTTCTTATGTATCTTCCATAAAGAATGAAAATGCAGATGCTATGTCACACCTGAGGACTAAGATACCTCTTTTCCAGTAAAAAGGGTCTCCCTTTATCTACACTCACCACACGAAACACTTACGCTAGTATTCTGTGAGAGGGGGATCCCTCGTTGAGTCGACCTATTCGTACTACAACCATAATAAATATAGCTACAGTGTGTCAAGTACCACGTAATTATTGCGTAATATGCCAAATAACCAATCGTAAACGAATAGGCGACTCCCTACTTAAAATACTCACTGCCTCATTGGTCAAGCGGTCGGTAAGACGATTGCTAATCACGAGGTCCCGGGTTCGAATCAAAATCAGTTATTGGGTTTTTCTGTCAAGAAATTCTTAGTAGTAGCCCGGAGTCTGGAAGTAGGCGGTGTTTCACCACCATGTCCCTGAAAGTAAGTAAAGCCGTTAGAACTGCGCCTGATCTCTCTTCGGTTGAGTCGAACTACTGTCCCATCGGACTTTGAGAGTTAGGGAATAGAGAGTGCACTTGTTCTTATGCACACACTTGGGCACTATAAACCTGTCCTGCGCAGATGGCTTGTCTTCGTCGAGACTGGCCGCCGTGACCGAAATTCGATCTAGAGAACATTATTATTACTTAAAATAAAACTTACATGCAATAATTTCAGGAGCAAACCCGGGAGTGGCCTTTAGACCGAGGCCTGTGGATGGTGTACTTTTGAGGGTCTCTGATAATGGCACTAATACCTATGTCACTGAACTCAGACAATTCTTAACGCGTAAGTCTTTTTTGAAATAAATTACTATACCCTGGTTCTCTTACATTCAAGTTGTATTTTTATAGGTATAATAGAATTCCTTATCTGCCCTGGAGCCCGACAAGATACCACCATCTTATTTAAAAAAATTAAAAATGCGATGGTTATTTACAGAGATATTATTCCTGACACGCTGAAAACGCCCAATTTTTGAATCCAGTTCATTTAAAAGAAAGGCGATGTTGTAATCTCCATTTTAAGGCAGATTGTTGATCACGTGTTCTTCGATGCTGCTCCACATGGCAGGTCTATTTTTGTTACAATTGTGTATACTTTAGGTGGTATAGCTGTGTAGTGGCGGTTAAGAATATCCAGTACCCCATGTCTTCCCGTGAGTGTCGTAAGAAGCGACAGAGGGAAACAGGCAGGAGATGGGCAGAAATATCTTCCTGATAACAGCATTAGTACAATAAAAAACTGCGGTTGCCAACATGCTCGCCAAGCGTGGCAACTACACACAGACACCCCCATGAGAAACAAAAATAAACGGCCTGCAGTCCCCGGCGCCCCATCTCATTTTTTGTCAAATCTTCGGGGCTTCACTAGGTCCACTTCCTGTGGGACCGCTTTTGGACGAAAGCCAACATTTGGCTGAATTAATTATAAAGAGTCCCTCTTTCTCCATTAATTCAGCCAAATGTTGGCCAATTTCCATACTTTCAACTCACCGTTTTCTCTTGTGCCTAGTTTTACGTTGAAGTCTCCCATTAACATCGTTTAGGTTTTGGAGGAATTACTGGCTTCAGAAATATCCGCATACATTTCCTCCACCTTCGCATTGGGATGTGCCGAGGTTAGTGCGTAAACCTATATGACCTTCAGCAAATACCGTTTGGTGATTCTGAGTATAAGGTACGCAACCCTTGTCTCCACACCCTCACATATTCTGGCAAAATTCTAAAATTGTTAACGAGAGACTTGTAGACGATAAATCCGACCTCCATGGGACAGATTGTCGCCCTCACGGCGATAGAACAAGTAGTTGTATTCGAGGATAACCATATCCTCCCTCCTCACTTTGAAACTCAGATAATTCTATAATATCACAGCGCAACTTGTCTATCTCTTCTTTGAGCACCAGGATCTTCTCGTCAGTCCTCAGGATCCGTGCGGTAAATGTTGCCATCTACTTAAGTGGCAAACAAATCTCCACCGGATATTCTTGGCACCCACTGCCCCGCCGCTGCAATGGGCGCCATTGTAGCCAGAAATCCATTTTTTTATAGGATAGGGTGACAAACGAGCACACAGTCCACCTGATGGTAAGTGGTTGCTGTGGCCCATAGACATCTACATCTTTCCTCGATTACGAATCAAAATGCAAATGCGTTGTCACCCGTGAGGACTAAGATGGGATAACTCGTAACACATTATCTGCTCAGCAAGATTTTACTGACATTAACAAAGCAAATAAGTATTTGCTGTATTCGCCAACAAAAGCGGCGAGGATTTATTTCGTAATAATTCTAATGAAGATTCATGCTGTTTGGATATAAACGCAATATCATTCATATGTCACCAAATCTTTTTATTATCTCTACCAGACTCTTCCTGGTAAGTTTGTTAGATAATTGTACTGCAACTTTTTTACTAAATTGTTACAAAAATTCCTATATCTTTTATATGAAATTTGTAAAACGGAATTATCTGAAGGTGATTTTACCATCACGTGTAGTTTGTCTCTATGTTTTATGCACCTAATTAGGTCGGGTATAATCCAAGGCTGAGTTATTTTATTTTTAACTACTGTTGTATACGAAGTATTGCTAACAATGGCATTTCGTATGTTATTTATTAGGTAAGGCAAAGAAATGTTAACGTCATCGGTTTTATAAACTAAGCTAAAGTCAATTTTTTGAATTGCATGTTCAAGGTTTATCATATTACATATTAGTTTTAGGAATATATTTATACTTGGGTTTACGTATTTTAGAGCTTAAGTTAAGAACGATGGCACCCTGATCGGTTAATATAGGATTGGTGACAATGGTTATATGGTATGGATGGTAGCTTAGTTTTTAGCAATGTGGTCTAAACAGTGACCACTTAGTTCAGTAGGATAAAATATGTTCAATGTATCAGAAAGAAACATTAACCATTCTTTCTAAAAAAATAACCTTACCCGCTATGTCAAATATTTCACTTCATTTCAAAGTGGCGCCGCCTGGTGGCAGAAAAAATTGTAGATGACCTCATTAATCGCCCCTTCGCTTAACTCTTTAGATGTTGTAAGAGGCGACTATCGGAAATGATAATAACTCTTATGGCTTCCGATAGATGGCGGTATAACTTATATCAGACGTAAAAAAACAGCAGAGAGCAGCGACTACTGCGATCCTCAATGCGTTACGGCGAATTCTCTCTAAAACAGGAGAGGCTCTGCTTTTTCAGATCACTAACTTTTACAGGCTGATGAAGCAGAAATAAGATTAATAAATTAGATTTGGTGGATTGATTCCATAACACCACACAGCAATATAATTTCGGAATATTAAGGTAAATAATTAAACATTATTATCATCGTTTTTATTTACATTCTTTTTCAGCTTACGAGAACGAGACATGGTTCACAACGAAGTCTGGTTGTTCTGTAGAAGACAATTATGGATTCCCGCACTCACCGTGCTTCTTCATCAAGTTGAATAAGGTACTTGATCAGTAGATAGTGTTTTCGAGCATACCTACAATACAACACTACGAATTCTCAATTCGCTAGAGATTTTGCTGTTTTTTCCTTCCTATTATTTAATAATTAATATTCTATCGATTTTAAGAACGTAAATTTCGGAATATTCCGGGGTGTTGTGGACATAATATATTTCCTAAAATCATATCTAAAAGGCTATTACAATGACTGCAAGAGTTTAAGTGTTAATGACACAGGTCCATAACAGTTTTCACATCATCAACATTACAGCCTTTTGCCGTAGAAGGAAAAGGGGAGCTCTGCCGTTGGGCCGATATTCTGCAGATATAAAAAGCGGCCAACGGTCCATGTGTTAGTATAGAGTCTGCCTCGTTGGTCTAATGATAGTAGTAGTACAACTACTGATCATGAGGTCCAGGGTTCGAATCCCGGGTCGGGCCAAAAAATCAATTATTGAGTTTTTCTGTCTAGAAATTCTCAATAGCTGCCCGTAGTCAGGAAGTTGGCGGTGTCTCACCCCCGTGCCTCGGAAAGCACGTAAAGCCGTTGGTCCTGCGCCTGATCTCTCTCCCGGTCGTGTCGGTTTACCGTCCCATCAGATTACGAGAGTGAGGGAATAGAGAGTGCACCTCTGCTTGCGCATTCACTTGGGCACTATAATCCTGTCCTGTGCCAAAGGCTAGTCTCCGTTGTGCAAACTGCCGCGGCCGAAATTCGATCTGGAGGACATTATTATTATTAGTATAGAGTTATCCTATATATACGCACAGAATAAATAATAGATATACGTCAGTATTTTGGAACTTTGATAGCGTGATTTAGGTTTCTATGCGTTTCGCTTGTGGCGCAACGACTAGTGTTGCCCAAAATCAGTCTTGGTCTTGCAGTCTTGGTCTTATTCTTGCATTTTTGCAAGACCAAGACCAAGAACAAGACCGCCTAATTTTAGCAAGACCAAGACCAAGACTGACCGTGCAAGATTTGAGCAAGAACAAGACTAAGCCTGCGAGACTCTTGCGTCTTGCAGTTAGGAATGAGTGTCGTTTCAGGAAGTATAGGAGTTCGGGTATACGCTTAGGGACTCTATGAGACGCAAAAAATATATAAAAAAATTTGGAAAGTTGGACTAATAGGCATTACGAACAATACCATAAACATACATAGCGGATGAAAATATCCATTAAAAGAAAAAACAGTGCATCCCTAGTTTTGACCATCGGCACTTACGCATAGTGCGCGGCGTCTTGTTGTCGGCATCATCAAAGGTCGAATACCGACTTGTCAAAGAAATTTTGCAGCTATTCGGAAGTACAAGGTCAAGATACACGAGCCGGCGGCTTCTATTGATATCGCATTCAATCGTCGCCGCCGCGCCGCACGCACTACATTTGACACTGTTTGAATGCCGCCATAGAGTACATGTTCCAAAGAATAAAATAAGTTTCCGGGTGCTCAGAATAGACACGAATACATTATGCTGATCTCGCAAGGAATATTGTAATTAGATGATGTTAAGGATAGGTAGATACCATAATAATTTATTCTAGTAAGTAATTATTATAATATTAACTATATGGGTTTATAATAATTACTTACTATTATTATTATTACCTAATAGATAAACATGTTCAATAAGTTCACTGCAAATCTCGATTTTTGGAAGTGTGTGTATTTGAACACAAAGTGTTCGAATATGTCGTCACCCATTTGATAAATATTGTAGACACTTTTAACACACTTGAAACATGTAAACATTTTGTACAATGCTAATCGAATAATATATAAAAGTGTGCACATTAAATAAAAAGCGTAAAATAAGATCTATGTACTTTTTAGGAGCCCGAATATCTCTTAGAGAACCGTTTAAAGAAATTGATTGCATCGTATTGATGTAAATAATAGTGATTTGCACAATTTTAATAGTAGTAATAAAAATAAAATCACAATACCTGCTTTCCGGTTACACAAAGTATATAATGCGTTCTTGGGTAGCGATATACGCTTTTATAATAAGATTCCAAGAGAAATGTTAGATCTTTCACCTTTTCAATTTAAGTCAGACAAAAATGCTTGGAACTGACCTCTCGTACTACACAGGACTAACTAGAAATTTCTAAACCGATTTGGTATCTACATATACATTTGAAATTTTATGTTTGACTTATCGCTTTACATAATTATAGAACTACTGTAAAAATATTTTGAAAAGAGCAACTACTGAGTTTCTTACTTTCTTCCATGATACTTTTCAGTAGAATCAGAACCTCTGGACATGGAAAAGAAAAAATTGGGGAAAACAGTGATTATATGACTATTCAAAAGCAATGATGTATAAACTTATAGATACGTTGTCCGCACTCTAAAATGGCAACATGAAATGAAGCCACTTGGCCAAATCGCGCTTAGTCACGCACCAACCTGTCGCGCGACGCTACGTTTGTTTTTAATTTATTATATCGTGATTCGTGTGTGTAAACCTGTGCAAAACATAAAGAAAACATGCCGTCGTGTGTTTTCAGACGATGTACAAATTATACCCCAAAAGTTAAAGACAAAAATGTGTCATTTCATGCGTAAGTTCACAAAACTACCTATTTTCATTTCATTTTATTCGACGACGTTGTCCAATGGCGGCCGGCGCATGCAGCTAGTAGTCAAGCAACAGGCATCTCGCCGTACCGACGGTGTCATATTTTCTTTCTCTTTCTTCACGCGTATAAGTAGTTCTAGTATTTTCGCCGTTTTTAAGTGCCGCGATGTTCGTTCATGACATGTCTATATATAATACGTCATTGTTCAAAAGTGTATTTTTAATGCCTACTTGAATAAAACATATTGGAATTTTGAATTTCAAGCGAGTGAAGGCAAATTTAATTTAATTAACGTAGATTAATTCAATCACAAGAAGAACATAATATACACAATTTTATTTACATATTTACATTTTATTTTTACATAGGCACACTATACCTATCTGGCAACGCATCTACTTTATTAATCTTCTGAAGAATCATTAATTTTATCAAAGGATGCCGAACTTTCCTTTATCGGTCTTTCGGCGTATACTTACAAATAGTGGAATTAAATATTTATTTTAATTCCAGTCATTCCCAATTGAGCTTTGCTTCGAGTCTAATGTATTAATTGTTTTTACTCTAATCCTTGTTGTTCTCGGAGTGATAAGTTTACAATTGGACATGAGTGACGAAGAGTCGAATAGTTCTAGTCGAAGTAGTGAGAGTTGGAGTTATAGATCTAAAAGACCTAAAAGTAAATTTGATGAGTTTTTCGACATAATTCATGCATCCCAAATTGCTTTGTGTAAATTATGCCAACATAAAAATGTTGAAATAAAAATGAAAAACGGAAACACTTCAGGCTTAAGGAAGCATCTAATATCTTTCCACAAAAAGGAATCACAAATATTTCTTCCTGAAAAACAAAAAAAAAAGACGTGTGGCACTCGGGGACTGCCGCGGTAAAGCTATTGCATAGCATTTTGTATCAACTTATGCAATTATAATTATTTATTTATTTTACTTATGCAGTATTTCTTTTTCTTTGATATTAATTCAAGTTACACTTTTTGAGCGTGGTGACCGATAAGTAAACAAATTTTTTTCTTTTATTAAATAAATAAATAAAAAATGCACTTTGTTCATTCATATTCAAAACACTTTATACACAAATTTTACAAGTACAGCTATTCACTGTTGTACATAAATACCTATATACTTTCTCATAAACAGCTGCTTATGTATTCGTCCGATTTCGGAGCAGCTCGTCTCGATTCGTGCGAGCTTCGTAGAGTCGTACAATACGTCTAGTTGCACGCACACAAACACCGTGTCGAAGACTGCCGAAAAGAAACGACGTTAGACAATGCACGGCCTTCAAGCCACACCTCCGTGCCCGTCGGAGTGGGGAGCGTGAGGTTTTTTCGTTACGGAATTTCTGGATTCGGTCCCCGCGCTCAAGGCCCGCGATAGAAGCTATGCAATAGCTTAAAAAACGGAAAAAGTGGACAGGTAAGAAAAAATATACTTATCACACAATTACATAACACATATATTATGTAACTAGCGGCCGCCTGCGACTTCGTCCGCTTACAATATCTGATTTCCTATGAGATTTTGAAATTTTCTCGCTGCAAAAGTCTTACCTAAGTATAAAGAGGCTATATAGGTAAAGCTTAACTATGCAAGTATTTATTATTTAAAACTAATAAAGTAAATGTCGATCTTCATAACAACGCAACTGCAAATACCAAATTTATGTATGAATTGGACAAACAGCTGCCACACTTTGATTCAGACAATCAACATTTTCGGTGCTTTGCTCACATTTTGAGCCTTGGTGTACAAGATTTATTAAAGACCTTAGCATTACACAGTGAAACTGACAATAAGGGACAAGAACAGCAGTATGAAGATAATGAAGACGAAACTGAGGAAGATGAAGAATATGCGCCAAATATTGCTGACTCACGTACAGCTATAACAAAATTACGCAGTATTTCCTGTAAAATAAAAAGAAGTGAGCTATTGAAGAGGAAGTTTCAGTCTGCTTGTGAAGCAGCTGGCGTGCCATCAAATCTGAACCCTATACTCGACTGTCCAACGAGATGGAATTCTACACATGATATAATTGGATTTGGTTTAAAAGTGAGAACTGGCATTAACATATTGTGCACTTCTGTCACCGAATTGAATGATTTTCAAATCATAGATAGTGAATGGCAAATACTCGAAAAAATACATAAGTTTCTAATAAACTTTAAACTTCTATCAACGAAACTTGGTGGAGAAAAATATGTTACATTACCGCTAGTCATTGTATCATTCAATCTGTTGCTCGATAAAATTGAATCCATGGTAAAACAATTAGATGAGAAACCTAATCGATCCGAAGTGGATGAAAGGCTCATTCTGGGTTTTCAAGCAGCTCGAGACCAAATGCTAAAACATTATAAAAAGAGCAACCGGATTTATTGTACCTCTTTAATTTTAAACCCAAGGCATAAGACTCAGACTTTTGACATGACATTATGGGGGAAGCAAATTAAAACAGAAAGCCTGCGCAAATTTAATGAACTTTATAAAGAGTATAAAAGTCTACACTCAGTGAATACATCTCTAGAATCACCAAGAAATGAAAAGAAAGTATGTGAATATGATGAAGATAAAGACATAATAGACTTTGAGAAATTGTATGCATGTCCCTCGACGTCATCTGGATCTAGATATTTTCATCAAGGCTTAGTTATAGACGAGTTGGAGGAGTACCTAAGTAAACCCAAACCCAGAGCAGCCAGTTCGGAAGACATTTTAGAGTGGTGGAGGACGCATGAGACAGAATATCCGACTTTATCGAAAATGGCCCGTGATTTTCTTTCAATATCTGCAACTTCAGTACCTGCTGAGAGATTATTTTCTAAAGCATCGTTAGTAATTAGAAAACATAGAAATAGGTTAAGTGATGAGTCAGCCAGATGGTTACTTTGTATTAATTCTTGGTCAAAAGAATTAATATAAAGTAACAGTAATGTCAAAGCTGTTGTGTACTGTTATGTAATTTAATTTGTATTGTATTTTATTTTTTTATTTAAATAAATGGTAAATTGTATAACTCTTTTATTCCATTTCATATAAGGGTCTATCAATCTCTTTCTAGACAGATAATGTTCTTTATAATACAGTCAAGTTAATGTCATTAATTTGTTTTTTATATGTTTTGACTAGCTAGCTAGTTAGCTAGTTTTAGCACATGTAAGCTTATTAAATGTAAACGTTTATTAAGAAACAGACTAACTCTCGTGGCCGTGAGACTTGGTAGACAGCTCAGTTGGTTAGAGCATCGGCACGGATCGCTTAGGTCGTGGGTTCAAACCCCACCCGGTATTAGTTGATTTTTCGAATTTATCATTAAATGTTTAGACATTTATTAATTTGGTTGGTCTTTCTATGGCTATGTTAATTCAAGCTCAAAATGTGCCTACTCTGTTAAGTTGTTCTAAGATCTAAAGTAACGTTTAATAAATAACAATAGGCTAATAGCTAATTGCGAGACTTGCGAGACTCTTGCTACAAGACCAAGACCAAGACCAAGACTGGCTAAGTCTCGTCTTGTTATAATGATTTCTTAAATTTACGCGAACATTACACATTGAATAAAACTACTATTTACGGATTTTATCGCGTTTAATTACTTTAATTTATTTTTATTATTATCCCGACGTTTCGGGTGCTTTACAGTACCCATGGTCACGGGGGGGACTGAGATGTTTGACGTCCCAATGTCATAGTTAGTCCGGCTACCTTCAGTTTTTTAATATTAATTTTTGGACCGGCTTTACATAGGTCAAACAAAGAGATCTATAAAAACCCGCGTGATGGAACATATAGCTGATGTGAAGCACCGACGCTCCGGGAAGTCTGCAGTCTGCGAACATGTTCAAGATCGTCCCCACCATTACATTAGATTTGATAAACCACAAATTCTCGCAAAAGAACACCGATTCCTACCAAGGATGGTACGCGAGGCTATTGAAATTAAAAAACATCCAAATTTAAATAGAGAAGATGGTTGGGTGCTACCATCTGCTTGGGATCCTATAATTAACAAAATTAAAGCCAAACCCAAGCATACCACTGCAAGACTTCATGATACTATAAGCTCGTTTTGCGTAAATCGGACCAAAAATTAATATTAAAAAAACTGAAGGTAGCCGGACTAACTATGACATTGGGAAGTCAAACATCTCAGTCCCCCCCGTGACCATGGGTACTGTAAAGCACCCGAAACGTCGGGATAATAATAAAAATAAATTAAAGTAATTAAACGCGATAAAATCCGTCAATAGTAGTTTTATGCTCGTCTTGTTGTTGCATTTGGGCAACACTACGACGCAACAGCAACGACAGCGCCGTCATACAGCCCTTTACAAACACTGCTGAACTTCGGTCTCCTTGAAGTAATGACACAGCGAAGGTAAATGATGTATTTGCCTTTAATGCTGATGTCGATCACTTTTCAGTTCAGTGATTTGAAAACGTCTTCTAATGCACCGGTGAAGAGTGTTGAGAATAAACCGTCAACTTGTCTTACAATTCTCTGCAGTTGAAATTGCCACCTGGATATTTTATTATGAATTATTCCGCCAGCTGTTGGAGGCTATAAGGTATTACTGGCCTTTCCCATAGGTGTCTCTTACGACACGCATAGAATGATATTTGTTTTGATAAAAATGAAATGACAGACAAACTTACAGTACACCAGATAGTAACTGGCTAAATTGGCAAACACAGAAGACTACATATGAGTTGTTACCTCTGAGAACTAAAATGGAGTCCTTTACAGCTTTGCTTTCTTCAGACCGTCACCCAGTAGGGCACGCACTGCTATTTGGCAGCATAGATAAATACGCGATTGGTACCTACCTAGACAAAACTCTAGACAGGAAAGGAGTCCGACCAAGGTAAAGAAAATTCGGTCCAAGAGAATAAATTACCTGATTGGGTGAAGGGTTCTCCTGCGCCACTAACTCACCACTCCTAAGTATACTATCCTCTTATAGTTATAGTATAGATGGTTTTCTATTCTTAAAAGATAACCGTGTAGTGGCGGTGTAAAATATGCACTATCCCAAAGTGTCCCATGGGTGTCGTAAGAGACGACTGAAAGAAACAAACCAGGACAAGTGCAGCAGCGTCTTTTTAATAACAACTCAAAAAACTGCGGCTGCTACCCTGCTTGCCAAGCGTGGCAACTATGGCAAATCTCCCCATTATGAGGCAATCTGTGTGGAGGCCAGTGTTCAGCAGTAAACTTTGTTAGGGTTTAGAATAAATGGATAAATGAATGGTTCTTAAAAGTTGTAACTCTATAGTCAGAGTTTTCTCACTAACAGATATATGGGTGGACACCAGAATACTACGATGTCAGTGAACTGCCGTCTGACATGCCGAGCAACCTTGTGGAGTACATCACTGGTCTCCAACCAACAGAGGTAAGACGTACAGGCGTTAGAAATAAATTAAAAAATAGTAATAATACGATGGTATTAAGTATAAAGTTAGTTATTCTATATTTGCAATTGTGGTAGTTTTTTTTTAAATTGTTTATAATGTTTTATAGGTTTTGTCTAATTTAGTATATTATTAATATTAGAATCCTCCCTCGTGCAATTTCACAACACTGGCAGAAATGCCGTAAAAAAACGTTGCCGGTTCTACTATTTTAAACAAGTTTTAGACAAAAAGTTGGAATTTGAGCTCGTTTGCTGATATTGATTAATATGCTAAATTATCAGTATTGATATATTTCTTTATGAAACTTTGCAAAGATTTCTTAACAATTTTCCTGTCCGCGAAATTAGTCTACTTTGTTCAGAGTTCATTGCAGGTTTGGTATGTGCTACAGCGGCCGCTTACTATAAAACTCTGTGCTTGGTTTAAATAGGTTTTATATCTAAAATTAAGCTTGTTTTTCGTTCTTCTTGAAATAGACAAATAGTCATAAAAACGTAATACTAATATACCTACGTTGATTGTTTAGCACGAACAGATTTGGGTGTCTTGCGGAGAAGAAAAACCAAACGCTATAAAAATAGAGTATCCCTGGGGAATGGGTCTGCCGGGAAGGCTCTATCCTTTCCGAAATGAGCCAGGCTACAACAGTCCACTGGTCGCTGTGAAGTTGACGCCAAATGGTAATTTTTTTTTTATAATTACAATTCACAGATGTCTCCTTGGGTTTTTTGTTTATTAAGGTTACCAAAGATTGATATATTATTAGATCTTTAAGGAGGCACTTCTTAGTTTAGTTTAGTAACTAAAAGTTTTCTTCCTCGCATAACTACCTTGTGGAATAGACTACCACGTCCGATTTTTCCGGGCCGGTAAAATTTCTGTAGAATTCCGTAGTATTTCAAAATATACGTAGTAGATCTGCAGACTTCTTAAGAGGATCGAAATGTTTTGTCATAGAATAGATCAATTTTTTGGAAAAATTCTTTTAGCAGTGTAAAAATCTTGTTGTAAGTTTAATTCAACCAGAGTACGAAACCTATGCAACTGCAGAGAGGCTAGACAGGGTGACGTTATTTCCCCGAAACTCTTCATCGCTGCATTGGAAGACGTTTTCAAGCTACTGAACTGAAAATGATACGGTATTAACATCAATGGCGAGTACATCACTCACCTCCGATTTGCCGACGATATAGTCCTTATGGCAGAATCGCTGGAGGACTTAAGTACTATGCTCAATGACCTCAATAGTGCCTCCCAACGGATAGGTCTTAAGATGAACATGGACAAAACAAAGATCATGTTTAATGTCCATGTCAAACCTATGCCAGTAGTTGTTGGGAGCATTAAGCTCGAAGTTGTTGACGAGTAAGTTTACCTGGGACAAATAGTCCGACTAGGTAAGTCCAACTTCGACCGAGGTCAATCGACGGATTCAACTCGGCTGGGCAGCGTTTGGGAAATTACGACACATCTTCGCGTCAGGTCTTTCGCGTCAAAACCTGAAAACAAAGTTGTACAACAAGTGCGTGTTGCCAGTGATAACATATGGAACCGAGACGTGGTCCTTCACTGCTGGCCGTATGAGGACGCTCAAAGTTGCTCAGCGAGCTATGGAGAGGGCTATGCTCAGAGTTCATCTGCGTGATAAACTTAGAAATGTGGATATCCGCAGTAGAACCAGAGTGACCGACATAGCCCAACGGATTAGTAACCTGAAGTGGCAATGGGCCGGCCATATAGCTCGAAGAACCGATAACCGATGGGGAAGAAAGGTTCTCGAGTGGCAGCCTCGTACCGGTAGATGAAGTGTAGGGCGACCCCCCACTAGATGGAGTGACGACCTGGTAAGTCATGCAGGAAGTCGATGGATGCAGGTGGCTCAGGACCGTGCTTTGTGGCATACCTTGGGGGAGGCCTATGTTCAGCAGTGGACTTGTGAAGGGCTGTAATGATGATGATGATGAAGCTCAATTGTAGTATAAAATCGAATGAAGCTGCATATATAAGAAAAAAGTACCATAAAATAGATTAAAAATTAATTGTTTTCTTTTAATTTAATTATTTTTAGTATAAAACAAAGTAAAAAGTTAACACTTAAATATTTGTGGATATTACTGTTACTGTTGGTACTGTGTTATAAATACTTACTAAAAAATCAAGTTAAAAACTTACAAACTTGATGCTGGAAAATTTTAAAGCAATAATTAGAAGAATGAAAATCAATGGACCATCATCACTAAAATTAACATAGATATTTTTCTGGTTTCTGTTAGTTTGTTTGATAGATTACATAATATCGATTGTTAAAATTTTCGGTTGTCGGTTGTCGGCCAAGTTCACGCTCATGATAAAAAAGTTTTTTTTGTTAAGTTTTTAAAAATGTATTTATTCTGATTCTGAAAGGACTATGAAGTACAAAAAAAGTTAATTAACGTGGAAATCGAATTCCGTAGATTTCAACTCAAATTCCGTAGTTCCGTAGGCTACGAAAAAATTCCGTAGATCTACGGAAAAATCCGTAGAGTTGGCAACACTGACTCTTACATAAAAAAGGTCCCCCTCCCTCTTACCTATTTCTGCCGCGAAGCAGAAATGGGTGCACTGCTGTGTTTCAGCTTATATATTCGCTTACTTTGTTGATATTAAAATAATGGTACATTTTGTAGTACACTGCGTAGTATATTTTATAAGCCGTGGTAACTATATAGCAAACAACGCAATGTACTACAAAGAGATTATCATTTTGTTGTCATCGATGTTAGTGAATAGGCCTGCTTATTGCTTCCTATTCCTGTCCTTATTCCAAGTTATTTGGGGTCATTATAACACGTCTTACTCTATTCATTCTCTTCTATTAACCGTCATCTCTTCAGGAACTTCTTTACACATACACGTATCATCCCTAATACAGTCCATCCATCTTTCCTTAGGTCTCCCTCCACTCTTATATCCGTCCACTTTCACAGCCATCATTCTTCTTATTACGTTGTTCACATCTCTTGGCATAATGTGCCCATACTACGCTAGCTTACCACTTCTCAACTGTTACGTGACAGGGCTAATTTCAAATTGCCTCTAGCGAATAGGTCTGCCGATAATTCAGTATAATTATATGATGGGGGGCCAGAATACAATACAATTACAACGATGTAGGAGTCTATGGGACACAACAACCAGTTAAGATCAAGGTGGATTGAGTGCTCGTTTATCACCCCTATAACTGGGTTATAAATATTAATATAGACATAAAAATATCCTTTACACACTTGTTACAGAAAGCAATGCCACAGTATCAATACGATGCCGTGCGTGGGCTAAGAACATACGCTACAACAAGAGTTTGAAGGAAGCGTCGGGATATACACGGATACAGCTTCAAATTGAAGGTTCAGGCACGGAGGAAATTGAAATGTAAAATGACCTAAAAATGTTCTTAAGTAGTGTTTCGAATAATAATTTAGTTGTTATTCTTAGTTTACCTGCCGGCCGATCTCTAAAGTTCCGTTAAGTAAGAAGTAGATTTTATATAGTAAACTAGTGATCCGCTCCGGCTCCGCACAGGTGATTTCTGGATATCGACAACAGCGCCACCTACCGGGTACATTTGTGAAATTGATTTCATTTAATAGGGCACACAAAAAGATGGAAGACGATACATAACACAGTTACATTAACAAATGTTATTATAACTAGTCTATAATTTTATAGAGTGTGCACAGCAAAACAACATATGACAACAAGTATACAAAAAAGTAATATTACATAGCAGAAGTGTCAGTTAAAAAAATTTTGTGATTCGTGTAATTTACGTATTTAACATAACAATTACGGATCTTTTAAATTGTGAAATGTTAGAATTAAAAATGTCCAGATCAGCGTTACGATGTCGCAGCTTGTCAAAATTTGAACACATTCAATTGACCGGATTAAATAAAAACGTGTTGTTCCTGTAAACATCAAGGCGAAATATATAATACGCGGGTTACACAGACGAGAAGACCGTTGTTTCGGGCAATCGTAAATAAGCTCAGAATATTGTCTACGTTTATCTAATTTCGTAACTCCAAAGTAATTCACTCTTTCATTATACAATGGCAACTGACGGATCAATTTATGTTTAGGACATACTCGTAGATCTCGCAGAAAACATCTCTGAACTTTTACAAAAAAATTACACAATATTATAACTTCGCTAAACTGTAAAGACAGTTTGTTGGCGAATAAATGCACTCTTATTTATATCCTATTCACTGACCTCTATACAGGTTGTTAGTGTAAACACAGTTATCGTTGAAACCACTGGTTTGGTTTTACTTATAAATATACTTCACTTATATATATATCAATGAAAAATAACAAATTTTTTTTAGTAAAATGTCTATTTTCCTTAATTCCTCAATTTTTGCCTGTCCTAAGCCAGGATAAAAGTATGAAGGAAAAGTTACATTACAGGTTATGTGTACCTATTGTGTTTTTATTGGAAAGTTGTGTAGGTAGCTAGCGCGGACGGTGATATTTACAGTGATTACGTCACTCGGGCGCATAGGGTATTCATGAATTTACGGACGGTGTCGGACAGAAACTTTTTAAATTTTATGAAAGAAAATAACGATTATTTTTTAAATTAATTGAATTTACTTTCTATAAGTGAAACCAAACCACTGGTTTCAAGGATGACGGTGTGTACTCTAACAACCTGTATATACAGGACCGCCACTATTTTTCGTACCGGGAACTAAAAGTGACATAATAAGCCAAAGTCGGTTGTCTTATTCAAATCGTATCTCTGTATTTTGAACTTTTAAATTAAAAAATGAAAGTATTTTATATGGTGTGATTGTGTTTGATTTTAGTTACAAAATAAGAATTATTTTTAGTTAAAATGAGAGTGTGCGTAATATGTAAAACTCGTTACCAAAAGGAAAGTGGTATAACATTCCACAAGTAAGTGAATTTGCAGCTAATATAAAACAAATTAAAACTATTTGATAATATAGGTACGTAAAAGTTTGTTACTAATATTAGTATCGTAATTACCAACATTATTGCCTTTATATTACGGTTTTGATAAACAATAAAATTCAATAGGGTTGTCGAGTTTCTTGTCTATAATACTTATCGATGTTCTTTTCTACCCATATCAGTTAACAACGAAAGTCACCGACAACAGATAATTATCAAATGTTTATTAATTAACAGGTTTCCAACCGAACCTAGACTAAAATTGTGGCTTAAAGGTATATGAATTGTGAATTGGCGTCCGAAACAAAAATTTTGTTCTAAACATTTCACATACCACTGTTTTATTAGACATAAGAAACACACCACTTTGATAAAGTGCAGTATACCGACAATATTTTCTTGTAGTACCAGTAGCAGTACCAGTAAGTATAAAGGCATTAGATTATTATTAAGCGCGTTAAAGATTCCTACGAGGAGGTATATTAGTGGTGCCAGAAGAGATTTGATCACCTTGTTGCTGATGTAGTCTGGTCCAGGGGCTGATCTATTCTTAAGGCTTTTCATGGTTTCTGTGATTTCGTCTACAGTCACAAGATCGAGTGATTCGCCCGCTGGTTCTTCCGATTCTACCTCAAGTAGGTGAGCGGGATCTGTTGGTGCGCTGGGTTTCTTGTCTAAAATTTCACTGAATAGTGACTGTTTTTTTTTGGCATCTATATGAGATCTTCTTGCGCTAATAAAAGGATCGGAAGTTAGTATAAGCATATTAAGGAAAAAGGTTAGTAAGTTTTTCAGGGGATGATGTTCCCGAAACTTCCTAAAATCCTTGTTCAGAGCTTCTGAGGCTTCTTCTGATAGGCTCCCTATTAGCACTAGTGCATTGCATTTGATAATACCTGCTCCATGATTCAGCAACCAATGAAATGTAGTACGAACCATATAATTCCACGTATTTTCGTTTTTTTTTTTACTTTTTATAAGCCAGTGCTTGACCACAATCCCATCTGGTGGTAAGTGGTGATTGAGATGGCAGCCTTAGATGGTAAATCGCACTGTCTTAGCGTAACAAATGCCTATTCACTCTTGCCTTGAAGACGCCCAGATTGTATTCGGATGGAAAGATAGACGCCGGCAAATTATTTCACTCCTTTGCTGTACCCATTAAAAATGTCGAAGTAAACCGTTTGGTTCTAATGCGTGGAATATCGACAACAAAGGGGTGAAGACCCACCGACCACCTGGTCGTCCGATTGGTGACATGGGGTCGTCGATGCGCACGTCGGGACGTTCAGCAGGGCATATTGAGCTGCGCTAGGAAGTTGGCCCAAACGTTGGGGCAGACTCGACTAAAGAAGTCTATGAGTTTGGCTATCGTTATAGTCGCTATCTTGTTAAAGTTTCAAAACAGGAATGGTGTGCCTACGACGAACACCTAGCGCACTGATACGCTAGGGTGTGTAACTAGTTGTCGCCTAAAACGACAAGCGAACACTATAGAATAGCCGCATCTGAGGCGACGATTGTGTATTAAACTACTTACAATTAACTTTAAATCGGCACAGCGTCGATGTGAATACGTCTGCGCAGCTTGAGCGCTGTCTGCATAATCCTTATACTACTATTATACTAATTTACCACATTCGGCTACACCGCCATTTACCTCTAGATCGGATGGCAGATAAGCACTGGTTACATTTATAATGAAAGTTAAAAAACAAACTTTAAGGCCGTTAATTTCTTATTTTTACTACACATAACTTGAGATCGTGTTTTCACATTTTATAAAAGTAAGGTTGACCAATAAGCACACAGTCCACTTGATGGTAAATGGATGTGTACCATAGACACCTATCATCACACACAATACACAAGTACATCCATCATCGAATAAGAATCAATATGCTGATGCGTTGGCAGCTCTGAGAATTAAGTTTGATTTTCTCGTTACTAGAAAAAATGGTCTCCGTTTCTCGTTCCTCACTTTAGCCACGCTGTAGCTATTATGGTTGTAGCATGAATGGGTTGTCTCGACCAGGGAAGGACCACGCTCTCACAATACCGGCGTAAAGTAGTATATTAATGCTACTGTGTTTCGTACGGTGAGTGTAGAGATACGGAGACCCTTTTACTGGAAACGTGGCATTCCATCTTAGTCCTCACGGGTGACAACGCATCTGAATTTTTATTCGTAATCGAGAATAGATATAGATGTCTATGGCTACAGCAACCACTTACCATCAGTTGCACTGTGTGCTCGTTTGTCATCCTATCCTATAAAAAAATATGAAACACAGTAGTATTACGTTGCCGTTTTACGCTGGTATTCTGTGAGAGCCTGGTCATCTCCCAGTCGAGCATTGCTGTGTTCCGATGTGGAGTGTACAAACAGCAAGTATAATTTCAGGCTGCTATTCTGTTTTAGTTCTCAGAAGTGACAATATACCTGTAAGATTCTTTGGTTGAAGTGGGCTCCAGGCGTCCAAAGACTGCAGTAGTTACTTACCGTCAGGTGAACTGTACTTTCGTCTTTAACTTTATTTTAATTTAAAAAAAAGAGCTGATCCATTCATGCCACTGTCTAAATACACTGCAATGAGACTCTACCAAGTTTAACGTATACCTCAACGGTTTTTTAGTGATTGGACGGCGAACAAATAAGTGTAGTGAATCACAGATGATAAAATCTACGAACTTTGTTATATTTTATATCATAGAAATTGTCTTTGAAAATGTGCTATGATAATTTCCATAGTAAGACGTTTTACAAAAAGGATGCAACCCGTAAAAACTATTTTTGTGTAGATATTGTCTTTTACGTTTGGGTCTTTTTTTGTGATAATGACTTGCTTTTTTGTAGTTTTAGTTATCATCGACTCGACATCGACATCGACGATGTAAAAGAACATAAACTTGGCGATTTAAAACAGAATTCAGACTTACTTGCCTGTTTGTCTCTAATGACCCATTTACACTGTGCAGGTTTCTGGTATTAAAAATGGCAATAATCGAATGCGATTCAATCCATCACAGCCAGCGCAGCCCCATCGCCATTTAAGAATTTAAAGTAACTGTTGACAATTAATTACTGCAACATGTATTTGTTTATAGTATGAATATATTTGAACAGAAAGAAATGCTTTAAAGTTTAACGGACCTAAGTACTTGTTACTTATATGAGTGCCATTTTTTGATGTGTTGCATAAAGTATTAGGGGTATTTGCAGACGCAAATCATTCATTAATATTGAATTTTATTCCTAATGACTGGGATTCGTTATCTGCGGTTTACACTAATGATAGATTGGAATTCAATTAGCACTCCAGAGCAAGAATATGATACCTACATTGTTCAGACGGTCCATATTTTTTGTAATGTGCAAAAAAACTTGTACGGTGTAAATGGAACTTAAGGCGTTGTTCTGCCTGTGTAGGTTTTGACATTCATAAGAGCTTTAAACAATTAAGTAAAAGTTTTGAACTTTGATTAAATAAAAGGTATTTTGGCATTTGACCTCTTTTTTTAACGGAATGTGGGTTTGACCCTTTTCACGTAAGTATTTAGGGTTAAACTGTTGACCCACCCACCTATCAGACATTTCGTTAAGATTAGTTTTAATTAATAACCTTTCTTTATTTAATTTTGGTAAATCTATGTAATGCATTTTTATTTTTATTTTAAGTGCACGTGTAAAAAATAGTTTTAAATAAGCATGTTGCTTTTAATTAATTAGAAAATATTTGATCTGAATTTAGTATTTATGCTTAAATTAATTAAATAGTAAAGTAATTTGATGAATACAAGGCAAGGGCCATAAAGGAGGGGCCAGGGGCCCAGGTGGCAGGTTTTTGAGGGCGGAATTTTGGGAATATAATAGTCGATCCCGTCTTATCTTTCTCAAGGACCAGAAAGGAAAGTTATGAAAATATATACACTAATTTTACTTTATTAGGATACCTACTCCGATAATTGGGGGACAAGGGGTTATGGATGGCATTTATGGCTCTGGCGGCCTGAAGCCGCCAGAGCCATAAATGACAATGGCAGCATTCCATGCTAGGCCACCGGCTCGATCCTTTATTGTGTTGACTGTTGTTCATAATTAGTGAATTTGAGCTGAGCTTCATTTTTCGCGCATCAATATAAAATGATTACTCGGTATTATGATTTATGATGTACGATTTCCTGATGTTTGGTACAAATTGAACAAAGTTTTGGTATCTATAATTGTTGTGTGTTATGCATTGTTGATGTTAATAAACACTTAAAACTAAAAACGTTATATTATTTTCTTCATACCTTACAAAATAGAGAAATCCGCACGAACAGTGATATGCATAATATTAACATAAGTTTTTCTTTATGGAGTATTTAGGAGTATGTTACGGCTGAATCTGAATGACAGGGTGAGAAATTGTGTGATAGGAGAAGAGTATAGTTTGCAAGATGATGTTGTGACCAGGATTAAGGAAGGAATGCTTCGGTGGTATGGAAAGGATGAATGAGGAAAGAGTGACAAAGAAAATTTATGTTGCAGAAGTGAATGGCAGAGTCGAAAAGGGACGTCCTAGGCGAAAATTTATCGACCAAATTAGCGATTTATTAAAAACGGGCCAAATTAGGAGTACCCTTAAACTACGAGCATGTATGCGTTGGTATATGAATGTGAAGGAGGCGAGAGAGGTGTGTCAGTATCGTGCCAAATGGAAGTCTGTAGTCTCTGAGTGACAGACGTGTGTGTTTATGTTTATGTTTTCTATATCTTTTCTTTATAGGATAGGGCGTCAAACGAGCATACAGTCCACCTGATGGTAAGTGGATGCTGTAGCCCATAGACATCTACATCTATCCTCGATTACGAATCAAAATGCAGATGCGTTGTCACCCGTGAGGACTAAGATGGAATGCCTCGTTTCTAGTAAAAAGAGTCTCCGGTTCTCTACACTCACCATATGAAATACAGCAACATTAAGCTGCTATTTTAGGCTGATATTCTGTGAGAGCGTGATCCTTCCCCGGTCGAGCCGACCCATTCGTGCTACAACTATTGTTACGGCCTATAGTTACCCCGACAAAGGTCGTTGAACTCGGGCCCACCAGGAGTCCAACTCGATGGCTAACAGGAGGTCGGGCCCCAAAATGGTCTATGGAATATTAAAATATGTCGGCTAACAAGGAAGGGAACAAAACTTACCTTTTTTCGTCGAAGTAGGGTTAACCATATGAAGATTCAGGTGTAAGTATGTGTGTGATTGTGTTATGCTCAGTACGTGTTATATTATGTAACCTGACTTCCCGCTGTTTGCAGATTAGCAGATCCAAAGGCTTCACTTCTATTCTAATATGGGATCCATCGAAGGGGCAAGTAGTTACAGAAAACACTTCAGAGTCTAGGAAATTATGCTCGTTTATCACTTATTAATTATAGTCAAGTCAATTATCATCAAGTTAATCCAATCAAATTCAACAAGATTTAACCGAACCCGCGTTACAACACACGGACTGGTAGTGAAAGTACTATATCACCGGACAACGTAGCAAAAAACGTAAGGTTCGCGAAGTATAAACGTCTGGGCTGCGAGGCGGCAATTATACAGCAACTACACAGCTCCACGGCTAGTTTACCAAATCGGATGATACTCGCCGGCGCGGCCGTCTGCCGCACCTGCCCGCACACCCTCGGCTCCGCCGTCATGCCCGTTTCCCGCTCGAAAACGTGCGCCGACGCAGGTTGCAAAACGTTAAAATTAGGCCTAAATAACTATACTACTAATATAACTGCAGCATGGCTCTGCCAATTATAAAAGTCGAAAAAAATTATATTAAAAATCTATCCTAATAATACACTTTTACAAGTAACAGTAGCTTAATGGCAGGTTGCGCGGATTACGAACTCGTGAGTCGTGGGTTTGAATCCATCATTCAACTACAGTATTCAGTACTACATTCTACTACATACCACTACTACTAAGTACTACATTCAGTAACAGAATTGCTAGTACCAATTAAAGAATATGAAAATGCATAATATATCTTCCCTACAGCGAGAGAGATCCACGTCCAACAGCGGAACTTTACGAGCTGCCGATGAAGAAGATGTAAAAATATAATATGTATTATACATTTGTTAGTGGTGTGGCTAATAGAGCAACAACCGGAAACAAAATCCTACACCTGCTTAATACGGTGCTGGAGTTGTATCGGCTGATAACCCAATGTGGTATTAATGGTACCATCACCCATCCCATTCCGTTAAACGCTTTTTACGGTAAGAGGCAGAAGATATTTTGACTCGAAAGGCTGCGGCTACGAATCCTACACGGAACAATTGTATGAATGTAAGTTTGTATGTCCTACAAATAATTGTTCCGGGTCTAGATTGCAGTTAATGTGCACTTCATGTGTGTAAAACATCTTCACGATACCAGAGAAAATCCAAAAGAAAAGAAAAGAGCTGAGTTAGCTGATGAGAGGTAGTATAAGAAAACCATCTTAGGGAAACCTATTCCTCGCAGTAAAAACAACTTCACCATAATCCTTCTTGAAATGAGAAGAGGCTTGAACCTAGCGGTGGCAATCAAAGGCGTAGCATGGGTTGCTACTACGCTAGGTCGCTAAGAAAGTCCCGATCTTACAACCTCATTTTCACAACTACCTTACAAAATTAAAAATTAGTAAGTCTTGTACGGTCTACGTAGTTATAGAAATAGAAATAGAAACTTTTTTATTCAATGTAGATTATAAAAATACTTATTGAAAGTCACTTTTTAAATTTACCACTGGTTCGCAAAAGAAACCTCTGTCCTGGGAAGAACCAGCAAGAAACCCTCCGGGACTATTTTTTTTAATAATAGCTTACAATCATGTTTACAATCAACAACACAAGACAAATTAGAAATAGCTTGGTAGCGATCACCCTTCCCAGGGGTTATTATCATCTATAAATTCCTTAATATTATAATTAAAACCCTTTTTATACAAACTTAGTTTAATAACATATATTATTTTAAAATAAATAAAACGATATAATTTCTTGATTAAAACTACTTTTACGGATTTTATCGCGTATAATTTTACTTTTAATTATTTTTATATTAAATTTCCGACGTTTCGGGTGCTTTCCAGCACCCATGGTCACAGGGGACTGAGGTGCATGACGTCGCGATGTCATTGTTAAACCCAGAGTACCTTCAGCTTTTTTAATTATTGTTTATGGTCCGATCTATGCAAAATGAACTGATTATGATATAAATTAAAGTCCCCCAAGCCTTTACCTGTGTCCATCTCTATTCGTAGTCTTGCTAGAATAGATATGGACAGGCTTAAATGTGATCTGTATATACTGCTTCCACAGTTGATGAAAAAGTCGACTTATTTAACAGCAACATATTAGGACTGTATAATAAACATGCTCCTAAACGTGTTGTTCGACTGAAGCATCCTCCTGTTCCATGGATCACGGTTGGGGTAAGATTGGCTATGGCTAAACGCGATAGAACTTTCCGTGCTTTCAAGAAGAATCGCACTGAGGTAAAGTGGCAAGCATATAAAGCTGCAAGAAATCGATGCAATCGGATGGTGAGAGCTGCTAAACGCCGATATATCCACGAACAACTACTTAATTCATCTTCGGCTGATATATGGAAGTTTCTGAATACGTTTGGATATGGAAAATCGCAATTTGACTATAATAGCGTCACCTTTTCTCCTGACGATTTTAATCGTCATTTTCTGTCTTCTCAAATAGTTTCTGATGATTCTAGAGCTAATGCCATCTCTTTTATATCTTCCATGCCTCCTTATTCTCATGAAACTTTCACTTTTACTCCTGTAGACGAAGACGAGGTACGCAAAGCACATTCCTCTATTAAATCGAAAGCCGTTGGATGTGATGACGTGAGTAGGGTAATGGTTTTGCACGTGCTGGATTCTGTTTTACCCGTGATAACTCATATAATTAACTTTTCGATGATGTATGGTGCTTTTCCAACTCTCTGGCGTAAAGCCTTTATTCCCATCCCGAAAGCTACTGAATGCAGCTCTTTATCTAATTTCAGACCAATTTCTATTCTGCCTTTTTTTTCTAAGGTTCTGGAAGCTGTCGCTCATAAACAGATTTCTGCTTTTGTTTTCTCAATGAATATTCTTTCCCCTTATCAGTCTGGTTTCCGCCCGGGTCATTCTACTACTACTGCTCTTCTCAAGGTTACGGAAGATATTCGTGAGGGGATGGAAAAATCAAAACTGACCGTTCTCATCTTAATTGATTTTTCTAATGCATTTAATTCTGTCGATCATAGTATCTTGTTAGCTCTTCTTTCTCATTTGAATATCTCGTCTTCAGCTCAGGAATGGTTCTCAACAAATCTTCGGGGGCGCCAACAGGCTGTGAGTACTGGTCATATATTATCTAACTGGCGTGATGTGTCAATTGGCGTCCCTCAAGGCGGTATTATCTCTCCTCTTCTGTTTTCCATTTTTATAAATCTCATCACACTAAATCTCAAGAGCTCTTACCATTTGTATGCTGATGGTCTGCAGTTATATGCGCAAGTGGAGCCTTCAAATATCCTAAGTGCTATTTCACTGTTAAATGATGATTTAAAATATATCTTAGAATGGTCTACTGTGTATGGCATAAACGTGAACCCGTCTAAATGCCAAACGATAATCTTAGGTAGCTCAAGATTATTATCTAAACTAGATATTGCCACCCTACCATCAATTATGTTTAATAATAATGTCATACCATTCTCTACTAACGTAAAGAACCTTGGTCTGTACATCGATGGTTGCTTAACATGGAACAAACATATACGGGAGGTGAGTCGCAAAACTACTGGAACTTTGCGATCTCTGTATCGATTTAAAAACTTTCTTCCCACCAATACCAAGATTTTACTTTACTTATTGTACCGATTATGGATTATGTCGATGTGTGTTGCTCAGACCTGTCTCAACTTCATCTTAATACATTGGATCGTCTGCTTAACAACTGCATCAGATACATTTATGGTCTTAGTAAATACGACCATGTATCTTCCTTTCGTACACAGTTAAACTGGTTGCCTATCCGTCAGCCCAGATATGTTAGAATACTCTGCACCCTTTTCTCAATTTTGAACGATCCATGTGCTCCCGAGTATCTGAAATCTAAATTTCAATACATGGGAGATTCTCATAATTTTTCTCTCCGTTCCTCGGCCAATCTTAAGTTGCTCACTCCTTTACACCGTACTGGTTATTTATCTCATTCTTTCGCCCTCGTGGCCATCAGACTCTGGAACGACATCCCTCTTGACATTAAAAAAGCTCCCAACAAATTCGTCTTTAAAAATCAAGTCCGTTAAATCGTTGCAAGTTTGAATTGACTAAGCTCTCTTTTTCGTATATATTTCATATTTGTTCTGACATATATAATATTTATACGAACCTATTGTGTATGTATATATATAGATATATATTTATGTATTTATGTGTATACAGTGTATGTATGTATGTATATATATTCTATTATATTTTAAATATATATATATATATATATATATATATATATATATATATATATATATATATATATATATATATATATATATGTATATAATATGAATGTATTGTTTATTATATATATTATTATTTCTTTTATCCTCTCTATTTGATTATTGCTGCACCGCCTCCATAATGTCTATCTCTGTTTAGCCTAATGGTTGACTGGGAGAGAATGCCCTATGGCATTAAGTCCGCCATATGTACTTTTTTGTGCATGAAAGTATAAATAAATAAAAAATAAATAAATTATGGCCTGAGGTCTTGCAGTGGTATAAAAATAATTAAAAGTAAAATTAAACGCGATAAAATCCATAAAAGTAGTTTTAATCACTGTGTAGTGTTCGCGTAAATATAAGAAATCATGATATAATTTATTTTACGTACTTCGGACCCTTCGCACGTGTGAATACGTGTGTGGATATACTCTATGTTTAGAACTGTCGGTGCTATTTTTCACTGCTTTATTTTTGATTTCTAAATACGCTTCAAAAAATCTGCTGTCCAGCCACAAGAGTAAAAAAACGCCCGGCACCATGCTTTATTTTGCTCTAAAAGAGAGTCGAATGTAGGTTTATATGGCACTCTTTGCTATTTCATTAGTAGGATGTATTTAGTTTGTAATTTGAGTATTAAAAAGCATAATTATCTACCTAGTTTAATAAAACATTGTTGCGAAGGTGAGTAAGTGAGAGTCTATTCAATACTGTAACATTCGCTTTCGTAATAACTCTGTGTCAATGTATGGGTGGTTACTTAGCTAATAGACGAGCTGGTGTCGCTCGGGTGAAGATCAGGCTAATTGGTGAAGGCTGGGCGGTGCGGGCGGCGTGCCGGTTACTGCTAGATTTGGGCGGTATCGCCCCCATCCAAAGATTAAATATGTAACCTAGAGAGACCATTTAGTATTCAATACAAGTAAATATTTTTATTAAATTTTATTTCTTCAGGATATGCTGAATCATTCATTATGGTTATTGATAGGGGAGGGCGGATATCGGCTTAAATTCAAAAGATTTAAAACACAGGGTTAGTTCTCAAAAAGTTGCCAAATTTTATACTTAAGTTCAAATATATAAATAACGATATACCGTTATTACGATATAGCGCAGTTTTTCAATATACATGTAAATAAGGCTTCTACTTTTATTTGAAATTATCTCAAATCTAATGTCATTCATAGGCAACAACGTTTTTGTCAACCAATCGACGCTTACGAATGTGTGCGCGCGCAGCAAAATCAGTTAAAACAATGCATTACCACGCATTTCTAAATTTAAAAGATAGAAAGGACAGAATGTTTGAATTTTTTTATTTGATTTTTTTTCATCGTTTGCCAATATTACTTCTTCTGAACCTTCTTTGCAAATTTGGCCTGTTATTGCAAAATAACCTTGTAGAGCGGAATATTTTTTTTATTTTGGGAATTTATGATTATACACATTAAAAATGATGTTACAAAATTTCCGTTTTATGATCAAAAACCAAATGTTACATCGCCATGAGTAATGGACGTTCCAATTGTAATTTTTTTTAATGAAATACTATATTTTCATTTTTTTTATTTATTACTATTTTATATAATAAGGGTGACAAAATAGCACACAGTCCACCTCGATTGAGCATCAAAATGCAGATGCGTTGTGTCACCTCTGAGTTATTTAATTTTCGGATTTAATTTTATTAAGACGGAATGCCTCATTTCCAGTAAAAAAGGTCTCCGGTTCTCTAAACTCACTACACGAAACACAGAAGTATTAGGTTGCTGTTTTGCAATGATAAAAATAAATAAATTACGACAAGTAACATGTTTGTGATTATAAAGAGTTTAGTAACAATATCTGGGGGCACGGCAGTGCCCCCGCCAAGTCGAGCAAAAAGCGGCACGGCCGTACCATCTTTTTTTGAAGCAATTCAGGCCATTTTCGACACCCTATAACTTCGTTGTCAATTAAACTAGAAGCCTGAATTTTCAATAACCGAGTAAACATTGTATAAACATTGTATATTTCAAATTTCATTCAATTTGAACTAGTAATTTAAGAATTGTATCTAGTCAAAATTTCTTAATTTTGTCACTCACTGACTGACCGATCATCAAAACTCTAAGGCACTTCTAGCAGACATAGAAGCTTCAAATTTTGGAATATAATTAGTGCTTAGTGTATAAATCAAGGAAAAACTAAAACATTTGTTAATTTCTGTCCAGTTTTTTAGATACACTAACTGCATAAATAACTTTGTAATCCCATATAAATATATAGAATTACAAAGTTACATTTGCAGTGAAGTACGTTGTTGGTACTCAAGAAGTAGACGGAACCGGAAAGGTAAAAAATTAGGACTATCTTATATACAAAAAGAAATGAGATACCATTAAAAACATAACTTGTAAAAAAACCAAGTCTCGCAACTCAGTTCTTCTACCGTAAAAGTTGTGAGATCCATGTAATACCAAGTCGGTTAATTTATTCAGTTCCTACTTAAGGGTCCTTTTGTTTTAAGTTATTACGTAATTAGCTAACCTAACAACATTTTATAGTGACCATATCAATGTTAAAAGTCTTTTATGTTTTAAATATATAGATTGACTTGGCCATCGCATGAAACCACAATGTATCTCACAAGTAATACATATTATATTAAATTAGCTTGCTTAATGCGATTGCCAAGTCAATCTATATATTTAAAACATAAAAGACTATTAAAATTGATATGGTCACTATAAAATGTAGTTAGGTTAGCTAATTACGTAATAACTTAAAACAGAAGGACCCTTAAGTAGGAACTGAATAAATTAACCGACTTGGTATTACATGGATCTCACAACTTTTACGGTAGAAGAACTGAGTTGCGAGACTTGGTTTTTTACAAGTTATGTTTTTAATGGTATAGTATTTTATAGTTATGCTGATATACGTAGTGCGTCGTGGTAGCTCAGACGCTAAGCGTTCACTGTAAATTTCATAGTACGCTAGAAACCCGGGCTCAGTTCCGGATTACGTAAGCGCGGTGCCCGTAGTCAGTTCTATCTAGAGTCTTTTGATCTGCAAAGGGTTTTTAATCATAAAGTGGTAAAAACAATTCAATACTTAATACGTTTATTTGCTATCTATAGGTTACAATTTTGTTGGCGTTTAATAGTATAGGCCCAGTTAGACTTTAGACTTCAAGTGAGAATTGACAATTGGAAACAAAAGAGAAAATTGTCATACATAGTGGACTCACAAAAATGTGAAGAGGTCTATAGCCATGCGTGAGACCATAGCCATAATATGCAGACTGTTTTTTTTTACTTTACTTTGAGATAATACGGTAAACATCAGGCTGCTTATATCTTCTTCGCGCTCTGAGGATTTGCCATAGTGGCAACTTAAATGAATAAAAAACTACGGTTGCGAACTTTCCTGCAAACGTTGCAGCTATTGAAAATGAATTTTGCAATTATGAAACAATCTATGGGGGAGATCTTTGTTCAAACGTTTAGTAATCACATATATAGGCAAGTGAAGTGTAGGACGTCCCCCACTATATCTGAATATTTTATACCTGGTAGAGCCACGCTGCTGCTATATTATAGTAGTAGCACGAATGGGTCGGCTCGACCGGGGAAGGACCCCGCTCTCACATAATACCAGCGCAAAATAGCAGCTTAATTCTGCTGTGTTTCGTATGGTGAGTGTAGAGATCCGGAAACCCTTGTTTACTGGAAACGAAGCATTCCATCTTAGTCCTCAGGGGTGACAACGCATCTGCGTTTTGATTTTTAATAGAGGATAAATGTAGATGTCTATGAGCCAAAGCACCCACTTACCATCAGATGGACTGTGTGCTCGTTTGTCACTCTTATTATATAAAAATGGGAAGATGGAGTGACGACCTACTGGAGACTCATACCGGTAGGCGTAGTGTAGTGCAAGCCCCCACTAGATGGAGTGACGACTTGGTAAGACACGCAGGAAGTCGATGGATGCAGGTGGCTCAGGACCGTGCTTTATGGTGTTGCTTGGGGGAGGCCAATGTTCAGCAGTGGACTTGTTAAGGGCTGTAATGATGATGATGATTCACATATTAATGTTGTAACTAATTTAAAGCGGAAGATCCTTATTTTTACATTCAGTACTTATCCAGCTATGTAACTATGCTTTATTGTAATAATGACGTTTCTATCTATAATATTATACGCTATAACCTAAAATGTATTCAAAATAAATTTATTAAGATTTCTTATACGTATAAACAAAGAGAGTCAGTCTCTCAGAGGCAAAAATTCGTTAGGCATCTAACACTAGAAATAGTCCTGTGTTACATTTACCAATGTCTGCTAGCTCGGCCCATCGTCTCAGTGCAGCTACGATCAGCGGGCAGAATGGGCGCGGACAAGCCTAACGGTGTGGTCAACTACAGCCGTCGGCCTCCTAAGCGACCCTTACTTCAGAAAATTCAGTATGCGATATGGAATCCGGAGGAGAGGACTTTCCTCGGACGCACGGGAAGGCGATGGGGTGAGAGATTTTTTTTTAATTATTCCAAACTTTTTGTTTTAAATAACTTTATTGTTTTGAACTTAATATATGAAAGTTAAATGCACTTAGCACTAACACTGACACTTTAATAAACCTGACATTTGTTTGTTTATTTACACTCTGTTCTGGTTAGGACTTTGTGTAGGTTTGTACTACCTTATTACTTATTTTAGCAGTCAAATAACAGTGCTTGCACTGTTGTATTCTGGTTCTAAGGGTTTAGAAGCAGTATTACTAGGCTGTGAAGCATTCTAACTCAGTCCACCAGTTAGCCTTCGTTGTACTCGTATGGAGTTGGTTGTAGGTGTCCACGGACTGCAGTGGTCACAATCAGGTGGACTCTTTTTGTGAAAAGAAAAAGCTAATGATGACCTACAAACCACTTCAGGAAAAGATGGCCACGGATTCGTAATCACTTCTAAGGACTAAGATAAAACGACTCGGAGCATTTAATAATGCTGGCGTTCTTACGCTTTAAGCTAGAACATAGTAATAAAGTAAGGGATAGGTTGGTACCAATCCAGTCGGACTAAGTTCAGGAAGGTAAAAGCAGGTACTCTACCTTACTTCCACATTTTTTTATAGTATGAGGGTAGCAAACGTGCATACGGTTCACTTGATGGTAAGTGATTACTGTGGCTCATAGACATCTACATCCATCCTCGATAACGAATCAAAATGCAGATGCGTTGTCACCCCTGAGGACTAAGATGGAATGCCTCATTTCCAGTAAAAAAGGGTTTCCGGTTCTCTACACTCACTATACGAAACACAGCAGTATTAAGCTACTATTTTACGCTGGTATTCTGTCAGAACGTGGTCCTACCCCGGTCGAGCCGACCTATTCGTGCTACAACTATACTACTAATATAACTGCAGCATGGCTCTACCACGTAAAAAGTCTGAGTATTTCATATCAGCAATGTGGTTTTAGGATTGGTGGTGGAGGAAAACATTGCGATTGTCACGATGTTTTCCTGCATGTATAAAATATAAAAAAATAAAACAAAAGACATGTAAATTCCATCAACACATATTGGGCCAGCGCGTATTTTTGAGTCTTGTATTAGTATCCTTGAGTTTGGATTTAATTTTATTAATCATGGGATCTTTAGATGAGGCCAATCTTGTTTGTGACTCTTCTGACATATGGTTGTACAGCAAGCACACGCTCGACTGTGGTCGTTTTCCTTCACTGCGACGTAGGCTCGGGACCCGAAGCTTACTATCGTTGTTTGACATGCTGGAACGCGGTGGTTAGGTGTTTACCGTCATAGTATCCTTGTGCTGTCTAAAACAAAGATTTTCTTACGGTAGCTAACTGTGGAGGATGGTGGTGAGATTAGCCGTTTAAATTTTGGTTAGTAAGAGTCTTTTTCCTTTACACAGTATATCTGATAGTGTTATTGTGGCTTCGAATGACTGAAACATCCAAGAAACCTAAAGATTTGTTTGCCTTTAATTTCATTTTGAAATGAATTTTGGAGTTTATATGGAGTAAAGGTGATTTAAGAATGCAATAACTTTGTCTGATGGTAAAATTGTGAAAGTATCGTCTACGTACTGCTTGTAGAATCAGGTGAAGTATGAAGGGCTTTCTCTTCAAAGTACTCCATGAATATGTCGGCGGCAATGGGAGATACAGGCGAGCCCATCGCCGCACCATCTGTTCTCCTGGAATTCTTACTTCCACAATAGAAAGCTACTTGTGAGGAAATGTTTGAGTAAAGCTCATATTTTGCTAGCATGTTGTTTTCTTCTAGCCTTCTAGTCACGATTGAAATGCAGTTTTCAATGGGTAGACAGTAATTAAGGACATCAAAACTGACCATAATTTCAAATCATTATTGAAAATTACGTTGGTACAAAGCTATTAATCTAATGTATAAATGATTTTGATGGCTAATGTTTATCTTATGTTTTCTTAGCTTTTATTAAACTGCTCGATGACGTCATTACCTAAATTTTGAACGAATGTTGTATGACGAATGGTAAACATTGGTTCGGAGTGCAAAGTATGGCGAGAAGCTAGGTAAAGCTAGAAACATCTTTAAATAAAATCAATTGCGTAGTTACACCCAAGTGGGCTCAGTTTTAAAATCTCTTGGGAAGCCCTTATTTGATAAATATTCCATTTGGACATGGGCAACGTGCGACTCTGATTTGGTCAGTAAAAAAAACATTTTTCCATATTTCACCATTATTGAAATAGAAGATGATTTTTATTTTGAAATGAATACATAGTATAACATGTAAACACAACTTTTGGGTTATTCCGTTTATATACCATAAAGAATCCACCCCTGGGTGGATACTCGGAAACGCATGCCCGCCTTTTCAACCCAAACGGGGTTGATAATCGGATTTCACCTTCATTTGTTCTTCCGACTATTCTCCATACCAAGTACAGTTCAACACATATTCTTTAATTATTAATTAATTTTTAATACCCACAAACAAAAACAAAAAAACTTATTACGTGATGCCGTTACCATTATCGTTACAGCTTATGAAAGTCCATGCATTACTTATTGCATTTAAATAAAATTAAACTTTTCTGTTTTTTGGGCAACACTAATTTCATTATTGAGTAGACGTAATTTGATATCCTGGATAAATTCGCCACTTTTAATGTTCTTTTGCAATCGTTTTTTTAATTTTTTTACCCACAGATGTGAATTGGGCTTTTTAAAAGCATTTCAAAAACGTTACGATTCGAAGTTTGTCTTTCACTTTATTTTTAATTATTTTATTTCAAAAATTGCAATGAATCGGTCGTATTTAGCAGGGATGGGAGATATGATAAGGATATAGAACGACGAGTGAATGCGGGAAATGGAGTAAATGGGGCCCTGCACTCTATTGTGAAGAGTCAAAATGTGTCGAAAAAGGCACGTATGGCAATTCACAATGCTGTGTTGGTTCCTACTTTAACGTATGGTAGTGAAAGTTGGGTGTGCCAGAAGAAGCACGAGAGTTAGGGCTGAATCTGAATGACAGGGTAAGAAATTGTGTAATAAGAGAAGAGTGTGGTTTTCAAGATGATGTTGTGACCAGGATTAAGAAAGGAATGCTTCGGTGGTTTGGTCATGTGGAAAGAATGAATGAGGAAAGAGTGACAAAGAAAATTTATGTTGCAGAAGTGAATGGTAGAGTCGGAAAGGGACGTCCTAGGCGAAAATTTATCGACCAAATTGGCGATTTATTGATAACGGGCCAAATTAGGAGTACTCTTAACCGACGAGCATGTATGCGTAGGTGTATGGATGTGAAGGAGGCGAGAGAGGTGTGTCAGGATCGTGCCAAATGGAAATCTGTAGTCTCTGCCTACCCCTCTGGGTGACAGGCGTGAGTGTTTATGTTATGCAATGAATCGGTAATCCTCTGAGGTACTCCTTTTAGGTAATGTCTACTAAGTATCTTGAGCCAGTTTTTATTGGGTTTCTATAAATGAATGTAAGCAGCCGAAGGGGAAAGTCAGAAGAAAATAATATATATATGAATTCCGATTATTCGATATTAATTGTTTAGTAAGGGTTATTAATTATTATACTAAAGAGATTGATAATAACCCCTGGGAATGAAGTGATCGCTCCATGATGTTTCTAATGTTTTTATACTAATTGTATAAAATAATATATTGTAAAATGATTTTATTTAAGAAAAGTCCCGCTAGGTTTCTTGCTGGTTCTTCCCAAGACATAGGATATTTCCGAAGCAGTGATAAAAGTAAAAAACGACTGTGAATAAGAACTGGATGTAATCTTTATTAAATAAAATGATTATATTCTGTTCTATTATATTAGGGAGCCGGTATACGTGCCCGCACTAGCCCGCATCTCTAAACGTGGTGTGACGCACGACCATGAAAATGTGAAAGCTTATAAAAATTTCAGTAGGTAGGTCTCAAAAATAATTTACACGCATGATAAACATGGTCCATTGTTTTTCGTTACTCTATGGTTCAGTCTGCGTATAGAGTAAAGTAAAGTAAAGTTACAGCCTATATACATCCCACTGCTGGGCTCAGCCCTCCCCTCATTTCTGAGAGGGTTTAGGGCATGGAAGTGTCCGCCGCGCTGCTAAAATGCATGTTGACGAACTTCACATGTCTTCGAAATATTTTTTTCTTATTAGCCAGACATGCAGGTTTCCTCACGATGTTTTCCTTCACCACCGAGCACGTACCGAGCCGTAAAACAGCACTTAACAATTTCATTGGTGCCGGCGGGGATCGAACCCGGGTTACTCGCGTTCTGTTATATTTACAGCGAACTTTAACCACTGAGCTACCACGGCTCACAATATAGAATATTCGTAATGGGTATAGAATTTTCCTAAAATTCTGTTATTTTTATTTTGGTAACCTAGCTATCATAGTACACATATCTAGTCGCATGTGTCGTTTCTTATTTATTTCACACATATGGAGTAAGGGTAACGAACGACCATACAGTCCACCTGATTCTACGTGGTAGTCGTGGTCTATAGACGTCTACATCAATCCTTGATTAAGAATCAAAACGCAGATATGTTGTCGTCAAACGAGCACACAGTCAACTTGATGATAAGTAGTTACTGTGGCCCATAGAAATCTATCTATCTCTATAGATAT
This sequence comes from Parnassius smintheus behrii, assembly GCA_036936625.1. Taxonomy (NCBI): domain Eukaryota; kingdom Metazoa; phylum Arthropoda; class Insecta; order Lepidoptera; family Papilionidae; genus Parnassius; species Parnassius smintheus. The sequence continues at coordinate 52,721,456 of JAUPFT010000005.1, forward strand.
AATATCGATTACAAATGAAACTGTGTGCTTGTTTGTCACCCTATAATATATATATATATATATATATATATATATATATATATATATATATATATATATATATATATAATGAAATACAGATGCGTTGTCATCCGTGAGTACTAAGAATGAATGCCACGTTTCCAGTAAAAGGTAGTACATTCAGTATTCTGCGAGAGCGTGGTCCTGCCCTGTTCGAATCGACCCACGCGTTACGAAGCTGATACCAACCAATAGGAACTCCTTGTCGCAAAGAATCCCACCACTTAGCAAACATTAGAATATGAGTGATAGGTACATAGGGTTATTTTTTGTTTACTTAGTTTTATATCCGTTACTTTTATACACAATTTCATGTAAGGGACATCCGACTAAGGAAGTATATTCGATAGTTGTTTTATGCAATATGCGTAAATAGTAAAAACTACATATTTACATAATTTAATATATCGGTATAGTTTAATAAATCGGTATCTGTTTAAAGGGCTAATTTGAAAATAAAAAACATTTTGTTATTGTTTTTATTTAAGTTGAGATTATGTCTCATTAGTTACTATTTAACCTTGTAACATATACGTTAGCTAGCTGTCGGTATTTATTTCTATAGAATAAGGACGACAAACGAGCTTACAGTTCAACTGATGGCAAATATAATAATGTCCTCGAGACCGAATTGCGGTCACGGTGGCTAGTCTCAACGGAGACTAGCTATGATCGGACCACCAGATATCTGCACTCACCATACGAAACACAGCAGCATACATCTGCTATTCTACGCAGGGATTCTGTGAAAGCGTGGTCCTTCCCTGATCGAACCAATCCTTTTTTTCTTAAACAGAATAAGGGTGACAATCGTGCACACAGTTCATCTGATGGTAAGTGGACGTTGTGGCCCATAGACATCTACGTTTAACCTCGATTAAGAATCAAAATGCAGATGCGTCGTCACCCCTGAGGACTAAGATGAAATGCCTCGATTCCAGTAAAACGGGTCCCCAGTTCTCTACACTCACCATGGGAAACACAGCAGCATTAAACTGCTATTTTACGCTGGTATTCTGTGAGAGCGCGGTCATTCCCCGATCGAGCCAACCCATTCATGCTACAACCATAATATACCTGCAGCATGGCTAAACAAAGTACAAAAATTATTTGTACTATAGAACTAAATTGACACCGAGCATCATGTTCTAAGTCTATATTATTTCCGTAACTGAATTTCATGATTTACGATCGGTAAATACCTAACCGTGCGATTTGAGTGATTCATGATTTCAGCGCGCAAATACTATTTTAAACCTTAACCCGGTCATAATTTATCGACAACTCTGAGATACAGACAGAAAGGTATACAATAATCACGTATGAAATGTGATTATTGAATGTTTTAAAAATGTATTATATCGTAGATAATATCTATGTTAACTTTACAGTTTTTTGTGTTGTTACAAAAGCAGATTACTCCATTTCTGTATAAGTCAAACCTGTTTTTAATGTCATACCTATTTTTGCTGTTAAGCAACAGTGAACTCATCGTAGTTGAGTTAAAGTTTGAAGCGTTCAATAAAGGCTATAGGGCATTCTGTCTCAGTCCAGGTATTTAGGAGTGAACATGCATTTTCTGCGTAGTCGGTTAAAGGTGATCATGGATTGCAGTCATCATTTACTAACTTACTGTCTACCTATCTAGACTGGACTAGTCATTTCTCACTTTGCTTTCAAAGTTAAAGTCAAAAGATATAATTCAATTTAGTCTTGTTCAAAGCTCTTATGAAGAACAACAAGAACTTTTCGGAGAAGAACCTGGCCTGATTGCAGTGACTAAGAGAAAATATATTAGTAATAATATTTATTCGAACCTACAGTTTCCCTGCTATGAAGTGGTGTATCTGCTACGGCTAAAATTCGAAGTGCGGTTACACCTAGTTCTAGAGCAATGACCGGAGGGATATAGGTTATATGATTGTGCTAAAAATGAATTTAAAAAAAAATACGAAAAATTGTCTATGATCTATTATTTTTTAAAAAAAAAAAGCTTAAATACTTACAGTATTGGTAAAAAGTTTTGATATTGCTCTCCATCTGTTTGTGCCATTTCGAAGTATAGCCCGGACTGACAGACAGAGACATTTTTTTTTAAATTGAAAGCCAAAATTGGAGAACAAACATTTCAATTTTGTTTATATGTATAGATTTAGATTAGCGATTGGCACGAAAGTTTATTCGTAGCTTCCTGTTGGAAGGAGTCAAGGCTAAAAGAAAAAAGTATTCAAACGTATCATCAATATGAAAACGCATCAGCGTATTTTTATTCGAGGTTAGGTGTTCTAGGTCTGTTATGTTCCCGACTGAAGGGTATTGAGACAGTATAATTACAGGTTGCTAATAAGGCTTGGGAATGAGATGATCGCTACCATGCTGTTATATAACATTTAGAATGTTTTCATACCTGCTGAAGTAATTGTATAAAATATTATATTGTAATTTTTTTAAAGTCCCGCTGGTTTTCTTGCTGGCTCTTCCAAATACAGTGGGGTTACCGAACTAGTGGGAAAGCTTAATTGACTTTAAAAAATTCTTGTAATTTATATCGAATGAAAACTATTCTATTCAATTTTATAACTGTATTGTGGCGGAGTGAGGATAATCACTATCACATATCGTCCCGTGGGTGTCACAAAGAGTGACAGAGGGAAACTCAAACAGGAGATCGGCAGCAGCATCTTTCTGATCACAACTCATAATTTATTTACAGGCGTGAGTGGATGAAAATACTTGATCCGTGCTGGATTTGAACCGTATCGCACAGCGCCGTAACTTTATACTATGGCACTGCGCCATGGAGCCTTTAATGTTCTCATGACGTACTCCTTAAGTATTATTTAAATTAAACATAAAATATTAAGTAAAAATAGTTTGCGGACGTGTCAAGTCCGCACGTATTGAGGCAACGAGATCGACTCTTTTTTGCTTCGAAAAATACTCTCAGAAATGTCATTTAAGAAATTAAAGTGCACATATTAAAATATTAGTCTAGAGTTCAAACGTACAATTTTCATATACTATTAATAAATCTACCAAAAGTACTTATATCGGCGTATATAAGCCATAGTTTATAATGTAGCGTAAGAGTAAACAATCCATGACCGGTTTAACGTGCAGAAAACGCTATTTCGGTTAGGAAGGCGAACTGGACCAATCCTAACCGAAACCAAACATTTGCGTAGTTCCAAACAGCTGTAAAATGTAGCGAGGTCATATTTTATTACTCGTGTCGAAATATTCGCGAATACTTACTGCTAACAACTCTGAATCTTCCTGATTTGTTATCAAAAATAGTAATATAAAGCTGTGGTTGTTAACCTGTTTGACAAACGTGGCAGCTGTGGCAAATATCCTCCCTATGAGGCAATCTACGAAGGAGGCCTATCTTCAGCAGAGGGCTTTTGATAGGCTGTAATCACGTACGTCAAAAATATTTTTTACGTGCGTGGCTTTAATACAGTGTAGTGGCGATGTAAGAATATCCACTATCCCATATCTTTGTACCATCCCGTGGTCCTAATACAGAACCAGGGTACGAAACTTATCCCAAAACAGAGAAGTTTAAGACAGGGTAACGATATATCCCCGAAACTCTTCACCACTGCATTGGAAGACGTTTTCATGCTACTGAACTGGAAAGGATACGGCATTAACGTCAATGGCGACTATATTGTTCACCTTCGATTTGCCGACGATATACGTATAACCTTTATGGCAGAATCGCTGGAGAAACTAAACACTATACTCAATGATCTCAACAGTGCCAACAGTTGGTAAGTTCAACTTCGACCGAGAAGTCAATCAACGGATTCAACACGGCTCATCAAGTATATACTAAAAACTTAAAAACGAGATTGTACAACCAGTGCGTATTGCTAGTGATGATTTATCGATCTAGGTCGTGGTCCTTCACTCCTGGCCGTATGAGGAAGCTCAAGATCACTCAGCGAGCTATGGAGGGTACTATGCTCGGTGTTTCTTTGCGTGATTAACTTAGAGAGAGGATATCTGCAGTAGAACCAGAGTGACCGACATAGCCCAACGGATTAGTTAGCTGAAGTGACAATGGGCCGTCCTTATAGCTCGAAGAACCGATATCCTATGGGAAAAAAAGGTTCTCGAGTGGCAGCCTCGTAACGGTAGGTGAAGTGTAGGACTACCTCCCACCAGATGGAATGACAAACTGGTAAGACATGCAGGAAGTCGATGGATGCAGGTGGCTCAGGACCGTGCTTTGTGGCATTCCTTAGGGGAGGCCTATGTTCAGCGGTGGACTTCTGAAGTGCTGTTTCGATGATGATGATGAGTATTAATAATTTGATCGATCGATAGACCATCAATTAGTGAAGATATTACATACAAAGAAATTGTACTAACAGTTTGACAAACGTCCACTTTCGTCGTATTCAAACATTTGCCTTGTCCCGCATATTACCTTCGTTAGTCTGCGGTTGAATGACGCAAATAGAACTGCTTGGATACTTATTGTTCTGTGACACAGTGTATTTGACTTGCTATAAAAGTTTTAACAAGTTTTACCGTTATCGAGCAGTAAATTATAGAATATTGCGCTATTGTCTGTTAAAAACCATAATACTTTTTACGAATCCCCAAATTCATTTTTTAATATAAGTATCGAAATATTGGATCGCGGTACGATCAGAGATACTATACTTCAGTATTCGTCCTGTCGTGTGAGAAAATTTTGGGCTTTGAAATTACTTTTTCGATTTTTCAATAAAATACAGTAGGTTTTTGCATGAGAGGGGTTGAATCTGTTAAATGAATTAGTTCATTTTTCACGGTTGGTAGTTACGTTTGTAACAAAATGTCTGGATTTTTCTGTGGAAATCAGGTTATTTGTCAGGATTTTTCAACTTTCATCCCTAGGTGCGGTGATGGTGATAGCTAAATGATAAAACCCAAATTCTACCGTGTAGAATATTCTCAACCCGTTTATTTCATTATTGTCCCGAGGATGTATCAAATTCAAATTACTGTAGTCGTGCCTTGTCTATTGCTACATATTGATAACCAACCATCAGGTTGTTGCTGCTTGTTCATCATCGATATTTATCTATAATATTTATGTATTTAGAAATATATAAGTATGTTTATCAGTTGTCTAGTACCCATAACACAAGCTCTGCTTAGCTTGGGACTAGATGGCGTTGTGTGATAGTTGTGAAATATTATATTATATTATATTATATTATATTATATTATATTATATTATATTATATTATATATTTCTTTTTAATACAATGAGGATGACAAGGGAGCACACAGCCTACCTGATGGTAAGTGGACACTGTAGCCCATGTATATCTACATCTATCCTCGATTTGTGGCGGCGCTGCCGTCGTCAGCGGCGTCGCGCCGCAAGCGAAACATACCGAAGCCTAAAATCACGCTATCAACATTCCGAATCATAAACAGCATATATAGAACATCTCCGAATTATCACACGGAGCGTTGGCCGCTCCCCGGGCACAATACCTTGTCCGGCGGGAGATCTCCCCTTTTCCTACTACGGCCACAGTGGTGACCCCGACGTGATCTAAACACGCAACCAACAACCTTCGGAAACTACAACTTCAAGCCTTCGTTATTATCCTCAAGAACTCATCATCACCATCACCATTCACTACTGAGAATCGTCTTCTGCAGTCTTCAGTTCCTGCAAGCCAGTCCAACTTGTCTTCATCTCGACTCACCGCAGATTATTTATAAGGCAGACTTCTGGCACTTGCTCCGGCACATCGTTCTCACCGGCATCACTTGCCAGTGCGTAGTACGGCATGCATTACACATCGGCATATTATTCGCACCGGTGTCACTTGCCCTTACGCACACAGCATGCATTCCCCATCGACATTAAAAGGACACACCGGCAATCGGACTGCACTATCGACCTCCGGTCTGAGCAAGGGGGTGATGTAGCGGCGCTGTCGTCGCGCCGCAAGCGAAACATACCGAAGCCTAAAATCACGCTATCAACATTCCGAATCATAAACAGCATATATAGAACATCTCCGAACTATCACACGGAGCGTTGGCCGCTCCCCGGGCACAACACCTTGTCCGGCGGGAGATCTCCCCTTTTCCTACTACGGCCACAGTTGTCACCCCTGAGGGCTAAGATGTAATGCCTCGTATCGAGTAAAAAGGGTCTCCGGTTCTCTACACTGACCATACGCACTGACCATACGCACTGACCACAGCAGCATTGAGCTACTATTTTATGTTGGTATTCTGTGAGAGCGTCGTCCTTCCTCGGTCGAGTCGACCCATTCGTGCTACAACTATAATATAGATGCAGCATGGTTCCACCACATAACACAACATTCGCAATACATTAGTAAAGTGCCGACGTCGTAAAACTTAAACGAAAACCCCTATTTACATTACTGCTATCGCCTACGTCAAATCGTAAACTCACGCAAATAGAGTATGGAGCTCAGTAACGAGCCCTATATACGTAACTGTACATCATTTACACGTGTATAGACAAGTTCAGTAGATACGAACAGTACACAGTTGTACTTTGATCAAGGTGTGGTTTAGGGATGAAGTTCTACTATTGATAAATATATCGATAATACCGTATTATCAATGCTAGGAAAATATTAATATTCTAAAATATGAAATGAATGAAAATGAAAATGATGTTTATTTTTTCGCCACAAATGCATATAGATAGGTCTACTAACAAACATAACAGAAATATAGAATTTTGTGATGTTTTTGCGGAGGACTGGAGATCTAATTAGGGTATTCCTATATTTCAGGATTCCAGGCTGCTTGCTCGCTAACCTTTAAAAGAAATCTCTCACAGGAGGTCCTTCCTCTGTCGAGCCAGCCCATTAGTTCGACAACCGTAATATATTAACAGTGTGACTCTACCCTGTCAAAAAGAGACGATATTAACATCAATGGAATGCACATCGCTTACTTTCGATTTGCTAAAGTTATAGTAATTATAGCAGAGAATCGTAGGAAGACCTCAGGACTAAGCTCAACGACCTCAATAGAGTCACCCAATTGATAGGTTTAAAAAAGGAAATGGATAAGACAAATCTTATTGGAAACGTTCACACCCACCTACGCCGCTAAAGCACTATGCTCTAAATCGTTGACGAGTATGTTTATCTAGGAAAAAGCCAAACTTCGACCGAGAAGTCAATCGGCGGATCCATAAAACTACAAAACAATATTGCACCATCAGTGCGTGTTGCCAGTGAATATGAGATATGGCTGAGATGTGGTCCTTTACTGCTGGATGAGCTGGCTTTGTTCGTTGGAGTTCCTCTGCTTGATGTGGCTGTGGCTTTCCTTGGGGGACCTTCAGCAGTAGACTTGTGAATGGCGGTAATAGCGATGATTATGCTCCGCCTATTATATCGATATATCGACATATCATCACAAGCCTACTAAGTTCACTTGCACCCTTGCAAATAACTCCAGTTCAAACTATGACGCACTTTGGTAGACGCTGTAGTAAAAAAAAAACTATAATGAAATTGCTTTACGTACTGACTTTATTATCTGTCAGTTCATCCAATTATTTTGTAACATAACAGGAAATAGATGAATTAACCTCGATAGAGAAGGTGTCCTCTGACAGTTAGTAGTAAATTATTATTGTTTTTTCATCAAATAGTTTGTTAGCTTGGATTAGTTTTTCCGAATTTTGGCCTCACTGAAAGACCTAAAGCTAACTGTGAAGAACCAATATGCTAAAGCTGTAGACTGCCCTAATAGCTCAAAGAACAATCAATCGATGGGAGGAAAGATTTTTGAGTGAAAGTGAAATGGAGAGAAAACTTGGAAATTAAGTATTAGAGCTACGTTGAAGTTTTACGTAGTTGCATTACAAATGGGAGTGACAAATAGGTTAGGATCACACTCTAACTGAACACCAGCATAATAAAATATCAGAACAACGCTGCTGTGCTTCGGATAGTGAGTGTAAAGGACCAGAGGTCCTTTTAACTTCTAACGAGGGATTCCATCTTATTTTTCAGGCGTGACAACTTATCTGCATTTTAATTCTTTATCGATGATATATGTAGATGTCTATGAGACACTGATTCCACGCACCAGTAGGTAGACTATGTGCTCGTTTGACAAGCCTACTGTAAACAATTAGCAACACTATAATAGTAATTTATCAGTGTTTTTTAAAGTTTGGCTACATGTGTTAACTTTGTTCCAGGTGTAATTGGCTTGATATATTTAATCATGTACATCTGCATCATCATTTTCTTCTCCATCTGCATGTGCGGACTGCTCGCCACCATGGACGAGAGGATTCCCTACTTCACTCTAGCTGATTCTATCATTGGTAAGTATTGTGAAAGAAATTGTTTTTGTATAAGCATCACAAACGACTTATCAGTTAACCTGATGGATATGCAGTTCATTGTCACCTCAAATTGAAGCTTAAAATAAAAGACACTCTTTTTATTATATAGAGGCATTTCCTTTCAGTCATCGGAATGACAATACAATGTGTGTTGTTGAGGAAAGGTGTAGGTCTATGAGAAGCCACAGCATCCTCTTACTGTCAGGTGTACTCGTCACTATTACTTCTATAAAAAACGTGGTCGTGTAGCTTAGTAGTAGCTTTAATCCCTTTAAACTAGAACAAAGCAATACAAGAGTGTTTGCTACCTTTATACCTTTTATTTCTGAAAACTGTACTTCACTATTTTTATTTTTCTAGCATTTTGTATCGTTTTTTTTTATAGAACAAGGGTGACTAACCAGCTCACAGTCCATCTGATGGTAAATGGAAGCTGTGCCCGATAGACATCTACATTTTTCCTCGATTAACAATCTAAATGCAGATGCGTCGTCACTCCCGAGGACTAAGATACAATGCCTCGTTCCCAGTAAAAAGGGGTCTTCGGTTCTCTACACTCACCATACGAAATACAAAAACCTTTAGCTGCTATTTTACGCTGGTATTCTGTGAAACCCCGGTTGAGCCGACCCATTCCTGCCACAACTAATATAGCTGCAGTGCGAGTAGTGGCGCTACCACGTAAAAAGTCATATTCTTAGGTCATTAAACAGGTATTTATAAATCAAGTATTAAAGTCACTTCTTTGGCAATCGCAGTGCCATATTTATCGCAATTTTGAAGCTGCTATCGTCGACGATGTGTATATTTTGCATCTGATGTACATGTGAAAGTAACTTGATCATTGTTTTAAAGTACCTTAATCAATACAAGACTTGGCATGCGAATTATCGATCGTAGTTCCAGACGTATCGCATCCATGACGCCGCTGCCAGTCGCCTGTCTGAGTTATACCGCTATCTTTCGCAGCGGTATAACTCAGACAGGCGACCATCGAGGTCATTTTGAACCCTCTCATAGTCGTCTTCTACGATGTCCACGGGAAGAAATGGGGGTGACGGATTTTCTTACAATCTGTTCAATAATATAGAATAAAAACCATTTCCCAGTTTCTGCGTTCACGAAAAAACATGTCTATTGTAATCGAGTCCGTACGATCTTCCCATTAGAAAAAATATTGTGTAGTTGGTATGGGTAGTAAGCAAACCGTCCACTTGATGATAGGTGATTGCTGTGGTCCACAGACATCTACATCTATCATAGATCTAGAATCAAAATGCAGATGCGTCGCCACCTCCAAGAAATTAGCCTCTTTTTATGTAAAAAGGGTCTTCGGTTCTCTAAGCTGCTATTTTATGCTGTTAAGCGTGGTTCCCGGTCGAGCCGACCCATTCATACTACAACTGAAGTATGTGAGGGTAATATGGACATTCGGTTAGTATGGTCACTTTCTTATTACTTAAAACTACAGCTTTGTTTGTATTGACTTTGTGATAAGATAGCTTTTCATCGGTCAATCAAATAATAAAGGGTTAAAAGCGCGCTGCTTTATCGAAGCTATTTTGACAGTTGACATTATAATAAATATTTTAGCCGATTTTAGCATGATGGAGTGTAGTTATTTTTTTAATTTAATTTTTTAAGTGTTCATAATTATTACGAAAGCTTGTTTGCAATTTTTTATTAGTATATTAGTTATAGTATACGACTTTGTGTTTTGTCTCTGTCCTCCTCCTTTTGGTTTTACAGCATGGCAAAGCTCAAGGTGATCATATTACCGTCACGTAACTTAAAATATAGTTGAAGAATAGCTCTACCACGCAAAAATAGTGATATATATTCTTATATGTGCATGTCTGGTGGTACACAGGTCATCTAAGAGAGGTTTGGAGTCATTATCCAGCTAGGCTGCTACAACATTTTATACGTGATAGAGCCATGCTGCAGTTATATTAGTAGTAGTGTTGTAGCACGAATGAGTCGGCTCGACCGGGGAAGGACTACACTCTCACAGCAGCAAATAGCAGATTAATGCTGCTGTGTTCCGTATGGTGAGTGTAGAGAACCGGAGATCCTTTTAACAGGAAACGAGGCATTCCATCTTAATCTTCACGGGTGACAACGTATATGCATTTTGATTCGTAATCGAGGATAGATGTAGATGTCTATGGGCCGCAGCAACCATTACCATCAGGTGGACTGTGTGCTCGTTTGTCACCCTATCCTATAAAAAAATACAATTCATGTTTGGCAAATTAGAAAAGGATAGGAAATATTTTTATTACTCAGGCATGTAGATTTGCTAACAACGTTTTCCTTCAGTCGAGTACGTAGTAAACCGGCAATTGTAACAATTTAATTGATGCTGGCGGAGATTAAACCTGGTTTTCTTGTGTACTGTGTAATTACTGCGAAGACTTAGCTTCAGTTTAACTACCGCGGATTTCTTTAACCAGTAATGAAATGAAAAGTTAAAGTAACAAATTTTTCACGACTGACCACTGACAAATTAAAAAAGAATGGTCTTCATCGTTTGGATTATTAATTAATCCCATGAAATCGTAGGCCATCATAATAGGCAGCAGGCAATTACAAAAAATTAGAATTTACATCGCAATAAATCATTTATACGGTGTTCCTAAAGCCGACATTGTCTAAAAGTTAGGCGTCGTATTTGATCACCATTTATTATAGTCCACCTATATTGCTGAACTTAACTCTGTCGTCTATAATTCCGGATTTTACTCCCACTCCTTTTCTGTCCTCGAGGTTAGGCTACGGAACTCACTACCGCCTAATACAAAAGGTTTCGAAATTTTATTGGCATTTAAGAAACGTATTAGAGATAATTTATTTGCATCTCTTTTTTTTGCATGCATTTCCTCTTTTTTCTTTTTTTTTTATAGAAGAGGGGGCAAACGAGCATGCGGCTCACCTGATGTTAAGTGACTACCGCCGCCCATGATCAACCGCAACACCAGGAGTATTGCGGGTGCGTTGCCGGCCTTTTAGAAAGGAGTAAGCTCTTTTCTTGAAGGTCCCCAGGTCGTATCGGTCCGGAAAAATCGCCGGTGGTAAACTATTCCACAGAGAGGTTGTACGTGGAAGAAAACTCCTTGTGAAACGTACAGTGGTGGACCGCCAAGCATCCAGATGGTGTGGATGGTATCGAGACGTTTGCCGTGTAGTGCGTTCACGAAATTTGGCGGCTGGAATTAATCCGAACAATTCCTCAGAGCACTCCCCGTGATAGATGCGATAAAATACGCAAAGAGATGCAACATTTCTTCGCAGCGCCAGTGAATCGAGCCGATCGGAAAGCACTCGGTCGTCGACGATTCGAGCCGCTCTGCGCTGGATGCGGTCAAGTGCAAGGAGCTGGTACTGGGGAGCCCCAGCCCAGAGATGGGAACAGTATTCCATGTGTGGCCGAACCTGCGCCTTGTAAAGTTGCAGGCGGTGTGCCGGCATGAAATACTGTCCCGCTCTGCTGAGCACGCCAAGCTTTTTAGAGGCCAATTTGGCCTTCCCTTCCAAGTGACCACGAAACTGCACGTCACTCGATATGTCGACGCCGAGGATTCCGATACTGGCTGAGGCAACAAGGGGAGTGCCTTGAAACTGAGGGGATACGACAAAGGGGTTCTTTTTAGCGGTTAACGCGCAAACTTGTGTCTTCTGGGGGTTAAACTGGACTAGATTTAGTCGTCCCCAATCCGAGACTCTGTTCAGCAAAGACTCGACTTCAGACACAAGTTTATTCCGGCATTCGGAGACGTTTTCCCGAGAAATATTGGCTCGGCCGGTGTAAAGAGCATCACCAGTGCTGTCATCCGCATAGCAATGAATGTTACGGGTATGCAACATATTATTGATATGCAGAAGAAACAGCGTTGGCGATAGCACGCAGCCCTGTGGAACACCAGCATTAATAGGCTTGCAATCGGAGCTTGCACCGTCTACAACGACCTTGATGCTCCGATCTGCATTCTCTCTTTGCATGCATATAATTACTTTATATATATTATATGTAGACAGTTATCGTATATGTTATTATTATTAAATATAATTTACATAACATTATGTATATTATTTATTCATTAGTCTAGCACTAAATTTGCATTTTGAATAATATATTTTCCTTTATGGGAGTGGATGATATTTCAGAAAATTTTGAAATAAGTTTTTGTACGAGCTCAGAAATATGACTGATTCTGTATCTTGTTGTGTCGATGATATGCGGTAGTGGATATACGCCGCCACTACACGGCGTAGGAACTCTAACTAAAAGTTTTTATTATTATATGGAATTATTATAATATTATATAGAAAACTGTTGAAATGAACATTTTCTAACATTTGCAGGAGACAATCCAGGCATGGGCCACAGACCACTCATGTTCGAGGAGGGCGCATTGATCTGGTACCACGCGGACAACGACACACAGGTCCAGAAGTACGTTGCTAACATCGACGAGTTTCTGGCACGTAAGTGTACCGACATTACCAATGTTATTGCTTTGATCTTTATGACTCTGCCAGAAATAAAGGTATGAGGCACGAATTTACAGGAATTTGCACCATGTGCTGTATATGTATTTGATTTATTTTTTGATCGAGTCCAAGATGGATTTATGAAGATATATTGGAAACATTTTAATTTTTTTATTTAAATGTTTTGAAGGTCTTTATATAATGTTTATATATATATATATATATATATATATATATATATATATATATATATTTATCTTTTATTACTTATTGCAAAGCACTCATCAAAAGATAAAAATTAAATAGCATAAACACATTTTAATAATAGAAGAAAATTATTAATCAAATAATTCAAAACTACATATAAGTGTACAAAAAATGTAAGCGGATAAAGAAACAAAAGTTTATAAATTTTGCCATAATCTATCACAGTTATGGGATATGTGTCCAATCTTTCACGATACGAGAGTAACCAGAGTTGAATCGTTGTTAGCATCGATTAAATTGTTATTTGATTTACCAGTTGGCGGCGAACAAAAATAAAGCAAACTAAGTAATTTTAAAAATATTTAAGGGGTAAGGACTGCGGCAGACTCCTCCTTCCTCGCAAACCCTCTTAGAAATGACAGTAGGCCTGTGCCCAGCAAGTGGACGTATATAGGCTATGTGTAATGGGTGACAAAGGAGTACACAGTCCACCTGATGGAAGTGAATACTGTCTACATTTTATCCTCTATTAATAATCAAAATGCAGATTGGTCTCTCTTGGTACTCCTGAGGACTAAGATGGAGTGCCTCGTCTCCAGTAAAATAGATCTCCGCTTCTCTGCACCGAACATACGTACCTCAGCAGCATTAAGCATTGTACGCTGGTACTCTGTGAGAGCGTGGTCCTACCCCGTTCGGTCGACCCATTCGTGCTACAACAATAATATAGCTGCAGCATGGCTCTACCAAGGTTAGTAAAGTTCTTTACACTATATTGGGTGACTATAGGAAATGTCAAAAAAATCTCATCGTTTCCGATATATATAAAATTACCTTACATTATAGCGCTCGTTGTAAATATCACAGTATGCGAGCAACCCGTATTCAATCCCCGCCGACACCAATGAAATTGTTAATTGTAATTTTAAGTGCTGATTTACCCCCTGCTCGGCGGTGAAGGAAAACATCGTGAGGAAACCTGTATGTCTGAGGAATAAGAAAAAAATATTTCGAAGACATGTGAAGTTCGCCAACACGCATTGGTGTAGCGCGACAGACACCTCCTTGACCCTTAAAACTCTCTCAGAAATGACAGGAAGCTTGTGCCCAGACGTAGGACACAGGCCTCCTGTCATTACTGAGGTCTATAGGCTGTAACTTTTTCTTAACTTTTATTATAGTTCCTACGACGTATACTGGCGGTGTAAAAGTATCCACTACCCCCATATGATCCCGTGGGTGTTGTAAGATGCGATAGAGCGAAACATACCAGGAGATGGGATGCAGAATTTATTTACCTATTTAAGACTTTATGTAGACACGTGGTATATAGGTGGACTTAATGCCTGGGGCAGTCTATACCTTGATGTGATGCACAGATAGAAAATTTATAGAGAATAAAGTAAAAAAATACAAATTTTGTAACACATATAACATATTAAGATATAAATGGTATGTAATATAAAAGATCGAGTGACAACGTTGTCCCGGTAGGCAAAGTGTTGTGCGACCTCCCATTAAATGGAGTGACGACCTCGTAAGACATGCAAGGAGTCGATGGATGTAGGTGGCTCAGGACCGTGCTTTTTTGTATACCTTGGAGAAGATCTATGTTCAGCAGTGGACTTGTGGAGAGATGTAGTGATGATGATAATGACGATATAAATAATATAAAATATAAACGTTATACAAACATATTCCTGATAACGACTCAAAATAATATACTCGTACCTACGAGTAAATATTGAATTATTTTCTCAATTCGTACGGGTGTGATATTCCCCAGCATACGACAACAAATCCCTGTTGGTGACAAAGGGCGCCAACCAGCGGGATTGCGGTGATGTTAAGCCGCCACGGGCCGAGGTGTGCGCCTTCAACACCACCCAGCTCGGACCCTGTTCGAAAGCGAACAACTACGGCTACCCAGCGAGGACACCCTGCCTCATCATCAAACTAAATAAGGTAACTTCATATTTCATTATTTTAACATTGGTAACTCTGTTGTCAGAGTTATTGTAAATTCTGAAGAACGCGAGCAATTCGCGTTTTGATCTACGTCGGTACCAATGAAACTTTTATACATAATATACGCAAATACAAATCTACAAAAGTAATAAAATACTACTTAATAAATATATAGATAGATACATAAAATTGTAACATATTCTCAAATCTCAATTGCTAATTTTATACTATATCTAGTTCAAAAAAATCATTTTGGTATTTTATTACACCATGTTTCTAAAGAATAGATTAAATAAGTCATTAAATAAGTTGTCGCAACGCAAACTGATTGAACATGGTCAAAGTTACGAATCGGCGGTACATACAAAAAAATTTGTAAGTTTATTTGTACTGTGGGATGTTATTTAATAACTGTATTTTATTAAAATAAATAAATTAGTACAAATTAAAATGTTTAATCATCAATGTATCACAGCCGTGGTAGCTCAGATGGTTAACGCTCGCTGTAAATATAACAGAACGCGAGTAACCTGGGTTCGATCCCCGCCGGCACCAATGAAATTGTTACTTGCAATTTTAGGTGCTGATTTACCACGTGCTCGGCGGTGAAGGAAAACATCGTGAGGAAACCTGCATGTCTGGCTAATAAGAAAAAAAAATATTTCGAAGACATGTGAAGTTCGCCAACACGCATTGGGGCAGCGCGGCGGACACTTCCTTGCCCTAAAACCCGCTCAGAAATGAGGGGAGGCCTGTGCCCAGCAGTGGAACGTATATGGGCTGTAACTTTACTTTACTTTTACTTAAAATGTTTAACAGCTCTCTTCAGTCGCCAAACAGCAATGTATGTATTGCTCTGTCCGATCTGAAGGGTATAGAGAGCCAGAATAATTACGGATTATGAGGTATTCTATCTTAGTCCTCAGAAGAAACAACGCATCTCTATCCTTCTTCTATTAAAGTTGGTTATCTATGGGTCTTTAGTCACTTACCACCAAGTGGATTGTAAGTCATCATGTCGTTTGTCTCTACATTAATATGAAAACATATATAATATGAATAATACGCTTGACTTTTTCAGATATTTGACTGGAATCCAAATTTCTACGACGATCCTGACGAGCTGCCTCACGAGATGCCGTTTGAAATAAAAAACTATATCAACACCACGACCAAGCCACAGGAAGTGAGTTTACTAACCTTTATCTTAACGATCCATCCACGACTCTTTCTAGCACCAGTTTCAATGAGGTGAAATATTTAAAAGGTTTCATAGCGAGGGAAGTTAATTTGTTATAAAAGTAAACATTAACGTTTCTTTCGGAAATATTAATTATATTTTATATAAATTAGATAAGAAATGGATAGATAAAACTACGGATACACCTGAAAGTAGAGGAATTAAATAGTTAAAAATTTGTAAAAAAATTAAAGAATACAACACTGGGACATTGTTTTTTGTTTATGTATACACTAGAAACCTAAACATTTATAATTAAATTTTAAATGATGATGACACTGTGACCGTCTAAGTAAAAAATAAGCTTAGGTGATACAATTATCTGCTTCATGGCTCTACCATGTAGAGACCAAATATAATAATTATAATAATAATGTCCACCAGACCGAATTTCGGTCACGGCAGCCAGTCTCAACAGAGAGTAGCCATCGGCGCAGGACAGGATTATAGTACCCAAGTGAATGCGCAAGTACAGGTGCACTATCTTTTCCCTCACTCTCATAATCCGATGGAACGGCAAACCGACACGACCGGAGAGAGATCAGGCGCAGGACCAACGGCTTTACGTGCTTTCTGAGACACGTGGGTGAGGTACCGCCAACTTCATGACTCCGCGCAGCTGCGCGGAGAATTTCTTGAATTTCTCACCACAGAGAATTTCTTGACGTAAAAACTCAATTATTGACTTTTTGGTCCGACCCGGGATTCGAACCCAGGACGTCATGATTAGCAGTCGCATAACTACAACCAATAGACCAACGAGGCAGTCAGTTAGTATAAGATAGATGTGAACTACCTGAATCTGCTACAAGTAGCAACGTTGAGAGGTGTTGATACCTCTTGTACTACGATTGACAATCAGCTTAGAAGTGTGTTTATTATGGCAAACCCTAGAAAACGGGAGAGATCCAATGTCCAGCGGCATCTACTGCTGTATGTTATGGAATAATAAAGAAGAAGAAATAAGAATGAAAAAAAGAAGCTCAAAGTTTGTACGTGGTAGAGCCATATTGCAGCAGCTTTATTATGGTTGTAGCACGAATGGATCGACTCGACCGGGGAAGAACCATGCTCTCACGGAATACCAGCGTAATGCTGCTGTGTTTCGTATAGTGAGTGTAGAGAACCGTAGACCCTTTTTAATGGATACGAGGCATTTCATCTTAGTACTCAGTGGTTGAAACACATCCCACAGTATCCTTTTACCATCAGGAGGACTGCGTGCTCGTTTAGCAGCTTATTCTATAAAAAAGTTCTATACGTGGTAGATCTACGCTGCAGCTGCCACGTGGTACTGTCATTCCTATCTTTGAAGCAACTTTGTGTTAATTGTGAAAAATATCTTCAACCTTTTCAGCGTCGCAAAGTTTGGGTGTCGTGTAAAGGCGAGCGGCCGGCGGATGTAGAGGCGCTTGGTCCGTTGAAGTACTGGCCATACCCCGGCTTGCCTGAAACCTACTTTCCTTATGACAACACACCTGGGTACCTCAGCCCACTGGTGGCGGTGCAGCTTCTTAAGCCCACGCGTAAGTCTCTGCATATAACAAGTTAATAATACGACACACTAAAAATAATAGTTTAATTAAAAATAGTTATGTATATTACGAAAATATTAGGAACAACTGGTTAAGCACAAGATATTAATACCCGTTACTCGACTTCCTTGGAGGCGCGTAACGAGTGGGTTTATATTTTATGTTTATAAAATTAAATTTTGAATAAAAACTAAGAGCCGGCTTCAAAGATTTTAGGGCCCTTTGAATGAATTAAGAAATAACATAAACTCAAAGTACCAACTAGATTGTCGTTTAAATAGCTAAAGCTAAAGCTACAGCCTATATACGTCCCACTGCTGGGCACAGGCCTCCCCCCATTTCTGAGAGGGTTTTAGGGCAATGAAGTGTCTGCCGCGCTGCCCCAATGCGTGTTGGCGAACTTCACATGTCTTCGAAATATTTTTTTTTCTTATTCCTCAGACATGCAGGTTTCCTCACGATGTTTTCCTTCACCGCCGAGTACGTGGTATATAAGCACTTAAAATTGCAATTAACAATTTCATTGGTGCCGGCGGGGATCGAACCCGGGTTTCTCGCGTTCTATTATATTTACAGCCAGCGCTAACCATCTGAGCTACCACGGCTTTCGTTTAAATGATTATATTAAAACTTCATTCCGTATTTTAGGGGTGGAATTTTTTCTTCAAATTTATATAGGAGAATGATGTATAATGTATTGCTGCGCGCCATAATTAATGCCTAGCACATGGTACTAGCGCCATCTAGTATCGAATAGTAGAACTAATCTTTGAAGAAAATTCCATACTACATCTTTCTACACCTAGTCGGTCGGGATCGGTATGTGCATGAACATTTAAGATGTTTTAGTGGAAAAGGTATAAGGCCGTTAAGGACCGCGACCGTGTCAGTATTGAATTGGCGATTCAAGCGAATGCTTTTAAGCGATTTAACTACGAACTAAAGTGATCATTGTGATTATTAATTTATTAGTATATTTTAAGGTGTAATTGGTGTTCGCTAAGTAAAGTGTCAATTTCGGTAATTCAATCGGCAGTTTTTATTGTAACAAACCCTAAGCTCGTAACAGTATTTAATAAAAAAATCGGTTTACAATTGGTGAAAATACTGCGTAACGTAGGTATATGGAAAAAATAAGCATAGAGTCAAATTGAGTAACACCTTCTTTTTAAAGTCGGCTAAAATATACAGGTTCAATCTAAAAGCTTTACGCTACAAGATTGATAAAACCACAGGAAATCGACTACTGCTATGCTGATTCTAAATGTTTTATATTTGATTGTACAACATATATGTTAATTTTTAAAGTTCCACTAGGTTTTTTTCTGGTTTTTCCAAGGACAGAGGTTTTTTTAAAGAAAGTATAAGTGTAAATGCTTTACGTATTTTAAGTTATGTAAATATTTTCTGTCCTTCGATAAACATTACGAGTATACGTGATAGAGCTACGCTGTAGCTTTTGGGCTGCAACACAAATAGGTTGGCTCGACCGGGGAGACCGCAGAGAATAGAAGCTTAATGCTGTTGTGCTTCTTGTGGTGATGGATGGCAACCGGATACCTTTTTTATTTGTGACGAGACATTCCGTCTTAGTCCTCAGGGGCGACAACACACACAATTTGATTCGTAATCAATAGCATATGAGAGTGTCTATAAGCCACAGCATCCATTTACCATTAGGTGTAATGTGAACTCGTTTGTCATCGTTTTTTCTAAAAAATGTTTGGCAATATAGCAATAATTCTCCTTTATAATAGTTTTTTTTTAAATTTCAGTTCACCAGATCATCAACATTCGTTGTCGAGCGTGGGCGAGAAACATCCAGTTTACGGAGAGCCTCAAGGAGCGCCTCGGCTCCACGCATCTGGAGATCATGATTGACTGAAACACGGGACCATACGATATCTAGATATAAGAAATAGGGGTGTAGCTTCATGCTTAAAGTAATGGACGTGCACAAGTTATATTACGACTATTGTTTTAAAATATACTCTTTTATAGCATGTGACAAACTGATGTAATTTTTATATAATTTTTTAAAAAGAGGAGATTTGCGAAAAAAAATGGATGAATGGTTATTTTTTTACATTTTTTTTAGAAAGTTAACGTTAAACGTGTAAAAAATAAATTAAAATAATATTATAGGAACTTGATAAACGCACGTTTGAAGTTCCAACCAACGAACTATATTACTACGTAGTAGTAATACCTCAATGGTTCCAAATCATTTTATGTAAAAAGGTAACTTTTTGAGCCATATCGATATTGTGCCTTGGTGTCGAGACCAAAATAGCTGTATAATTTAACAAGTCAAAGCTGTAAGTATTCTGTGGATTACGCTAGGCTGCATACAGGTGATAAATTTGTAATCATAAACGATATGAAATATGTATTAGTATTGTTATATTTCTGGCAGTGATAGTTATAAGACTATATATCTATATTTGTATAGTACAGTGTAATATGATTACTATTTTAAATAACAAATCGCTTACTTCATTTATTTTCTTAAGAACTTATTCTCTTTTCGAAATATTTCAAATACAATATCTGCAAACATCACTACGTCTGCGAAAATTAATAAAGAAGTTTGATATAAAATAATTGCTTAATATATGTTCTTGTAGTTAATTAGAAATGCTGTAAGATTATTTTCTATCTAGAGAGCCGCATATTCGCCTTATTATTTAAATTTAAGGTAATCCAAAACCATTTATTTTATCAACTTTACTAGACTTGGCATTCCGAACACTCACTATGTTCAACAGAACTGTACTGCAATCCGTACACCTGTTATTGTGGCTTCGATATCCATGCAGTGCGGAGCGGCACTAATAATAATTTTATATTAAATTAGCACATATCCAAAATAAACGAAAATTAAAAAAAATGTACTCGATTAACAATACAATCAAAATAAACAATTATTTATTATGACAATTTTCGCGCGTTTATATCAACTGCGCATGCGCGACTCTACTGTTTCCCGCGCATGTTCGGATACAGAGTAGTGCACATTTTTTGTTTGGAATAGCTTTTCTAGTACTTAGTACATATAACTCAATGACTTTGTGCTTTTTAAAATAGGCTCTTGGCATTGCATTCTATACGATCGTAAAGGTTTATCACATTCGGTTCATCTAAGATTAGCTAGCTTCCGAAGATTAGCCCGCACCACAGATTAATAAATAGTTTACCAACACGCACAGACAAACAGACAGACACAAATTAAAAAAAAAGATTGTTTATGCCTTAATAGCTCGTAAATAACTCCCTGAGCGTTATACAAGCTATTACCATAGATTTACAGTCTTTTGGGTTAAAATAAATTTTAAAAGGCATAAAAATTAATTTTAAGATAATTTACGTTTTTCGTCCCATCTCGAGTTATTTACAGACATGCAAATATAGTTCCTAAGTGAACCCTAATCAAGTTCGCACATTAGTGGTGTTCGTACCATAGAATACTATAATACACAATAGAATGTCTGTTAACCTTATTCTGTACCGAGGTTCGGCGTCGCCGGGAGCACACATACAAGCAATTACGTCGTATTATCAGTTAATCTGCTACAAGCCCGATTCGTTGTGTTGACAGATGGATTTTAATACATATTTATTTGTAAATAGCGTGCAATTTGGCATTTCCTAAATAATTTGCATGCGAAATTTGGAAACGAATGTCAACACGAGATGTGTTTTGACGTTACAAAACGTCAAAACATATCTCGTGTTGACATTTATACGTGTGAATTGACATCTTGTGGCATTTTAGTGGCTACACGGGCTCCGCCCACACCCCCGTTCTATTATAGTATTCTATGGTTCATACAAACGTATAGTTGACTTATTTATTTATTTATTCTTAAGTATATGCTTAAGTATATACTTGAGTGTTTTTATTAGAAAATAGCTGTGTCCACGACCTCGTTCGAATAGAATAATTTTTAGAATTATTTGTTACTACATTTCCGTATTTTAATCGGATTTTGTTCATTATTTTACTTTATTTTTAGCGCGGAACCCTTATAATTTTTCTAAAATAAAAGTAGCCTAAGTTATTCCGTAGAACGCCAGATTTCTATCAGTGAAAAAACCCGTCGAAATTGGTCTAGCCGTTAAAGTAAAATGCTATTATGATATAACAAACAGACACTTCAATTTTGTTTATTGCATAGATAAAATGAGAAATATAAGTGTTACAGTACATAAATACGATAGCGCCAATTAAATATGATACGGATATACAGTACAAATAGAAAAGAAAAACTATATTATATCTTATCATTTACATAATAAAAAGCATAGCGTAACACCTGCAATTTTCAAGGGGTTATGCGTCTAAAGAGCAGTAAGCTTCTCAAACCATGTTTAGCCCAAAAATTATGGGTTAATTCAGAAAATTATAAAAGAACTGATTGATGGGTGGCACACCGACTACATATTTACTAACTCAATATCCCATTAGTCGACACCCTTCGTTAGTCGTAGTCGTCCCTTTTACAACACTACGACTTTTGACGACTACAGTTTGCATATTCTCTTTTCTTAAACATGGGATCTTTAAGTCCCAGACCAAAGATATATTAGAATATCATTGATCTAAAAAAAAAGACTAGACGGTACTTAAAACCGGGTTTCTTTGTCTATTATAAATTATAAATTCTGTGTCAATTTATGTAAATTGTAATAAACGTACATATAGTATACATAGTGTTTTATTGTAGTTTATTTAAAATCACTCAGTGCTGAGTCAGCACAATAAATTTTTAATCTTCAAAACACGGAAATATGGAGGTGCGAGAGTATTAAACAGTAGAAAGTAAAAAAATTATAACACATGTGTCTGGACGCTATGGATAGGAAGCCATTTTAACTGAGCTCTGTACTCTAGATCTAACTTCTAAAGATCTAGAAAGACTAGATCAAACTTACGAAGACCGAAAATAAAACGTATATATATATATATATATATATATATATATATATATATATATATATACTAGAATTGCTCGTTTAAAGGTATAGGATTTCCAAATTTGAGCGGAATGAAAATTTTCAACTTCATCATATATATGCCTCGTCATAACATTACGACACATCTTACTACAGCGACAGATAGTTTTTATATGCGAACAAACTTTCATCAGTAGGGTGCTTCCTATAACGCCTCTTAGCTTTATCTCTTTTGGACATTACTGATTTTATAGACTTGGAAAAAGCTGGTGGCTGGAAAGTGTTTAACCTTGCTTCACTTAAGTGACGCATGTGTATCAAAAAGTCGTCGTAAATTCCGTATAAGTCGTAAAATTACCAACCGGCAACGGGCAGTAGCATCAAAGGTGCGAGAAATCTGTGCCCTTAGGACAAGTTTTTAAAAGGTATGATGAATTCGGTTACCGCACTACATACATATTACCGTTACAAGCTATTAAAGTCCACTGCAAGAACACAGGCTTACCTATAGCTTGCCTCATAGGAGAGATTTTTTTTAGAATAAGAGTGACAAACGAGCATACACTCCACCTGATGGTAAGTGGATGCTGTAGCCCATAGACATCTACATTTAACCTCGATTAAGAATCAAAATGCAGATGCGCTGTCACCCCTGAGGACTAAGGTCAAATGCCTCGATTCTAGTAAAACGGGTCTCCGGTTCTCTACACTTACCATCCGAAATACAGCAGCATTAAGCTGCTATTTTACGCTGGTATTCTGTGAGAGCGTGGTCCTTTCCCAATCGAGCCGACCCATTCATGCTACAACCATAATATAGATATAGGGTGGCTCTACCACGTGTAAATATTGTGATATTTGCCATAGTGGCCACGCTTGGCAAGTAGGTTGGCAGCCGCAGTTTTATAATTTTAGTCGTTATTAGGACGACGCTCCTAATTTGTTTACCTGTTTCGCCTCTTACGTCACCCACCATGGATCGATATGGGGTAGTGCGGTGATATGACAAATACATTAATGATTAATGATATGTACAAATGGCTCCTCTTAAATTCTTGTCACAGTTTTAATTGTAAAGATGTTGAGATAAAAAAGAAAAAAAAAACATTTTGAAAACAAAGCTTTAATAAATTAATTTCAATATACTCCCGCAAGGAAAACATTCACTACTATTTAATTTTAACATTCACTGGATATTCCACCACTGTCTTCTGCCATAGATATTCTGTTACTTTTGTCTAAATTAAAAAGAAAATGTATACGAACAAGCACACTAATGGTTTCCAAACTCATGTTATAAATACTATTTTTGATATTTCGTCAGTTTTCGATTTTAAGCATTGATTTTAATGAACTTAACGAAACTGTAATACATACTTGTCCAGTCAAATGTATTATTGACTAGCAAAAAATTTACAGATATATTTTGAACGCAGTTACTCAATCAGAATCTATATTATACTCGGTTCAAAATTACGTTACAAATGCTGAAACAAATCTTTTGTTTGATAACTCTATAATTCTATACCGTAAAAACAATTCATTAAAGGAAAAAAGAGGTGAAAAAAAACCTCAGTATAACAAGCAAAATTACAAAATAATGGAAGCAAGCCACGATATACGAATTCTAACAAACCTATATCTCAAAAGTTGCTTCTTTTGGATTGAACCTATTTTTCGTAACAACGCATTTTAGTTTGTTGTACTTAATTACTTCAATGTAATAATGTTCCTTTTTTAATACAGATAGCATTAGACATTAAACAGAAAATTTCAAATCAAAAATGTGACAGTGACAGCTGTACGATATAACCTTTCAGCTCGGCGACTGACCCAAATTTCTATTCGACCATAATTTCGATGTGTACAGAGCCCATGCCCTCGTGTCTGTCGTACATTATGTTGTGCGCCCACGCACGACACTCTATGTTGATCAACAAACCAGCTGAAAAGAAAAATATTTTTTTAATCGTCTCAATTTAAAGGCACAGATTAGTTCTGATGATCGGCGACCTTTGTTTTTGTCAGCAAACGATACAATAATGCAAACGTTTTGGCGGGAACTTAAAGCAGGAGTAGAACCTATTGCCATCGTTTGCATAATGGTTTGAAGTGAGTTTTAATACACAAAATTTGTGCAATTTTTAGGGTTTATTTTGTGGGAAGCATGAAACAAGTGCATCGATGGTATGTGACACGCAAGTTATTGTCTGCTTTGGTGCCTTTAGATACTACCGTTAACAACTATCTGCTGGCACAGGCACACGTTAAAATCTTCCTAAAACTTCGCAATGTGACGAATCAATATATTGTAAAATTTTTGAAGCATATTATATTTTAAAATAATTTATTATTACTTGACACAAGGAAAAGTATAACAGTATAAGCCAATACCAAAGAAAAAAATCCTTACTTTTCGGCCTTTGCAAATGAACGGCGACCAGAGGACTGAGGTAGCCTTCTTGGTTAGTATATGGAAAGTAATATCCAGGAAATCCTCTGTTGGGCAGATACTGGATAGGTCCGATGTTCTCTCGATCGGCTGGGTTCTCTCCTTGACACGAAACCCACACCATGTTCAGCTGGAATTATGTAATAGAAAATAAATAGGGTGCTTTGGGGTAACCTCGAATCTGGGGTAATTTCAAAAATCAAACATTACTACAAAACAGAAAGTTATATTGTTTCCTGGCAGCACTGACTTAGACGCCATGTTGATCTATTCCCAGAGTTCAGTTCACTCTGTTCGCTCTCAGCAGGTACGTGTGTTGTGTGTGACATTTTATAAAAAAAGTGCGTTTTCGTGGATTTTGTGGAGTTTCGAAGTTACCCCACATCATTTTATTAAGTGATTTGGTAAGTTAAACGATTGATTGTCTTTTTTATCAATGGATTGACGTTTTTGACGCATTTTTAGATTATCTTTATCATTATAGCTACAGTTTTAAAAATACTTACAAAATTGCCCCATAGGTAAATTTCGAAAGATTATGCTTTTGACCAGTGGTTCTCAAATTAATATTTTTTTATAAGTACTTTATTGCGCTGTAATAAAAATGTAATAGAATCACAATTAAACAATTTTTGTACTTTTTTTGTAAGAGTTTAATTATTATGAAAGCTGATATTAGGTGCAATAATTTTGTGAAATCAAAAATTAACAGTTAAATGAAAATAATTTTTTATTTTGTTTGTTTGCAGGAGTTAATACCTACCTACTAAAGATTTATTTGATGAAGAGACTGGTAAGTAAATTCAAGATATTTTCTTATACATGTAATTGAAAGTTGGCTAGTTAAGTGACTGGGATAATGACGTAGTGAATGTGCCAAACTGCTTGTCAACAAACTGCTTTAACAATTTAGCATTTAATAATTTTTTGCTTAAACTTTACAAAAGTAAAAAATTAATATTAAAAATATCACAATACTATTTTAGCACAAAAATATACATAGCTAAAAATTTTGAATTAAGGTTTTTCTACTAAGTAGGTAAACAATTTGTGGTAAAGTAATAAAACTACTCTTTTGAAGTCAATTTATTTTTTAAATTAGTATTTTGATATCAGTTCATCATATTAAACAGATAATGCAAAAATTTAGAAATTATGTCTGTGGAATATACCTACCTACTGAAATTCAAGTGTGAAGTATCATTTACATACTAAGTATTTAATTTAATTTTTCAGAGTGATGCCTCGAAAATATATAAAAAAGAAAGTGCAAAAATATTCCCAAGAAGATGTTGAAAAAGCAGTGGAAGAAGTCAACCAGGGGATATCTTCAATTTACGGTGCTGCAAAAAAATATAGCATTCCCACAACGACTCTTTTTGATAAAGTGAAACTAAATCACATCCAAAACATTGGTAGACCACAAGCTATCCCTTTTCAACAAGAAGAAGAATTGGCAAATGGCCTTTGAATTATGGAGAAATGGGGGTTTGGTCTGTCTAGAAACGAAACGCTTGATGTAGTTACTGACTATGTTGCGAAAAATAACCTTAAAACTCCGTTTCATAACAACAGACCTGGCCCAGATTGGTTTCTTAATTTTAAAAAAAGACACCGATTGTCAATTAAAAAACCTCAACCTCTTGAATATACTCGAAAAAAAACGACAGACCCATTTATTATTC
The DNA here is from genome assembly GCA_036936625.1 of Parnassius smintheus behrii. Classification (NCBI taxonomy): domain Eukaryota; kingdom Metazoa; phylum Arthropoda; class Insecta; order Lepidoptera; family Papilionidae; genus Parnassius; species Parnassius smintheus. Next base: position 52,748,424 of record JAUPFT010000005.1, read on the forward strand.
ATGAGTATTTTCAGCTACTAGGAAATACATTAGCCGATCTCAATTTGTTTGACCATCCCGATTTAATTTGGAACTTGGACGAGACCTCTCTGTGTCTAGATCCTTCAAAGACGAAAGTAGTAGGTGCGGTTAACAAGCCTTGTTCAAGAGCAACATTTGGCAGTGGCAAAGAAAATATTACTGTTTTAGCGGCCGCAAATGCCGCTGGCCAAAAAATTGCACCCTTAATAGTATTTAAGGGGCAATATGTATGGAAACGGTGGAAGACTGATAAAAAAGATTATGAATTTGAGTTGACCTACGCAGCAAGCAGCAAAGGTTGGATGGAGGGTACGATATTTGTGAATTACTTGAAAAAAGCATTATTTCCGGCGCTCGGTGAAGAACGCCCCGTTTTGATTATTTACGATGGCCATTCATCTCATGTGACTGTAGATGTCGTACAACTGGCTATCCGACATGGAATCACAATCTTAAAATTACCACCTCACACCTCCCACTTATTACAACCATTGGATGTGGCGGTCTTTAGATCATTTAAGTGTAAGTGGGATGCTAAATTAGTTATATGGCAGCGCCATAATGTCGGACTTAAAATGCCTAAAAATGTTTTTTCTCAAACGTTTGCAGACACGTGGCAAGAAACAAATGCCAAGATAATAAAAAGCGGCTTCAAAAAAACTGGAATCTATCCGTTCAACCCTGATGTATTAATTGATTGCCTACAAACGATTTAAAGAAAAGCTACGCACAAATGCTCTCAAAAATCCGAAACCTCTGCAAAATTTATGTATTGACGTTTTTAATAAAATTTTACAGTTTGCACCTAACTTAGAAGAACAAGTGGAACGAGTAGTTACACACACGAATACTCAAAATGTCAGCTTCTTATCAGACCTTTCAAGAAAAGATAATCAGACGCAGTCTTTTTTGGCAAATAATATTTCCAGTTTACCAGATTGTCTAAAATGCAAGCAAAATGTGAAGCCTGAGCCAAAAATTAAAATTTTATCCAATGTAAAGGTCAATTTTGAAGAATTGCTGCTCGACAAAATAAAACAGGATAAGAAGGATATTAATTATCAAACAAAGAAAACACGTGTTGCTAAAGGAGCTGAAATAATAACTTCTAAACAATTAGAAGACTTGGAAAAGCAAAGTAACGAAACAGCGTCACAAAAAGCTAAGCCGAAAAAAAGGAAGTCAATAAAAGATATAGATTTCGCAGATGCGGGACCTTCAGGTATAAAGAAAGTGAGTAAACAGAAAAAACAGGGTAAGAAAAAACATAAAAAGGAAATAGATTCGAATGAATCTTCGTCTGATATTTCTGATTTTATAAGCCTCTACAGTGACGACATAGACATTGATGAATATCATAACGATGAAACACTCAGAGAAGAAAATTGGCCAGATGATTTAAATTTTGAGATGGAGACTTTAAATTCTTTGGAAACATATGAGAATAAAGAAATTTCAAATGAAGTTAAAGAATGCAAAAATGGAAATCCTCATACCAAAAATTAAAAATAAAAGTGTGGGTAAAAAGAGTAAAGCAAAATAAAATAACCAAGGCTCAAAAGAAACTAATAAGACTGATGATGACTCTAGTGTAGTAGGTAATATTAACAAAAATTTAACAAATATCACAGAAATTGAAACACTACAAGAAAATTACTTCATAAATGATTCCGCGTTAGTCAGATATTACGTTAGAAAGACATGGAAATACTATATTGGATTTATAAAAGGAATAAAAGAAAAAGACGGAAATAGATTATATTGTATCGCTTATCTAAAAACTATGAAAGCACCCCAACTTTGTTTCAGAGAAACTAAAAAATTAGATTATGATGAAATTACAAATATATCTATAGTAAAGGAAATAAATTTGCACAGAATGAATGATAAAATGTATAGATTGGTTAATGAGAGCGACAACATATATTTTTAAGTTAATTATGTTAAATAGTTTTCTTAAGTCTGTAGTAGCATAGGAGAGCGAAGGAACAAAAACCCTTGTAACCATTTTTAAGCACAGAGTTACGTTGCGTTTTCATATTCCGGGTTTAGGAAATGAAGTGTTAATATACTTACCTAAAATGGTCTGATGTGTTACCTACTAACTACTAAGTTTAATGAATAACTTTATGAATAATAAACTTAATAGGTAACGCATCAGACCATTTTAGGTACATTAACGCTTCATTTCCTAAACCCATATATATATGACCCCAGATGTATATCTTTTGAGAATTAGGTATTTTCTATTTTCTAATTTGTATTTTTTTTTTGCAATTGTTTAAGAATATTTTCTTTGTCCTTTTTGGTAGTTAAAAGTATTAATG